>OZ038485.1:125856329-125996329 GCA_964036315.1 Acanthosepion esculentum | reverse complement strand
ATAGGTAATATTGTTCGAAATATTTAATAATCTATGGGTCGTCCTTTATTTTGAATAACCTTTTCAACCCTGTTTTGTCATTCACTTGATTAGGTTCTGGCAAATCTCATCTCCAAGCATTGAATTCCATTCGGATATGAAATTCACAATTAAATCAATCAAATTCTCTTTTTTGCTCAACTGCTTTCTCGACAGCCTGTACTTTATAATGCTCCATAAGTTTTCTATGGAGTTGAGGTCAGGAGATTGGGGCGGCCATGTCATAACACTCAACTGCTTGTCATCAAAGTATTCCTTCATCAAATTTGATTTGTGACAGGGAGTATTATCCTGCATAAAAATAAGCTTGGTGGGGTCGATTTGCACACTTTCAGCAGAAGGAAGCAGACAAGACTCTAAGATTCTCTTGTACTGCTCGCTCCTGAGTGTTTTTTTTCAATAGGTTTTAAGAAACCATTTCCATGAAAAGAAAAGCATCCCCCCAAAATTATACTGAACAGATAATTGACATTACTTACTGCTAATTTCAAAGAGCTTTCAGAGTATCTTCTTCGAATTTTAGATCGCTCATCCTTTGAATTTAGCTCAACTTTCGTATCATCAGAGAAGAGAACATTTAGTAAAAAAAATCAGATGAGTCACTTTTATCGAACACCCCTGTAATGAAGATTGCACGAATGAGAATTTTGCAGGCAATGCAATATTTAAAATCCTTCAAGAGTTATCCAAACAAATTTCACTTTTGTTTTTGAATTGATATATAATGGACTCATTTTTTTTAAATGTAAGTGCGCTCCTGTTTACCAGAAGATAAGGAAGAGATCGCGAACTTTCTTAAAATTGGTTTATACCGAATCTAAAGCTATCGGTTTATATAACGTGCTGACTATGGATTTTGGAAGATTATATTTAATTAATGGCTTCACGCACCTCCTTGATACTAGGATCGCGAGTGAGTAATTGTATTTCTTGTTGCCACGAGAGTGTATCATTAACATATGCATCGACCAACAATTCAGTGTTTAGGATATTTTTGAATTGTTCTTCCACCAAGAGATATTATACTTCTCTGTGATCCACATCAGCCCACCAAATAGAAGGGAGTAAGAATATTTTTAAATAATCACGACCTTATAGAACGCGTTATTGTAGGCAGATTGCTGCGTTTTGGCTGCTTTTTGCTCTCCGTCACCTATTGTTCATGCTACTTATCGAGAATTGCACACGCTGTTTCTAATCTTCGTAAGTTTTATCTTCATACAACTGATTTTCTCTTCCTGGTCCTGTCGTTATTGAGTTGTTGCCGTCAATATAGTTCGAGTCCAAACATTCAGTACAACCATAATTAATATCCAAATATTTCATGTCCATCTGGTTGTAAAGAATCCCATGTTGTCTCTATGTCTTTAGAAATAGCATAAAAGTCAGTATAATGGTTAGAGGTGAGTAAATAAATTGTAATGATGAAATATTTAGTTACATCGGAGCAGAATAGTTGCACTGGGGATTATTGGATAGTAGCTTGAAATTCAATTTACCTTGCAACTTTTGAGAATGTTGCGTTTCTTCTCAACGAAGAGGTGAGGGGCTGGTCAGGTGAAGCAGTCCGTTCGCTTCCTCGGTAATGTTTTGAGAAAATACTGCCACGGTTTCGCTAAATCAACACCAGTCAAAAATCAGTTAATATTAATGGAAATTCATCATAATTGTAGCTATCTAGCATAGAGGCTCGAGGGAATAGTTACCATCCTGGTAACATTGGTTTATGGCGGCCTATTTCTTCTTCCAATAGCGGCTTAGAAACATTGGTTCCACTCGGTAACAATTGTGGATTACTTAACGACAGAAAGAAATCAAAAATTGAACTGCCAGCAAGTGGAGGAGAGAAAGTCTATTTTATAACACGGATTGACTGCTGTCGCCATCATATGCGGGCACCAGGCTGTTATTTTGTGAGGTACGCTTTATTTGCCATTATATTCTAATACACTGGGTCTACAGAATGAATGTTGTCCAGTACACCAAGGCATCCACACAACAGAGAATATCGCAAAGAATGAATGCATCTATAATCCCTCTCTGCGATAAATCAGAAAATCGATTTTACGCTTGTCATTTGATGAATCTAAACAGTTTTACAGTTTATGCGTTGCTGGAAATTGGGTTTGTAAGGGTTACATCAAACACTGTAGAAGATAATTGAAACCAAGTATGGTCCTCTTTTACAAGAAGAGGAGGGTCTTTCAATGCACGCCACTTACGATGCTCTCATTCAATATCAGCATTAAATTCTTTTATGATGTCAATTTTAGAATGATTCTTAATATTTGAAATGGCGTTTATTAACTGATCATAAAATGTTTCAGCTTTGAGAAAACAAAAACACTCAAAACAAAAAAAAGTTCTATTGAAAAATCCCAAGTTACAGTCAGTGGCAGACTTCGGAAGAGATGACAATTGTCTAGCATTTGTAGGTATTATATCGAACCAAACGACAGATTTGGAACTTAGCAGAGAAAATAAGAGTGTAGCCATCAGATACTTCCTTAATTGGAAAGCCCTCAGGAAGGTGTGTTTAACTAACTGCAGATATGCCTATATTATATATAGTAATGATGACATATCTCGAGTCAAATTGTTCCTTGCGAGCTTTCCTACATTCAAGTATCTAACAATGAGATAGTTGTGTTTCTTGTGAATGTTGAATAACTAGTAGGTCTTTTTAATATAAACATATTACAAATTCAAATCTATAAGGTTGTTAAAACAGAACTAATTGATTTTCTTCTAACAATAAAATTTTCAATGAAAATAAAAAACAACAACTAATAATGAAGCCCTCAAAAAAAGTGTCTTAAAACAAAAATTATTTTACCAAGAATCATTAAAAATAATAAAAAAATGGAACCAAATACAAAAAACGAAAATTAATATAGTTAACTCTCAAATCTTCTGCCAACTATCTTAATTTGTTCTATTGTTTTAAACAGAACAAACTGCTACAAAAGATTTTAATAGAAAAATTTTAAAATCAGTTATTCCTGCAAGAATAATCTTTATAATATTATTGATACACAAAATAATAATATACTGCAAAGATTTCATAACAACACCCAGTTAAATAACAATTGCAATTGTAGAACCAAAATCAATTGTCCAGTTAGAGGTATATGTAAAACTTAAAATGTTGTACACCAGGCAACCATCCTCCCAAAAGAACATTAAAATGATAAAAAAAAAACGTATACATCGGAATTTCTGCTGGGAATTGAAAACAGAGTTTCTATAACTACAAACGTTTGTTTTTTGGCACGTCCTTAAAATTCGAAACAGCTCTCACGAAACATTTCTGGAAATTGAAAGATAAAGGATTCACCCGACATATCGAATGGAACATAATCAGTAACTCAGAGATTCCTAACAGCGTCAGAAATAGATGCAATCTATGCCTGGAAAAAATGGAAATAATAAAATAAAAGCATACAGGGCAGTTATTGAACCAGAGAAATGAAATCACATTGAAATGTCGGCATAAAAATAGGTTTTAATTGTCTTAAAACCGACATTTATTTTGCAATTTAAACACACAAAAAGTGAACATTGAACATAGAAGTCAACATTTAGAGGCTGTTTCATGCTAGACGCAATCTTCAGGCCACGGATTGCGTCTAACATGAAACAGATTGCTGCCTCTAAGTGTTGACTTCTATCTTCAGTTTCATATTTACACAAGCTCTATCTCTGATATTGAACACTTTAACCCATAAATATAGAACATCCTAAGACTATATTTCTTCATATATATATATATATATATATATATATATATATATATATATATATATATATATATATATATATATATACATACACACAAGTTTAGAATTGGTATATACGGAGTGAAATCCAATAACCAACAATTACTATTCTTTAAAGAGTGCTCAATCGAGAGTAGAGCATATATAATTATTTATTTGAATATTACAACATAAATATGTTATAAAATCACAACAAAAGTAGCCATTTTGTTTCTACACTTCTAGTGTCTTATCAAGTGACGATGTAGAATATAGAATAAATGGTTTTAAAAGTTTCAAATTAATCAACGATCCTTAGCTAGGAGTAAACGCTGTTACATAAGCTAGAGTGACCAATCAAAATACAAGTATAGGGTGTTTCGAAAAATTTGACAACTAAGCAAGGTTATCATAGATATTAAAAGATTTATAAAATTTGAAATTAAAATTAAAAGTAAAAAATTAAAAAATTAAAACTACCTATTTAGAAATCTAAATCAAATCTCTATTAAGTTTTAAATTGTAGAATTACCAAGGAGAGAAAATATAAAAATATAAAATAAAAAAAGATATATATGCTATTTAATTTGTATTTTCATTGAAATTCTGTTGAAAGGAATGTTCAGAATCCAATTATATATATATATATATATATATATATATATATATATATATATATATATATATATATGCATGTTTGTGTGTGTGTGTACGTGCGTGCATGCATATATATATATATATATATATATATATATATATATATATATATATATATATATATATATATTATAAATTAATAGATTTAAAATATGGTTTTACCGCTACACAGTGATAACCATGTTTCAGAAATGGAAGCTAAAGCCCATGAATTTAATTGTGTTATTAAACCAAAGACATTAGTTCCATTTCCTCATCAAGCGAATTTTGGAGTAACTTACTTTTTAAAATTTACGGTTGTTAACGGCACAGGAAAGATTCATAGTTTGAGGGTTTCCAAGGTTACCGATAAATCCATTCATCTTGACAAGGGGTGGTAGAGGGTTCAATTTTTAATTTTCGTTGTATCAGTTAATAGTTACATTTGAAAGCAGGGATATGTTTAGGGATGGGTAGTGATGTATCTTTTAACAAATTTTACACCCCTAAATTCATGTCATCTGTGTTTTTTTCTAACGGCAAAAATTCTTATGGTATTTTTTCTATTTGTATATTTAAAGATTTTGAGGGACTGTTTAGGTTAGAATATGTTTTATCCAACTTTCTAAAAAAATATTTTTAATATTTAATATACTATACTTCTATTTAAAAACCAAGTAAATTTATTAGGATTACTTACAGTATTTAAAATTATTTATTCTTATCGAGTTTAAGTAAATATTATTTTATTTTATTTTATGTAAACTTTATGACAATGACGGCAAAGGTGGTTAAATTATTTCACTAATTCAATAAACTTTTATTTATAAATTTAGTATTATAAATGTATATATGTATGTATAAAGGACATTTAATGTTCAATATTATATTCTAACTTATTAATTTCATTTGACTTTCGGTGTTCACTTGGATTCTTTTCAGTGTTTGAATTGCTTTGAGAGAGGTGTTATGGTTAGAGTACGTTTTATTTAATTACAATTTTAAAAGATGTTTAGGTTAGAATCTGTTTTATTTAATTTCAATTGTAAAACATTTTAAAAAATTCTACTTTCAAATTTAACTTTTAAATTTAATCGGCTATATTTCTTTATAAACCAAGTAAATGTAATATAATTACCTACATTATTTAAAATTATTTATACCCATCAAATATGAGTATGCTTAATTATCAGGTAATTTTTTTTTTTATACAGAGGACGAAAAGAACATTATATTAAATGCGAAGAAATCGGTACTGATTCATAATGGTGAGCAATGGGTAAAAAATTCATATGACCACTTTGACATCACAATGGGATCACTAGACTCAGCTGAGTCTTCTGATCTCATTGGTCTTTTCATTTTATACAACCTTACAGCGCACCGTGATATTGATTCAACTGACATTGGTCTATACAGGGACGATGGTCTCATGGTTATTAGGAATTCTACTAACTTCAGAATAGATAAAATTAGAAAGGCATTATATAAAGAATTTAAAAGCATGGGTTTAAAAATTACCGTCAGCACTAAAATTAAAAAAGTTAACTTCCTTGATATAACATTAGATTTAAAGAACAATACATACACACCTTATAAAAAACTCAATACGAATCCTTTATACATACACCCTAAATCAAATCACCCCTCATCTATAATTAAACATATACCTTTATGTATCCGAAAAAGAATTAGTACAAATTCAGCAAATGACAAGATTTTCGACGAACATATTAATTTCTATAATAAAGCTCTAAAAGATAGTGGCTACAAAAACCTAAAACTAACTTATATTAAAAATGAAAACGGTAAGCATAGGAAAAACAGAAGTAGGAAAATAATTTGGTATACACGCCCATACAACCAAATGGTAAAAAACAAATTGGGACAAAAATTCCTTGAATTAATACTCAAGCATTTTCCCGGTGGAAGTAAACTTAGTACTATTTTCAATAGAAATACACTAAAATTAAGTTATAGCTGTACTGATAACATAGAAAAGATTATTAAGAAACATAATATTAATAACTTAAATAAACACTTATACCAGAACCAAAAAATTGTAGACAAGGGAAAAATACAAACAACAACTAATGAGGGTGAACAAAAATTATGTAATTGTAGAAACCCTCAAAACTGTCCTTTACAAAATAAATGTTGCATGGAATCAGTAGTATACCAATGTAATATATCTTCTATTGAAAACCCTGAAAACATAAAAATTTATATAGGTTGCACTAGCCATGAGTTCAAAAAGAGGTTCAACCAACATCAATCCTCGTTTAGGATAAATAAGTATAAAAGTCAATCATCTCTCTCGAAGTACTTCTGGCACCTAAATGAATCCAATAAAACACCTACAGTGAAATGGAAGTTAATAAGAAGGGCTAAAATATGTGGGTCATTAAATGACCCATGTCCTTTATGCATACATGAGAAACTATATATTACTAAGTTTATAAAAAATAAACATTTACTGAATCAGAGAAATGAAATAGCTATTTTATGTCGTCATTGCCAAAAGTTTTCTTTAAATAATCTTTAAATAATCTATATAAAAAAAAAAAAAATTACCTGATCTAGATGAATGGATTTATCGGTAACCTTGGAAACCCTCAAACTATGAATCTTTCCTGTACCGTTAACAACCGTAAATTTTAAAAAGTAAGTTACTCCAAAATTCGCTTGATGAGGAAATGGAACTAATGTCTTTGGTTTAATAACAAAATTAAATTCAGGGCCTTTAGTTTCCATTTCTGAAACATGGTTATCATTGTGTAGCGGTAAAAAACATATTTAAATTTAAATTTACATAGAGCACTATTGTGTAAGAATAAAAATATCTATAAGAACACCGGATTTTATATCTTACTGTTCTTTCCTTCTTATATATATATATATATATATATATAAACGTCAACATAGAAGTCAACACTTAGTGGCGACAGTCTGTTTCCTGCTAGATGCAATCGTCAGGCAACTAGTGCTGTTATTTTTCTCGGCTATTTATATATAAGGATCAGTGGTGCATTGTTACTTTTACCGGAAGTCGTTTATTTGTTTATTTATTTATTTATGTCAAATTATTTTGATTGTTTTATTTAATTTAAATTTTTATTTTTTATCTTATATATATATATATTTTTTTTTTGATCGGTGTTTTTTATTAACGTAGTAAAATGTGTTGACTTCTATGTTCACTTTTATATTTACACACGCTCTATCTCTGATATTGAGCACTTTATCCCATAAATATAGCACGCATTAAGACTATATTTCTTCATATATATATATATATATGCATATATATATATATATATATATATATATATATATATATATATATATATATATATATATGTATATATATATATATATATATGTGTGTGTGTGTGTGTGTGTGTGTGTATGTGTGTGTGTGAGTGAGTGTATTATAGAAATGATTAAAATCATTTTCATAGATGTCAGGGACATGCTTACATTACAGATATCTCTATATATTTATTATTATTATTATTATTATTATTATTATCATTATTATTATTATTATTATTTATATTTGTTTTTTATTTATTCATCTACGTTTTATGCATTATATATTTTTATATTATTATAATTATTATTATTATTATTATTATTATTATTTTAATGATGATAATCTTTCAATGAATAATGGGATATATTCCATTTCCGCCAATTTTACTGGATAATTGTGCTTAAAGATTAGCCATAAAATCTTCCCCATCTTTCCCTTACTATAATATACAAACATCTGATTTCTTCTCCCAATTCTCTCTATTCAATAGTGTAACCCCGCCAAAAAATTCTCTACGCCAATTTTTGCTTTGATTTTCATTGTTTAGTTAAATATTGTGTAGTTTAATATCGAATTGTCAGGCTAAATTTATATCATTTAATAAAAAGTAGTCGGTCTGAAGAGGTAGGTATATATATGTGTATCTCTTGAAATAAATTTATAGTCGACGATGCGATGAACATTTAAGGTTGTTCCTTATATATATATATATATATATATATATATATATAGTTAAGTTACGAAAAACTTGGTAATCCGTATGGGTAGTCCCAAGGAGGATGAAACCAACTATGGAGATAGGTTTCGCGTAAGAAGAAAGATGATGCCGAATTAAGGTGTCGAATAAAGCAAAAATTCTTTTAATATTTCTAAATCCTTATAACTTCTACGTACATAGGACGCTGAAGATAAAAGGCCGAAAGCCCTACAGAGAAGTTCGCCTAAATTCCGTCCGAATTAAACAGCCTCGGTATCGATATTTTTAAAGCATTTCACTCCAAGCAAGGTGGCAATGCCACTAGCACGCAAGGTGCTAAAGAAACTGAAAGGAAGCGTAATGAATGGTGTTTGAGGAAATAATATGGAAAAGGAAGGGGATATCGATTGATGACTTGCATTATTTACATTATTCGGACTATTATCCTCATCTTCATTGCCATGTTCATAAAAGTTCGGCTGTTGGACGATCCGGCCTTCTTCAGGTGACTGGAATTTCGAAACGAACTTTTTATTTCCTGCATCTGAGTGTATTATTCCAGTTCCACAAGGACACATTACTCAGTGGCTAAAGAAGTTAGGTTAAGTGACTAGACCCAAAGAGTTGCGAGTTCAATAACAGTCCACAGCAGTGGTAAACCGAATTTGGAGAGCTGAGTTAAAGTGGAATAACTGAGTCACCTAGAAGATGTATGGTACGTGGAACTAGAACAATCTACCCCAGTGGACGAAACAAAGGGTTTGGTTGGAAATTCCAATCACCTTCAAAATTCCGGAGCGTACACCGGCGGAAAAGTTCTAAATATGGCAATGAAGATGAGTATAACACTCCAAATAATGTAAATAATCTTAATTCAACATCTCAGAGATATAGACAGATAATGTCGATTGACATTACATTTGAATTTTTGAAGATTGTAGCTATCAGGGAAGCAAGTAGGAGGAAGGGAATTCCACTGCCGGGAAGTGAGAAGGAAAAAAGATGTTGGAGTAGAAGAAGCAGTTGCATTTAACTGTTTCGACAGTGAAAGAGTGGGACAGATATGCAAACTCAGTAGCACGTTTAAAGTCATGCAATTGGGACACCAGTGAAAGTAGCTCCTCAGACATCTTCTCTACATATTTGTAGAAAAGACAGAGGAAAGCCACAGCACGCCTGTGGGAAAGTGACTGGAGTCGAGATGCCAAATCGGGACGTATCACATTGTATATCCGTCTTTGGATTTTGTCGAGGACCTCGAGATGAATAGCAGGGTACCAGACCATATATGGCAAGAGTATTCAATGCAAGGACGAATGGTAGATTTAAAAGATCGCTGAAAATGGTTATCTATTCGGTTTTATGATGCATATAGTCAAGTTTTCCTTAATAATTCAAGTAAATAAATTTTTCAAGTTTTTCCATTAATAATTCGACCCAAGAGGAGATATGTAAATATTGTTCAGAAATTAAAAATATTAAATATTATGAATGCTTCTTCTCTACCTCTTACTAGCTGTGACGAAAATACTAGTCGGCAGGTTAATCTTGATGTGGTTGGCAACCAATATAGTAGAATGACAATTCTGAATTCAAAATATAGGGGAGAATATTTGAAATCATTCTCCAGACTTGCAAACTGATATGGCAATTAGCAATTTGTTCGTGTTACAATTCTATACGGACTGTGGAGAATCATGATAGTCAAAATCCTGAAGCGGTAGGGTATTTAAGGAAGTGTGGTTTATGCTTGCAAATATATGTTTGAGAAAGGTATGAAAATAATATCCCAAAACATCAAATTAGGTTCGCGCCTCTAGCCAATTCATTGATATCTCTCATCCAAGGAGATATGACATTCATTACTGAAAAGAAAGACCATTTGATTCTTTTTACGAATGTTGTTTCAATGAAGCCTAGCCGTCTGTCTCACATATTTGATTTATGGCACATCTATCCTTTTCACATTAGACAAAAAATTTAATAACTGATGAAATATTCATATGATATGAATCACAAAAGGACAAGAGAAATATTCTTTACAAGCCCTAATCAATTCTGTCCTGACCTTTCATCTGCATCCTCAAAAAAGTTCTTTACATTTTGACGGTACTTGGCGATTACTTTTGAAATTTAACACACTGCCTGATTTTTAATGCTTCAAACTTCCATCGCAAGTATTAATCTGACTCTCAGAAATTCAGAATATTTTATAAAAAATCTGCGTTTATGCAGTTAGATATGTCATCATTTAGTTAATGACATGTATATTCTCAAATCATTTTTTAATATGATGATAAATTATGAAGTGGCTACTATTGTGAAACGAGGTATACATACACGACGAAGTGAAGTGTGTTCGGCGAGTAACTTTAAACAACCTCTCGATTCTATAATGAACAGAATCCCCAGGATTTGCATGTAGACGGGCGTGCTAAATGTCATGGGAGATGTGTCGTATATCGAGGAAACCGAGGGAAAAAAACTATATGTGGTCATAGGGCCTCAGTAGATATTATAATAGAGAGGAAATGCCATGTACTTTATATAACTGTCCATAACAACTTGATATTTGTAGATAGTACCAGCGATGAGATTTTTGCATCATGACACATAAATGCACCATTGGTGTCTCATCAGACAAAAGCCATGGACACACCATCCGGTGGATGTGTTAAGAATGCCTCTCTAAACAAATTTCTCGTAATTTGGAGAAAACATTACAATAATTTGTCCCGCTGAGAAAGTCATCTTTTCAGGAATACATACAATTTATGTACAAGTGTAACGTAGGTGTTATAGCAGTCAGACGCATTTAAGCGGCTCATTCCACGTTATACATTCTAGGTAAAGAAATCTCAGTCTATTCACCCTGTTATAGGACAACCATAAGCGTGTTATAGCTTTATTGTCAACTGGAGTCGCCTGTCCCACACAAGCCTTCTTCCATTCGACACCAAATAGACTGGAATTGTGACGCACGAACCATATCACATTTAGGTTCAATTAGCGATATCACGAATGCAAAGGCGAGCTGTGTCCTGTGCGTGTTTTCCGGTCTATAGCAAATGGAGATTAACGTACACTATATTGGCTTGATAGTTATACGTCTGGTTCATCCTACTTTGTATGAGGATGACAGTTGATGCAGAATTGCTAATTTATTACCTCAGAGAATCCGAGGTAAAAAGTTTTGTTCACGGGTATTGATTTCCGATATGGTGTGTCCCATCTGTTTGGAATCGGCAATGAACGCCGATAATTCACATTTGTCTTCCAAATGCAGCCTAGTCTGAGTTCAGACTTACTAACCATATATGTAAGCACGACTGATATCTGGGGTTTTCTATAACATCAATGTACGGTGACACCATCTACCTATCGTTATCCATGACATGAGGAACGTCAGTGATTATTCAGGAAAACAATTATGTGTATGTGTGTGATAGAGAATGCATGCAGAAGAAACATTCTTGGGAAGAGAAATAAAAAATAAAGGATATATTTCCCAAATTATCAATTATGTCAAAAAATAATTCTGCATTAATTAATTGCTCGTGCTGTCGTGTTTTTATACAATTTAAACATTATATAAAATTGAAACAAATTATTTGTTCAAATCCTTTTCGATAACGTTAAAATTTGTCGCTGCTCTTAAAATGCTGACCCATGTGGTGAGTCCAATTTCTCTTGCATTACGCGAATCGTCGATGTCACTTATCTTCTTTAATATTTATTTGACTTTTACTTGAGCTTGAACTCCCATCTCTTGGTTTATTGTGATATGTGCAGGTATTACAGAGGGGTTACGTGGTCGTGTATTAGAATCAATAGATTGTGTTGTTTACGTCTGCTGAAAGATTCAATTAGCCATGTCATTTCTTCCAAGCAAATATCAGTAAGATTGGTCGATAATTGAAGCTCATGACAGCATTGAAATAAGTTGACTTTCAGTGTTTGGCAATTTTTCAATTTTCACTTAGCAAGATACAAAATCGTTTATCTTTCGCCAGAGAAATTCTTGAGAGCGTTTTTCGTATTCCTTGCCAGGGACCAAAAACCATTTACTGCCGCTCATTTCGGGCTGACTATTTACAAAACCATGAGTGAAAGTAAGGCAAAACGATTGGCAGATCAAACATATTCGGAAGAGGACGAAAAAGTGGCCTCAAATTAGTCACTTGAAATTAGCTTTTCCATGATGAAATCAGAAATGTAGAATATCTTGGTGCCAATCTTATCAATAATGGGAATTACGCATTCTTGGCAACTAACTACATAAAGGAATCTTTGCGTTATATTTTAACACGTGTGTGTAAGAAAAATAAAATTAAAATAATAATACCTTTAAAGTTATTATAAAATTGCATATAGTGATATAGATCCATAACTTGAGGCGAGGACACCTATGGATGTTCGAAAACTTAATCTGCTTGAATACAATGCAGCAAAATAATCCGGTTTTGACTTACGGAAGTAATATTGAAGGAAATATACAAACTCAGTCACGCATATTTTTTACATTATTAGAATGAACACACCACAGGCTGACAGTTCTCAACCTATTTTAAACATTGTTAATATTCTTCATTCCATAGTGTTTTTGTGTGCATTGCTGCACTTGAGAATTGCTGTTCAATTCTACTATACACCCGACATTCAGAAGAAAAATAAATAAATAATGTCATCTTTAAGTGACTTGTGATTGATTCTAGCATACATTTAAACGTTGGAATTTGCTAAACACGAAAATCTAATAATATACCAAACTAGTGTCCGTGATTAAGACTCCAGTAACATCCGAAAGTAGCCAGATGGATACAAGAAATATTGATACTATAAGGATAAATGGAATAACAATTAATTTTGGACAGTCAATTCCGATCTAAAACAACATATTCGCGAGTTAAAAACTAAACACGAAAGGTTGGACTATGTAAATTGTCCAACCACTTTTCATGGAATTTGCGATAGAACATTGACAGACTCGCCAAATCCCGCCTTTGAGAGAGAGGTTGGGTGGTGGAAAATAATTTTTCTCCAACAAGGAGTCAGAAAAGCTTTTGAACTCTATCAAGAATTGAAAGTGGGGACTTGGTGTGAGTTTGACGCCCAATATTACCTCAAGGCATGATGCCTCCTCTGGGGACAACCGTTCATCGTTACTGTCGCTATTTCGGGATCTGCTCGGCGGTGATGGAATGTAACTAGATTGGTTTTCGAGACATTGAATGTAACTAACATTTTTATCCTGTCGATCTACGAAATAATTGTATCTGGAAAATGCCACAAAAATTGGTACCTGAAGTCTGCGTAAAGAAAATTATTTCCATTCGAGATGTACGAGATTAAGGCGGAAATGCAAGAGATCTGATTAGCATTTGTTAATATGTGGAAGAATAAAGAAGTATCCCATTTTTTATGAATATCAATTTTAGAATCTATTTAGATGTAAGGTTCTTGCATTTTTTAAAATCTTAAAATGAACTTTCTACAGATAATAAAACTCATGAAAATTTGTGCTTTTTTACTATGATATTCACTAACAGATATAATTTTCTGTGGGTCTTTCAGGTCTCGGGATGTGTACTATTCAATCTTTTTGTGACATCAATAGATTAAATAAGATCAATTCTAATGAGAGAATGGAAATTATTTTCAGGGCTGGTAAGTGTTTATTTATAATTATATAATCTCATTTATATTCGTCTAAACGTAGGCAGAAATATATCCGGTCTCTTTGATATAAGAACGAATACATTGGAATTTGCATTTACAGTGTAAACCAGATTTATCGCCAGATTTAATGTTTTCTTATAGGCTTTTGATAGAAATAATACTGCGGCGAGCTTTCTGCAATTGTTCTTTGTATATCATTGAAGTAACATGATACGAAGTTATCTGATTCTGCAGTGGGATGTAATTATGCAACTGTTGTAAGACATAACCTCTGAGGATACGGTGACCACAAATTCCTGTAGATAAAATGTACATGAAAATGGTAAGTTTTATATGTAGTGAATCTGCAGAAAAGAGAAAGATATTTATCGCATAATTCATTTTCTCCGTATCGTATTCAATTTCTTGAGATATAAGAAACAACAAACGCGAACAAAATTCAATTTATTCATTGAATATTAACTGAACACTATCCATTTTAAGTGTAGGAGGAAAGTGAACAGGCATGGCACTTCCATCATTGCTGAAGACTCCCAGAATAACACATTATCCGGATACCTGGCAAGGATGACCTGTGGTATTTCAGTAGTGCCTCTACATAAATATGCATCACTCCTTCAGTTTATATTTTGAAGCTGGACAAATATTTTCTCATTGAAATTAAACCAGAGCCATTCGGACTCTTGGTGTTTTAGCTTGTTTAGTAAGCGCTTCACAGGAATAAAACGATTATAACTTGTTTCTACACGAGCGAACATTTCATGATCACGTACAAAGTAAAGCTTTTTCCTCATTCTCAACCCTTCCAATAGTGCACAGTGGTATCCTATTCTGGATCCTATACCTGCAGATTTCAGCTCCTTTTGATAAAGGATCATCGGACAAGTGTCATGAAGCGAGCAATCGTTGTTTGTCTGTGCAGCACTTTTTAAGAAAAAGGATTACAACGTATCTTTTCATATATGTGTGTGTGTGCGTGTCTGCGCGTGTGTGTATGGGTGGGTGTGTGTTTGTACAAGGTGTATCAAACATACTTTTACAAACTTTAGTCTGTGTTCATCACACAAAAACAAGGACAAAAGTCCATATATATATATATGTCTGTAAATTCTTCGCTTTCGATTTCTTAATTTCAAAGAATACTCACGGTATTGCTATGTAGACTAGATTACATTTGTCATTCCTGTACATTTGTGGCTAGTTTTTCTGGACGTCACCACCAAAATAAAAGGAACAATATTACGGATTTCCTGGAGAAACATAAAAGTTACTCACAACTTGTTACAAAACATGAGCTCTTGACAAATCTTGAGAAACTACAGAAAGTTGAAAAAAGAATTGTGTCGGTCTTTGTGGTGGACAAGCGTTCGCACAAAATTTGGCGCACAATAAAAGACAGCATCATAAAATCACTGACTTTTTCATGTGGGACATACTGTTACCCACGTTTAACGTGTGTAGTAGTGAGTTAACTGAGAAATGTTTCGTTTAACAATGGAAGAATGTTCTTATCGTGAGCAGGCAGATATGATTTTTACATATTGCCGCGATAATGGTAATTGATGCGAGACTGCACGGTTGTATGAGATTGACTTTCCTGACCGAAGGCAGTTGAGTCACCCAACCTTTGCTGCTGTATATTGTAGCGTTTGCTGAGACAGGATCCGTGGTACCACGAACTATGTGTCGATGATGAACGAGATCCGCTACTGCGCCTGACCACGAAGAACACTCATCAGCACAGGTCAAGCGTCCCTAGCATATCGGACATTTCACATAGGGAGTATTTCTAGTGCAGCTCCTCTATTCGTATCATTTGCACTGTATTTATGGTTTTTCGCCTTCTGTTCATTCACCACACGAAAACTTTGGTTTATTGACAAACTGCCGATCCGTTGTTTGTCTCATCTGACTTCATTACGGATGAGGCAACGTTTGGAAGAAATAGAATAACAAATTTACACAACAAAGAATTGTAGGCGGAACTGAATCCCCATGGTAAAATACAGTCTAGACATCAGCATCAGTCTACGATTAATGTGTGTGTTGGAATTGTATGTAACTGTGTGGTACATCCATGTGATGCCCCCATTACGACTTATATTGACGTTTTACATAGTTTTGGTGCCAGGAAAAGTTTGTAAAAGTATTTTTGGCTTGTATTAATATCTTGGATTTTACATTTAACAGCAGCTGCCGTAAAGCTTAAATTGAATAACTAAAAAAAAACGAAGGCTTTTCAGTCATATGATTATATGTATTTTGTTCTTGTTTGTAAAGTTATTTTTTATGTAAACTCTGTATATATATGTATGTTTATATATATATATACATACATATATATATATATATATATATATATATATATATATATATATATATATATATATATATATATATATATATATACATGTGTGTGTGTGTGTGTGTGTGTGTATGTGAGCGTAATAAATTAATCATATCCTTGAGCGGGGAAGGAAGCATTCATAGAAGTATTCTCTCGGGACACAATCCTTTTACTTCAACTTTAAATATATGAAAATGGCAAAGATATTACTTTCTCTAAATGTCTCATAAATTGTTCATGACAAGCAGGACTTTCTCTGTGATAAATTTGGAAGTAAAACCGGTCAGCATCAGAAATGCCAAATCCATGAGGAATTAATGATAACTTTGAAAAGGGAAAGGAACACATATTTTAACCAAAAAGATTAGAGGAATGACAAAAACTTTTGGAAGAGTTTTAGATGAGAACAAATATATTTGTGACATAAAGCTTGAGCCAAAAGTCAAATGCATCTTAGGTCTGAGAACATTTCTTCCCGTGTAAGCATCTTACTAATATTTCTTGTGCATTGGAGCGGGTCTACAGTGGATTGGGGAATAAAATCTTCAGAAAGAAAGCAGGTGCGCAACGGTGTGAAACAACGCCGACGCGCCGTCGTATATAACTCTCTCATTATATATATATATATATATATATATATATATATATATATATATATATATAATTTATTAGAAAATTATAACATAAATTTTTATGTTATAATATTCGAACAAAATATATTTGAGCACTCTATTAAGAATAGTATTTTTGCTTTATTGGAATTTATTCCGTATACACAATCCTATATTTGCATATATATATATATATATATATATATATATATATATATATATATATATATATATACTTTGTCATCCACAGACAGACGGTTTCGCTGTTTCACAGCTCATCAGTGTGGCTAGACGTCCGGTTGCCTCTAGCTAGGATCGAAACCCTACTGAATTTGCGTCAGAACTTCTCCCACTAAGCCATCGGCGCCCGGCAGGGATGAAGGTGAATTTTAGCGTGTTTATTTTTAGATTTAGATAAACACCCAGCGACTGACAGTGACTCAATTCTGCAGAAGAGTCGTGCAATATTAGCTTAAATAGTCACTGTTTACAAATTCCCACCTCAAACCAGAGAGCTCAACCGAAATTAATTTTTCAGGAACCAATATTTTTGTCATCCACAAACTGACTGTTTCGCTGTTTCACAGCTCATCAGTGTGGCTAGACGTCCGGTTGCCTATAGCTAGGATCGAAACCTGACTATACATATGTGTGTGTATGTGTGTGTGTCTGTGCCTGTGTGTATATATATGCAAATATTTATATATAATATACATACAGCTTCTTCTAAGATGTTTAACACGGCTGAAATATAGGGCACGAAGTGAGGACTGAATACTGAGTTCGATCTTCAATACGTAATCCATAATTTTGACCTTGTGCCACAACAAAGCTACACTTATAGAACCACTGAATACATACACTCGCACATACACAGGCACACACACACAAAGATACAGAAGCACACACATATATAATTTTGCACAAAGCAATGCAATAATGCCACTACCACGATGGGGTCAACATTGAGTTAATGGCTTAGCGACGAGAACAAAGACAAAACATTATCGGAAGATTGAATATATGTAGATATCCTCACCATTCTTACCTAAAGCTTGATCGAAAAATTTAGTGATGCCCGTTAACACATCGGCGGAAGACCTGACGAAAAGGTGAGCCATATTGTTTATCAGAAATGAGGCCGTGTGAACTAAGATGCTTAACCAATTTGGCGTTGATTAAGGTCTCGAGTATTTTACAAAAAGTAGATAAGAGTCTGACGGCGGGATTAATTGAGGGATTTTAATTTCCCTGGAGTTATTAAAAGCAGGTACTACAGAGCAGAATTCTTAAGAGGTTAGAAAGCAAGAAGCAGCGTGGCATTTATTGTAAAGTTTGGAGAGAACAGAAGACAATTCAGGGGCACATTTCTTTAGGTAAATTCCAGGAATAATCTCGAATCGTTAAGTGGGGATTTTGTTTAGAAATCACATCTTAAATAATGGAAGGTACAAGATTCTCTGTTCTAGGCAGGGAAATCAGATGAAGATAGTCAAGTTATGTCGATAAAGGAGTTGGAAGAGCATTTACAACAAATGCACTTTATTTTATTTGCAGTAGATAACAACAGTTCAAATTAATGGAACATCAGTGTGACTGAGGATTTGCTCTTTTTCCACGCACTATGGTAGAGCCGCCAGTAAACTCTAGAACCGAATTACAATATATGAAAAGCCTTTATGGTATCTCATTCTATCAGCATATAATGACTTTGCTTCTTTGTGGACAAAGACTCATTACGTCCGTCATAATTGGAAGTGTTACTCAGGTATAAACGAAAGACTGGATGTAGACTATAGCAGTTGAACAAGCAGAAGGTAACAAAGGATGAGGTTGCATTTGGTATTTTTGTGCTGGAACAAGAGCGCTTCTGTTCCGGATTTCAACCCAGATGAGACACGTGGCATATTTCTCAAGTTAGTCAGTTCCTTATTTACATTATTCGGACTATTGTCCTCATTTTTAGCGCATTTTTTTATTACAACGTTTCGGCCGTTGTACGCTAAATAATGTACATAACTCATCTCAGAAATATAGACAGTTAGTCAGTTATGTATAGTTCGATACATGACTGACGAGGCAGATTTTTCCAGCAGTAGGCTACCATTTCTTTCTGCGGTTATCATAAAAGTATGTCCTACTATTTACCCATATATGGGGGATAAAAAGAAGATTCATATGTTTCCCAACGGTATTAGCACGTAAGTGAATGTAATGGATAAGATTGGAATTCGAGCCGCTATCCATTACTCCACCGTATTTACGTTGTTTTATGAATACGTGCCTCTACAGGTTGATTAAATACATCTTTCCAAATGTCATCGCGAAGAAAATGATGAAATGAGACCTACTCGGTGCGTTGATAACAGAAAGATGTTCTGTTAATATAGGCTGATGGAAGAGTAGAAACAAATACCTAGAAAAATAGGGCATCGTAATAATTACCAATAGGACACAACTTAAGTTCGATCTGGCGGCGTGATTTAGCACATTTTCTTTATTAAGTCTTTCGAATGTGCAGGTCGGTGGACTTAATTCACACACTTTTAAAAGTACTGAAATATGAGTTTCCATTAAATAATGCTTGTATAAGTGTATGCCTATATAGCTGAGATGAGGTATTTTCATTATTTACATTGTTCGAAATGTTGCCCTTTCTTTATTGCCATATTCATAACGTCTCAGGTGATTAGAATTTCAAACTGAACCCATCACCCTTTAACTCGTCCACCGAAGAAGATTGTTCCAGATGCATGTGTCATGCCTATTCCGAATGCCTCAGTTATATCTCTCCTCAAGTTTTTGGTTATCATTGCAGTAGCCAATGCCTGTAGATATTTGCTTCTACTCTGCATTAGTCCAACCACTTTTGAAGGTCATCCTGATGTTATATGGACCACAGATCTTTTGTATTTCCTCCAATAATCCATTCACATTGACTGAAGCAGTTTTCTGGGTGTTGTTATCCTCCTGTGCCCTTCTATCCCAGTTTGTTAGAGCTACAGCCAAGTAACCAGTGTAGTTGTTAAGTTGTAGGCTACTGCTCATAGTGAACATTTCTAGTTCATATATCTCTGGGTTACCACTTATGAGTTTTGCTCACTACACATACAAAAGTCATAAGAACAAGAAATTATCAATATAATAAGTACCAACAGAATGAGGCATGGAACGTGGAACGAAAACAATATTCCTTGGTGGACGAAATAAAGGGTTTAGTTCAAAATTCCAAACCTCTGAAGAAGGCCGTAGCGTACAACGTTCGAAAAGTTGTGAATATGACAGTAAAGATGAGAACAACTGCCGGAACAATGTAAATAATATATAATTTCTTATTCTGTGTAACGTCCTTTATTTTTTATTTCAAATTCAACGTATCTTCGTGTAGGGCTGGCCCCATCATCGCAAAGACGTACAAAAGAGAAAAAATAACACTTCAATTGGTTGAACAAAAAGTAAATATTATTTTTTACATCAGTCTTCGTACAAAAACTGCTTATATCAGAGTTCACATGCAATTAATTATCAGCCAAACCGCGTCTACATGGGAAATGATGTTGTTGTTGACCTGGTAAAGTTTATTTTGCTGTTCTGGTAAAGTTCAGCGCAAGTCTGAAGTCGGAGTTACTCTTCGGCAGATAATCACATGGGCCTCTCTCCTGTCGCTGATCTCCTCTCTGTCTCTTCTGCCTCTCTTCTCTCTTCTGACTAATTTGCTTCGTGCATTCGTATTTATGGACATTCGCATAAACTGGCGAAGTAAGAGAATTCGATAATTCTGGAGAATTCCCTTCTTCCACTCTCTCGTATTATTACATCTCACAAAATCATCTCAGTGTGGGTGGGAGGCTTATGCGCCCAATCCTGGTATTTCAACTCGACTTTCGACCAGGTGAATCAAATCCAAATCCGTTTTTTACGAAACATGAAACTTTCACTTTACAGCTTGCATTTGCAGCTGTGTGTCAGTCAACATTGCCCCATAAGTCTGGGTCTCTTTTCCATTGTTCAAACTGCTCGACATACATTTCAAGTCGTTTATGTGTGAATTAAATCCTCAATTATTTTCAGGTTTTTGGTACAAACCCTTCTCGATTCAATGTCTCTGAGTACATAACATTTTCTTGTGTTTTATCAGAATTTTCTTCCGTTTTACCGCGGCAACGACAAACAATATAACACACGGAGTATATATTTAACAGAAAGCCATAATAATAGTATATAATTTACAGAAATACTAAATTAGTCATGGAATCTGCCATTTTTAGTAGCCGGTTGGACAGCCTCTCCTGCAGCTTTGATAGTCACCCATAAGATATATTTCGACATAAATTGACGTCCAGCGGCATAAACATCTTGTTTAATCATGGACCAAATAATTTCTGTAGGGTTGAAATCCGGAGAAGCTGGCGGTCACACCATCAACCTATCACATTGTTTGCCGTAAAAGCCAAAAAATTCTTGGTGGCCCTTGCAATGTGGGGTAGCGTTGGCATTTATGAACACTAGAGTCATTTGAAGTGACAGCTGTATTACATATAGTCAGGACCCAAAACCTCCTTTAGGAAATTGCACTAGGTGCCTGCCGTCACGTTAACCTCACCAACTATCTGAGTGCGCGAACAAGTCTGTCTCCAATTATAGCAGCCCAAAACGTGTCTCCTTCACGCTGTTGTTGGCATCATAAATGTTGGTGACGCTTAACTCGGAAAAAATCCAATCATTTGCCAGACCGTTAAGTCCATCACGGGTCACCCTGATCTCGCCAGTGAAACGAACGCTACTCATGTCTAACGTTATGTACTCTCAAGACCATTGAAGTCTCAAATTCCTTACGGGGAATTAAAGTGAGCAGTTTAAAGAGCGGAAATCGCACGGAATCCATGATTCTGATGATGCGATTTCTGGTGGCTTTCAGTACATGAGGTAGTCCAGCGGCCGTGAAATTGGCTTCGCTTATTTGTCCGGGTTTTCCACGTAACTTGCGGGGTAATCTTCCATAAATCCGTAGCTGTCATAGTTTTGGAGGTTCCAAAATCGGATCGTTTATTCATTGGCAAAAGGTTCCTTTAGGAATCCTCTAGCAGTTTCCACTTGACGATCAAACTCGTCTACAATGACATGAAGATAGGTATCTTTAGCTCTTTCCTCGATCATGACAAGTTTTCCCTCCATCGATATTAACGTGATTCACCCAATAATTGTCGAATGGGAAATAAGAAAAAATAGATGACATATAGAATAATGAAAACATAACAGTGGTACTGCCATATTATGCAAAGCATCTGGGGAATGTTTTAACAAAATCAATTCACAGAAAATCGAGAACTCATAAATTACACTACGAAGCTATTAGCGTGGTTCAGCGCGTATAAATATATATATATATATACATATATAGATGTGTGTGTGTGTGTTTGTGTGTGATAAAAATATAGATTTAGGTTAATAAGGTATGGTATATTTATAGGTAAAAGTGATCAATATTAAAGAGAGAGAGGAAAGAATAATAAAGAGACCATATGTAAATGTAAAAATGATGACCGGAAGTGAGGATTGCGTTCAAGCAATGAAACACAGTGGCACCGCTTACAATCACACACAAATATATACACACACACAAGACTGTTTCGTTGTATCACTGTTCATCAATGTGACTAGGCATCCGATTGTTTCAAGTGAAATCTCGACCGATTTGGCATGTCAGAGACTTTACCACTAAGCTATAGGTTCGCAGCCGATAAAAAGGAATATTTTAACGTATTATATACGTCATGTATATAAAGGCCATATCAGCAGCCAGAGTGATCAATTTATAACTGAAGAGCGAGAGGTTAAAAGCAGGAGCAGCTACAGTTTAACAATTTCTTTTCAACATATTGCTCAATCGGCGGGTCATCAAAATACAAGCCTGTTTCGCTGTATCACAGCTTATCAGTGTGGCTATTTCGCATTAAATCAGCATATCTTAAGTGGAAATTAATGATCCTGAAATAAGGTAAATGTTGAAGGCATGCATTTAACAGATATTCACTATAACCAGTCAATACGAACTACGTACGTCAATTTATGCAAAAGTTCCTTGCATGCTTTTATAATATTTTTATTCATATCTTCATTTTTCAGTCATTAAAAAGTTATTTTACTTACAACGACACGTGTAATTTTTGACGGTAACAATTTCATGTTTGAGTCAGTAGTCCCTACACATAGTCGTGTCACTAGATAATATACAAAGTACAATCGGCAGCAGCAAAAACCTCAATTAGGTGCGTGCAAAACCCTTTAAAAAGAAACTCTTTTCCATTCGCCTAATACATAGAGAGGTCGACCTTAAAGAAAATCGCTGCTATTTAATGCACGATATAGTGAATACCCCATGCTAGAAAGCAAACCAGAAATGATTTTCTCTGTTTTGATAGGAAAAAGCAATCTAGTTTCTAAACGTTAAGCAATGTTCTTTGAGATAACTGCATGTAAAAGTTATTTTCACGGCTTCTGATGTTTCTAAACGAATATAATATACGTGTGTTAGTTGATTATTTAAGCAATGAGGAAAATAATTTGATTTCAAATACATGTCAAATTAAAACTGTACAAAATATATACAAGTGAGCATATACGCTAGCTAGCTTAATATTTGGTCAAAAAAATTAGATTAATGTGTAGACATAGGACTAAACTCAAAATCAAATTGGGGTACTCAGGATGGGACTCACAACTATTTTTTAGTAGTCGGCTAAAATATATTTAAGTGAATATTTATTTCGTATATTAATTTATTTATTGCTTTATTCATATATATGAATATAATTAGTAGAAAAATGAACTTGTGATGAATTTGTTTCTTAATAGTTCATCCATTTCTTACAACGATCGCCGAAAATTTCTCGGTCAAACGCAGACCCGAAAAATTGACTCAGTACAATTTGATTTGGTTTTCATTGCTGGTCGCCTTCAACATTAACCTCACGGAAATGCATTGGATTATCAATTAGCTTATTTATGAACCAACTGTCTTTAAATATGCTGACAATTACACCCTTGTTCATATTAATTCAAACAACCGCTTTTAGCTTACTTTCTTTTACCATAGGGTCACTTTAAACCCTCTGGAGTGACAGGGTGCAATCGATTTCTATTTTTACACAGATTAGGTCATTTGCATCGCTGTGCAGTAATATGAATCTATTTTTGGCGTGTATGATGAAATGTATCTATTAAATTAAAATTTGGCCTTTTAAAATATTGCACCATCCGTGATTGCATCAGATATTCATCGCGCTCAGACACTATTGTTTCAACTGTCGATTATTTGTCCTACAGACATTGTATGTGATGGTCGTTACTCCAAGGAGACGCACGAAAATTTTAATGCTGCACGAACACACTGGCAATCCTTACAAGTGAGCAAATCAAAGTACAATAGACTGACCCGGAAACTCTCCCTATTTAAATCCAATCGAGAATCTGTTGTCAAAATGCAAGAAACGACTTCGTTGAATGGACATAAAAAGTACTAACCTGTGCATTAGGGTGCGTTTCATTGTAAAGATATGAAAAAAGTATATAGTAACAGAATTATTCGTTTTCTTTCAATTAATTCGCACAAGGGTGTATATATAAAATCAGAAAATAGATCGAAATAATTAAATCCTAGTGTCTGAGTGCACATATATAAGAGGGTTTTCAAGAAATATCAAAAAGATACTGAACCAATCGAGAGTTACCTCATATTATGGCATAGATTTTGGCTATTAAATTGATTCAACAATATTGATGCAGCAACCAATGCTATTATCATTGAGTGGCATCTATCTAACTATCTCAGTCTTTGTACCTACCTATCTCAGTCTTTTTCATATTTCTATCGATCTATCTCAGTCCTTTTTATGTATGTATGTATGTATGTATGTATATATGCATGTATATATCTATCTATCTATCTATCTATCTCAGTTTTTTTCATCTATCTATCTATCTATCTCAGTCTTTTTCATCTATCTATCTATCTATCTGAATCTTTTTATCTACCTATCTGTCTATCTATCCATCTATCTATCTATCCCCATCCATAGTGATAAAGACATTAAGCGCCATGGGGCTACATAGATTGAAAGAAAAGGTTATTGTTTAGAAACTACAATAAAAGAAGATTCTAGCAGAAATGATGATGACTTTGCAGTTAATGCTGGAGATTGTAGTTAGGAGGAAAGCAATAAACCGGAATATTTCCACATAAGATATCGTGAAAATGCAGAGCAACATCTTATTGCTGCCACAGTTGTGGAGTCAAATGTACACAATGATGCGCTGTGTGAAGACAGGGTACCTAAGTATTATCAAAAAGACATTATAACGTATTTTGCATCACTGAGTCTGGATAATAAATTCTCTATTAAATCCTTTCTGGGGAAGCATATGGCTTTTATGAACTTGAATTGAAACAAGTGTTTAGCATTTTATTCTTGTTTTAAATTCGATAATTGATGTCGAATGAAAAAAAACAGGTTTTCAAACTTAAAGCAACATTCGTGTGTTGTTAATGAGAATTTAATTAGGTTCCGTATTACTCTTTTTTTATTGAATCATGGGTGTCGTCCACTTTCCCGGCATATTTTCATATTATTTGAAGATGGAATTTTCAAAAGACCAGAAGGTGATTTGTAGATTTTTACTATGTTTAACGACTTGGATTTAATGGTTAATGCGTTTCAAATCTCCTCATCATGTTAATCGATGCGGTGATGTTGAACGAAGGGGAGAAAATGGGAGCAATCGTTAACATCGTAAGGTAGTGACACGCTATCTCGCTGTTAACGACGCTTAAGGAAAGTAAAAACAAGACGTTCGACATTCATAGAATTCCCGGCTGTCCTCATCTTGCTACTACAACTCGGCTTAATGGCTTTTAAGGGGAATGCTTAATGATTGGTGCCGAAAGGTTCAAGCAACAATTAAGAAGAACAAAGCCAATGTAGACGATGAAAGACAGGGAGAAACAGGCTTAGATAGCCTGGGTATCTGGCGAAGAAGATGGAAGCCACGAATCAGAGCAAGAGGGAGAAACACTGCTAAAAATCGAATATTTGATTACCCAATACAGTGAGAGAAAAATAAAACGCTATAGTTTTATCTCTAGATATTAAGAACGCCAATTAGGGTCGATCCTACAGGGAAGCGCTGGAATTATATGATGATGACAGGACATGCATTTAGTGATTCCAGTCTTGATAACACGAATATTACAATGAAAAGCTAATAAAGTTAATACATTAGATTGAGAAAATGATACGAGTATATGCCTTTCTTGATGTAGTTACTATTCCTAGAGCTAATTGAAAAAATATTTAGTTCATATTGCCTAAATTCTTAAATAGAAAACAAATCTTCTCTGAAAGAAGAATTATATATAGCTCCAAGTTAATAACACGCATTACCGTCTGCTATCAACCGAAGAAAAATCGATCGACTAATAAAATCTATGGAACCTTCTAAACGACATATCTTATTAATTTAATCGTTATCTTCAATCTATTTAATTATTAGTCTGATATTGTCCTCTTTCATTAATAGTAGTTTTTTCTCATATTCTCCTTAATTAAATAACCTCTTGAACCCTGGTGTCATTGATTGAGGTGAAAGGATTTTAAAAAAATCATATTTCGGTGGATGTTTTACAGAATGCTCAATGAAAACGTATTCTAACATTTTAAGCTACGAATAAACAAATTTGTAATCGATAATGGTTAAGTCTTGTCGCAATGAAATCAATAAAGATAACATTCCTTTGTGTGGTTATAAAAATCATGAAATAAGATGTTCTGTTCCTCAGCGAATATTGAAATGTTTAAAACAAAAGGCAAACTGAATTCCCTCAAGACGCCATCTCCAACTGGTATAACGTTGGTATTGAGAGATTGCTAATTCGGTAAATATTATTTGGTTCCAATCCCTCAGTGGAAATAAAACGAGAAATTCAAAGGTCAACCATTTTGAATGATGCGCACGAGTGAGTTTCAAGACAATCAAATGTTAAGAAAGTTAATCAAAGTAAAACTTTATACAAATAATTGATATTTTATTAATACTCATCAGAAAACAGGAAAACTATCAGATTTTTGGATCTTTTAATGCAAATATATATCTGTTTATTAGTTTCTAAAATTGTTTTTATTATATGCCTTCAATGACCAACAATAATCACCAACAATTTGCTACATTAAGAGTCATATAAATCTCCACGCCAACACACACACGCGCACACATACACATTGACACCACACACAAACACTCACACACACACACTCACACACACACACACACACACACACACACACACATACACACACGCCGATTGTAACAGCAAGGATGTCCATATCCCAAATCTAGCAGCAGAAAAACTGATCAGTTGTGAGATTAAGCTTTGAACCGTCGTATGATTAGAGATTTTCCGCGTTTTTCATAACATTATTGGACTCTATTTTAACAATAAGAATGAATTTAGTTGAAATGATGACCCCTCCTAGCTGTTGTGACCACGTAATAGAATTTTCATCCCTACTTTATCCCCTTTTTTAACCTTTTGCCCCGTTCTCTTGATGGTTCTAGAATGGACTTTGGAGATGAAAGCCAGTGTATCAAATGTACTGAGGGCTGAATTATGTTTTTCCTCTCACCATTGCTCGGTTGGGAAGACATAATGGACCTGACAAAAATGATTTTAACTTGTTCACTTTCAAGCGGAATGACTCAAAGCTTTTTTCAGCGCATCTTACGACCAAGGGTGTCAAAATTGCGAAACGACTTATTTGAAAACTTGGAGAAAAGAAACTTACGTAGTTTACTGTTTTTTAGATATTAAACATTTTCAGGGATGGACAGTAATCTCATGGTGTTACACAATTTGGACAATTTTCACACGGTATATATTCTCACCCGGTATATATATATATATATATATATATATATATATATATATATATATATATATATATATATATATATATATATATATATATATATATATATATATATATATATATATATACCGGGTGCGGCTGGTATTTGAGTTTATACAGATTTAAGATTAATACTGCTTCTCACTAACTTCTAATGGTTTTATTTTTCAGAAATAAAGAATAGCAAACCCTATGATAACAAATGAAATGAAAAGGCATGCTGTGATTGTGGCATTAAAGGCTGATAATAGCGATTAGGATAGTGCACGTTTCCTTAGATTTGCAAGATCGTTTGTCCAGCAGATACGAAAAGAGTTAGAAGACGCTGACAGTTCCCCAATGTCTGTATGAAAACGTAAAATATATTCTGCACGTTCTGATAAAGGGAGGACATCCGAATTTATTCAGGAAGTCAAGCAGACAATTGATGAAAACCGAGGTCAATCAATGAGGTCAATTGCCAAAAAGCTGCATGTGTCTGAAAAAACAATCAGGAGTGTTCATCAAACCATTCGATAAAAGGGCTATGTGATGAAGAGAGGTCAATTTATGTCTGAAAAAAAAAACAACAAAAGAAAACCGTTTAAACAGATATAAAAGACTTTTAAACAAACTTAAAAATTCTTCAGAAGCTGGTGTGATTTGTTCTTTCTCAGATGAGAAAAATGTTCTTCAAGATCAAAAACTTAAGAGAAAAAATGACAGATAGCTTTGTTCAGATCCTTCTGAGGTGCCAAGAGTGATGCGCACAAAATTTCCTTCAAGAGCTATGGTATTGGGTGTTGTTAGCAATGAAGGACATGTAATGCCACCACACCTTTTTTTCCACAATGTCTTAGAGTAAATCCTGCGGCTTACATTGAGGTTCTAGAAACAATTGTCAAGGCCTGGATTGACAACATATGCAACCACAGGCCTTACATAGTACAGCAAGACTCGGCTTCATCCCAGAACGTTCTATGAACACAAGAATGGATGGCTGACCATTTGTACGACCACATCACACCCAACATTTGGCGTCCTAACTCTCCAGATATCAATCCAGTAGACTATTATGTGTGGAGATTATTATTTATTTGTTTTGTATTAAGTCTGTTATCTTTGTAGAAATATTTATAATTTATTTTATGTTAATCTTAGATAAATTCTTTTCACTTTTAGTACTGATAAAAAGGTGAATAATGAATAATGAAAATTAATATTTCTATTAGTATGTTATGTGAACTCTTTTATTTGGTTATATCTTAAGAGCCTTGTGAATCGCGTTGAATATGAAAGGATTCAGGAATTAGCGGAGAATTCAGTGCATTTATTTTATTCACAAAATATTGAGAGTTATAAACTGTATAAATTATATTGTTATAAATTGCTTTTAAGAATCCGACAAATGATCTTCCAGACACCATAGATTCCCAAGTTGGTATCTACGCGGATAACACCACAATTTACTCCTGCCTCAGAAACAAATCTGGTGTCGCTGGCAAAATTAACCTGGCCGTTCGTTTCGAAAAGGACCTTCAATCGGTTGTGGACAGGGGCAGGAATTGGATGGTTAACTTTAATGCCCACCCCAAAAAAATGCTCTCTATTAATCACCACAATCATCACTTCCCTGCATCCCATTAGAATGTCTGAAGATCAACTTCTCGAGAGCTCCTCTCTGTGGCTGCTCGGTCTCACGCTGTCTGCTGACCTGAGATGGAACAAATACATTGAGTCAATTGCTTCATCCACCCCAAGGAAAGTGTTTCCCTGTGCCGGGCCAGGAAATTGTTCTCCCCGGAATCGATCCTCCAAATTTACAAATCAACCATCCGCCCTTGAATAGAGTATTGCTGCTATTTATGATCTGGACCTCCTTCTGTTTTCCTCGGGGTTCTTGATAAGATCCAGAGACGGGTATGCAATGTATTTGGCCCTGATCTGGCTTCTCGTCTGCAGTCTGTCTCTGACAGATGCGCCGTCGCCTCTCTTTGTCTCTTTTACAAATACTTCCATGGTAATTGCTCCGGTGCGCTGCTATCGCTGGTTCCCAGCTTCCATGCATTCAAGCGTCATACAAGGCTGGCATCCCGTTCCCACCCTTTCACTGTTGAAACTGTTAAGTGTAGACGTCTCTTTTAATCCAATAGCTTCATATCTCGCACCTCACACCTGTGGAACTCCCTTCCCTATTCCTGTTTCCCTGACAACTATAATCTCCAACTATTCAAATGTAACGTCAATTGACATCTCCAGTTGCATTGATCTATCTACCATCATTCTCCTTTCCTCTATCACTTCTGTCTGCTCTTGTTCCAAATCCCCTGTAACCCCTTGCGTGCTAGTGGCTTTCAGCCTTGCCTGGGGTGAAAAGCTTAAAAGATATATATATTCCGGATGTTAATGTTTCGTTATGGTTAGAATAAACATTTTTTAGATTATTTTCATTAACTTATATATAATGGAAACATAGTTTTAGGGTATTTTGTGTATGTTGATGCATAAGACATAAGAAAGGGTATTTTTTTCTGTTTTGTAAGAGAAGTCTATACTCTGTTCTACTTTGTTTTGTATTTCAAAAATAAATGATTGAAGACAAATTCCTTTGTTTTCAATGTTTTGTCTCTTTTGGATTTTTTCATTTTCAAATATCCGTTCCATCGCATTTGATGTGATGAAACCCACATAGTATAAATAGTAAAATCTTTTGTAACACAAACACACACACACACACATATATATATATATATATATATATATATATATATATATATATATATATATATATATATATATATATGCACACAAGATCACAGATGTGTCCTTTCTAAATATTTTCTGAAGCGTAGGGTTTATAGCACTATTCATTTAAGTTTCAGTTTGAGGAATTTTATATATATATATATATATATATATATATATATATATATATATATATATATATATATATATATATATATATATAAAGAAATATACTCTTAAGGTGTGCTATATTTATGCGATAAAATGCTCAATATCAGAGATAGAGCGTATGTAAATATAAAGTGAACATTGAAGTCAACACTTAGAGGCGACAGGCTGTTCATGCTAGAAGCAATCGTCAGGCCACGAGCGTTGGTTTCTTTTTCTCGGCTATTTATATATACCTGTCAGTGGTGCATTGTGGGCAGTCTATTTTGGCAATTATTTTGCCGGAAGTCGTTTATTTGTTTATTTATTTATTTATTTGTGTTAGATTATTTTGCTGGTTTTTATTTACTTTTTATTTTTTTATGTTTTATATTTTATTTTTATTTCTTATCTTATATATTTCTTTATTTTTATTTTATTCGGTGTTTTATTAACGTAATAAAAATTTGTATCACTTATTTAATTGTTTTATTTTCATTTGGGAAGATAATTAAAGCTATTTATTCAATTTAGGGGTTGAATACTGTAGATTATTCTATCTATTATATTTACGGGACAAGTTGTTAATTTGTTTATTACTTCATTTATTTATTTGGATTGCTTATCGTACTTGATTTTTCTAACGGTTAATTAATCGGGATCGATTTGTTAATTTGTTTATTTATTTATTTGGATTAATTAATTTATTTTAATTTATTTTTATTATTTATTTATTATACTGTATATTTTTATTTACCCTTTTCGGTTTTCGATTTTTAAGTAACGTAGTATTTTTTTTATATTTATATAACAGTTATAGCTATGTTTTTCGTCCAATTTTTGCTTTGATTTTTATAGTCTAACTAATATTTTGGTCACAATTATTTGTTAATTTGTTTATGATTTACTTAATTTATTTGGGTTCATTGATTCTTGGGGGATTTTTTCTATTTTGTCTATTCTAACTGGTGTGATTTGGTAATTTGTTAGGGTCAATTTATTTTACTTATTTTATCATCACTTCGTTTATTTATTCATTTATTTATTTAATTTTGTTAATTTATTTCCCAGTTTTCGATTTTTAAGTAACGTAGTAAAAAATTGTTTTCATATATGTCTTTTGACATTAGCTCGGATAGTTTATTTAATAATTTATTTTGGTCTGGTAAGTTAGAGTCCTGTGTCATTTCTATCTATTATTTTGCTTAGTTCGTATAGTAAGTATATACCTATCATTTGGCAGAATACGCGCCGTCAACACTTCCCATTGTAGTGTCAAAGATCCCATCTTTCTTTACCCATGCGTCTTCATTGTGAAATAGTAATGATTCACGGGAGTCTTTAATGATGACGATTTTGTTTGCTTTTATTATTATTTGTTCCTAAGCTAGGTTGATGGCCTTATCTAGCATGGGTTTCTTTTATGGATGGGTAAAATTCTTTTATCTCTATTTTTAGGAATTGGCAATTTTGTTTGTTGTTTATTCCGTGGAACAAGTCAATAGTTGCTTTTGTGTTATTCACCTGGCTTACTCCTAACTTCTTCCTAAGTTCAGAATTATTTCTTTCTGGTATCGTTTTACTTATTTTACCTAGTTCGCTTTTGGCTGGGTTTATGAGTCTACATGCAGTGTTGGTTTTATAATTTTCTATGTGGTATTTCAGTGTGCTAAAGGCTTGCGCCTTGCTGATGCAACCTATTCTGTCATCTAGGTCTAATTTTGGGGAGATTGCCTTAGCTTCCTTACTGATATCTTGTTCTATTGTTTTTGGTGGTTTTTTGTATGTTTTGCTTCTGTTGTTCTTGAGTAATTTATTGTGCGTATGAGGGCTTAGGTTGTATAAATTTCTTGTTTTATCAGCTGTGATAAATACATTTGCTGAATTGTTTGATTTAGTTATATCTTCATTTATTTTTTTAAATACATATTTTTGGTCATGCTATACGCAATCGTCAGGCCACGAGTGTTGTTTTTTTCTGGCCTATTTATTTTAAATTACCAAATCACACCCGTTAGAATAGACGAAATAGAATAAATAGATAAAAAATAAAAACAAAATCAATTAACCCAAATAAATAAAGTAAATAATAATCAAATTAACAAAATATTATGACCAAAATATTAGTTAGACTATAAAAGTCAAATAAAAAATTTGAAGAAAAACATAGCTATAACAGTTATATAACAAAATACTTACTACTTTAAGAAAACCGAAAAGAGTACATAAAAATATACAATATATAAAATGAACAATAAAAAACAAATAAAATAAATTAATTCATCCAAATAAATAAGTAAATAAACAAACTAACAAACCGATCCCGATAAACTAACCGTTAGAAAATCAATCCACATAAATAAATGAAGTAATAGACAAATTAAAAACTGCTCCTGCCAAAATAATAGTTAGAATAAACTACAACAATCAACACCAAAATTGAATAAATATCTTTAATTATCTTCCCAAACCAAACAAAACTATTAAATAAGAGATAAATCAAATATTAATACGTTATTAAAACACCAATTAAAATTAAAATAAATAAATATATGAGATAAGAAATAAAAAAAAATGAAAAATAAAAGTAAAGTAAATAAAAGCAAGCAAAATAAGCTAACCCAAATAAATAAACAACTTTCGGCAAAACCCGCCAAAATAGACTACCCACAATGCATCATTGACCCGCATATATAAATATCCGAGAAAAAACAACAACACTCGTGGCCTGACGATTGCGTCTAGCATGAAACAGCATGCCACCAATAAAAATTCGAAAAATTTTATATTTTAAACTTAACTTAAAGGGTTAAATTCAAAATTTAATTTTTTTATATTTTTAAATTTATAATAAAATTAAAAATTACTCAGAATGATTTCTAATTAAGTCTAACATTAACATTAAGGAATTAATAAATTGTATCTAAGGATCGTTGTCAAGTTTTTGAATTATCATATGCTTGTATTTTGATTGTTTATTGTAGCTTACATAACAATGTTTCTTCTATTGAGGGGAGTCTGTTTGGTTTTGAACTTTGTAAATCTTTTTATTCTTCAGTCAACACCATAAATGGACAAGACACCAGAAGTATTGAAACAAAATGTCTATTTTTGTAGTGATGTGGCGGGATAGAGATAGTGACAGAGACATAGGGATAAAGAGCGAGGGAGAGGGTGGGATAAAAATAGAATAGAGAGATAAAGCAGACGGATCAAGAGAGAGCGAGAAAAAGAGAGACAGGCAAACACGGAAAGAGAGAGAAATCAAGAAATGATGCACATAGCAAAACTAAAAAAAAAAGAAAAGAAAAATATAATTCAAAAATTTAGTTTCACTATAAAATTCTTTCGGTGATAAACGGCTGATTTGACATTCAGTAAGAAAGAGAAACTTAGATATAAATGAAGACAAATGTAGAGACCTCTGTATGTCACTAGCTCTACGGCTAACAACGAAACTCGTGGCAAATATGACAACGTGAAAATGTCAAAGATGAAAATGACATCTATTAGATTTATGTTATAAAAAAACGGTTCTGTTATCTACATTTGATAAGAAATGCAGTGGAACAGTGTAAAATGTCCTTAATAGTTATTGAAATAATAAAAATGGAAAGTATTACTTGCTTGATTATTTTCTTAACTCATTTATATACTTTAGTTTAGTCCATAGATATACGTTACTTTTAGTCCTACTGTTAAAATTGGCGAGGAAAAGTAATTTAGTTTCCATGTATTATATGAAGCACATTTTTAGGCTTGACTATCTGTAAAAGTACGTACTACATTTAACAGAAGGGAGATGTGGAAGAAAGGTTTATCTCCCTTTTGTGTTTTCTAAGTAATAACACCCTAATTCACGGAGGAAACAGAATAGCTGAAAGGAAAAGCAATAACAAACATTCTTTATTCGGAGAGAGATTTTCATTCATCTAAGCCATACACAAAACAATATATATATATATATATATATATATATATATATATATATATATATATATATATATATATATAAAAGTGGACATGGAAGTCAGCACTTAGAGGCGACAGTCTGTTTCATGCTAGTGCAATCGTCAGGCGACTAGTGCTGTTATGGTTCAACCCACCGTACAGCAAAAACGTAAAAACAAACATAGGAAAAATATTCTTCAAGCTTTTACACAAACACTTCCCGGAATCAAGCACCCTACACAAAATATTCAACAAAAACACAGTAAAAATCAGCTACAGTTGCACCGAGAACATGGCACAAATAATAAAAAAGCACAACAGAAAAATTATTAACAAACCACACGAACAAATTAAACCCACGTGCAACTGCAGAATAAAAAACGAATGTCCCTTAAACGGTAATTGTTTACAAAACAACGTAATCTACCAAGCCACGACAAAATCAGCAGATAATGAAGAAAAAGTATATATAGGAGTAACCGAAGGACCATGGAAACAAAGAAATTATGTACACAAAATGTCTTTCACAAATAGTAAATATGCGAACAGCACAATGCTTTCTAAGTATATCTGGGATATAAAAAACAAAACACACACCACACCAAAAATATCTTGGAAAATAAGGAAAAAATCATCAGCCTACAACAACCTATCAAAAACTTGCAAACTTTGCCTGGAGGAAAAAATAGCTATCATTACCTTCCCAGATCAAAATAAATTATTAAATAAAAGATCCGAGCTAATCTCAAAATGTAGACATGAAAACAAATGTTTACTACGTAACTTAAAATAGAAAAATAAATAAATATATAAACAAACAACAATAAAATAAGCAAAATAAATCACTCCAAACAAATCACAAAACCACAACTGTTAGAATATGCGAAACAAAATCAAAACAAAAGAACGGACGAAAGTTATAACTGTTATACAAATAAAAATAATAATAAAAAAACATTAATAAAAGATAATATACTACGTTACTTAAAAACCGAAAGCCAAAAATATATAGTGTAACAAATAAATAACAACAAGTATAATAAATCGATCTAAATACATCCAAACATATAAATAAACTAACAACCGATTACGATAAAGTAGCCGTTTAATAAAAAAACCCAAAAAAACAAATAAAGATAACCAACCTAAATAGATAAATTAAAAAACTGTTCCCACCTAAATAATAGTCAGAAAAAACCCACAACATCACACCTCAAAATTCAACAAACAGATTTAATCAATGACAAATAAACAAATATATAAGATAAAAAATAAAAATGAAAACAAATAAAAACAAGCAAAACAATTTGACCCAAATAAATAAGCGAAAAATCAACTTCCGGTAAATGACGGCCATTATAGACTACCAACAATAAGCTATATAAACAAATTTTTACTACGTAAACCAAAAACACCGATCAAAATAAAAGAATAAATAAATAAATATATAAGATAAAAAATAAAAATAAAAATAAAGAAACAAACAAAAAACAAGCAAAATAATTTGACATAAATAAATAAACAAATAAGCGACTTCCGGTAAAAGTAACCGCCAAAATAGACTACCCATAATGCACCACTGACCCTTATATAAATAGCCGAGAAAAATAACAGCACTAGTCGCCTGACGATTGCACTAGCATGAAACAGACTGTCGCCTCTAAGTGCTGACTTCCATGTCCACTTTTATATTTACACACGCTCTATCTCTGATATTGAGCACTTTACCCCATAAATATAGCACACTTTAAGACTATATTTCTGCACACACATATATATATATATATATATATATATATATATATATATATATATTGATATGTTTAACGTTCTTTTTATAGATACAAGTATTTAAGCAAATGCTCTGTTTATCTATAAAAAGAACGTTAAACATATCAAAAATGTCTTTAATAAATTGTCGGACTATGTCCAATTCAAAAATGTGTGTATATGTGTGTGTGTGTGTGTGTGTGTGTGTGTGTGTGTGTGTGTGTGTGTGTGTGTGTGTGTGTGTGTGTCACGCAGAGAATAATATATCACATATATATATAAACTCAAAGTAGAATGTAATGAGAACGAAGAAGAGGCTTACATATAATATGGAGATACACTGGTCTCTGGATAAGTCATGCTTAAGGCATCATATTAAAACGGACCGGATTGATCTATGCCCCAGGCGCGGACATATTCCACGAAAGGAAACACCGAGACTTGGGGTTGCTAAAATAGAGGTCTGCGAGCTGGAGTGTGTTTCTATATCTGCAATGATATATAAAAAGGAAATAGTACCATGAAAGTATTTCATATGTCAATGATATCTCATATATGATACGAGTATGTAATATATCGTGTTATGGTAATCCTCAAAAACTAGAATTGAACAATGTCTTGGGTATTATTTGGAAAACATTTAATACTTGACAATGTCGAAAATGGACGAAGGTACACAAAAAACCAAGGAAATTCAGAGAAACTTTGGTTATCTTAATAACAATCTGCCTTGGATCTACTGCAAAATATCCTGAAATTAGGAAACCAAGATAGAAATTAAAGAGGTAGACAATGTCTGCTGAATTTAAGAAAACCTTTTAAAATTCTTTCGGGAAGATGTTAATTACTTTTACACTTTCACTTTTACGAGTGCTTCAGAATTATAAATATATATTCTGAGAGTATTTCTCAAAGTACTTTCCGTAATCTTCAGGGAGCAAAAACATTTTCGACATTTGCCTTCACTGACATCTTATTTTGATAATTTTAACAATATATTGGATTTTTTCTTAATCAGATCACGTGTTAGGAAGCCATATTTTGAGTTTGAAGTTTTATCTGCAGATATCCCCATACTTTGACATGATTACTAAAATTTTTTTCAATATTGAAGCATATGTATGTATGTGAAGGTATATGTGGTTTGCCTATGCATATTATTTTTATATTGGTGTGTATGCGAGCATAGGTATGGTTGGTTTTGCATATGCATATACTCAATAAACATACACAAAATATACAAAAACTCATACACTCATGGATATGTGTGTGACATATTTATATATATATATATATATATATATATATATATATATATATATATATATATATATATATATATATATATTTATATATATATATATATTTATGTATATATTCATTTATATATATATATTTATATATATATTTATATTTATATATATATATATATATTTATATATATATATATATATATATATATATATATATATATATATATATATATATATATATATATATATATATATACGTATTCCAATTTACACCAAATTTATTTTCCTAAACCAAATTAGGTTTCTCTTGCGCGAAATCAGATTGGAGAGATTATGCATTCGTAATATTTCTAATCTATGTTTAATATGCTCAAAAACATGAAACCAATTCTAACTGAAGTGATCATAGCTCTCCTTAGCTTCCTTTTTCTTTTAATATCTATACATTTTGTATGGTTTAAGCGTTTCTGAGAAAGAAATATTATCTTTCCCGTAGCTTGTTATATAGATTTAAAAAAATGATTTTTCATTTTCCTACATTTATTGCCATACCAAAGCTGGCGAACTTTCTATCTGCGTTGCGAACTAACCGATACACTTTTATTCGAAAGACCTTTGACAAAACCTTTATTGTGCGTATGTATTTATTTGTGTTTGTTTATTAAATATTTATTCATCTTTTTTGGAAAAAGTAACACAATTAACTTTAGCAGGATTTCCTTTGTATGCGTTGTCCATTGAGGAACTCGGCATTGACGTCTCTCCAGAACTACCTGAAGCATTTTGAAACATTTAATATTTGTTTTCTTTACTATCTCTCGCCCAAATGTTGTGTCATCCATTGGGACATTGTTGTGTTTCGCTGTTTCACTCTGCCCGTCTCGTCTTCAGTAGATCTTGTGAGTTTCAAATTCTCGAATCCCTATTGCTTCATATGAATCTAAATATTAATTTCCTTTTTGTTTCTATTTCCGAAACAAAATCTCTTTGTTGTGCACAGGTATAAATGCATATATAGAAATATAATATAGGAAATATATATTATAATATATGTAACATTATATTATATATATAATATAAGTAATAAATATAACAAAGAAATTTAGATGATTAAATTATAATCACAAAGTAGGGTTCGATTTCATTATGAATGTTAAAAGTCAAAGAATCAAGATGCGTAACATAGCATCATTCATAGCATATATATATGCATATATGTGTGTGTGTGCGTGTCTGTGTGTGTGCGCGCACGGGAACACGCGTGTGTGTGTGTGTTTGTGTTTTGAGAGAGAGAGTTACACACACACACACACACACACACACACACACACACACACACACACACACACACACACATATATATATATATATATATATATATATATATATATATATATATATATAGTCAAACCTAATGAGCCAGACACACCTACCAAGGTTTCACTCATGCAGATCGTCAGGGTCGGCTAGCTAAAGAGGCAACAGAAAACGGCGTATATATAGAGACGACCACCAAGACAACACAACGTGACCAAGGAAGAAAAAGAAAAAGCGACAACGGGGGTGGGTATAGATTTATTCAACTAACTAAAAGGAGAGGGGATAGTTAAGAAAACACAATCAATAATGATAACGCTACAATCGGGAGAGAGAGGCTTGTTTCAGTAACCAAGCATTTCTGTGTCTACATTTGTTAAGAATCTCGGTTTTGGAATTTAGTAGATCATCAGGTGTATTATATAAAGCTATAGCTAATTTTTCCTCGGTGCATAGCTTACAGAACTTATGGCCCGCTTTATACTTAGTGCATCTTTTTAATATTTCCCATTTCAGGATGGGGTCCTTGCTACCTTGTCTGATTTGCCATATATAGCTAGATAATGTAGTACTATGTTTAGTTTTTTCAATTTTGAAACTACTCATGTGATTATAATATCTTTTTTTAATTATATATTTATTTTAGTTTTTTTCATTTTTGAAACAACTCATGTGATTATAATATCTTTTTTTTAATTTATATTTATACATATATATATATATATATATATATATATATATATATATATATATATATATATATATATATATATAGTATATTGGGGCAGCAGGTCATTATTTTAATATAAATTGTTAAATATAAAAGACAATAAATGACTAATATGAGCCGTTACTAAACTTCGTATACGTTACATTAATTCCGGGTGAAAATAAATATGCCTAGATGCAATGTAATGTTTTGTGAATAGTTTGAATTTTAATTTTGTTGAGTGTGGATTAATTTGATTTAATGTATTGGTGCCCATTATATGATTCTGTTGCTAATATTTCGGTCACTCACGTGATACGATGTCATAGACCACATTATGAAGTTACGACCATCGTCTGTTCGGCAACCGTTATCATCGCATATCAATCTTCTATTTCAACATAACAGAATATCATCTTTGAGGACGAATATCTTTGTTTAAATATCCGAATAACCAATCTGAAAACGTATCACGTGAACTGAAAACTTAGATCAGGGAAGAGCTTAATAAAAATATCCAAATGTTGCACATTTTTGTCTTTATTTTCACACGAAATTGTAACAGCCATACGAATGTTAGAACGGCTTATGATCAAACATAATAGACAGTCCTTGTTTGCTATTCATCTGGTAAAATTGAAGACATATATGTATAAAATCAAATATAGTTATTATCACATTTAACTGCATTTCAAAATGTACTTTCCTTTGCAAAGATTCCTTAAGAATGCGAAATTGACAAACCCACTCATTGAAATATATATTTAAAAGAAAATCATTATCGACTGGATACAATCTATTTTTTATGATTAAACCAACCACTCATATATATATTCTGTTCCAGTTGAGAGGGATTTCAAATCTCCTGAGTTCGACAAACATTCATGTTCTGCCAAACGCCTGGCTGATATATAAGTTAGGATAATAAAAATAAGCTTAATAAGTAATACCAATTTCTTAGCTTAGATAATTGCTGATTTTCTACCGCAGCAAATCTTTATTGTTCAACTCGGCGCAAGGACATACACTCGAAAAATGATTCTCAAACGAGGCACGCCTTTTCACATTGTGAAATTAGCATACACATTTTTTTCATTATCAACATGAAAAGACTAACTGTAGGCTTAAGTCAAGGATGCTGTCTACTGTATGATAAGAATTAGATGCAATCGGGACGAAAAAACAATTTGTTTGTCTTGGAATAATCAGGAAGAAAACCGTCGGTCTTTTTAATATAAAACTGAAGCATCGAAACGTCAAAGTTAAGGAATTTTTTTATCTTCTTCACAAAACTGCTTTTGCTGCACACTAATTTCGTCTTATTTTATTTTATTCAACGCTTCTGTTTTTTTGTTTTTTCTCATCTCTTGCATTATATTTGACCTAGCTATATTTTCTCTAAATACTGAGTTGACAGATACAATTGTTTTAATTCAATAAAAGTAATTTCAACAGTTGGCAATATTTATTGGGTTATCTTCCGTTTAAGACAAACGTTACTTTTTTTCTGGAGGCATTTTAGATCGGATTGTATAATATTGATAATGACATTGTTTGAATTGTCTCCTCTTAGCTTTGCTAAATCTGACAAACTATCAAATTATTTTTTACTTCTGATTGATAGAAAACAGTGTTAGCAATTCACTGATTTAATGGTCTTCTATTTAACATTATTCTTTTACGTTATTTCTCTTCCATTTCATTTTTCACGGCTTAAACTTATTCCATTTATTGTCTCTTTTAAGAATCGTGATTATCTTTTTTTTTCTTAAAGCACACAAAATTCGGATAATTGGAGAAAGTGATACGTTAATATAATTCTCTCGGGTCTGAATTGTTTTTGTCTTCTTTCTCTTATGGACAAATGACAAATGATGATTGAAACAAAACGGGTACCCCCAAAAAGCTCAGCATCTATTTAGAGGATTCACTGTTTTAAATCAAACGAATAAACATGGAAAAATAATTTTTGAAACGTCGATTTTCATTACGGCATTTCAAAATTAGAAAAATAATTTAGACGGAAGATACGAAAGTAATATTTACAAATATAAATCTTCTATTTGATCATCTGGACAGATTTTCGAAAGGAGTTCCGCCTGAAATATTTTCATTCCACCAATAGGAATGTCCAAAACCTACTATGAAGATATTTTTATATGGATAAATATGTCCTTCTACATGTAAAGTCTACGTGGACATCTTAACTAAATCATAATCTCCGTAAGTTTGTGTTTGGTAGCCGACGATTCAGTCTCTCTTATATTTCTATAATGCTCTTTGCAGAAAGAAAAAACTCACTACCGATATCCTTTGTTACAATCTTGCAATCTTCACAAAGTGTTTTATTTGTATTTGGTTCACAAACATAAATTAATTAGACTCAGTAGAAGTTTTTCGATGATCACAGATTTACTGAAGAATCTAATCCAAAAATTTACTTAGTCGCGGATGGAAACGGTTATTTTTATGATAAATAATAATTATATCATTTAAATGGTATGTCAATATAATTTTAAATTTACTTCTTAAAGTCAATCCAATTGAATTCGTTCAAGCACTTAAAACTCTTTTAAGACTCCGTGTTTTATGAATAAAATAGATCTAGGAAATATTGAGACTAACTATTCCGTGTAAAGAAAAAAAAGGAAGACCGACTCAAATGTTGCTTTCAGCTGTAAAGAAAGTGATTGATTTTGTAAACACATCTGCAAACGGTGGGGAATAATATAATTGTAGTCTGGAGATTGTTTCTTAATTGGATAAATCCGAAAAGACGACGGGAATATCTATATTTTTATGAATTACCTAGAATACCATTTCATATCTTGCCTCTTAAAACGTCCTAAGACTTTTAATATTAATAAAAGTAGTTCAAGCGTACGTGATTAATCAAAGCAGAAAGAGATAAATTGATGTGGATAGCAAGGCGACTTTTTATAAAATTTACAAACCAACGTTCTACAGTGGATGTCTTAATTCTATATTTGTTATAGCTTAGTGTACAACAGAATCACTGTAGTTAGAGGCACAGTGACAATCTAAATTCACTACACTGTAAAAGGCTTGTAATTCTTTTATATCGCAGTTTTTACCAGTGTAGAGTTCATACGTCAGTGGGTATCCAATTACTGTGACTCTGTTGTACAATGACAGGAAATAAATATAAATTTAACACACCTATTCTAGAGCGTTTGCTCATAAATATTTTCTCACAAACACGAGATTTTTTTCAAGATTTTCCCTCATTAGACATCCAATTTTGATGTCCCTGGCTCAGATAAGACTAATCTCTGGAAGCATCCATATTAGAATATTTCTATGTCTCTAGATAAATAAAATATCGACAGATTTTATAGACAATTGTACCCTACATACTTGCTTATGTTCCCACTTAACATGTACAGCGGCAAATTCGAGAGAAGCTATACTCCTACCTTGAAACAGTCATGTTAACCCTCGCTGTGTATACCATTTGATAAATGAATCGATTCTCGTAGTTGAGACTGTTTTGGGTTTCATACTCATTAGGAAATCAATAACTTTCGAAAATAAACTTGTGGAATATTTAATTTCATATAAAAATCATATAATTTCTTTTTATACAAGGTGATATAATTTCTCTTTGTCAAAAGCAAAGTCATTATATATACATGAACGCCTCGGCTCCAGGTAATGTTGAGATAGTTACTCGATCCCAAATATTGTGTAATGGGACTGATCTTATTGCGCCTCCTTTCTTATTCTGTGTCAATCTAATATTTCAAATAAGATATAAATAACATATTTTAATGTCCACTCTAAATTATCTATTTTAGATTCTCCTCAAATGAATTCTTCGAAAGCAACGAATGGGAAATATTGAAAAATAGAAATACAAGAGACAATAAACAATTGAAATAAAAACGTTTCATTTTTTTTTTCTTTATTTGAAATATAAGAGTGCACTTGAAGGATTTTCTAGCCAGAAAAGGGTCAATAGTTCAAAAGATCTCTATGGTCATCGACGTTACTTATAAGGTTTCCTAATTGCATCACGTAGAAAATATATAGATGAACATATTTTCCTCCCAGTATTGTAAGAAAATATATATTGTAATATCAGAAGACAATCACAGGTCAAAAGTTATTTAAAAATTCCATTAACATAAACATACACGTGAATGGATATTTCAATGAATTGGTAAGTTTGAATATTATATATATATATATATATATATATATATATATATATATATATATATATATATATATATATATATATATATATATATATATGTATGTATGTATATAAATGAACATAGAAGTCAAGACTTAGAGGCGACAGAGTGTTTCATGTTTCATGCTAGATGCAATCGTGAGGCAACGAGTCGTAGCTGACGATTGTGTCTAGCATGAAACACACTGTCGCCTCTAAGTGTTGATTCTATGTTGACTTTTATATTTACACACGCTCTAGCTCTGATATTGAGCACTTTATCTCATAAATATACCACATCTTATGACTATATTTCTTCATATATATATATATATATATATATATATATATATATATATATATATATATATATATATATATATATATATATATTTGTATATACAACATATATATATATTTATATATAGTCAAACCTAATGAGCCAGACAAACCTACCAAGGTTTCACTTAGGCAGATCGTCAATGTCAGCTGACCCTGACGATCTGCCTAAGTGAAACCTTGGTAGGTTTGTCTAGCTCATTAGGTTTGACAAGGTCTGCTCTACTTTTGTATTGAGCTCTTTAGTTAGTTGTTTACTCGTATCGGGGTTTTTTCTTTGGGCGTTGAACCTGTATCTGTGCGATTATTTTCGACAGACTTTCATGTTCCTGGCTCTTTCTTTTTTAAAACCTTTTTTTCCCTTCGAGATTGATTTTTCGGTTTGAAGGTTTTACGACACGAGTATAGTTACCTGTATATATATATATATATATATATATATATATATATATATATATATATATATATATATATATGTATGTATAGAGAGAGAGAGATAAAAAATAGATATACAAGTATGGTGTGTATTTGGTTAATTTAGAATTCAAATTAAAAACTGAAATGATCTTGATCAATATTTTTTGTACTTTCCGTACAAACAATTATTTTTATTACAAGGCTAACTTTCGCTGTATTTCGCAATTAATTTCGATTATATTCAAATTTATTTCCAAGTTATAAAATTGTTCCCGTACAAAAGAAATTGTCGAAAAAAATCACGTAAAAATCACCGAAAACAATAGCAGTGATGAAAACTTGAGAATCTAAAATTTTAGGATTGCGAGTTCGGACCTGACCCGGAATGTTTTTCTCTTTGTTGGCTTAAAGTAATATGTATATTTTAAAATTATTTGCATGTTTGCGATTAAAAATTACATAAATTCTGAATTTAAATGTCCAATTAATATATACATATTAATAAACAATTATTATTTATTTATTATAACCCCGCAAAAAAAAAATGCAACTTATAAAATTCTAACTCTTTTCCCATTGACAAATGAAATTTGATGATAAATCTACTGTATTGTGTCACTAGTCACACCTCTAAAGATAAATATTCTTTATGAGTAAATATCAATTAGTAATTTAAAATGCTGCTCATTATTAAATAATTGAAAAATTCATTTAAACTAAAAGTGGAAAAAAAAAATTTTAACTGGATTTTTTTCTTTTGATATTAGACGCTTATTTCTTCTTATTTCAATGCAAATTATTTTTTATAAAAAAAAGGAAAAAAGTCAAAATGGACAACATTGCATCAATATATTGTTTCGCATAATTTTTTCAATAAATTTAATTTAGTGTTATTGTAAACAATAATATCGGAAATAGAAAATTAAGTTTAAACACTGAAAAAGAATTATTATACAATTTAATTTTATTTTGATTACATTATTTAAACTAATAAATTTTAATAAGATAGATTAATCAACTGATGTTTATTTTTAACTTCTTTAAATAATTATATTACGTTTTTATAATAAGAATAACGATGAAATTAATTCAACATATTTGTTTTTTTAGTTATTTGAATAATTCGCAACTATTCAAAATCTTCATAGCAATCATTTAACATTCTAAAAAAAGTATCATTAGTACTTTGAAAATATTACTATTCCTCATAAAGATATATCCTTAAGGAATATTAATAGTTATTGTTCATATTTGAGTGTGACGCAGCAGAAAATATAAATTCTGAAGACTTATCTACACAAAATATAACGAAAAACCCGCTAAAATAAAAAGCCGTATCTCGTAGAGGTATACAACGAATGTAAACCTATTGACTTTTCATCGACGAGTAAATGCAAGGATACATTATCATACTAAACTGTGTACTAATATATCCTGTTTTCGCAATAAATCTGCTCACACAGATTCCAAGATTAAATATGTATAGGCAGATAGACATTAATATATACGAGGGTCATTCAATAAAAAAGGTGAAGTTTTTGGTATAAGGACTTCTAATACAGATAGAAGCTTACTTTTCTTTTTTTTTTCAACAGCGTCTCCCAGCACTGTCAAACACTTTTCCCATCTGTGCACAAGCTTCCGTATTCCCTGGACTGATGTCTCAGCCAGTCACTCACAACACTTTTGACTTCATCGTCACTTTTAAACTTCGTGCCTCTCGTGAACACTTTCAAGGGACCAAACAGGTGAAAGTCTGATGGGGCAAGATCTGGGATCTAAGGGGGATGAGGGAGCAGTTCCCAGCCCAGCTCGTTGATGGTCTGCACCGTTTGGGCTGCTGTGTGAGGCCTTGCGTTGTCATGATGCAAGATGACTCCTTCTGACTGATGACCCCTGCGTTTTTCCCAACAGATAACCTCAAAGTCCTTGCAATGTCATCCACTGTCACCCTTCTGTCAGACTGAATGAGGTCATTGACTGATTCGATCACCTCAGGGGACCTCACTTCTGTAGGCCTCCCAGGCCTGTCTTCATCCTCAACATTGCTTCATTAAACAATTTAGCACACTTGTAGACATTTTTTTGGCTGAATACACAGTTGACATTCTCCTGTGAATGTCAACTGGCTTGCAGCCTTCAGCAACCAAGAAGTTGATAACTGACCGCTGTTCAATCATGGAGCATGCTTCTTGGTCGGCCATCTTTGTTAATCGCCAAAACTCTCAAAGTTTTTTCTTTTTAATCTGCAAAAGAAATTAAATCCATGTGAAAAAAAATTAAAACAAAAAATAATAAAAAAAGAGTAAGCTTCTATCTGTATTAGAAGTCCTTATACCGAAAAATTGACCTTATTTATTGAATGACCCTCGTAAATATATATATATATATATATATATATATATATATATAAACACACACACACACGTACATATATATATATATACATATATATATATATATATATATATATATATATATATATATATATATATATATATATATATATATATATATATATATATATATGTATGTATGTATGTATATCTTGTGTTTGTGCAGCTGTCCAACTCTTGCAAGTTTCGTTGAAATCGACTCACAAATTGCAGTGTTTTTCATGAGATCGTATATTTTTTCTTTTCAGGACAAATCGTATAAAAACTTTACAAAATGTTTTCGAAGCGCTTTCGGCTATACTTTTAGCCATTATAACTTATGGATTTTATTTTACTTTTAACTTAATATATGCATTATTTTATGCGTGTATGTACTGGAATGTTTTATTTTCCAAACATGGTCAGCACATTATAACCGTTTTAATAGTTGGTGTTATTGGTTTTTTCTTTGTATCAATAATGTTTTCATTATTTTTAGCTTTTTGAATAAGCGGATGATGCTTATATATTATCAAGGAGTATGTTACGGATAGCGATTAGTCGATCGCCATGTGAATTCCAATTGAGCTTTGGTCAGAGAGATGTAACGTGAGTTTTCTTGTTAAACATATAGGACATGTATAATTATTTACAAATTTGGATTGGTCAGGGTCACAGCTCCTTAAGGTACATGTAAATTCGTAACGAATATTGGGTGAACGAAACTTGAACACACACACACACACACACACACACACACACACACACACACACACACACACACACATATATATATATATATATATATATATATATATATGTTTGTGTGTCTGAGCGTGTGCGTGTATGTATGTATATATTATTTATGTAGAGAAATGTGTCAAAGTGAAAGTCCTTTTTTAATCAGAACGCGGTTTGATTTCGTGTGCTAGGCTGGGGTCTTTATGTTAGAACGAAAGACGAAATTTTGTTTTTTATATTGAAGCCATTAATTTCTTTTTACAAGGATGGCGTCTAATTATTAATTTACTATATTAGCATGAAACATTACAAATCATTTACTTGCTTCAAGAGCAATTGTCGTTTCCGCGAATATACAGTTATCAACAATACTTATGCTGCGAGTGTTATACTGCCTATATTATAATGTTGGCTAGGAATGCCAGATACGGATTTTGTTGGTTTAACCTATGAAGATCAATACGCAGTATTGATTCCTATGCTAACATTAGCTTTATCTATCTATCTATCTATCTATCTATCTATCTATATATATATATATATATATATATATATATATATATATATATATATATATATATCTCAGTCTGTTAATATCTGTCTATCTCAGTCTGTTGATATCTGTCTATCTATCTATCTATCTATCTATCTATCTATCTATCTATCTATCTATCTATCTATCCCAGTCTGTTGATATCTATCTATCTACCTATCTATCTATCTATCTATCTATCTATCTATCTATCTATCTATCTATCTATCTATCTCAGTCTGTTGATATCTATCTGTCTATCTCTGTCTGTTGATATCTATCTATCTATCTATCTCAGTCTGTTGATATCTATCTATCTGTCTAGCTCAGTCTGTTGATATCTATCTGTCTATCTCAGTCTGTTGATATCTATCTATCTATCTATCTATCTCAGTCTGTTCACACCTCTCTATCTATCTATAGAATTGTTGAGAACATAACTTTACTGTGTTATTTGTAGAAATATTATACAAGTTATTACTTTCAAATATTTTTTTCTGTTTATATGTTCAAATAGTTAATTACAAAAAAAAACTGCCAAAAGAAGTGAAAATGTTCACTGTCATTGTTGCTTCAAAAGCGAAACAAAGCGACATAGAGACCGTAAAATTCCTTAAAGTCATAATTATGGTAAAAGATAAGAGACGCCGACTGGAAAATTTCAATTGTAACTCAACAAAGGAAGTATTCTCAGCATATTGTCGCCATTTTAACACTTCATTCTATACGAAATCTTTGGCAAGCATCCCAGAAAATGATTAGAGAGATTTCAGAAGTTATCCAGGTGCCGGAAGGGTCAATCAAAAGGTAGGAATCTAATACAAGTTGTATACGATGCGTAGAGGGTAAATCCTGTCTGCACGAATGCATGAGAAAAAAAACTGGTGCTCACAAATCCGTTGTTTAGCAAAGATAAAGACCCAGGAAACCAAGGAATGTTTTGCTATTCCGAGATGAACAGAACTTTGATCAGGACCAAAACGTGGGCAGAATGAAAGAAAGATGACTCGTCTCAGATGCTTACAATGTCGTAACGGTTCGGAAAACAAAGCTTCCAATATATTTGATGAGGTTTATCGATGAGAATAGCAAGGAATATTTTATGACTCTCCCTTTTTTTTCAAAAGGCCTTTGAGTTAATCCTATCTGCTAGAGTGAGTTGCTTGATCGTGTTGATGAGCTCAGGAGAAAAAGATGACGTATAGGAAGGCCGTAAGTGTTTCAGTATATCTCGCACTACCTCATAAACCTCCCGTGATCCAAAAAATAAAATATAGACAATTTCACGATTATGTCCCGCCTGACATGTGGCCTCCCAAATCTTCAGATCTTAATCCTCTGGTTGCTAGCAGAGAGCTAGTTAGCATGCCCATAATTCAAAGCATTCTTTATAGAGCATCTTCGCCAAAATAGAATCTGAAATGAACAAAGACTATGCGATTCGGTAATGGCAATGTTTCCGTTCCCACATCGCAACACTCATTGATCTTAAAATAGATATATTGAATATATCTTTTATGTAGCTACTCAATTTTATAGGTAGAAATTTTAGAACATTTTACAGCTTTTCCTGTAACATAGGCACATATAATATTTACTTATAAAATTAAAAAAAACATCTTTCACTCCATAGATAACTAAGTAAGCAGAAATCTTCGCCTCTTTCGAAAATCTTTTTCAACTGATTTTGGCATTCATTTTAATGCCACGCCAAATACATTATCCACCTTCAGTATCATTTTAATTTCGATAATATATGCATTTTTCCTAATATTTTCTAAGTGAAATCTTTTAAAATATGATTTAATAATTGAGATTCAAACTGTCAAACTATATCATAACATTGATTAAATGCTAACCATAACTGATTGCTATAAAATTTAAATAAAATCTATTTTTCTAACAAGAAAACTTTTCTTTTTTTAAATTAGTCTATTATTTTAATCGAATGTGTCTTTCTATTTGTTTTTTTAGTCCGATAGAAATAATATGTATTTCTTCATTTCATATTTCCTGATTTACAATGCATTTCAAATGAGAAAATCACGTCCAGAAGCGGCCTATATTAACTGAAGTAACTAACGTATTCTTCAGATTTTAAAGAGATATTGTACGTTTATTTTTACAATGTTCGGAATGTTGTATTCATCTTTATTACCCCATGCTCGACTTTTCTACCGTTGTACGCTCGTGGTCGTGATATCCACAATCACAGACGAAGAAGACCAAAATAGAATTCAGAAACAACTAGAGACAATGAAGAAGGTATTAGCGTACAACGGCCGAAACGTCTTGAATATGGGAATAAAGAACAGGACAACAGTCCGAATAATGTAGAATACAAGTAGAGGCTTATCTTTATTTGTTTGCTGTAGTCCGATACAAATAATATTTATTCCTTCATTTCATAATTCCTATCTTACAATGCATTTCAATTGAGAAAATCTGGTCCAGAAGAGGCCTAAACTAACTGAAATAACCAGCGTATATTTCAAATCGTAAGGAAAATATATTATAACAGAAACGAAATCAAAAATAATCTTTGTCATTAGGCCATATATGTTAAAAAAAAAGAAATGTATATCACTAATTTTATACATTACGTAGGTCACTAAATTTTAACGCCCTGGAGGCGGGGCATCAGAATACGTCAACTGCCCCCCTGCAGAGGGTAAAAGTCTCTCAATGGGGCCACCTGTTGGCCGTGGGTGGCGATCCGTGATGCCTGGGGATGGGGTCCTGGTGGTTGAGCAGGTCGTGACCCAAGTATAAAGTGGTCACGAACCTGCAGCACACCACTTTGGCCCTTATCTTGGCTAGACGGGCCGCCGCAGAGGCCTGATCCGATCAATCGGCTGGTCATGTCATGCCCCATCACATCTAACCCATCCCGAAACAACTACAACATACAATTAACTTTCCCACCCAAACCCTACACTAAATATACTAACACCTTACCCCTAAAATGTGATGGAAAGCGGTGGCTTAGTGTCAATCAGTAGAAAAAAAATTTAAACAACGTTGTTGTCAGGGATACGTTTTTGAAACAACGATGTTGCCAGCTATACGTTTTTGAAACAACGATGTTGCCAGCTATACGTTTTTCATATATTTAGTAAATACTGGATCTGGCATTAAATAACCCACAGTGGTTGATATGCCATAAAACCCCAAACAAACAAACAATCAAACAAACTAAATTTTAAGAGAAATCTTTACAGCATTAACCAAACAGATTGTTTATATATTGGGCTGACCAGAAATTCTATCCTGTTTGGCTCATTAGATCATTGAAGTACATTATTTTAACAGGCATCATTAAAACATCGCCTTTTATCGTAACGTGGCAGCAGATGTGTCGGCGTAGATTATTGAAATTATACATTAAATTATTCTTATTTTTGGTCATTGATCCTATGATTATACATGAAAGAAAATATTTCTGCATTTTATGGAGGCATTTATATCAAAAGAAATCTGTGAAGTTTTGTTATTGAGGTTTCTGGCGGTACACTACCCCCTCCAACGTTAGGTCCGACAAACTCTTCTTTTTTCTCTTCTTCTTCTTTCTCTTCTTCTTCTTCTTCTTCTTCTTCTTCTTCTTCTTCTTCTTCTTCTTCTTCTTCTTCTTCTTTTCTGTTTCATTAAATAGTTTCTTACATGTTCGTGAGTTTCTCCTATCTCCTTCAGTCCTTCAATCATCAAGAAATGTTATTCATTATCTGATCCGTATATCTTAATTTTAAGTTTCTTTTCTCTTCTGTTTTTCGTCTTTATACTCGCACAAAAGTAACTTATTGAACAGCTCTTTGTCCTCCTCTACATGTGCTCAGTTAATCGCAGTATTCGAGTGATTCGTTCACAGTCTGCGATATTCCGAGCATCCTCGTATATGTCCACACATATATTATTTGTCAGTCCAGCTCTCAGCACTCTAGATCAGCAGGCTTCCCACTGTGGCTTGAAAGACAACTTTCAGATTGCTTTGGAGATTCTAATTCTATACCCTTTACATTTTGATTAGTGGACCCCAGGCTTGCCCGTTTCTGATCTTCTTGTCTTTTTCATTTGACTGAATCCATACACCAAGTTACTTAGAGTTGTATATTTGTTTCAGTTGAATTCCTTCTCATGGGATAATTTTACCCTCTGGTTGATTTGATAATAGATACACTGTTTTGTTGTAATTTCCACGTATTCTGCTGCAACATCTAATCGGAGAAAGTTTTGCCTGTAGTAGTTTGAGATTAATACAAGATTATATGCAAAGTCGAAATCCGTGATATACGTAGGCTGGTCAAATGAGGGATTTTAGGTTGAAGTCAATAACTGTTTGTCTTTTTTCCTCGCGGTGCATTGTCCAGAATTAAGATAAACAAGACTATGAAAGTGTGTAACCTTAGAGAACATCTGCAAGTATTTTAAAGTACTCTGCTTCTGCATCTGCTGTTAACACTTGAGATTAAGTGTTTTGATAATGAGAAACTGAACTTCACTCTTTTGCTGATATGATTCACAAGTTCGTTTACATTGCCGATTATAATTAATCTCATTTTCTCTATTAATTGAATTGTTTTACTCATGGAAAGATGAATACTGAAGGTAGTTATTTTAATTTTATTACTTCAGTATTTTCCTCCTTGTGCGGATATGCGATGTTTTTGATCAGACAATATTATACTATTCAGCAGATAGTCAACATACTCAAAATAAATAAAAAACAATTCTTTAATGCTAATTTTTCTAGTTTGAATATTTAAGTGATTTTCAAATGAGTCGATGAAAAACAACCCAATTAGCGTGCTTGTAAAAGAGAAATTATTGAAGACACCCAAATACGAAAGATAAGGATGGGAGATGAGACTAGACCACGTTAAAATGGCGTTAGTGTAAACAGAAATACCACTTAGTAAGACAGAACGATATAAGTTAGTACACACTGAGACAGTAGATGTATAAGAAATGAATAAAAATATGGATAAGCAAGAAAGAATTGACAAAACTAGTAGAAAACTTGATAAAATATAATGTTAGAGAATCAATGAAAATAAATATTATAGAATAATATACTGACAACAATGGAAAAACAAGACAGCCTGATGCTATTGAAAAATTTGCAGAGGCTCTTATCAAGGAAAGAAATCAATAGATTGATAAAAAAATTAATTGCCAAAGAACAAATTTGAAAAAATATTTAAATAAACATAGATGCACTCAGAAAATGCCTTAGGAGAATCGCAATCTGGAATGTTCCATGACACAATAGAATCCATATATTTTGCTGCAAATTATTTACAGGCATGTACAAAAAGATTAGGCTAACCTTTACATATCACATTAAAATAAATATCAGTTAGATCATGGTACTCAACGTGGTCCAGGCGGCCTACCGTTGGGCCACATACCATTTTAGTGGCCCACAGAGAATTCGTAGCCATAAATAAATTGTAGCCATTTCACAAAAAAGTATCTACATTATTCATACTTTGAAGAATTAAAAAATATAATGTCCATTATATTTGAAAATTTTGAAATTACGTAGGTATTAGAATTTCCGGCTGTTGTGGAAGTTTTCAGTAGGTAAAAAGAAATACATCAGATCTCAGCAGCAGCAGAGATCTGAAAATCAGATTAAACTGACTGAATGACAAATTGATTACGATATCTTGTGTCAGAAGCACCAAGATCAAGATAGTTACTACCTGAATGAACTAAGACTGAATGACATCAAAGCAATTGATTTTAATATCTTGTATTTATCCTTGATTACTAAAATAATTTTTTAAGCCTAAATAGACTACGTTAAGTTTTCATTTATTATCTTAGTGTGAAAGTTGAACAGAATACAAGTAAAATTAGGAGTTGTTCATCTGAGATTTTTGAAGCAAAAATATATACAAATATCTATGTGTATGATAAAAAGCATAGACAGGCACGCAATGTTTTACGTACAGTGCTTAAGATGATGAGGCACAGCTATGAGTATATATTTGTGAATATACATAATATCCAACGTATATATATATATATATATATATATATATATATATATATATATATATATATATATATATATATATATATATATATATTAGGTCATCCCATATGTTCTGCTCGAATTTTAACTTTTTTTAAAATGAACGAAATGTAAAGAGTATTTTATAATGTCTAATGGAGGTGAACATTATCTTTATGTGTAGATGAATTTAAAATGATCAAATATTATTTCAGAGAACAATAAAATTAAATTTTGTTTGATTAAAACCCTGCTAACATGAAAGTACCCAAGAATCATTTGAGGGACATTATGCTTTATGAGTTCAAGAAAGGAAACTCAGCAGCCGAAGCGGCTAGAAACATTCACTCAGTTTATGGAGAGCAATGTGTGAATGATAGAACTTGCAGAAGATGGTTTGCAAAATTCAGAGGCGGAGATTTCACTGTTGAAGATGAAGATCTAACCGGACGTCCAGTTGAGTTTGTTGAAAAACTTCTTGAAGCAGCCCTTAAAGAAAATCCTGCTTTATCAGTTGAGGAATTGGCAGTGGTTCTCATTTCAAACATTACAACTGTTCATCGTCATCTTCAACAACTTGGAAAAGTTCGTAAACTTGGAAAATGGGTGCCTCATGAATTGTCTGAAAACAACCTCAAATCCCGAGTTGACATCTGCTCTTCTTTCCATTCTCGCCAACTTGTTTCACCTTTTTTGGATAGACTTGAGACTGGCGAAGAAAAATAGATCTTTTATCGAAATGTTAAGCGTCGTAGACAGTGGCTTGGTAAAGGGGAAGGACCCCAGCCACAGCCGAGAAGGGAACTTCATGGGCAAAAGGTTCTTCTTTCAATCTGGTGGGATTGCCAAGGAATAATCCACTTTGAATTCTTACCACCTAATGCAACAATTAATGCTCACATATACTGTCAGCAATTAGAGCGTTTGAACCAAGTTTTGAGGAAAAAAGACCTGCTCTAGTGAATCGAAAACGAGTGATGTTTCATCAGGACAATGCGCGACCACACACAGCGAGAATCACGTCACAAAAGATCGAAGAACTTTGTTGTGAGAAAATTCCTCATCCACCTTATACTCCCGACCTCACTTCTTCAGACTACCACTTGTTTCGTAGCTTACAAAATCATTTGGAAGAAACAGCTTTTGTAACACAGGAAGTGGTTAAAACTGACATTTGTGAGTTCTTCAAATTAAAGCCAAACGAATTTTACAGTAATGGAATTAGTAATCTTGTTAATATATAGAAGGAAGTCATAGATAATCAAGGAAAATACATTGTTGATTGAATCAGTAATTAAATGTAACATTTGGTCACTTGTTTTCTTTATTCAAAATTCGGACAGAACTTATGGGATGACCTGATATATATATATATATATATATATATATATATATATATATATATATATATATATATATATATATATATATATATATATATATATAGACATTTTCAAATATTTAAGTAAATGCTCTGTTTATAATAAACTGTATTAAACAACATTTACCGGCCTGAATGTCCGAGAAATTTTCATACAAAATAGTCGGCCTCCGAATTGAACTTGAATCCTATACGGAGCCGTCATAAAGCCTGGCGTGCCTTTAACCGATTTGGCCAAAGAGGAGCGTTCGTTTAGCAACTTACTACCTTTATAAACATAAAAATATCTTATAATAATTGTCGGACTTTGTCCATTTCATCATGTCTGACGTCATTTGTTTACATTTGGATACGTTTTGAGCAGATATGAATGTACGTGAGAGATTCATGGAAGATTGTAGTTTAAAGGCATTAAATTTGAAAACGAATTCTAACATCGGCATCCTTTAAAATTGTAGTTAATTAAAACGTATTCTAACCTAAACATCTCTCTCAAAGTACTTCTAGCACTTAAAAGAATCCAATAAAACACCTACAGTAAAGTAGGCCATTATATGACTCATGTCTTTGTATATACATGAGAAACTATATATTACTAATTTTATAAAAATATAAGTTTACTGAATCAGAGAAATGAATTAGCCATTCATTTTCAAAAATCTTCCTTAAATGATATTAAATAAATTAATATTAAATAATATTAAATAAAAATGTGACCTGGTAATTTACATAAACTTGATATGAAAAATAATTTTATATAGTGCAAGTAATTCTATTACATTTACTTATTTTAAAAAGAAATACAGTCTATTAAAAATTAAAAGTGAAAATATTTTAAAATTGTAGTTAAATAAAATGTATTCTAACCTAAATATCCCATAAAAATCTTTAAGCATACAAATAGAACAAATGCCGTAAGAATTTTTTGCCGTTAACAATAAATTTTTTTTAAAAAACCCAAAGACAACATGCATTTAGCGGATGACAGAATTCGTCGAAAAATACATCCCTACCCTACCTAAACATAACCCCTTTTTCGAACGTAACTAATAACTGATACAGCAATAGTTAATAAAAATGAACACGTTACCACACCGTTGTCTGAATGATTGGATTTCTCTGTATGCTTGGAAACAGTGAATTATGAATTTTTCTGTGTCTTTAAAATTCAGTAAATTTAAAAAATAAGGTACTCCAAAATTCGCTTGAGGATGAAATGGAATTAATGTTTTTAATTTAATTACAAAATTAAATTCGAAGCTTTTAGCTACCATTTTTGAAACATGGTTATTACTGTATAACAAAAAAATATTTAAAATCAGTTCATTTATAATATTAATGCTCTGTAAATTTACATTGTACACAATTTTGTAAAAATAAAAATATCAATCAGAACACCGGATTATATATCTTACTGTTCTTACTTTTATATATATATATATATATATATATATATAACGTCGGCATCCGTCCGTCTCGAGAGACGATGCATTAGCTTGGGCGGGATATATGAAGAACTATGGTTGCCCAGTCGTCTAGTCCCCCGTCTCGGCCTTTACTAGCAGAGTTCAAAGGAGAGGATAAACCAATAGAGTTTTGGTACCAACGCGAAGTTGCCGGAAGGTAGCCCGTCCATCCGCCTTCAGGGCTCCACTCCGGGTTTGAATTCAGATTTGTCCTTCTCCTAGACCAGTTGTCATCCAATGCTATAGAACCCAGTCTGTCCTGGTATTTATCCATAGCTGGAGGAGAAGAAGAGGATTCACAAGGGTATTAGTACGTAAGTGAATGTAATGGATTCGATTGGAATTCGAACTCGGCTCTCCGATTCATCAATCCAAGCCGATATCCATTACTCCACCATGTCTCCACACACACACACACACACACACACACACACACACACACACACACACACACACACACACATACACACACACACACACACATATATATATATATATATATATACATATATATATATATTAACATACAACGTGTATATATATATATATATAGAGAGAGAGAGAGTGAGTGAGATAGATATATGTATATATATATGTGTATATACATATGTGCATATATATATATATATATATATATATATATATATATATATATATACATGTATGTGTGTGTGTAATTTATTCTAAAATTATTGCATATATGCTTTAAAATCACTACCAAAATAGCCATTTTGTTTCAACAGTTCTGGTGTCTTATCAAGTGATGATGTTGAATGTTGAATAGAGTGTTTTAAAAGATTCAAATCGACCAAACACCGCTTAGTAGGGAAACCTTGTTACATAAGCTGCAATGACCAGTCAATATACAAGTATATGAGAATTCGAAAAAGTTGATTATAATTATTAATGCCTTAATGTTAGGGTTAAACTAAAACAGAAATCATTCTAATTAATACTAAATTTTTACTATAAAACTACACGAACGTTCTCACCCTGTCCTACACTGTTTCTGATCTTTATCGGGTGATCTTCCTGACGTCATCATTCCTTAAGTCTTCATCTACACTACCATTTATTCCTGTTTCAGTAGTAAATCCGGCATTGCTGACAAAGTTAACCTGGCCGTTGGTCAGGAAAGCGACCTCCAATCTGTGGTTGAGTTCGACAGGTAATAGCTTGTGAATTTCAAAGCAGCCAAAACGAAACTGTTCTCATTTACTCACCATGGTTCGTGTCTGCCATGGTTGATGCTCAACTCTACGATAGCGTCTCACTGCATGTTCTTGATTTCAGGTTTTCACTGACCTGAGCTGGAATTATTACATTGAATCAGTAGCTGCATCTACCGCAAGGAAATTCGGTTCTCTGCGTCGCGCCAAAAGGTTTTTTTTCTCCAATGAGTCCACCCTTCACCTCTACACATATACTATTCGTCCAATCATGAAATACTGTTGCCATATATGGTCTGGTGCCCCCGCTGTTGACGTTCTCGACAAAATCAAAGACAGATATGCAATGTGATAGGTCCTGATTAGAGTTCTCGACTCCAGACACTTTCTCACTGACGTAATATGACTTCCTCTGACTTTTCTATAAATATGTTCAAGGCATCTGTCCTAACGAGCTATTTCCACTGGTTCCCCGACTGCATGCTTCTAGTTTGGTATCTCGGTCCCATCGTTATACCCCAAAAGTTTCTTATCTCGTACATCCCGACATTAGAACGCCTTTCCTCTTACTTCCTTCCCTGAAAACTATCATCGTCAGAATTGTCAATGTAACTTCAATCGGCAAATTCCATTGCCTTGAGTATATATATATATATATATATATATATATATATATATATATATATATATATAGATAGATAGATAGATAGATAGATAGATAGATAGATAGATAGATAGATAGATATTTCCTGTCTCGTCGCTTTTTTGCGTGTTTATATATCTAAATACGTCTGGGTGTTTATGTCTTATAATCTGATTGTGTAAGTATTGTCTTTTGTAAGATTTCCTCCCTTGTCTCTGTTTCTGCTTCAAGTGTATCCATGTTGTCATGAAGTTCAGAGTAACATTTGCTCTTAACGTTTATTCCAACTAAATTTCGATAAAAAACAAAATAAATAGAAAAACATATGAATTTTTTCTCGGTAATTTTATAATTTTAAACTTAATATAGATTACATTTAAATTTTAAAATTGGTAATTTTTAATCTCAAATTTTATCGTATAATTTAATATTTATTAGTTAGAATAAATTCTATTTTCGTCTAACCCCCACATTAAAGCATTAAATAATGATTATAACCTTTGCACGTTGTCAAGGTATATATATATATATATATATATATATATATATATATATATATATATATATATATATATATTATGTTCAAATAACCGACTTCGATTTAGATCGCTCCCATTCCGACTATGAGATCCGTATTCTATTCATTACTTAGGAATGCGATCACATCACCCGGCCCTATTTGAGAAGCGTCTGAATACCATACCACGTGTTGAACCAAGACCTGTCGCTGAAATTGGGTATACTGAACAAGTTGGAAGCTGACGATCGTTGTGCTAACATAAAGTCAGAAGTCATCTTGACCGAGTCTTAAAACGTACTGGCCTTGTTCTTACTGTTGATCATGCAAGATAATATATTGTAACTTCAAACTATAACTAAGTTCCGTTCAACATAGTTTCAGAATATACCACATCAAGACATTCTTGCCTTATAAGATTTTTAAATGTTTGCACGATACAATGACGCGGCTTGGTACGCATTTCGAAGATATAATCCTCCGAAATAAAAGAAAAAGTTATTTCCACCTGAATGAGTATTTTTATACCGTTTCGTTTTTAAATTAAAAAGCAGTATTCTCTTGAATTCCCTCTTGAATTGAAAGCTTAAAACGCACAGAATAACTCCCTGTCCATGTGCCAGTCGATATAATCCTTAAAATAATCTGCATTTATTTTATTATACAATTTCATTTTAAATTAGTATTAATTAAATTAAAAAGTAATTATTCTGACTTCACTCTTGAGTACAAGGCTTTAGAAGACTCAGAGATAAATCCCTGGGCAAATGCCAGTCGGAACGAGCCGTAAAATAACCTACATATTCCCAAGAATATAAGATGCTGACCAAGTCCCTTTGGAATTGACGAAGAAATCGCCGTGAAAAACAAAAAGCTACGGGTGAAAATAAAAAAAAGCAATTTGGAATACATCCTGGTTAGAACATAAGTTTGAGGTTATTAAGCATACAAATAATACCGAATAGGCAATTCGTCGAACCGCCTTTACTTAATGTATATGATACAACTTTTAAGTTTTTATCTGCTATAATCTCTTCATCTGTCTATCTATCTATCTGTTGTGGTAGGATCCACCTAATTTGCATAGTGGAGTACCGACGATATAAATATGGTTGGTACCGGGAACACAAGGAGGCGAATCAAGAGATTCAACTAGAGACTCTGCCCGACTGCGACTTAGTCAACACGTTGTAACGAAAGACACTGGGAGGTAAATTGCCCATATAGAAATAAGAAATGTTTCGTGTGCCAAAAGAATGGTCACAAAGGATCGTGTGGTAAAACGAAAAAATTCAATAGCCGAATTAGACAAACAAATTCCAATATCAAATCAGATAGAGATTTGAGAAAATATGTGACGACTGAAATATTTAAAAAGAATATCAAATTTCAACTTGATTCGGGTTCAGATTTAACAATAATGAACTATAAAACATGGAAAATTTTAAAAAGGTCTACAATAATGAAGTCAACGAAACTCGCTCGAACGGTAAGTGGAAAGGAAATTAACTTCGAAGGCGAGGTTGTACTTCCCATGAAATTGAACGGGATCGTTAAAAATATAAAAGTTTTCATTCTGAAAAATGGATAAAACTTGATAGGTACAGATTTTATTGAAACATTCGAATTGTGGGATAAACCGTTAAACTCATTCTGCAGAAAAGTAGAAAGTAATACGCAAACAAGACAGGACATTAAAGATGAATTAAAGAAAAACTTTCCGGAAACCTTCACACCTGGTCTTGGAAGATGTAACAAGTTTGAAGCTAAATTTGAATTAAAGGAAAATACTATGCCTATTTTTAAAAAGAAACGTAACGTGCCTTTCGCAAGTGTAGAGAAAGTTAACGAAGAACTTGATAGGTTGGAAAAAATGGGAATTATTTCGAAAGTAGAATCTAATTCATGGGCTGCGCCGATTGTGTGCATAAAAAAGAAATCAAACCAAATCAGAGTCTGCGTTGATTTTTCGACAGGGTTGAACTCGGTAATTAAGGACTACCATTACCCGTTACCGAGTCCGGAGGAGATTTTTAACAAGCTAAATTGCGGAGTGATATTTTCAAGAATCGCCTATCTCCAAATTCCCGTCGAAGAGGAATGTTCGAAGTTACTAGGGATAAACACGCATAGAGGTTTATTCAAGTACAACAGGCTTCCTTTTGGTATTAAAGTGGCACCAGCCATTTTTCAACAAACTATGGACGTCATGTTGAATGATTTAGACTTTGCGTGTGCCTACTTAGATGACATCATAGTAAGGAGTGCAAACGTCGACGAACATCGAGAGCACCTCAATCAAGTATTTAAAAAGATTCAGGACTTTGGATTTAAAGTCAAAGAATCAAAGTGCGAATTTGGTTTGGAGGAAATTAAGTATTTAGGTCACATAATCAACAAAAATGGCAGATTTCCAGATCCGGAAAGGTCCATTGCGATTAGAGACATGCCGACGCCCACTAATTGGGGCTCGCAAACTATTATCAAGCGTTCATTAAAGGAATGTACAATCTAAGAGCTCCGTTGAATGAACTACTAAAAAAGACAAGGCATGGGAATGGACGGTAGAATGTCAGAAAGCCTTTGATGAAATAAAGAAAATGCTTACGTCCGACCTCTTTTTAACCAATTACAATCCAAAACTTGATATTGTAGTGGCAAGTGACGCTAGTTCATACGGGGTAGGAGCGTGTATTCAACACATAATGCCAGATGGTTCTAGAAAACCAATTGCACATGCTTCGAGAGCATTACTCCCAGCAGAACGAAGTTACTCACAGATAGAAAAAGACTCACTGAGTATCATTTTTGCCATAACAAAATTTCATTGATACATCTACGGCAGACACTTTATGTTAGAAACGGATCATAAACCTCTGATTAATTTTGTACATAACTGAATGATGTGAAAAGAATTGACGGAAGACTACCATGTGCCAAATATGGCGGATGACCGATTTCGACCAGGTGGATTTCTAGATACTATTTGATATCAAAATTCAACTAATGTTTGCATGATTCTGGATCAAACAAGAAACTTGGTAATAGGTCATTTGTCTCAAAACAAGATACAAGGGATAGGTCTTGTTAATTTATAGTTTAAAAGATAAGTTAACATGGCAAAAGATACAGGCGATCATGACTATTCTCATTTAATGTGACATATCATTTCTCGGGAAATACAATGTATCTTTGTGAAATTTGGTGCTGAGTTTTCCTGTTTCTTACCCCAGATCCCATTCTCGCCTGATATTCCCCAAAGCTGACTCTTACATGAAAAGTCCAATTCTCTGTAATTCTATTTTTTCTATCTTATTATTATGAATTTCGAAGTCAATTTGAATGATTAAAACATGACCAAATAGAAATTATAGTTATATTTTTTTAATATTTAAATAAGATTTTTTCATTATTTTTATCTATAATATTAGAACCTCGAACTGAAATAAATGAAGGTAAAATCCAGGTTTTGAGAATCCTTCCTTAATAGAGTCAGGAATAAATTCTAAACAATCCAAGTTTCTACCTTGTGAATTATCATTATGGCGCCCAAGCTGGCCACCCAAAGTTTGATATTGCTTATTATTTGGCTATATATCTTAAACGAGTTTCCATGACGGCGTTTAGTCATATTAACTATAATATTAATGTACATCAAGATGTCCGCTAAGAAAATCATTCAAACTTTTAATTCTTCATTTGGTATACAACCTAGGCAATCTTTATCGTATTTTATTCATGCTTAATAGTAATATAATGATCGACAGCGATCTAAACACTACAAAATATTATTTCTAAGTAGGTGTTCAAAGTACATTTTTATACATTTATAAGATATATTCAATGTAACTGAAAAGGAATTACACTATTTTTGCACAATAGCTGCTTTCTACAGTGTGCTATTATATTAAAATTTATTCTTATTCTCATTTATGAAGAAAATGGAAAGATGAGATTTTTTGTCTAATAAACTCCTCTTAAATTACATCTCGACCGAAGATATTGACTCTTGAGTAAACTTAATAAAACTACAATAGTCAATATCTTACCTTGTTCAGTATTAGAAAAATGCGCACAGTATATTTTATTTTAGTCCTCATTTATTTCTCAAGTTTAATTAACAAAGTACAGTAGAAAATATTTAGGATGAAATATTGAATAGAATATGCAAAATAAAATATTTTAAAATACAAACTTTTATTCCAGGCATTAAAATAATATATTTAGTTTTCATAATCAGCTATGAGACGTGCTGTAATCTTAATACATATCGAAGCCTCAAATAAGTGTTCATATGTGAAATTATTTTTCTATTTTTCTATAACAGATAATTATCGTCCTTATATTTCTTCACATCAACATGATTAAAGATTCTTTATCCATGCCTCGTGTGTCTTCACGATGTAGGAGATCCTTGTTCTCTACAACATCCATTCCTTTGTGTTTCTTACTATATTTGCTCTCTTTGTTATCTCTCCCAATCCCTGTTATGTCAAAAAATATATTTATACAAGCAGACTCACTCTAAATCTTTCTGACCATAGCTCAATTAGATCTCATTTAGATATTCATAGAGACCTAGCGGACACTATTCGTAACATACTTGTTGACAACACAAACATAATAGCATCATGTACATGCAAAAAGGGCTAAAAATTATGGAAGCCTTATTAATAAAAACAAACAAACCAACACTTAATAATATTAACTGTGAACATGGAAATAATGTCTTGACCTTGTTTTGAAGAATGTAAACATTTTATAAAACATACATACAACAAACTAATTATTATTTTAGCAGTTAAAATCCTTGAAAATGGCTAAATTTATAGCCGAAAGCGCTCGAATAAAAAGAACATTCGGAGAGTTTTTATATAATAGTAAAAGAAAAAAATTATTAGATCGCATGAAAAATTATATGAGAAACTAAATAAAAGCACCTAGTCAGTCATTTTCAATGAAATATGCAAGAAAGAAGGATTGCTGCATAAATACACAAATTTCAATATATATATATATATATATATATATATATATATATATATATATATATATATATATATATATATATATATATATATATATATATATATATATATGTATGTCTGTGTGTGTCTGTGAGAGAGAGAGGGAGAGAGAAATATAGAGTGATAGAGAGCAGGCACGGTGGAGTAATGGGTAGCGGCTCGGATTGATGATTCGGAGAGTCGTGTTCAAATTAACTTACGTGCTAAAACCCTTGAGGAAGGTATCAATCTTCTTCTTATCCACAGGTAAAAGGCAGATAGCACCACAGACGTGGATGGCAACTGGTCCATGAGAATGACAACGCTTAATTCAAAACCTACGGTGGGTCTTTTGGGGACCTTGTGGCACGTAGCCCGCCAGGTTTCTTTTTCAGCTCTACAAAAATTGTGATTCGTTTTGCACAAAACCTTCACCACTACAATCATACACTTAAGGTTATATTAGCTATAATTTATTTCACCTGAGATTTTTTATTTTTCTCGGGATCTTCAGACTAAACTTTCAAGGGCGAAAAATGAATGTAAAATTCACACTGTTGAAGGGCAGTATTAAGCTTATATACGGTGACATAAACGGTGGTGAGGAATAATGTGAGAGACATGGTCGAATTTAGAGAGGGAAAGGAGAGTTTAAAAATGTATTTGTAAATTTCTTTTTATTATAATACTTAATATTGAAGAATGAGTGGGTAAGGATCAGACATTGACCTATTTAATCGGTCAACTCAAAGGAAATTATATGGGGAAAATGTATGTATGTGTGCGTGTATATAAATTTTCTTATGTAGGTTATCCTCTGCTTTCCTCTGAGATACTCTTCAATATGTCCTGTGCGTGTCAATTACTCCTAGCCCTCTTTCCTTCTTATGAACTCTAGACATTTCTATTTTCACTTTCTGATAACAAATATAAGTGCCTACAACTTCGTTGTTATTTACAAGTCTAATTTTCGAGTGTCTTCTTCATGTGACCAGCATACACTGCTATATAGGTGAACAGGTATTATAAAAGTGTTCAGTACATTTTTCTGTGTTTCTAATACTTCTATTTGCTCTTGGAAGAGATTTTCGTTATTTCAATGTAATTTTGTGTTTTGGTGTCGCATTTTCCGTTCTCTATTATAACGCTTGATTTTTTTAATTTTTGCATTTTATCTTCAAATTATAGCTCGCATCTTGGGTCGTAAATGTTTCATACGTTATGACTTCGTGCGCTGATGGAGAAATAAATAATTAAAAGTAAAATAACAAGAAAACGTAAATGTCCACATCTCTAAAAAATAGGCGGACAATAAATGTCACCAGGCAAAAAGCCAGCGTTGGAGCAACGAATCAGTAATCTTTCGCAACAAGTGTATAAGAAAGAAATCGGCAGACGAAAATCTCACGAACTTTAAAGTAGACAGTACGACCGCAACCATTATATAAAGTCAGAGGCCTTTTTTAAATCAGATCTATAGTTGTGTATGTTTATATGCGTTGCAAGAATGCAAATTAACCCAAAATCAGAGTCGATAAATGTTTACCATTCTCCAATGTTACGGCCATGGTAAAATCGCCAGAGATGAAACAATACATATGCCCGACTACCTTGCTAAAGCGTCCTTGCTACATTGAAAACAAACATATCCTCCTTCACCACGTAATTAAGCGGAGGCTGATACATTTGAATAAATACATACATATATCCATTTATATATTTACTTCCACCCGGAATCTCTTTCTCTCTGGCTCTCTCTCTCTCTCTCTCTCTCTCCATATACATATACATACATACACGCACACACACACACACACATATATACACACACACACACACACACACACACACACACACACACACATATATATATATATACATATATATATATATATATATATATATATATATATATATATATACACATTTAGGCAGCATATCTTCATACAAGCATGTTTGTTTAAATAATCCAGGCATAATTCGTCTTTTTTTATACTCTCAAATGCACGGAAAAATTTCTTAATAATATAACAAGGTCACGCCTTATTGGCAGCTATCGTAGTTTTTAAATTTCAAAGCGACTATTTGGAATCTCTTGCTGTGTGTTATTCTAATCCTTATTAATTTTCCCTTGCAGGAATATTCGTCGAGAGGCCAGGTGTGACGGATATGTCAGCCGAATATGTTTGTCATTTCGAGTTATGTCTCTGAATGAAATGATATAAAATCAAAACATAGGATTTGGTCTTTAACCCCAACTTTAAACAATGGGAAACTGAGTTATCTTGGCGTGTGAACAGTTTGATATGTGGGCGGAGAATTATGTATAAATTCAGCTTGATTTTGAGGATACAGTAGAGAGAGGCTGGGACGCCAGACAGACGGGTCGTCAATCACTCACGCAGTTGCAAACCATCACGAGGAAGGGAATCAATATTCACTTGAGTTTTTAATTGAACCTTGCTGAACACATAGATCGAAATACCAAGTGGCCACCTTTTAATCTTTTTTGTGTTAACAGATGACAAATATATTCGATTGTAAATGTTTTTATTTGCCTTCATTAAATCGTCTATATTTAACCAAAACTAGCATTATTATTTCTTCGGTGAGAGCTTGCATTTATTTCCAGTCAGCCCAGTGGTCAATGAAAAGTTTGTCACAGCTTATTGACTAAAACTAGGAAGAAAACATTTTTGGTCAGTAAGAATCACAATATTTGAAGAACCAAGACTGGTCAAAAGACATGTTATACTGGCACCAATCCCTAAACCAGTTTGGAAGCTGTATAACTTTCCTTATTCATGTCGATAGAAAGCAAAACGAGATCATCGGTTGCTAGGAGACGTGTACTGGAAGAGAGGCGGTTATAATAAAATCAAGGTTTTAAAATATCTAAATTTTTTAATTTTTTTAAATATTGTAATTATAACAGCAATGTTTGAAAAACTTAGTTTTAATTTTTTTAAAATAACAAATATACATTAAGTTAGCTCCTTTGATGGCGTTAATTTTGAATCAACAGAGGGCGTTTCATGCGCATCTATAAAATACATTCACATCTATATGTGAGATTAGATTTTATCTTCGCAATTTATTCCTGAATATGATTTTGGATGAGATTGAAATTACTCAAAAACAGATAAATAAATACATACATAAAAGGAATGAAGAAACTATGGCGCCTTTCTTAATCATGTAAATGGAAACACGAAGAAGTTGATCTGTGAATTTGAGACGAGTAAAATAAAATAACAATAAATAGGCATAATATGTCTATATTATTGAACCAAACAGACTTGAAGTTATACGGATATATATATATATATATATATATATATATATATATATATATATATATGTAGATTTCAGTTGAGCGCTGTTGAGTGATAAGGTAATTCTATAAACAACAGGCACACGAGTTAATGCAAAGCTCTTCACTAATGAATAGAGCACTCCGGTTGATTGGCATTTGTTTACATTCGTAAAAAACAATACACTAGATTTAGCTGTTTCTCTCTACTGAATGAAGATATCTCAGTGGTAGAATCTCTGACTGAAACCAAATCTGTTGGGATTCGATCCTTGCTTGATGCATTCGGATGTCTAGTCGCACTGAGGAGCTGTGCTACAGCAAAACAGTACTGTCTGCGAATGACATATATATATATATATATATATATATATATATATATATATATATATATATATATATATATATATATACATACATATATATATATATATATATATATATATATATATATATATATATATATTTCGTATGCACCAGTACGAAAATTTCAATTGATCGTTCGGTACCATTTTAGTGTGATATATAAAGATTTATTTTTTATTCATCAACGCTCTTAAGATTTTATTTTAATCATTACACAAGTCTTATATACAGTAAAATCAATTATACCAATATATGGTGGGAACGAACGTGCTGGTTACACAAACAGCACAACAATAATTGATAATCTCTTTTACTCCATATTCTTGCAATTAATGTTCTTATTATGGTTGTGTCTTCAAATAATAAATCCTGGTAGGACGTCTGATTCTCTCAGTATCTCTTCATTGTAAAGATTGAATAGTTATGGTAAAAAGATACATTATTCTCACACGACCCTTTATATTATTTCGTATTTACTGTATTCAATTTCAACCAGTATGTATGCAGTTTAAGTTTTTTGATTATTTTAATATATGTGTCTCCCACAATTAAACGTACCTATTTGCTCAAACAGTTGATTGTATCGTACTTCGTCAAACGCTTTTGAATAGTGTATAAAATATGGATATACTTCGTTTTTCAAACTGTTTTCGTTGAATCATTCTGAGTATAAAAACCACATTCCTTGTTCGAAGACTGCCCTGTTCGTACACTATTTCCGCTCTATTTTGGCAACGAGGTCTATCCATTAAAATTCGATTGATTAGATTATGATTCATGAGGCTTCTCATCTATGAAATCGAACCAATTTAGATCTTCTGGTCGTCGTATATATTATCTATTATGTGTATCATTTTGTCAATTATCTAAGGATGCCAGCATCTTTATTATGGCACCATCTGCTCTTGCTATTTTGCTCTTACTAATCATGGAAGATTAGCTGATATAAATGTATCATTTATTGATGTTTTGGCGAAATTGTTCATCCCCAGTCTTTAAATCGTCCAGTATGATGGAAGATCTGGAAATACTTTGCGTAGGATGACAGATTTCCGTCATCTTTGTGATCTAATTTTAATGTCTTCATTTTTCGCTAATCTTATTCACAGACTGTCATGGGTTTGAGATGTGTGGCTTTACCTTCAAAGTGTTTTCAGAAACTTCTTAATATCGTTAAATCTTACGGATTTTCATTAGCACAGAAAAAAACAGGGGTCTGAGGCTGCTTCTTTCACTGCTGCTGCTGCTGATCTTGCTAACAAAATGGACAGCGAGTCAAAACATGTTCCTCACAATTAACACTGGTTGACTTGCCCAGTTAGCTTTTATTAAAAGTATTAAATCAGCATTGGAGTTTTCGTCACGGTCATATCATTGAACGTAGGATTTTCTCAAATCGCTGATACATATATGATCTGTTTAAATGTCAACAAAGACATGTAATCTGTTGCTTGCTGACTTAATAAAATATCAGATCTGTTTTACATCTGCTGACTTGGTGGAAGCATCTGCATCATAACCATTAGTCACGATAGATTTACCACTGGAATAAAGTTGGATGAGAAATTTTCTTTACATACCTTACATTCAAATTATTGTCCTAATCTTTGCTTGTTCATCCAGATAACCTTCAATGAATTTCTAATTAAACACTTCATCTTCACATATACATTACTAGATATATCGCGTCTTGCTCTTATTATAAGTACTCAAATAATATTCATTCCGTTTCCACCGAGTATAATTCAGCTGTCCCATGTATTGAACCCACAACATCTATGTAATCAAATTCACGAGCCAACGCTTTATTACACGATGCTGTTCTTCCACGGGATATTAGTCTTGTCGATTAAAGTTTTGGATCATGAATATTTAACGATTACGTGAAAATGCTATCTGAACTGAAAAGAGCCTTGCCAAATTCGGAGCTGATTACAACCACGGATTCAATATGAAAATACCAACAAGCTGAGGACAGACGTCCACATTTTAATAATGAAAATAATGATAATTAATTCTCATAAATTTAAGAAGAGATTTTTTTGTGTAAGTAATACGCACAATCTGATTTGATGAGTGGCCACATTTTAGTAAACCAGACCATGAAGTAAATATAGTTCATCAATAACACAGGAGGATTGTATATGAAAATAAGGATCTTTTTTTAACATTTCTGCATTTCTAAAGTGAAATTTCGGCTGTGGAGTTAATTCATATTATCTGAAATTTTCTGTTTTCCATACTTCTGTTCTGATCTCAAGTAATTCTATTGGACATCAGCTGTCTTGATGTTGATATTAGGTTCTTAGCATACTAGATCGTATCTAGTCTCTTGCCGTTGGCTTTTCGTTGCCGACTAAGATCTCAATAGGACACTTACCTTTCATTTACTCAATGGACAACCGGCCCAAATAAAGTCTATCATCAACATTTCTTGACTTCTCTGCCATTATCCACTTAACACAGGAAAACCTCATGCCAGGTTATATAGACGCAAGTGAAGAATGTTCTGTAGCCGCAGAACATATAATTTAACATCGGATTCCTACCAGGATTTTTGTTGTTCCGATGTTCCTGAACTCATTCATTATGCTTATGTAAAAAAGAAATAACTATTTAAATTCAGATAGGTACATTATGAGGAACTGCCTGATCTTACCGTCCCAATGCCACGATTATATATCATACCATTTGTACTCTTCAAAATTTGCATTTGAATCTATCCAAAATCTTGGTACTAGAATAACTCAGATGTTATCAAATCGTCAAATGGTGAAATACCCATCTTTCCTAGGATTCAGTAAGGCGCAAGGAGAGTATATATTTGACATATCATAAATCAAATATGAGAATAATTAATTTTAATAAATTTAAATAACGTAGGCGCAAAAATGAAGTCTTTAGTAGGCGGCCATATTAGAGGGCATCATGATAATAATAGGTTTCCTAATGTTTATTTTAATCATTTATATTTATTTAGTATATATGTATCCTAAATTGAATTAATCATTTTATTAAACATATCTTATACAATAGTAAGCTGTTTAATGAAATAGTAAAATATATGAAGAAGTAGGTTAAGACAATTATGGATGCTATTATACAGCCAACATCGGTGACATTTTGGAATTGCAAATTTTAAATTTAAATTTACATACAGCGGGTGATGGCTAAATTGTCGCTGTTTATATTTTTATTTCTCAAATACACTTTGTTTCATTTTGATTTTGTCGACTGCACAGAAAATTTGTGTCAGTGGGGTACCATCCTTGACAAAAGAGCACCATGACGTAATTCACTATGCCTGACATTTGGAAACGGCATGCTGTACTGCTTGGCATTCGAGCCGGAATTTTCAGCACGAACATTTCAGAGGGTTTTGGTGTCAATCACAGGAGAGTACAGAGGATTCGAAAAGAGTTGTGAGTCTCTAATTGTGATTACAAAGGTGTTTGCAGTGATCACTAATGATGGCGACCTTATGTCCCCATTCATCTTCCCACATTCGTCAGACTAAAAAGACTTGTGGTGGGGACAAATGAACGACTAATATCATTTCTAAATGATTGCCTAACATCTTGTAAGTCATCTTGAAAATCATGTTTCCAGTAGCGATATTTTACTTTTTTTAAATCCTGGCAAGCATATTCCGCTGAGAAAACAAGACTAGGTTATATAATATCTGCATATCTATGGATTTGTGGTCAATAGTTGATGTAATATTGAAATAAGTATGTGGTGTAATTTTTCAGAATATTAATATATTTTCCATCACACTATCCAGAAATATATTTTCCTAACAATATTCTGAATAATCCAGCTGATCTTATTATATATCCGTGTCTAACCCTTTTTTATTTTATAATATAGAATTACACATTGTGTCTCTACACATCACTTCTATAGTCATAATCTGCCACCATTATAAGTAATAATTAATAATTGATTAGTTTTTAATCATACTTCCTATTTCAAACATTTATTTAGTCAAGACGCTACCGAAGTTAGTCACTGATTTCCTCTGCCCTTTTAATGTCAGTATCTCTTGTGAGTGTCAAATTTTCAGAACCTTCTTTCTTTATTATGTGCTGAAAATGTCCAATTGTATTTGTCTTATTCTGAATAAAAGTGACTATATTATTTTAATTTCTTTAATTTCTCATATCCTCCATCAATATTATTCTCAACAACTTTCTGTCGGAACACATATCTGCTATCTCCTCTGCAAAAATTGTTTGGCATACACTCTCATATAAGTTGTTTGATTATTATGTGTTTCCTCATTTCGGAGTTTCGTTATCCCTCATCTGTTAAATATTTCGCAAATATGTAAACCAATAACATTAGTATACAGGTAAGAGAAAAACCCAACAACCAGAAATTGTAGAAAATAAACATGAAGGTCCTATAATTCATTTGAATAACTTTTAACTGATAATTTTTGTTGCTTGTTCATGAGACTCCTACTGTAGATAGGTAGACTTCTGTATATTAAGTGATATGTGTCCAATGCACTCCGCTAATATCGTATTTATTTTCTATCCATTTTGCATAATGTGACTCGTAGAATAACGACCTAACCATGGGACAGAATCCTACAGACGTAGTAACCACTCACGAATATATTAAGGCGGCTGATTGAAAATTGTTAGAAAGTCATTTCTGCATAATACCGGCATCCCTCGATTAATGTGCATTTGATTAATGCGTTTTTGATTAGTGCGCTAAAACTTTTATGTACTAAAATTTGATTAGTTTGTAGCATCCCCCTACCATTTCCTTATCAAAGTATAATTTTGTACATTTTTGTGCAAAAAAGGTGCATCAGAGCCTTCTTAGCTTAGTAAATATTTTCAGAAATTATCAGCTTCTAATTGGTCAATGCTAACCAATCAGATCATCTGCACATGAACAATAATTCTTTCCGCGCAGAGATCCTGATCCTGTCACGTGATTACATTGTCTATAAATAGCGGACACGAGTTCACTCATTCTCTTTTACTCTCTGCTTTCTTCATTCGCTTAAGAAAATGTGATCTTCAGAATTCTCGTCTCGACCATGGACGATCAGACGTTAAAAGTATTTTCACTCATGCACGTACGTACGAACTTTTCCAACCTACATTACAAACATACAGAACATTTCCAAACATGCAACAAGAACTTTTCTCTTTGAAACATTCTTCTAAAACTGCAGTCTATTCAGCATTTCTCAGCTTTGTAATTAATTCAACTTTTGTGAGTTCAGATAAAAATATTCACAGTTTAAGGGACATAACTCCAACAGATATTTAACTTCTACGCATGTACATCAACACACAAAATAAATACAAATGTCATGTTTTAAAAACATTTTGTTCCTTCTTGTAGTTCATGCTTTGGGTTATTTTACGTTTAATATAAATTGTGAGGTCATGGTATTCACGGAGCCGTAAACAAACATCTACAATTGTCCATTCTTATTACCAAGTCAGTACATAATGGTAACTCCGACGTCTGAAATAACCATACCACTACAAGTTCATATATAATACTTGATTAGTTCGGTAAAACATTATTCAGTGTAACCATAGTATATCAAATTAGCTTTATTAATCGAGAAATTCATGTATTTAAAAAGTTATAGCCACTATTGTTTCATGCATTTACCAAATACTGAACGAAATACAGCAATGAATTAGAAACGCAACATTGATCAAAGAGCTATGGCACAGCGGCGTCTTTACTTCTCTGATTGCTTATATATGGGATATGCCAATAGAATAAACGAACCGTGACGTAATTAAGGTATTTTCGTACTTATTTGTAGGCAGTGATCAAGAACAAGCAAAAGTGACTTGATCTGGTTTGGTAATATTCAGGTACTTGGAAGATGATCATGGCAAATTATTTCAGGCCTAGTAAAGTTTTGTGCGTGTTATTTGCAGTTGTGTCAGTATTAGAGCCATCGCTTCAAAAAGGATTTGAATGTTTATATCTAAGACAGATGAGTAATCTACAATTTACAATATCAACTGGCGCAACCCAGTCTTATTTTACCGCTTTGGTGGAGGGCAGTAGTAAGCCGTGTAAAAAATAATCACAAAACAGCTGCAACGTAATGGTTAACAAGCCTAATGACAGACCAGTTACTCATATAGTGAATTTGCTATGTTCGGAATCGTCGAGTTTGAAACCTTGTGCCAGACTAAAAACATCTTGAATATATCTGCTGCTGATGGAGATGAGTGGCGTATTTTCTACTGGATCTTGTCCGGCTGAGAGCAGATAACGAGAATCGTAGTTACGAACGGGAAACGTTTTAATGATGCATTTAAAATCCTTTTCTCCGGCATTATTCCTAAGTGCCAACTGCTGTCCGCCGGTTTAATGGAAGGGAATTTGGTAATCATTGTTAATCAAGATCGCATGATGTAGAAATTGTTGTTTGAATGAGATGAACACAATTACTATCATACCTTTAGGAGATGGACGCCTGGGTTGCAAAAGTTTCTCGGGCAGGAATCTTGGAATTAAGAATGATTGAAACCGGCTTCTCTGCATTACTTGAAAGAGAAAAGTCCTTGATTACTGAATTGTCATTATGGATGACGTTATTTGTAGCGAGCCAAGTTTAAATTTCACATTCGGACTTAATTAAATGACGCTAATGTATCAGGTGCTTTGGTGTTTCTAGACGTGAAAAATCTGAAAACCTTTGAAAGAAAACTCATTGATTAAATAGAAAATCTGACAAAATATTTAAATAAACATTTTCGTCTTTACCTCTCTTTCCTCTAAAATGTGTGGGTTAATCTTTGTCCAGGAACATCTAATCTATCATCAGGAGACATCTACCCAATATCTCCAACAATCACACGGTATCGTATCTAGGTCGTAGTATCAAATAATTTTATGTAAGATACCATATACACACACACACACACACACACACACACACACACACACACACACACACACACACATATATATATATATATATATATATATATATATATATATATATATATATATATATATATATATGTATATATATATATATTAGTGGAATATTAGTGTTCAAATCTTTTCATTATATCCTTACTCTGTCCTGGACATTGAGTTCTACCTGGATCATATCCTCTTGGAATTATTTTTATACATATATGTGTGTGTATATATGATTGCATATGTATGTGTATATTTACCACTAATATTGTCTCTCCCTGTCTCTCTCTCTCTCTCTCTCTCTCTCTATATATATATATATATATATATATATATATACACTTACACACACACACACATATATATATATATATATATATATATACATATATATATATATATATATATATATAGAGAGAGAGAGAGAGAGAGAGAGAGATAACTATACACGTCTCGAAAAACCTTCGTTTTTTTGTTTTGCCAATAATCAAATCAATATCGAATGAAAAAAAGGTTTGAAAAAAAGAAAGAGACAGGAACATGAACGTTTGTCGAAAGTAATCGTACAGCTTACAGGTTCAAAGCCCAAAGAAAAAAGCCTCGACACGAGTAAACAACAGACTAAAAAAGTTCTCAATACAAGAGTAGAGCAGACCTAGTCAAACCACACAAAACTACCAAGGTATACCGTTTCCTTTACCTCTTTAGCCAGCTTTCCCTAAAGATCCGCTTAGGTCAAACCTTGGTAGGTTTGTCTGGCTCTCTAGGTTTGACTATATATATATATATATATATATATATATATATATATATATATATATATATATATATAACCACTTGTGCAAATAAATTGAAACATAAATGAATAATTCCGTTATTATTTACTTTTTTTCGTATCTTTCCAATGTAACATGGCCCAGTGCACATGTTAGTACTTCGTATGTCCATTCCATGCAGTCGTTCCTTGCAGACTGACAGAAAATTCTCGATCGGATTTTATTCGGGTGTGTTTCCTGGTCAGTCTAGTACCTTTATTTGCTCAATGTTAAGGCTTGCCAGTTTGTTCGTGCAGCATTGCAAACTTTCGTAAGCTTCATTAGAGCAACGCCCATCGCAGCCAATTGCCGTAGGACAATCAATAGACAGTCTGGGCGTGTTAAAAATCTGATGCAATCGCAGATGACGTAAGATTTTTCAAGGGTAGACAAATTCTATCATCCCACCCCCAAAATAAATAGCTCCACACTACAGGAAATGACCTAACCTAAAATAAATAGAAGTCGATTACACCCTGTCACTCAATTGGGTCTAAAACTGACTGTATGCTAAAGGAAAAGTAACTGAAGCGGTTGTTTCAATTTTCACAAGGGTGTATATATATATATATATATATATATATATATATATATATATATATATATATTAAGAAATGTTTTCGTCCTCCGACCGTCATATAGCCTGACGTACCTTTTAACTGATTCGACCACTGAGAATCGTTCGGTTGGCAAGGTCGAATTTACTGCTTATAAACTTCAATCTTCCATGAATATTTCACGTACATTCTTGCCAACCGAACGATGCTCCGATGGCCGAATCGGTTAAAAGGCACCTCAGGCTATATGAAGGTTCCGTTATATATGATCAGATATTATCTTTTTTAAGTATTATTTAGCATTGTTCTCATAAAATCATTCCCTGATAGTATTTAATTCATCACTTTATATTTGAATATGAAACTTAATGAAAAATCGACATCTCCGCTATATCCGCCATATAGGATAAAAAAATATACACCTATGGAAGGTTTTCAAAAATTCTGTTTCATATAAAATTAAATAGTCTTAAATAAAAAAAAACAATTTGACCCCACTTATTTTCTTGGCTAACATCACTCTATGATAAAATGTAAAACATTGGCCGACGAGCAATCAGGAACCAACATTTTAATATACAAATGCAACCCACAGTTAATAGAAAATTCTTTGGTTTCGTGTTAAGCATATATTTCATGTCATCCTATACTTAATAACCCATTTCTGATACAGATAGACTGAATATGTTTCCTACTGTAAAAAGCATAAACAAAAAATATATGCTAGAACATTTCTACAAATTTAAACGAATAAATTACTTTGACAGAATATAATTGCACTAACATATTTGCTAACTTGATTCTCCTAAAGATGGGCATGGCTACAGACTAATGAAGATAATGTTGTATGTTTTTAAAAGAATAGAAATGCTGTACATACAAATACAAATATCCATGGGTTTTATGGGATAGATGCCATTTTAAAATGCATTAAATATTTCGTGAAAGAATTAGAAAACGTGAATACAACTGAAGCGATGCACCGGAAATTGCTTGCATTTTTATAAATCTAAACTCTATAGAAAAGATACTGCTTGGTTTGAAGTCTTAACTCAAAGGCTGAATGCAAGCCATTCAATTGTAAAATCAATTTGCACGAAAATACTAAAGAAATAATAACGAATAGATTAAGCATGAATGGGCTGAAGCCAATTGTAAACAATAATATATGTCTTAAGTTATCTGTATTCTCATAAATATAACTAATCATATTTGGAGAGATTAGTGAGTATTAAGATATTACCTTTCCATACCAGGAAAATGAAAAGTTGTGAAGAGAAGCTGCTAATATAACTGAAAATATCTATAATAATGAATAGCAGAACATTGTGAAAAACCGTTTTAAAAATGTATTTATTAATTTTGGCCGATAGTATTGCAAAATGATCAATCATATAATAGGAAATATTGCTATAAAGAAACAACTACTGTTACCAGTTCTATTAACCTTACTAATGAAAATATTGTTATAAGACGAGCAGAAACAACGGCAATGGTCATGAAATTAAAACTAAATTGGATTCCAATACAGGAAAGTATTGGGTAAATGTTTAGGACAATTTTGTTTGTGTTGTCCATTGTACAATTATTGCAGAAATCTGTTTTCAGATTTTAAAGCAAGAAAGACATAATTTGACTGTAATGTTTCAAAACAAAGGACAGATTTTATTGTATACATTCTAGTGAAAGATATTATTTTTACATTTTCCTCGTATGATCGGTCATTTCTTATAAACCATATCATCTAAGAGATGGTGTTATTTATGGGATGATATGATACATTCTTGTATCGTCGAGTTAATGAAATCTCAAACAAAAATGCGATCTCACTATTTTCTTTTTTCGCATTCATTATGAGTTTTCAAATGTACTATGTTAAACAAAAGCAAAACCAAATTAAAATTTATTTTAAGAAATTGAAATAAAAATGCAAAAAACAAGAATCAGGTAGTAACTATTTTCCTGTTTAATTTTAGACTTGATGAAATATAGCATGTCAAAATTTGACTGAATATCGAGGTAGTTTTATTTTTAGGGTTCGGTGCTGAGCAATGCATTTCAACACTTATTTCTCGTTTTGATGTTATCGGAATGTCACTGACAGGATCGGAATAATATCACCAGTTTTCAGACAATCGACATTACGGATTGAAGGTGAAAATTTTTAAGAAGATTCTTTACTGACCCAAAATTATATAGATATACATTAAATAGTACAAAAGGTATGTTAAACATGATTTTACAAAATACAACGTCTCCTGAAAAAAGTTTTCTCAGTTGTACACTTTTATTCCTTTTTCTTTTGTTTTTGTTTCATCCGTTTTTATAGCATTCATTTCTACGATTTAAAATGAATCTATCTCATATCAACAGGGAATCCAGACTATTTATCTATTCCTTAAAAAGATATTCCAACATCAAATCTAGAATACTACAAAATCAAACTAACAGAAGAAAAAAGCACACTGTGTAAGACGCATGAGATGGAAATCATTCTATTTCCTCAACAAAGACAATGACAATAGATAATCACAAGAAAACCGATAATCCCAATTATATTAACAAATTTGGATTTACATCAATGAGAGGCCCACCACAGCAAAACAATGTCACTGCTTTTGAAAATGACTTAACAAACATAATGACCATTTTGGAAATAAGAATATCCAACAATAATTTCGAAAGAAGACATCAAAAAGCTCAAAAAATGATAAACAACTCAAAACACTATTTATAAAAGCAAATAAATTCATTCAATTAAAAGACCATCAGGAAAATTTCAAGACCAAAACACCATGTATATTATTAAACCCCATAACAAGCAACTTTGGGAAAGTGAGCAAACAATTATTAGAAAAGATATGCTCAAAACTAAGAAACATACTAAACATAAACCTATTGAAAAAATACAAAAGCAACAATCAATTGACTAAATAACATTAGCAATAAAGAAAATATCTACTCATGTATTAATGAACATACACTAAACAACACTTTAAACTTATCAAAACAATACCTGACTATCCCAAATATAGATATAAATATAATTAAACATTGCCAGAAAACCATTATTATACCACAATAAAAATATGGACAAAACATGGACATGATAATAACAACGAGGATAAGGATAATAGCATATACAAAATCAATATATTAACACATATTATTAAAATATATATGGAGATATCTAGGGACGACGGTCTATTAATTCTAAGAAAGTGTAACGACAGAACTACAGAAAAAGTATAACAGGAAATAATAAAATTCAATTTCCTAGGATTTACAATAGATATAAATTCGAATACAAAAATAGTAGATTTCTTAGATATAACTTTCAACCTAAACAACGAAACCTATAAACAATAGTTAACATAACATAATTAACATAATTAACATAATTAACAGAGATTTTAATCACACTCACTAACGGATTCAAAAAGCCCCATGTCTCTAGATAAGAGATTTCAAAAATTTCTGGTAGCCTGAAAATATTCAATGAAAAAAAAACAACTCAGCCCTGAGAAACAGGGGACATTCAAACAAACTGAAATACAAAAATGAAAACTATTCAAACAAAAGGAGCCGAAAAAGGAATATAATTTGTTCAAACCACACATACAACAATACAATAAAAACAAAAATAGGGAAAATATTCTTCACAATAACTGAAAGACACTTCCCTAAAAACAGCAAATTATCAAAAATTATGCCCCCCCCCCAAAGAGAGGTGTATGGCTACACGCGCACAAATGCACACACGAACACAAAAAAAAAACACAGAAAAAAACAAAAAATTACACCATGGTTAAATGTATATTTGAACGACAAAATCGAAAAAATATAAGCAGTAAATTCCTGAAGAGTTGACGTAAAGGAAGTTCAACAAAACTGTGGAGACAGGATTCTGAAGATAATCAACTAAGTGATACATTTTTACTGACATTAAACTCGGTAGCAGATGCCCACGGTTGATGAATCCCAAAATAGGACGAAACGTCCGTACAATGCTTTCTATTGAGGATTCTTCAGGACTCGATGAGGTACTCTAAATTGTAATAATTATATATATATATATATATGTGTGTGTGTGTGTGTGTGTGTGTGTGTGTGTGTGTGTGTGCGTGTGTAAAGAGGGTTTGTTATATATTGCTCTTTACTGGTTATCTATTATCTTCTACGAACGGATGATTTTTGTTTGCATACCAACACCTTATGTATCATATAATGCAGACGTTTAATTTTCCTGTGAGCATTAATAATTTCACTAACAAAAATATATTGCTGGTAATACAGTCAACGACGAAATTATTCGTACACCCATCAATTTTGAATATTTTTATCCATTTCTAAAAATTTAATGTCCGTATGATGCCAGGATCTCTCTCTCTCTCTCTCTCTCTCTCTCTCTCACACACACACACACACATACACACACAGACACACACACACACACACATACACACACAGACACAAATAAATAAATAAAAATAAATAAATAAAACACAATTTTCAGAACAACAGGTTAAATACCACAAATTTGACAGGCGAATTATGAAAAAAAAGGGAAAAGACAACATTATTGCTCTCAAAATTGAGTTTTATATTTCTTTTTTGTGCTTATTAACATATAGAAAACATGGCATCATACGGGAATTTGATTCTGAGAAATGGATAAATATATTCAAAATTGATGTATGTACGAATATCTTAAAATGTATTGCTGGTAATGTTTTTAATATAGAGTGTATTTTTGTATATATACTATAAGAATATATGTTTTATACATTCATAGTGTTTTGGACACATAATGTGGCTATTTACCCATAGTTGGGTCCCTAACACGTACTACCACTCTGGGTCAATAAGGATCTAGGAACAACAGAAATTAAGAGATGGTTACATGCTCCTCAAAATCTCCCTTAACTGAGTGTTTGTAATCTTTCATTTATTATACACAGTTTTTATTATAAGATTTATTTAGTTCTGCTTAATCATGCTTTAATTATTTCTTACTTTTCATTTATATTTAATTATATCAACTTTAGCTTATCTTTTCACGATTTACACGGCCCATGTTTTTTTCAATACGAATAATGGAAAACGAAAAGAACAATTTCCATTCATATCTGTTTATATTTCTGAGATGAGGTATTATGTACACTATTTACATCATTTGGACTATTGTCCTCATCTTTGTCGCCATATTTATCACCACGTTTCGGCCGTTGTACGCTCAGGCCTTCTTCAGGTGGCTGAAATGTCGAAATGAACCTTTTATTTCGCTCACTGGGGTAGACTGTTCTAGTTCTACGTGCCATGTCTAATGGATGTCAGTTATCAGTTATCTCCTCTTAAATCCCCTCTCCAAGTTCTACATCGCCTTAACCAGGTATTGAACTCACACTTTTTTGGTCCTGTCACTGGATCTAACTAACGCCTTTATCCACTGTGACATCCATTAGATATGGCACGTGGGATTAGAACAGTCTAACCCAGTGAGCGAAATAAAGGGTTCTGTTCGACATTCTAACCACTTGAAAAAGGCCTGAGCGTACAACGGCCGAAACTTTATGATTAATATGACGACAAAAATGAGGACAATTCCTTTCCATTTTACAGATTTTATTCAAACAACGAATCGACATTGTAGGCAACAGACTTTCGTTTTGATTCACTCGCCTTGAACTGCAACACGAAAGATGTAAATATCGTTTAAGAAAAAGAGACTTACTATTGAGGGGTCTCCCCTTTTCACACAAATGGACTCACCCGAGGTATACATATTCTACTATCAGTGAATACCCGTAGAGTCAAGGTGTCGAGACGGAACGACAGAAGAGAAGTAGAGTTCAGTAGTAGTAGAGTAAGTCACACACAGAGACGGCGGCAAGCGTCACAGTTAGCGAGCACGTAGACCCAGTAAGGAGTCATACGGCGATACTTCAATACCAATACTGTATATATATTATTGCTACTAACCCGCATTCCTGGATCTACTAACCCGTATTACCAGTTTGTATTATTACGTTAATACATTTATTTGCCTTATCCATTCCTGGCGTTTATTATTCATTGATATCGGATTCATCCCGGAATCCACAACACTTACCTGTAAAGATATTTTGGTGATTGGGAGAATGAACGTGCACAGGATTAATATAATTATAATTTACGGCGGGTGTATTTCTTGCAGTTCCCAATGATGTTAATCGAATTTCGCGATTATCATCGACACTCGCTGAATAAATAAATGATGTGACTATTAACATGCGCGAAATCCAAGATAAATTCACGCGCAACGATTCTCATTATCACAATAATTTCCAACGCGCCGTGTGAGCATTGCGTAGAGATTTGTCTACTAAGTCTCACCTGTCAAGATCCGAAAACGATCGCCCCCGACATGAATAACATAAACGCCTAATCACAGATTAGCTCTGTTTATTTCTGTCTTTATTTATGTGCATTTTGTTATTATTATGTCTCGGCTGAATCCTTAATTTGCATGGCAGTCAGGATTTACAGAGAAAGATGATCAAATACAATCTAATTTAAAAGAAAATTTGAAATATTGAAGAATTTCAAAAAGGGTAAAAGTTCATATCATGAACATTTACCGTTTTCGAAATTTTATCTCTACCTTTTTGTAAGTAGATTTAAACGAGACACCCGAATATGATATCGGAAATTGCCACTTCTCCCTTTCATTATTATTATTATTTTAATTCCTTTGATTTCTTGTGTATACTCATTTCTTTCCGGGTTCCGCCCAGAGACCTAAGGTCAGAAATCATGACATTTTCTACTGAATGAAACACACACACACACACACACACACACACACACACACACACACACACACACACACACACACACACACACACACACACACATTTTACATAGATAAAGCCCTTCGTAAGGTGTGTTCTGTACTTGTAAAAAGAATTTTTTGTTTTATTTTATTATTATTATTATTATTATTATTATTATTATTATTATTATTATTATTATTATTTCCTTTGATTTCTGGTGTGTACTCATTTCTTTCCGGGTCCCGACCAGAGACCTAAGGTTAGGAATGGAATCATGACATTTTCCACTGACCAATTGAAAAAAAATATTACATAGATAAAGCCATTAGTAAAGTGTGGTCTCTACTCGTGAGAATTTTTTTGTTGTATTTCTTTAAGGCATGGTCTACCAGGAATCCATTCAATGTGTCTGCTGGAACATTTTCAACCAGGGATGACTTCAGTGAGTCAATCGGAACCTTTACCAATAAAACCGAGTGTTCCAACTACAACTAGAATCGTTGATGCCCTAACGTACCACATGTTTGATATTTCGATTTCAAGGGCTTCGATAGTTTTTGAAAAACTTCAAAGATACATTAAAGTCTGCAAGCACTTCCATGTCCATAAGAATGTATATTCTGTTTTTGTGGTCTCTGATCATGATGTCTGTGTGATTACATTTGATTATTCTGTCAGTGTGTAAAGTCCTATGACATTGTTACAAGTATCATATCTGTAACAGGTGGTGTTCATACCAATATCCTTCAGTTTCTATCCCCTACAAGTTGCAGATATTCCAATGTAGATGGTCCACTTTATCATGTCGAGTTTCTATTCAGTGCGTGCTAACAGTTTAACCTCATACAAGATGATCAATTGTTTAAGGATATTTATCACAGAATCTACATTTTTGTCTAACACTCTTTCAATATCTTTGTTTGCTAATTTCTAGTTAGCAAGCATTTGTCCTGTTGTATGCTTTTATATCATTCCTTTCGTATGTACTACGACTGGTAGTACTTTCGTTTCTAATTTCCGCAGTATTTCTATTTCTATTGTCAGGTCTTTATATTCAATAGAATTTTAAATTCCTTGCTTGCTATATTGCAGCTCGCTGAGAAAGCCATATCATTTAGTAGGCATTTGTATTCGATTTTGACAATTATGTCCGGCCTATTTGCTTTAATCTGCGTATCTGTAATCATTGTTTAATGCCATAGAACTGTGATGTCTTCTATTTCTATAACCGGTGTTGGATGATGATCACGCCAGTGTTTATTAACATCTTTTCCAGAGTGTTTGCTCATTGTCTAGTGCAAATATTGGCCTACTCTTTCCTTTTTCTGTATTCATTTGACGCAAGTACATAACATCCTGAGATTAGATGGTTTCCTGAATTTTCTCACAGAACCTTCATTCTGAATTATATTTGCCTGAAAGTTTCTAGTGAAAAGAATCTGGTCTTGCGCAGCAAAAGTAAAGCCTACAGCTTCAGTCTAAAATCCAAATGTTAGCAACCACCGTTTGAGAGTTAACTTTATCGACATCGGCTTTATCAGCACGTTCTGGATATTGGCCATACAGTGGATTGCCTTGCCAGGGTTTTTCATCTGTTCAAGACCTTTATACTTGGATTTTTTCTGTTGTCTTGTATGTCATTTCTAGCTTAATAACACTTCTACCTTCTTTACGAGATCTGTATATTCGGTCTGTATCAGCCTTTGTGTGACGCATGTTATGCATAGAAAGAAACCTTCTTCTTTTAGAATCCATTTGTATGCTCTCATTTAGAGTCCAGTTCAAGATGTTGGAACTATTTTGAACCACTGGAATGGCAAGGCTATTAAGTGCCATAATTTTGTTTTGCGATTTCAATTCAATTCTTAATATCAGACACTCCAATGTATAGTACTCTTTTTAAATTATTTGTTTCAATTTTTTGGTGAATTCCTTCACTCTTATTTGCAACAGTGTACTTATAAGCTTCTCAACCCGAAATTTAAGGTCGGAAATGGTTTCATGACATCATTCATAAATCATTTGTTGTAAAAAAAAAATACCTACGATCACACACATTTCACATATATAAACTAATTCGTAATGCGTGAGCTGTATTTGTCAATTCTTTTGTATTTCTTTAACAACTGGGCTAACAGTAATCCTTTCAGTGATCCTATCGGCGCATATCTGATCAATCCGTGGAAAAAGAAAACTGGAATTATTGATGTTCTCCTGTGCCACATTTTGAGATTTCAATTCCAACATCCTTTTAATTTGATAGTTTTTGAATATCTTCAAAAATACATTATAATATGAAGAGACTACTGTTTCGATAATAAAACATATTCTGTTCTTCTGATTTTAATCACGGTATCTGGGTGATTGGCTTTCATTTTTCAGTCTGTGTGTATTCTAAAGTCCCATAAAATTCTAACAGGTCGTCTCTTCCGGGTTAACAAAATTTTTCAGTATGTCTAGATAGCAAGCATTGGTCATGTGGAGTAAGAATAAAGAACTTCGATTTCAGCTTTTATACATGCATTACTAACCAGTGATGGGTACGATGTTTGTGTATATCAGCTTTTTTGGTACAGTCAGAGTATTGCGAGTGAAGATGTTTATCTTGCCATGGTTTCTGCATTTAGTATATTGCATTTGCTCTCTTCTGTAGATGTTCGCCTCTGCAGTAGTTGCATTATGGATTATTTGCATTTCCTCATCAACGTACCTGTTCAATTTGTTGGCTTCCTTTATTACTAAATAATACTTATTTCATGTTCTTTAACACATATCATCCAGGGTTCTCTTGTGTCCAGGTATCTTTGCAGGATCGATTGTTCTGGTTTTGTAAGACATTTCTAGTTGAACTAATCCTCTACCTTCTCCAGATCTGAACAAATACGGTTGAGCAACATCAGCATTAAGATGATGCACGCGGTGGGAAGTGAGAAACTTTCTCCTTTTGACATCCTTTTGCTTAATGCCAGCTATCGTCCAGTTAGAATGTTGAAGCTGTATTGTATCACAAAGACAGACGGTTTGTTTATGGCAATATATTCTGATTTGAGGATCCAAATCGATATTTAACAGCATGAGCAGATACCTGTAGTATTCTTTTCTTACTTTCTGCTTGATTAAGCTGCATTCCATCTCGCTCGTTCATCCCTAGCTGCATAAAAGCGTCACCTTGTTTCCATATAGAACTGGACATTAAACACTATTATTATTTTATTTTGTATCCTTGACGTCAAGGGAAAGGGGTACTATGAAAAGACAGAAGAGAAGGGGTGACAGGAATCTCCTTGAAAGATTCTTCGTCTGATACTCAAGCAACTGGAAATGGTAGTACCGTTGGTGTAATTTAATTATAATGTGATTTTCCACAGTCCATTGTTATATTTAAGGACATTTAATATTAGCACGGTGACTTTGCATATTTCCAAAGTCTTAAGCATCCAGGTGTGTGGGCCATTATCAAACCATATGAGTCTCTTCTGCTCTGGCAAATTAAAACAAGCATAAAGAATTATCTGAATCTGTCTGTTTCAGGCGATTCAAAACATATCTTCTACCAACGCACATCCACAAGTCCGTTACCATGGGGGAGAGAAACTCAATCAGAAAACCGCTAAACTATTGACTATAGTGAAAATGTGTTTTCGATTTTAGCTTCGTAACGACGGAAAAAAACGCTTTATAATACAAACATATATGTATGTACACAGACATTCCCATTCCTCAGTGCGACTAGACTTCCGAATGCCTCAAGCCCGGATTGAAACACAACTAATTTGGTGTCATCCAGAGCTATCTTCACTCGGTAGAGTTACACAACTAAATCTAGCGTATTGTTTTTACAAATGTAAACAAATGCCAATCAACCAAAGTGCTCCATTCATTTTACTGAAGAGCTTTGCATTAGTGCAGGTGGCTGTTGTTTATAGAATTAGCTTATCTCTCAACAGTGCTCAATTGAAATGTATTTTCAAGAGCTAAATTATGTCATTCAAAGACAGTACTGTTTCGCTGTATCACAGCTCCTCAGTGCGACTAGACTTCCGAATGCCTCAAGCCCGGATTGAAACAAACACACACACACATATATATATTAATATATATATATATATATATATATATATGTGTGTGTGTGTGTGTGTGTGTGTGTGTGTGTGTGTGTGTGTTTCCATTTTCTGTCTTCTTTTTGAATGTGTGAGTCTGATGAATTGGATCGTGATTACGATTCCAATGTAATAAATTATAACCATGGAATATTAGTGTTTGAGCCTTTTTCATTATATATATATATATATATATATATATATATATATATATGTGTGTGTGTGTGTGTGTGTGTGTGTGTGTGTGCAACAAGTGTGTGTGTGTGCAACAAGTGTGTGTGTGTGTGTGTGTGTGCATTTACGTGTATGCGCTTTTGTACGTGACAGACGATATGACAGATTATGATACGGTTTTCTACTTTAGCCTGAAGAGATAATTTGTGATACAATTCTTTATTTTTCCCAGTTAAATATTTAGGATACTTACAAACATACGCATACTTCCATCCAGGTTATACGCACATTCATATATATATATATATATATATATATATATATATATATATATATATATATATATATATATAGATAGATAGATAGATAGATAGATAGATACATGTGTAAATATGCGCACACATATAAGTGCTTATAGATATAACGGTTGACAATTTATTTTTAATTTAAATTCTATTAAAGTTTCAAAATACTTCAGTTTCCACTTATGAAAGTGCTGATTGTATTTTAGAATTTAATTTCGAAAAGTAATAAAAAATTCAGAAAATGTTCATTGGTAATTTTGTTTACAAAGAAATCTATTTTGCGAGACGACAAGAAAACAATCAAAATAAAAATATAGCTTTTCCGGGGAGGAATCATATAGCTTCTTCTTAAATATTTTAAAACATATTTAAAATAAAACAGAAAAATATTGATCTAAAACAAATGAAATATTTTTATCTAAAATATCATTTATATAACCTTCGTTGTTTACTTCTCTTCACACAAGTAAGACTAATTAGTATTTTAGGCAACTTAATTCAATCTTCCTTATTTTTTTTTAAACTTCTCTTTTCTTTTGCTTCCTTTTCGCTTTTGATAATTCATCGATAAGATTTCCTGTGCAGAAAATATTTTGAACGCAATGCAATCAGAGAAAAGATGCTAGGCGCATATGTATCTTGTTTTTGTTTTTAAAAATGTCAGGAATTTTTATCCAAGAATCTGTCCCTCTGACAATATTTTGATTATCAGTTGCAATGATACTTTCCAACACTTTGCTTTCGGAACCTGCTCCCTCTCTCTCGTCTCTCTCTCTCTACTCTCTCTGGCCCCTCCCTTCCCCTCACTACTCTTTCTTTTCTATTTCTCTCAATCTTTCTCCACCCCTCTATCTCACTCTCTATTCCCCTCTCTATCCTCCCATACTATCGGTCCAAAATCCAATATGAAGACCCCGCCAAATTGTTCTCAGTATTATACATCGGCACTTAATTATAAATTGTAATGACTAAATCCAGATCTGTTGTTTCAGGTAGTTCGGACTGACGTGTCGAACTCTCTGCCCTCGGATAGAGAGGAACCCAAATGAGGCTGTCGCAGTTAGCTCCTCCTCAGTCTCTTAATCCTTCAACAGGGGTCTCTCACCCCTGGCTTTAAATACTGGCTGACCCTTCCTCTCTGGCTCTTTTCCGACTCAGGCCTTGGGCCGCCACCTCGCATGGAGATTAGGTAAAATCTCTGTTTTTTTACTTAGGCCTTGGGCCGCTACCTCGCGCGGAGGCGAGGTAAAACTCTTTCTTTTTCCACTTACACCAATATGTGACCTCTCACAGATACAGCGTTTCCCAAACTCTGGGAGCACGTTAAGAACAATACACGTACGTACGAACACTCACAACACAAACACATTATTTTTCCATACAAACACTATGTAACTGTTCATGTCTTTGTGTAACTTGTTATTAATATATATTTGTTTACCCATGTATATCAGTCTTGTTTCTTTTCTTTGTCTTCTTTGGACTTAATTAAAGTCCAACATTCTCAGGTAGCTGGACCGGCCAGCAGGAAATTTTAACCTTCTGATATCTCTTCACATCATTACCCACACGGTCCGATACAAGGCTTTGCCGAACGGCAGAAGCACGTCTGGGGAGGTAGAGAAGCCCTACCCCGTGTATGTGGTGTCTACGGGAAACCTTGCCCAAACCTACGGTCTTGTAATCACTCGATAAAAAACCTCCTGACTTGTGGGGATGCAACGTAAATAATGTCTGTGTTGGCTTCGTCGACATTGAATTTGTTTACAAACACCAACTGCGAATTTGTGAATTCTTTTACCTTCTTAACAATTTTGATTTGCTTTAACTATTTTGCTTTAACTGTTGCAGGCTTCTATGATTGTTGGTCTTTCATCTTTTTCACCTTTTTTGTTTCATTGTAAACTTTATTAATTCTGATCGCATTATTTATCTTGCATTTTTTAAAGGGGCTTCTAACTCAACTGAACTGCGTTATTCATGAGATATTTGGGTCTGTGAAAAGTTTATACATACATACATTCATACACACACACACACATGAGTCACTCTCAGTCACTGTGTGTTTATCTGAATCTAAAAATAAACACGCTAAAATTCCCCTAAATCCCGTACCGGGACGACAGGCTGTTTCATTTATATATGTATATATATATATGTATATATATATATATATATATATATATATATATATATATATGTATATATATATATATATATATATATATATATATATATATATATATATATATATATATATATATATATATATGTATATATATATATATATATATATATATATATATATATATATATATATATATATATATATATATACAAATGAACGCTGGTGTCGGAGTAAACGGACGTGTTTTTTTCATGGCTCTAAGAAAGCGATGTTAAGGAAAGTCTCGATTGTTTTTTATATTTTTAATCATACATTATATTTTCTTGTTTATTATTTGATGATATTTTAGTTATGTTATTCATTTACAGTATTTAATATATGTATTTTATAATTTTATTGTAGATGTTTACCTATCTTTAATCGTGGTATACAATTATTTTTCTTTTTTTCTTTCTATTATTTTAAAACAATCGTTGTTTCGCTAATGAAATTTCTCGCTAAGAAGTGTTATAAGAATATTTAATGTATTGTATTTGTTGGACTAATTATATAGTGGCATGAATAATTTTAATTTATTTACATCTAAGCGTAACATTTGTTGTTGTTTTACGAAGGGGACGTAACTTTCGGAATTAGTGGAATCATTTTTTTTTAATGTTTTTTTGTTTATCATTGACTAGTGACTCATTATCGCCGATTCTTTTATTCTATTATTATTAGTTATCTTCAAAGTTTCTTTTATAATATTTAGTATGAATTTTAATTCCTTACATTTTCTTATTTTTTATTTGCAATGTCACGTAATTTCAATTTTATTGTAAATGCGTTCCCAGTTATAACGTTACTTTGTTTCGATTTAACTACTAGTCAATTTGTTTATTTTTATCGTTCAAGTTTTTTTTAGCAACAACAACAACAACGACAATGATAATAAAATTTTCTCTTATTCTTATAATAATTTATATATATGCACACACGCATACACATATATAACAACAACATTTATAACAATAATTATAAAATATTCTGATAATAATCTTATATTTCTTTATTTTATTTCATTCATATTATTTAAAATTTATATATAGCATTATATCGACACATTTAATTTCGAACTGTTTACTCCGACATTCAACAAAAACAAAAAACAAACAAACAACTTTATTATGTGTTATGCGGGCATTGGGTAGAAGTAGTACCTTTGTTGCTCGTCTACTGTACCTTATTTTGAAGGGTAACGGGCAGCACTGGTCTTCACCCATCCTCTAAATTTCTCACGTAATGTCCTGGGTATGACGGTAAACTACATTCAGCAGCAAGTCTTCTCATTGGGAGATTGGATGATTTGAGGAGCGTGGAACCACATTTTAATTGCTGTTGTTCCCAGGTCCACGCTGACCCGGAGTGGTAGCACCTGTTAGGGTCCCAGCTATGGGCAAATAGTGTCTACCAGGGCTGACAAAGCTCTTTAGTGTTATGGAACACGATTGGTCTAGGAGATGGAAAACTCTTACACGAAAAGCATGAGGTATATTGTCTGCTTTGTCTGTGGCATTTATTTACACCGACTAAGTGTATCAATAATTCCGAAAAGTGTGGATGGTTCTGCACAAGCCCTCACCACTTTAATCAAATAACTTGTGTGGGTTTTCTGGCGGTTTACCTTGATTCGTTCTTGTCCACACAGATTCACTTGCAAGGTCCGCTGGCGAGAGAGTGAAGGCGACGGGGTCAGCTAAGCGATATTACTGGAAGGCTCTAACTGGAGCTCTACTCAGTGGCAGACCGATGGGTGAAGGCCGTTCGTTCACAAACCCATGAGCAATTGTGATGTCCGTGTCCTCCATCGATGACAAAGCAGCCCTATTTAGGATTGCACTGCTTTCCCTATTATGTGGAGGGGCGATAAAATGAGCCCTAAACATTGCTTGCTCACACAGTGACTTGGCAGCCCGCTGCAGCTGTCTAGTTATCCAATAAAGCATTATATTATTATACTAAATCAAGTATAAAATCCTTCCTTTCTGAGTTAAGTTTAAATTTTACAGTAGATGGTGCTGTGTTGCTATGTATATTAGCTTACATTTATCATTTGTGTACATTTTTGTCTAGTCTGTCTTCAAATTTTAAATTGTGTTGTAGCCAGTTAACTGAGAAGTGTACCGTTTAATAATGGAAGGATATTCAAAGTTTTTAAAAGTATTTTGGGATTTTTTCCTGGATTGTACATTTGACAGTGTCTACCGTAAACTTTAAACTTAATAACGCATAACGAAAGCTTGGCGGACAATTTTTGTATGTGCTTTTAACCCTGTTTCGGTGTGATCAACATTAGAAATTAATTTAATTACGTTAAAAACTATTGACAGGTTATTTCAATTAAGTATTTTATGTAAATTTTTGTGTTGTTATAATTTTCTTATTTTCTGGATATATAAATTGTCCGATGTTTTGTATGCCCAAATGCTTTTGTTTATACTTTTAGTCATTACCAAGGATGAAATGGCCGTCCAGTAAATTCTTTTGAATATTTTTGTTCTAATATTGATGAATTATTTTATATATGCGTCTATTTTTTTTTTATTTCGGTTGCCTGGTAGACACGGGAGGGAATAGGTTTATCAATTTAAATTTTATTCAATTGTTCGGGTTTTACATTCTTTAAGTCCAAGATTTACGAATATTGATGATATAAAAGTATTTATCAGTGTTGCTGAATATTCGGGATTAGAATATTTGATACATTTATAACGTGATATGGACATTGAAAAAGGTAACCTCGATTAATCCTTAAATAATACACCTAACTTATCACCATTAACATGCAAACTGATATTAATGGAAAATAGAGAAAGTCATTTTACACGGAATGGTTGAAAAGGCCATTTCTTATCAAACAAATGATTTTACATTAATAATAAACCCAAAGAAAAACTTTTTCTAAGTTCTTCCTAATTCTTTCCATTCTATAAACGTCCTAGACAAATAGACGGCTATTTCTGTCGGTTACACGTGTGTTTGAAACATCTTCAGCTCTTAAGTAAATTCTCTATGAAAGCACATTGCTTCAGCAATTGGTTTCCTTCGCTAAATAATCCAAACGTAATCGACGTTCAAGTGGCGACCAATTTAGATTTCCTCATAATTTCATTATCCACCGCAGGTATTTGTATTTATTCCATCGTCTCTTCACAAAGAGAAAGCATCCTTCCTATTTCTTCTATCGATATGTGTAAAGAGAGACGCAATTAACTTTCACAAGCAATAAAATAATGAGCATATTATTTGCATAACATTACCTGCCTATGAAATCCCATGGGGAAGAACTCGTCCCTGTTTAAATTGCAGTCTGGCACTTACTTGGCCCCGTGGCAGTAAACAGTCCTTCATCAAAAAGAACGGATTCAAATCCGTCTCCCTTGTGAGTAGATATGAAAGAGAAAAAGAGGGGAAAACAGAATGAGAATTATCATTCGTTTCCTTTCTGCTGGAAAGCAATCTCTAGAGTTTTCAAGTTATTATATTTTCTGATGAGAGAAAAGTGAGTCTAGTAACTATGTTTCTGTCTTCAGAGAGAGCAATAATGTCGAATAAACTGATTCATCTTAACACGTCTATACTTTCATCAGTGATGACTATTGGTTACACTTAATCTTAATTCTCACCCTATTTAAACAAATGCGTTTATTATTTTATACTCCGAGGACGAGTCCTGAAAAACATGAACAACAAACGTGAAATTGGGTTGCAACTTACCCTGCCAAAGAGTTCTTTCTAAAGATTCGGTAAACTAAAATTATTCAAAATATCACACTCCCTGACATGCACACAGAATTTCCCACCTGTAGAAATACACACTCACCAATTTACTCGCACATACAAATAAAAAAATGACAAAATTGTTTAGTTCGCCCTTAATCATTATCGTCTGGTGTTTCGCTTGTGCCACTATAAGGAAGCTCAAGAAGATAGTTTCTGCGTTCAATCAGATTGCGACCGTCTTCGAATGATAACGTTCTATCACTTTTCCAGTATAGAACATATTATTTTGCAAGAAACCATTTCAATAAGAAATCGGGTCTGTTACATTCTGCCATTGACAACATCAAACACTACTTCTGATGTCTTCGCTCTAACACAAAACAAATACATTAAAAATGCAAAGATAGAAGAAGCAACAAATAATTAAGGAAATCTACAAACATAGCTTGAAGGTTTGTTAACAACACAGTTAAAACGTTAAAGATATATTTTGTAAGCTAAGTTTTAAACTGTATCCAAATGAAAAACAAAATAATTTATGCGACATTCTTCTGGCTGAGGTAGAACTGCAATTTTCGTAAAATACCTGTTGTAATTCTATTTCTCAACTAGCCTGGAAAGCCAACCAATGATATTAGTCCGATATTCAGTTATGCCATCCACAAACAATAGTTCCACTTCCGTAGAGAATATACACTCTTGATCAAAAATTTAAAACCACTTGAATTTTTTTTTTAAAAGACTTTTTTTCATGGAAAAATTTTAAACATTTCTTACTTAATGTTACTAATTTTATAATCCAAAAGATTATGTAGACAAAATGTTTTAATCCAAACTGAGGCGTTTTACACTTGATCAAAATTATAAGGCCAAAGACAAAAATTCTACGAAACTGTATGAAAAGTATACTAAAACATTCAACACCCAAATTTAATAATGAGTTCTACCTCCACTAGTTTTGATGACTTCAAAAATCTTTTGGGGCATGCTAGAAATTACTGTTTCCATGAAACTGCGAGGAATATCGCTCCAGCTTCTGAAGATAGCTTCACGAAGTTAATTCTCTATTGAATATTGTTTGCCATTTAGATAAACATCTCTTGCCCTACATCACCAAACATTTGCAATTGGGTTCAAGTCCGGTGAGCATGCCGGATGTCTCAATGGATCCCATTTTCTTGTAGAAAGGTCATGGTCTGGCATGCAGCGTAGATTGCAGCATTATCCTGTTGGAATAACCATCCATCCTCACACAAACGATGGCCCTACGTCACCAACGATGCTTTTTGTAGCATGCTAACATAACCAGCCGCTGTTTGACGACCCTGCACCACCTGGAGCTCCATCGTCCCTCTGTAAGAAAGTAACCCCATAACATTAGGGGCCCTCCACCACAATGACTTGTAGATAAAATTTTAGGGGGCATGTTTTTGCTAAGCCAATATCGTTGGAAGCCACCAGGACCATCTAGATTGAATTTTTTTAAAAAAAGCACTTTCTTCCACTTCTCAATATCCCATGTTTGGTATTCACGATCAATCCTTAAACAGTTCCCTTTGTGACGTGGGAGTAGCCGATGAATTTGTTTGTGCTTTTTATTTACCATGCCTTTTTTCGTAAGTGTCGTCTGATGGTTACTCGACTGGAATCAGCATCTGTGGCTGCCATAATCTGACTAGAAGAAAGTCCACTGGATTTCACAACAACCCGTCTTATTCCCCTACTCAATGCCAGAGAATTGGGGGTGTGCTACCAGTAGACTTTGCGTTACCTTGATTATGAAAATCTAGAATTTCAGCACGCTCAACCTGGGTAAGTTTGCTTGCTTTAGGCATGGTGGCACCTTCACGCAGTGATTGTTAATCTCTAACTGAACTAAAACATTGGAATTACCCTAGATCTAATAATCTATACCCCCTGGTCTTATCAATTTGATCAAGTGTAAAACGCCTCATTTTATAAAAATGTCCATTTCTGAATAAATTGATCGGATTATAACTTTTTGTCTACATAAACTTTTAGCTTATAGAATAAGTAAGAAAACGTTTATAATGTATCCATGACAAACAGTGCGTTATAAAAACATTTCAAGTGGTCTTAAATTTTTGATCAGGAGTGTATCAGTAGAGATTGTCATTGGTTGGATGCCTCTCAAGTGGCGTTTCGTTTTATTTCTGTTTCTATAACAGACAAGGTTTACAGAATATGATAATCTATACTTAAGTAAATAATACAATTACTTGAAAAGCATTAAGCAATAAATTATGATCATGGAAAATTCATCTATTTCAGTCACAAATTGAATTGTCACTCTGCTTAAAATATTTGAGTTTAGTATCAGTTTGTCACAATATAAACTAAGAAAGCATGTCGTCATTTCTAAACAGTTTCAAATAAGTCATCTAAACAGAGAATCTACATTAACAGGATTAGAAATATGTTTAAATGATTCCTCAAAGAAAGTAATCGGAGTGAATTAAGTCGATTATATTTGATCTTTTGTATAACGAATACAACCGTTTATTATATAAATTTCATTTTCGTCCTCTGATTGAAAATATACTGAAATTACTTTTATTTTTGTATATATATATATATCTCTAAAATATAAGTAAAATTACAAATTTTGTCACTACCAGGTTTACAAATATGTTGAATTTATTTCAGTCTAAATGTAAGAATCCTTAATTCACTAAGTTTCCATGTAGGAAAATACAAAGTTACTGGATTTGAACGCTTGTTCTATTTGATGTTCCTTTTAAAAGAACTGACTGCATATTCTTTCATTATTAATAAATCCCGGTTGGCACATCTAGAACAAATCTGACACTGGTGCGCGCAAACACAATAGGATATATATCATCAGTTTTAGACTTCGAATATTTTAAACTGGGCAAAATGTCAAATCAAGAAGGTGGTTTATAACATCAGTCTGAAACTATCCAATCCTTGGACGTAAAGGTGTTAAGGCCTCTTCCTCTTCATTTACTCTCATATGGCTCCGTCACTCCATTGAGATGACGGTAAATATAAAGATGACTTCTTCATTTTGTTTTACTTCTGTTTATATGAGACCGTATTAGGACTACGCAAGAACATGCGAGAATATGTGAGAATATGCGAGAACATGTGATAAAATAAGACATAGGTATTATCAATGATTATAACGTTCACAATAATAAACACTGTAACGCTATTTCTCTTTTTTAAGTGTTAATATCTAAACAGAACCTAACTAAAATTTTAACTTCATATATGTTATATTCCACTATGTTTCCTTTTTCATTATTATTTTTAACGAGGAATATACATCTATTTAAAAGTTTATTTAGTGTCTGTATTCATATTGGGGAATCGTCATTTTTACTTTTCACTTTACCATGAATCCTACTACTATCTTTATCGTTATTATTATTGTTAATACTATCAATATGGTTATTATCATTATTGATATCCAATAGTCTCATATAATATCTTCATTGTTTGTATATTCCCATGTAGTTATTTTTTTTTCTTTGATATCTGGCGTTTACACATTTCTTTCCGGGTCCCGCCCAGGGACCTAAGGTTAGAAATGGCATTATGACACTTTCCACTGCAAATAAATAATAAATAAATAATAATTACATAGATAAAGCCTTTCGTAAAGTGTGGGCTGTACTTGTCAGAACAATTTTTTGTATCTCTTTGAGGCACGGACTTCCAGGGATCCCTTCAATCAGCCTACTGGAATCTTTTCCAACTGGTCCAAGGGCTCCAACTACAACAGGGTTTGTTGATGTTCCCATGTGCCACATTTTTGAGATTTCTATTTCAAGGTCTTTGTATGTTTTTCGAATATCTTCAAAGATACATTGCAGTCTGCAGGGACTGCTATATCAATAAGGAGGCACTTACTTTGTTTGTGGCCTTTATTATTATTATTATTATTATTATTTCATTGTATTTCCCTCTCCCAACCAGTGACAGATTAGCTTTGACTATCATGTCTGTGTGCATTATAAACTTCCATAACTTGTTACAAGTCCTATCTCTTTAACCGTGTCTGGTTGATGCACATACCAGATTCTTGCTATTTCCTTCCCGCAAAAGACGATTTGCATATTTTCAAGTGCAGATATTGGCTCAATCCATCATGCCGGTTTTTATATTCATTGGGTGCTAACACTGAGCAGCATGATTCATGATAATCAATTGTTTCTGGATATTTATCACAGAATCAATATTTCGAGTTAACACAAATATTTACTATGTGTGCCTGGTAATTTCTAGTTAGTAAGTATTCATCCCGTGCAGCAAGAATAAAACCTCCGGTTTCAGCTTTTTTTTTACCTTGCACTACGTAACCACTGATAGGTACAAGGTCTTTCTGCATCAGCTTGTTTGGTACGGGCAGAATATTGACCATGAAGAGGCGTATCTTGCCACCGTTTCTGAATTTGGCACATTTGCTTTCTATTTTTGGTTCTTCGCAGCTGCAATAGATGTATCAATGTTTTATTTGAACTTCTTCACTCAACTTGAAATTCTCTTTGGAAAATGTTGGCTTCCTTTCTTATTTCTTTCATACAGATCGTCATCCAGTCTTTGTAGTTTCCAGTGATCATTGAAGACATATTGTTGTGGCTTCGTAAGACAGTTCTAGTTGAAATAATCTTCCGACTACCGAACATCTAGACAAAGAGCGACGATCAACAGCAGTCTTAGGATAATGCATGCGGTGTCGAGATTGTAGCTTTCTTGTTTTTACATGCATTCTCTTAATATCAGATATGGTCCAATTAAGGACCTGGAAATTGTATTGTAACACAGGGACAGCTATAATATTTATGGTTTACTTTTTTGCTTTGTATCGGTAGTTATAACTGTTTAGTTCATGTGAAAGGAGCATTAAGACAAGACAGAACAGATGAGGCGACAAAAAGTCTCATTGAAAGATAACTCCCCGGATATTCAAACAATTGGAAGTGGTAATATCTTTTCTGTGATTTACATATACTGTGCTTTGCCCCAGTTCCATGCTATATTGAAGTAAATTTACTGGCACCCAGGAGACTTTGTATATTTCCAAAGCCTTGAGGATCCAAGAGCGTGTCACATTATCAAAACCTTTGCAGAAATCTATCCAAGCTGTGCTGAGAATTTTCTTGCAATGTTCTCGGATCATTTTATTTATTAGTAGTTGATATTTTCGGCCATATGAACCTCTTCGACATCAGAGGAAGATGGTTGTTTTCATTGAGAAAAGAATAAGTACAGTTCATCAAGACAGACGTGATCAATTTATATGTGGTAGACAGACATGTTATTGGCCTATAATTTTTTCCTAGATGTGTTTTACCCTCGGTGATCTATTCAGGAATTTCATTGGGGCTATTAACCCTTTGAATCATGCGTTTTTGAACAATTTTAACCATTCTGCCTGAGCTCCTGAGTCAAAACTCTCAAATAATTGGTATGTAATGTTTCACGGTAGATATTAAAATAGTTACAAGTGTTTATCCACCGTTCAACCGGTGACTGGGACGTTAAGCCATTTTTCTCTATTACTATGCAACCGGTGGCTGGGCATTAAGGCATTTTCTCTATTACTATTTAACCGGTGGTTGGACATTACGTCATTTATCTCCATTACTATTCACCCAGTGGTTGGACATTACGTAATTTATCTCCATTACTATTCAACCAGTGGCTGGACATTAAGTCATTTTTTCTTTATTACTATTCAACCGGTGGTTGGGCATTACGTGATTTTTCTCTATTACTATTCAACCGGTGGCAGGACATTGTCATTTTACTCTATTGCTCTTCAACCGGCGGCGGGGCATTAGTTTTTTTCTTCTATTACTATTCAACCGGCGGCTGGGCATTAAGTGATTTTTCTCTACCCCCGGTAAAGTGGTGGTCAGGGCTGAAAGTGTTAATTAGTATTGATAAAGTTTATACAAGTATTTTATGGTTTAATGATGCATGAGGGGACAAAATTTGGGTATCTTGCTATGTTCCGGGCATTTTCATTTTGGAGATTTTGTCAGAGCTTGCCTAACACTACACTTCGTTATATTTGTCCATTATTATTTAGTCTCCATATTGCATTCTCGCAAATTTTCGCTAAACCTTTATTAACAAAGTTAAAAACAAAGGGGAAAAAAGATTACTCAGCAAGGCATATACTTGCTGTCAGCTTGTAGAAATCCTTCTACTCGGTTTTTCGTTGAATGTTAAAATTTGGAGTGTCGGGATTCGATACATTAACAAAATATCGTTACAGGATCGCACGTAATTTGGCCGTCTAGAATAATCACACGATTTTCATTGAAGGAATAAAATTCAGTAGAAAAGACAACGTAGTTTCAACAAATAAACATTCATTTAATATAACGATAAGAATACAAGCAGTTGATGATAGACTGGAAAGTAATGTCTTTTTGTTTGGGTTAATAAAGTTCTGAAATAAAATATAAACCTGTCTTTGTGTACGTACGTGAGAAACAATAAAACGTTGTGATATGTGTGTTTGTATGAAAAAGTCAACATGTGTGTGCGTGATTCATAGTAAAAATAGATACGAGAGATAGGGATTGTTTCTTACGGTTGGTGGTGTTGCCGTACTCTGAAGTTTGTCTACGCTTTTAATCAGCGAGAGTTGCGTGGAGTTTGGTGAGAGCCGCGTGTATATTTTTGGTGGAACGGATTTCGTATGTTTTTATACACATTTTCCGAACAAATTCGGCTCAAGAATTAAATTATTTATTTATTCCTAATTGGCCCTAAAAGGGCACGTAGTATGTCTTCTACTACGTCCGCACGATATCTGGTCGGTATCTATCTAAAACTAATGATGACTAATACAACAAACATTCGGATTTGTAATCTATGATGTTATTGGTGTGTTTTAAGATGTAAGTGTTTTCTGGAGTGTGATTTGTTTATAAATATTATATTTGATATCTTAGTGGACACGAGACGCTAAACAGAGAATAAGGCAGGACAGCCTGCGAGAAAAGATTTTTTAAAAGCGGCCAACTATTTATCGTGTGTCGCAAGAGAAGGATTGATAATCCACGGGCTGAGATTGCTAATATTCCGCTAGATTTAATATCGACTCACAAAGAGAAAAAAGTAAACAATGTCAAAAGTGTAACGAAGCTGCCAGGGTTCGTTACGGCAGGATATCAATTATAGTTTCATGCTTGAGTAAACAGTCAGGACGACACGGGGAACATAGCAAACGATTGATTGCCTTTGACACAAATTTGTATGCAAATCACACAAAATAATAACTTTACGTGTTGCTTTCTATTGCACTTGTAAATAGATGTGGAGAAACGTTTCTTTATTTCTTTATTTAAATAGAATTTCCTAAGTACTTTCCATATTCAGCACAAGCTTTTGGCGACAGGCAATAATAAAAATTATTAGTGCCTTAAAAATCCTATATACCCAGTATTTTTGTCGATAAATTGATCGATAGATAATAGAAATACTCGGATAGATAGATAGATAGATAGATAGATAGGAAGGAATAAAGTGGATGATAGATAGATAGATAGATAGATAGATAGATAGATAGATAGATAGATAGGAAGGAATAAAGTGGATGATAGATTGATAGATAGATAGGAAGGAATAAAGTGGATGATAGATAGATAGATTGATAGGAAGGAATAAAGTGGATGATAGATAGATAGATAGATTGATAGGAAGGAATAAAGTGGATGATAGATAGATAGATAGATAGATAAATAGATAGATAGATAGATAGATAGATAGATAGATAGATAGATAGATAGAGGGATAGATAGGAAGGAATAAAGTGGATGATAGATAGATAGATAGATAGGAACGAATAAAGTGGATGATAGATAGATAGATAGATAGATAGATAGATAGATAGATAGATAGATAAATAGATAGATAGATATGGAAGGGTAACGGGAGACGGAGATAGACACCAACTTATGAAATACAGTTAGAGAGAGAGAATGCAATCAATACGTACTTGATTGGAGATGAAAGAAATCTATGCGAGTCGCCAGGTATGATCGAACGTAGACATAATCGAATCAATTACTAGAAATAGCGAAAATGTGAACGGAATAAGTATGTCTTTGGTCAAATTTATTGACGCTAATACACACCAAGACATGAAGAAGAACAAAAAATAGAAATAAATAATGTCGATAGCAAACCTCAAACTGAATTACCCTGAAAAAGAAACTTCAAATTGCAGGACGGGAAAGAAAAGAAATCTTTAAGAAAATATTTTATGTGGCATAAAAAATATCCTGTCAGCACAGTATAAAAAGCACTTGTAAATTGACTCCATCTTCATCCCCTAATACATTACAGCATTTCACAATTTTATAATCGATAATTTTCGTTTTATCGAACTAGAAGCTTTTGATTTTTTTTTAAAACATCGAACGTATTTACCCGCCATTTTATAATGGAAATATTACTTACAGGGAAATTTTTTTGTGAGAAATCAATGTCTCATCAGAAATGTTCGCTTCGATATTTGACTCCTTACCCAGTTTGCAGCATTGTTATTTAATAAGCTTAGTTTATTTTGGCACAAGGTCACAGACATAGGGCGTTGAGTATGTATCAAATGCAATACAAAGATGTAACCGCCAACCAGATTACCTACTACGTGTGGAACTAAACTTACCTTGGTTTGAAACTTGGCCAGACATATATGGTAGCCTGAGGATTGTAATATCTTTTCAGGCGTAATGATGCACAAGAGTTTTCGCCAAGCCCTACTCAGGGTTCTTTCACATTTTTAATCGTAACCTTTCAAGACTATATATATCAGTTATTGAATGGGGGACGAATTTACTATGCATTAGCGATGATAAAACAAACTAGTTCGGTAACCCTTGCCCCAACTTTATGAGATGTTACAAAATTTAACCCCAAGTAAAGCGACAATATTTCTAGAACATAGAAGACTGCACCAAGGGAAAGGATATAGGAAGATTTTAGTGAGGTAAAGCACAATAAGCGAAAAGTATTTAGGAAGACCTAAAATGGCGATTGACGTTGAATTTAAATTTTACAGATTGTAGGGAGCAAGGACAAAATAAATGGGAAGGAATTTCCACAGACAAAAAAAGAAACTATTATAAAAGAATTGATGGTTTAATCAAGTTAGTTAAGTAGTAAAACTGTTAATACCAGTTACCAAACTAGTAGCAAGCTTACATTCGTGCAGACGAGGCACAAAAAGAACAGCTCATCAAAACAAATATATTTCTAGAAAAGACAGATAGAAACCACGTCACATCGGTAGGAAATTGACTTAAGCCGAAATAGCAGGTCAGGATATTACAGATCCTTCTGTGAATTTTGTCGGGAATTTCATGATAAGTAACGGGCCACACATGGATGATTGGTAGATATATTTAATATCCAAGAAGGCTACTGATGAGTAGAATTGTCGCACAGGACAGAGTGAGCTAAACCTCTTAACAGTGGACGTAGTAATTGATTCAACATAATCACTCCACTTCATGTCTGGAGAACCTGAGTCCAAGAAAGCCCAAAGTGTTGCTCCAATGGAACTTAGTAAATCCATGCCGATGGCAGACAGAAAATATTCTCTGCGCTAATAAAATTAAATCAGTATTGTTTTAGAGATGTTAAAATCTACAAGATATTCTTTGCTCCAGTTAACTATTGATTCGGGTACCATTTTGAGAGAAGTCAACAATTCTACTTAATCGTATCTGTCGGACTTGCTATGAAGACAAGCGTAAAGTGTTGTGTCATCTGTATAGATGCTTAGTTGTGAACTGGTGACACCCGGAATGTCGTTGAAGATCAAAAACACCGTAGGTCCGAGGATAGAGCATGTGGGTGGCAATACAATTTGTTAAGAATTAACGGATTAGGCTAAATATTTATCCAGAAACACCATAACTTATGGTGAAAGCCATCATGCCAAAGAGTGTGGAACGCCTTGAGATATCTAGAGCTACAAAGTACTTACCTAAAGATTGATAGACGAATTCAGTGGTAGCTGTTAACACACTAGCGGTAGACTTGGCGAGGCGTACAGACGGAAAGGAAAGTAAAATGCTTAAACAAGTTGATTAGAGCCTTTGCCAAAAAGAGATAAGCGACTAATATGGTGATATTTAGAGGGAACATATGTTTCCCGAACGTTCTTAAAGACAGAGAACTACAGAGAAGCGAGACATTTATTGTAAAGTTTGGAGAGAAGAGGAACCAGTTTAGGACCCTCGGAGAGATGTCGTCAAATGGGGATCGAAATTAGAAATTATTATTAAACAAGTTAATATGGAATATGGTTTAAGTGGCAACTAATGGTGGTAAGAAAATTACTGTGTCAAAATCAATATCTTCAATACTCTTTTAAGTCGTACTAATATGTTCATCTATATAGTTATTGACAAGTAAATGAAGATATTAATCCAAATGTAAATCATATAAGCAATGACGAATTCTCATGAAGGAATGCAGAGTTATAGATATTATTCAGAAGACAGAAACCTTTATTTTTATCCATTGTTCGAATTACACATTCTGGCAAACGTCTAAATTCATGTAATATGTCAACTAATATATAATTGAGTATGTATTATCTGTAGCTTTAGAGATAGCATGTAACGGTTCCATTATACGTTTGAATGAGGACACATGACTGACATATATAACATTACCTTTTATTTAACTGGAAAATTCAGCAAACACTACCGTTAATGGTGTGTGTGATTTTTTGTCAGATTACTTAGATTCCCTCTCAGTTGTCTGTTAAAATTTCTAATTGGCATAAGAGATTTTCCACTTGTACACATCTGGGGCTCACGTTGGGTCAAGCATCCAGTTAACATATCGAGAGTAGGCACTGTTATGTGTGGAATCATGTATCTGCACCGGGTAAGTAGGAGAAAATCTATGATGCCATCCACCCAATGCACCCTTCTGAATAGAAGTGTGCATTGGTTGGATGGCATCATAGATTTTCACCTGTTGGACACTGAGGGAAAAGTTTATTTTTTTATCTCATTATGTGAGTATTATACTACATTGAAATGAAAAACAAATATAAATTATCTGGTACTTTTCCCACAACCGATTATCTATCTCTACCTAAAACTACACCATTCTCTAACTCTGTCCAAATCCCTGCTGTCAATTTACATTTCAAACCGTCTTGGGTATGACGATAAACTACTTACGCGTCCTGGGTAAGACGATAAACTACGTCCAACAGTAAGGCCTCTGATGAGAAGGTTTTGAGGAGCGTAGAACCACCTGTTAATTACTGATGGCCCCAGGTTCACTTTGACCTGGGTTGGTAGCACCTGTTAGGGTCCCAACAATGGGTAAATAATTAGACCCCAAACTCGGGTTAAAACTCTATGTAAGGGTAAATATATGTTTTAATACCAGAAATACTTTGTAAAAAAGATATTGCCAGCAATACACTCTTGAAAAAAAAAAGATATTACCAGCTATACACTCTTGAAAAAAAAAAGATATTGCCAGCAATACACTCTTGAAAAAAAAAAGATATTACCAGCTATACACTCTTGAAAAAAAAAGATATTGCCAGCAATACACTCTTGAAAAAAAAAAGATATTACCAGCAATACACCCTTGAAAAAAAAAAGATATTACCAGCAATACACTCTTGAAAAAAAAAAGATATTACCAGCTATACACTCTTGAAAAAAAAAAGATATTCCCAGCTATACATTTTTGAAGAAAAAATATTACCAGAAATAAAAATGTTGTCGACATTAAATAACCCATTGAGTTTGATATGCCGTAAATCAAACCAAACTAAATCTACATTTCAAAATCAGTACTAACAAAACCGTGTGAAGTGGTGCAATAGTTAAATAAATGCAGTTCTGATCTGAACGGATGGATCACTCAAATGAGATCGGGAAATCTGAAAGATATGTTCTTTGAAATCTAACAAATGTTATCAGATACTCCGGGGATGAAACAACTGTATACTACTACTACTACTACTACTACTACTACTACTACTACTAATAATAATAATAATAATAATGATAATAATAATAATAATAATAATAATGATAATAATAACTTGTAAGAATTTTATGTGATTACACAATACACACAGACAGAACAATCAAATGTAATCGCCCAGAAATGATTATTAGAAGCGGCAAAGACAAAAACTGCCTCCTTATTGTTATGACGGTCCCTTCAGACTGCAACGTATCATTGACGATATTCAAAAAGCTATCAAAATAGAAGAAACTTGAAATCGAAATCTCAAAAATGTGGCACATGAGAAGTTGTAAGATGGAGCACGCGGATTGATTAGAAAATATTCCAGCAGACACACTGAGGGGATTCCTGGTAGCCCATGCCTTAAAGAAATACAAAAAAAAAATTCTCACGAGGAGAGACCGCACTTTACTAATGGCTTTATCTATGTAATCTTTTTTTTTTCAATTGGTCAGTGGAAAATGTCATAATGCCATTTCTGACCTTAGGTCTCTGGGCGGGACCCGGAAAGAAATGAGTACACAAGAAATTAAAAATAATAATAATAATAATAATAATAATAATAATAATAATAATAATAATAATAATAACAACAACAACAACAACAACAACAACAACAACAACAACAACAATAATAATAATAATAATAATAATAATGGACAATAATATAATATCATTATAATCTCCGTGGCCTAGAAATGTCGGCTGGGAATGATCTTGTCTCATGGGTAGGACGAGCTCTTTAGTTTTGGTCCTTAAGCATATCTTGTGTTATCTTGAAAAAAAATCAACCCTTGGCTGTTAAGAATAAAACGTCTAAAAATACAAATCTGAAAGTCTACTAACAGAAACTCATACCAATCTGTCATCAGTCGTGTAATCAAGGGCAAACTCCCTCAGAGAGGAACCAATCTGGGGTTGAAAAATATTTCAAAGAAACAAACTCTTCCATCCACAATGTGACATCTGATCATCAAAATTGGATTAACTCCACATTGAATCTGGTGACTTAATGCCAAATAAACTGATAACAAAAAGTAAACGAAATGGCATCATGAAAAAAAATATTCAAGGCATGGAACCATTTTTTGCAGTGGAAAATCCTCAATCGAAAAGCAAGGATCAGGCATAACAAATCTAGAGAGATATGTTACGAAGTAAAATAAGACACTGTCTCGTCCCAAATATGATTGCCGATGTCATCGGCGACATCATGCGAAATAAAAGACTCAATATAGAATAGATGAGATAAAATCTGAGTGTAATTTGTCTGATATTTAATAAGACGAAGTACAATCAAATATAAACCCAACGAAAATAAGGCAAGAGTGAAAATTGATAGTACGACAGAGGATGAGATGCAAACTAAAACAAATGAGATATAAAATGATGAATTCTCAGGTAATAGACCGGAAGAATCCAGCTGGGACACAAGGAATTGCACTGATTTAGATTCTGTCACTGATGAAGATGAAGATGAATAAAGCGATATGAGGGCAGAATTCCTTGAACACAAAGCGAAACACTGAAGAGAAAAACTACATTTTTCAAATAATCAGCAAAGTAACTCATAAACAAATGTCAGAAAATGACAGGCTACCAAAGATTTAATTGACATACTTCAATATGTTTATATTGTGCAAACATATAACGCTGCATTGCAAACATTGTTAATGGAGAATATCCCAGAAATAAATACAGACATACCTCCATTTATGCGGATTCGATTAGTGCGCTAAATGTTTATATCCCAAAATTCGATTAGTTCAGACATATTACTAAACTAGTGCGTAAAACATTCTTCAGCTTGTCCATAATAATTGGAAATTAATTTTATTATTGTTATAGCTAAATACATTAACCACACAAATCGAGAGCTTCCTGTAATGTCATATATGCAACTGCTTTGGCAGCTGCAGAAAAATTATTATCCAGACAACTATTAAATATAAGATTAAAAGAGCCTATTTGCAAGACAAAAATAATGCGAGAAATTAAGGAAATCAGATGAGAGTTATCGATATTTGATAAGATTTCAAGAAATCGAAAAGTTTCTTCACCGAAAAGATAATCCAGCAGAGATATGAAATTAAAGAAAAAATGATATTCCACCAATCAAGAGAATACTCAAAGAGAAACTGCAATTCAAAGTATGGAGCACAAAAAGCGATATTAAAAGCGGTGGGAGATTGTGTTAACTCGAAATGCATATTCTGTGATAAATATTCAGAAACAATTGACCATTTTATATCAGGTTGCATGGTATTAGCACTTACTGAATAATAAACTCGGAATGACAGATTCGGCCAATATCTGCACAGGGAAATATGCAACTTTTATATGAGTTAAACTGCAAGAAACTGGTGTGAACATCAACCAGACATGGTTACAGAGATAGAAACTGTAGTAATTTAATGGCACTTTTCAATACACACAAAGGAAAAAACAAATCTAATCTCCCAAATAATCAAAGGTCACACAAACGGAATTTGCTTTCTTATTGACACAACAATTCCTGCAGATTGAAATATATATTTGAAGATCTTAAGAATTACAAGGATCAGGCAGTGTCAAGCTTAAAATATGGAAATTTAGAACATCATTTATTCTAGGTATAGTTGGAGCCGTGGATTGATTGAAAAAGTTCCCGATAAACTCAATGAATGGATTCCTAGTAGACCATGACGTAAAGAAACCAAAACATCGTACTCATAAACACAGCTCACACATTACGAAGGGCTTTCTCCATATAAAATGTGTGCGATCTTACGTTTATTTTTATAAAAATGATATGTGGTTAATATAATGAAGTCATTTCTGACCTTAGGCTTCTGGATGGAACGCGTTCAAAAATTTGTATGCAAAATAAATCGAAGGAAATATGTTGTACCAATGTTTTTTTTTTTGTTTTTCTTTCAGCTATACTTTTCCTGTACTTCTTCTGTACTATGATTCTAAATCCCTTTGACTCAATTTTACTTTAATTGTTTCATTTGGATTTCCTTTTTCTCTTTCCTTTCTCTTCCGTTTTTACCTATATCTCAGTTTTTCCGCCCACCCTCGGCCTTAAGCGGAATTCTCAATCTATTTTCCTTTCCTCCTATGCATCCCATATTTCAGTCGGTGCGGGCATATATGTGTGTGTATATATATATATATATATATATATACATACATATATATATATATATATATATATATATATATATATATATATATATATATATATATATATATATATATATATATATATATGAATATATATATATATATATATATATATATATATATATATATATATATATATGTATACTAAACTCTGTCTGTCGGTCTCCATCTCACTCTGTCTCTCTATATATATATATCTTTATCTGCCTGTACATGTTACATGTGTATATGTCCGCATGGGTAGGGATCATATTCTTTGTTCATGGCTACAGGTGTAATTATCTAATAATGTTCTGCCTTTTGTCTTTGAGTAAAAATGCAGAAATTTATCTTTCAGTGTCTAGTAGTTTGAGTGATGACCGGAAATGTATATATATATATTTTTCTCTTACTCTTTTGTTTAATGAATTCTTTGATTGTCCCCCTAACAAACTGTAGTAGAATGTCCAGCTTACCCCATAAAACTTGATAAGTATCTGTCGTTGGCGACGGAGAGTTGAACATTTGTGGAAATCACTTGTGCCATGCTTCGAAAATGTAAGAAATGGTAAATGTTGTACCAATGTTTTTTGTTATTTTGTTTCAACTATACTATTCCTGTACTTCTTCTTGTTAAGTGATTTTGGATACTATGTAACTAGTGATCCAACCCAAATGACTTGATCGCTTTATAGTTCCCCAAAAAAGGTTAACCAATCAGGAGACGTGAAATATTCAATCCGTCGTGTATAAAGGCGGCCATTTTGTTTCCTCTCTCCGAATGTCCAATGCCAACCTGTCAAGCGAATGAACAGAAGGAAAAACTACTGAACTACCCACTGCTATTTATCGGGATATCCACTGCTAACCTGAACTACGTTTCCCTATTATCTTCGAAATATTCATTGCCAACCTCTGGATTCTATACTCAAGGACTACTGCCATCATGAACAACACTTCTGTACTATTATTCTAAATCCCTTTGATCAATTTAACTTTAATTGTTCCATTTGGATTTCCCTTTTTTCTTTCCTTTTTCTTCCTCATTTTTTATATAACTCTATATACTACAATCTGATACTCCACCTGGGAGTTATCATTACGACTTATACTAAGTTACAAGTTAGTATATTCTACCCCACTGAATACAATACACTTTTATGAACTATTCCACCTCCGATATATCATGTTGGGCATGCCTTTGGACCTTTTTCCAGAGTCGTCCTAAAGCTGGTAACTTGAGCATAATTACCCCTTGGCGGTCAAAGTTAAAACGCAAATCTCTACCAATTTCAATGAATACGAATAAAATTTCATATCGGATAAGTCGTCACTCGTGTCAACAAGGGCCGCGTCCCTCACAGAGGAACCAGTCTGAGGGCAAAAAATCTGTCAATGGAACAAACTCTTCCGCAAACAAAGAGACACTATGTCACCAAAACGGGATTATTGCCAACCTTGAACCAAGTGACTCAATACCAAATCGACTAATAAAAAGAAAACGAACGAAATGGACCCGCGAAGAGTATCGATAAGTTATGACATCTTTCTTCACTGCACACGAAAACCCAGCAAAGAACACCACCAATCAAACATACCAAATATGGAGAACCTAACCACAATCCAAACATACTTGCTAATGTCCGTAAGGACATTATGGGAAACAACAGACTCTCAAAGACAGAAATAGGTAGGATAAAATTAGATATAAGTCAAAATACTGACACATCACTGAAACTGTAATGAGATTAATGTAGAAATAAGTAATGTGACAGAAGATGAGGTAAAAACTAAAACAAATGAAATGCGAAATAACCTCCCAGGAAATAAAATCAAAGACTCTATCTTAAACATAACCTGCAGCTCTCCAGACAATGTCACTGAGGATGATTCCAGGTACATTAAGTTAGAATTCCTTGAAAACCACAAATCTGAAATCACCGAAGCGAAAAACCACGTCATCCAACTACTCAGCAGAGTAACTTTCAAACAGTTGGCAGAAAGAGACCAGCTACCTAAAATCCATATGACAAATTCCAACAAGCACATTGTGAAAATATACAACGCTGCTCTGGAAACCCTTAACAGATAAAACACAGGAAAACATCACTGAAGTTAACAACGTCATATACGCAACAGCTTTAGCAGCGACTAGAAAGCTTGGGATCAAGACAATAAATAAAGCTAACAGACATAGAGAGCCAGCTTGGAAAGCAAAAACTGTTACGAGACATAAAACAAATCAAATGTGAGCCTTCTATATTAGATGAGCTCACCAGAAACCCTAATATTTCCACACGCAAGTGCAAAAAGATCAAGAGGAAATATAAAATTAAATCCCTAATTGACATTCCATCAACCACGGAAATGCTGAAGCAGAAACATCAGCTAAAGGCACAGAGAACAAGACGATAGGAAAACGTTGTAGGTTCTATCGCCAAAATAAAATATTCATAACGGACCATAAGAAATTTTACAGGGGAATTGGAAAAACACCTATACATGTCGAAAGGCCACCACCGATTGATAATGTACAGATATTTGGGGAAAATATTTGGAGCAGCCCGAAAGAATATAACCCAAATGCAGAATGGATCTGACGTGAAGAAGAAAGAATGCTGGATACACCTCTGCAATAATGGGTAAATATATCCTCAGATGATGTTAGGCAAACTCTAACGAAATCGCAAAAATGGAAATCCCCAGGAAATGACAAGGTTCCCAATTTCTGGCTATATCATCTCTCATCTATCCAAAATATCCTTGCGAAAACATTTTCAAAGCTTGTAAATAATCCCAATAAAATCCCGGAATGGATTACTGAAGGTATTGCATACCTCATGCCAAAAACAAATGAAACGGACGACCCGAAAAATTATCGACCGATAACATGTCTTTCCACAACGTACAAGTTGATCACGTCTGTGCTGACGAACCGTGCTTTCTCCTTTTTCGAAACAAACAGCATTGTTCCGCTGGAACTGCTGGAGAGGTTCATATGGCTGCAAAGATCAATTACTGATAAATACATGATCCTGGAAAATTGCAGGGAAAGACGTAGAAATCTCAGTGCAGGGTGGATTGATTATTGTAAATACTTTGATAGTGTTCCACATTCTTGGATACTTAAGACTTTGGAAATATACAAAGTCTCCCCTGTGGTATTAAAATTCCTTAAGCACAGCATGGGAATGTGGAACACCAAACTATACCTTAGTTACACCAGAGGCACTGCCATATCCAGTCGACTAAATATCCGACGTGGAATCTTTCATAGAGACTCCCTGTCACCCCTTCTGTTTTGTTTGACTTAATCCCCCTTACACATGAACTGAACAACAGTACCTACGGTTACAAAATATATAACAAAATATTCAATCACCTACTCTACATGGATGATCTCAAACTCTTTGCCAAAGTCGACAATGAGTTATAGGCCCTCCTCAATATTGTAAAATACTTCAGTGACGACATAGGTATGAAATTTGGATTAGATAAATTTGCAAAAGTTACATTCAAGAAAGGTAGAATTACAGAAGCACCCTTAATATATTTAGATTTTGTCACAAAGATTAGGGAACTGGAGCATGATGAAGTTTATAAGTGCCTAGGTATTAGCGACATACAACACCCCCAAACGAAGGAGAAGGTAAGAAAGAAGTACTCCAGGCGTGTACGACTGGTACTAAATACCGCGCTAAACTCAAAAACAGAATATCAGCCATAAACACCTTGGCTGTCGCTGAGGTGGAATACAGCTTTAACGTCCTTAACTGGACCATAGCTGAAATTAAGCGAATGGACTCCAAAACGAGAAAGCTCCTCACTTGCTACCGCATGCATCATCCCAAAACTGATGTTAATCGCCTGTATGTACCCAGATCCGAAGGAGGCAGAGGACTAGTTCAACTAGAACTATCCTACAAAAGTACCTATCCTACAAAAGTACAACAATTGGCCTCCAAAGATACTTGGAAACTACAGGAGACTGGATGATGGTATGTGTCAAGGAACATGAAAGTAGTAAGCGTGTTTACTCTGTAATAAAGGAAGCCAACAAATTCAAAATGGAATTTCAAATGGGCGCAGATATACAAATACAACACGGTAAACCGGCCGAAGCTGCAAAATACTTACAAAAGAAAGCAAATACAGATGCAACCGACAAGAGACCGAAACAATGGCAACATAAACCTCTTCATGGCCAATACTCTGCCCGTACCAAACAAGCTGACGTAGACAAAAACCGTACCCATCAGTGGCTACGTAGTGCAGGGTTGAAAGCTGAAACTGAAGGTTTTATCCTTGCTGCACAGGACCAATGCTTGTTAACTAGGAGTTATTAAGCACAGATACTAAAATACTGTGTTAACCCAAAATGCAGATTCTGTGATAAATATCCAGAAACCATTGATCATCTTGTATCAGGTTGCACGATATTGGCACCCACTGAATATAAAACCCGGCATGAAAGAGTGGGCCAATATCTGCACTGGAAAATTTGCAACTCCTGTGGGAGGAAACTGAAAGAAACTGGTAAGAACACCACCCTGACCCGGTTACGGAGGTAGAACTTGTTACAATTCTATGGGACTACACAATACACACTGACAGAACAATCAAAGTCAACCGCCCAGACGTTGTTATTAAAGATCACAAAAAAATGCCACCTTATTGATATGGCAGTCCCTGCAGACTGCAATGTTTCTTTGAATATATTCGAAAAGCTGTCAAAATACAAGGACCTTGAAATAGAATGTGGCACATGGGAACATCAACAATCCCTGTTGTAGTTGGTGCCTTAGGATTGGTCGGAAAAGATTTCAGTAGACTAATTGAAGGCATCTCTGGAAGTCCATGCCTCAAAGAAATACAAAAAAATGTTTCTGACATGCACAGCCCACACTTTACGTAGGGATTTATCTATGTAATATATCTTTTTTTTTTGCAGAAGAAAGTGTCATGATACCATTTCTCAAAGGACAGAGTCGCAACTAAGGTAAATTACACTGAGAGGTGCCCAGCCCTGGGGAACAGCTGCCCATGGCTGCGCACTCTCATTCCACCAGAGAGACGGATCGGTGTTCGCACCGAGGCCAGCGCAACCGACGGTTGCGGTATCTTTTGGCAATTTTGTTCCTAGCCCGGGTGTACGCTCTCGGGCTCTCCACATTAAACCAACCTTGTGTCACAACCTGACCTCCTGGGGGCTCGAGTAAATAGAAAAAATATATATACTTAATATTAGAAAGGTAAGCAAGATTTGCCATTATTAAAGTGTAATGAAACATGAATATCAATGTTTTTTTAATGTCAACGTTTTTATTTCATTGTGATATTTGATTTTATATTGTGTGAAGTAATGGTTTTCATTTTTTAATTGCCCTCATGAAGCATGAGACTATATTTTGGGAGTCGAATGTATTTATTGAAATAGATGAGTATGAATTTAAATAGCTAATCATGAATGTAAATCCGTGTTTTTCTGCCCGCAACCACAGAATGAAACGTTTAAAATTAAAGCCAAAATGATTGGATGTGGCAAGAAGAAATGTTTGATATTATGAAGAAAAAAGGGGAATAAAACATTCCCGAACCAAATCTAATCGAAGTGAATGGGTGAACGTTCTGCTACGGATGTCTTAATATATCAAACGACATTCCTACATCTGAAACGGTTTTACTAATCCTGGCTTATATCGAGATTTCAATCGGTTCAGCCCTAGGGTTAATTTACGCAACTAAAGCAGTTCCTGGAATTAAACACAAATGCAAGTACATTTTTATCTCTATAAAAGTTCGTGATGGTTTCCAGTGGCCTCAGTTGCATACTTTCTATAAAGGAATATTTTCTTTCATGGAAAGAAGTAAATACGGGTTCATGTGCACTCGATACCCATTCCTCTATTAAAGACTCGGTGATTTTTATGGAAGTTGACAATAATTACATTGCATAAATATTTGATAACCAGTAAAAATAAGGTTTATTAGAAACGTGACAACGTCATATAAAAAATGACATGCACATATGTTAACTGATTGACTCATATCATCTTTTAGCACACATAACTTAATGCACATTAAATGATGGCTTGTGTATATATCTGTATGCGTGTGTGTTTGTTATACAGTTCATAGCTAAAATTTAGAAGAAATAGTTTGTTAATTTAACATAAAATTGTTTGCGTCATTCATTTCGATTTAGCTGTATGTATAATTGTTGTAAAGTCATATATATATTGGCGACAAGGCAAATAATTGATTTAGATATGCTAAATATTTACTAAGGAAAAACAAATCAATAGTGTGTTTCGAAATATATCAGTAGTCTAACTAACAATGGTAAGTGTGAGAATATTGTGGAAGGGTTAATCAAACGGAACTGCCGTTGGTTCATTTGCCTCCATAGAACAAGATGCCTATCAAGTTCACGCATGATTTTGTTAATCCGTATATAGATAACTTATATATTATCAATATGCAGTAATTTATTTTAACATGTCAATATTTTCTGAGGAGATATCCTCTGTTGTACCTTGACTTTACAAAAATTTAGTGTAGTACTAGATTGACAAGGAAGTTCCCATTATTTTATAGTTTGAAATGCCGAGATTTAAACATACGTTATATGCAGATAGTTTTTCCCTCGCATTTCTCTCATGTCAAATTCCCTTTCGGCTTCTTGCTTTCCAGTAAACTTTTATCTTCAATACATTGTCCATTGTTATCCTGGTCTTCTTCATTCATTTTTTTTTATTATTATTCTCTCTTTTAATAATGTTTTTATTTTTTTTTCGTAGTGTTTCGGACTCGGTAAATTCATTGCATCATAGTGGTTTCATTGCTTTGCCTGGGGGGAAATGATTATAAAAATATATATATAAAGTATATATATTTTTAGAAATCGTCCTTGAATCAACAGCAAGCGGGTTATTAGAGGATATGTCCGCTTTCACATTTCAGTAACGTTTTGTTGAAGGAAGAGCTTTAGTGCAAATAACTCATTAGCTAAATATAATTACATTAATCTGGACAGTCTTTGGAAAATAGAATACGGTTCTCTTTTCTCTACTATTAAGTGACTTCGTAGTTTTATTCTAAATAAACCAACATTCAACAATATTTCCCTCCTCGCAAATATAGTGAATGTTAAAATGCAATTAGATAAAATTTTCATTCCTTTCGCTTTTATCATGATTAACGAAAGTGACTCATTATTGTCAGTGATGACACACGTGTTTTGATAAATCATCTTTATATAAGTGCATAAACAATAGAAACTAAAGGTCTACAAAACTTTACAGGCTGGCATTTATTTAAGGCGTAGGAAGCTCCATTTCAAAGAAAATCGTATATGCTAAGAAACATTTAAAATAAAGACATGAATAATTTATTGTGAATGGGTCGACATTAAGAAGACTGTATTGAATAAATGAATCTCAGAAAAGAGATTCATTGGAGAAAGCTTCTATTGTAATAGGGAAAATGGTCTATTTAGGATGACTTTTCTGACTTGGACTACAAGACTCTCGCGTTTACTTCGTGACAAAAACGAAATGAAGTGCAATACAAATGTAGTTCTCTCCCATTAAAGGAACTCTTGGATGCTCAACGTGGTTAAAAATAAAAGAGAATGAAGTAAGATGGTCGATTTATATTATGTACTCTTCTATCGTATTCGAAGCAGGAGGGATAAGCAGCCCAGTTCCTAGTAGACGACCGCCCAGACACAAGCACATATGATTTGATTAGAGTGGTGGATGCTTTGTGCTGAACCAACCACACTTTTTGAAGGGCCAAATACAGAAACCCGGTGCACAACATGCTACAAGTTCCCAAAACGACCCACTGAAGGTTTTGAATTCAGATTTGTCTTTGTCCTCGACCAGGACATAATTATCCATCGGTGAAGGGAGAAGAAGATTAATAGCTTTCTCAACGGTACTAGCACGTAAGAGAATGTAATGGATTCGACTGGAATTCGAACTCGGTTCTCCGATTCAAGCCGCTATCCACTACTCCACCGTGCCTCATATATATATATATATATATATATATATATATATATATATATATATATATATATATATATATATATATATATATATATATATATATATATATATATATATATATATATATATATATATATATATATATATATATATATATATATATATATATATATATATATATATATATATATATATATCACCGATGGATAATTATGTCCTGGTTGAGGACAAAGACAAATCTGAATTCAAAACCTTCATTGGGTCGTTTTGGGAACTTGTAGCATGTTGTATATATATATATATATATATATATATATATATATATATATATATATATATATATATATATGTGTGTGTGTGTGTGTGTGTGTGTGTGTGTGTGTGTGTGTTTGTGTGTGTGTATTTAGGCAGCAATCCTATATATATATATGCGTGTGTATATGTGTATGAGTGCGTGAGTGATGGCTACGACACGATTTCAAATAATATATATTTTACTTATCAAATATGTGAAGCTCATTTTAACTGTTTTAGTCCCTCTACGGTCTTAAATCCCCCGAATCAGAATCGGCAACGCTGGCTTCCTTTTACAGTAGTTGTTATATTGATATTTGTTAAACCATCAAAATATGTTTAATGTAAGATAATGAGTGAGAATTTCCATGAACCTTAGCATCAGTCTATTGAGTTTTTTTTTTTTTATGCACAAAATGATTCCGTTTCGGTCTCTTTACTTTTGTGCAGCAATAAGACGATCGCTCGTTCAGCATCCAGACCGCTGCCTCACATCACCCGGACACTGCAGCCAATTCGAATATCACGTCTCGAAACAAGAACATAATGCATCATCTGCAATTGATTTGAACTTGTATCCATTCATATTTTTTTCTATTTCATATTGTACATTCTGAATCCATGTTTTCAAATTGCATCTCGTGTATTGAATGCGCCAAAAATGAAATCTATATCAGCACGAAGAAACATACGTACATTGCCATTTAGTGAAGGATGAAATGCCTGTTATTCAACTTCCGAATGATACATGGTTGGAGCGTCGGTGCTCACTATATAAACACACTCTATGTTTGATAATATGTACATTGCTATCAGGCGATTGGTAAAACCCCATTGGCGCTATAATAGCCTAGATATCATGGAATCTTTCGCCACAATTCTACAGAAGTCTTCCTACGAACCTAAACCAGCCTTCAAAAAATCACCCAAACCTCTAAATATCTCCTTCTCTAACATCCGTGGCATTAGAACCAACTTCTGCAGCGTTGAGTCTTTCCTCATAGCTAAGTGCCCGGATATACTCGCCCTGTGTGAGACCAATCTTGACTCCTCTATCCCTTCCTCTGATCTCACGATCCCTGGATACCTCCCTCTCCTCAGAAAAAACTCTCTAACCCACATGCATGGCCTGGGTGTCTACGTCTAGGACCATCTCCCTCTGGCTAATCGCCGGATCATTCCTACTTGTGTCTCCGGCTATCTCTTCTCAATGCTGTAAGCTATCTTTTCTTTCTCTACCGCTCTCCATCCTCTCAGGACTGTGGTATACTCGATGTCATTTCTGACAGCATACATAGGGCCCTCTCTGTCCATCCGTACGCTCACATATTTGTGTTTGGTGATTTTAACGCCCATCACAACCAGTGGCTAAAGAACGCTACCACTGATCTCGCTGGCGTTCATACTCTTAACTTTTCAATCTCTCAATCCCTCACCCAGATAATCGATTTCCCCACGCGTTTTTCCTACAATCGTGACTCTAAGGCCTCACTCCTCGACCTGTGTTTTACCTCCATCCCTGAGTCTTGTAGTGCCACGCAGCTCTGTCCTATCGGTAACTCCGATCATGCTGTCGTGTCTGTTAGTATCTCCTTCAGCCCCACACCCTGCAAAGAGCCTCCTACCACCAGAACCACATTCTGCTACCAACGGCCTGACTGGGACTCGTTTCGGTACTTCCTCCGCGATGTCCCCTGGGTTGCTGTATTTAAGCTAGCTCCCCACTCATGATTGTGCTTCTGAGTTCTCTTCCTGGATCAAAGCCGGTATCGAAGCTTTTATCCCCTCCAGGAAATTCAAGGTCAAACCGCGCTCCTCCCCATGGTTCACAGCTGCTTGCTCAGCCACCATTGCCCATAGGAACCACTTCTTCCACCGTTTTCGTAGTGATATGTCCGACTACAACAGACGTCTATTTACCTCTGCACGCAATGAGTGTAAGCGTGCCCTCGACGATCCAAGTCACTATTTGCAGCTCGGATGAAGGAACGTATAGCATCCCGCAAATTTGGCTCCAAGGACTATTGGCGCCTCTGCAAGAGCGTTCTGAATAGTAACAAACCCTCCATTCCTCCACTGTTCAATCAGTTTGAGGTCCTAACCACCTCTGCCGACAAGGTCGAATGCTTCGCTTGGAAGTTTTCTTCCAATTCTATGCTTGACTCTTCTGGGGTACCCTTGCCCGACTTCCCTCCCAGAACTGAGGCCCTCCTGGACGGCTTGCACATAACCCCGTCGTCGGTACTGGGCATTATTTCTAACTTAGATCTCCACAAGGCTACCAGTGGCGACGGAATACCAGCCATTGTCCTGAAGAAATGCGCACCTGAACTGGCACCTGCCCTCTCTAAATTGTACAACCTCTGCCTCAAGGAGTCCTGTTTTCCTTACTGTTGGAAATCCTCTACCATTGTTCCTGTCTTTAAGAACTCTGGAGACCCATCCAACCCTTCTAATTACCGTCCTATCAGTCTCCTTCCCCTCTTCGGCAAAGTCCTTATTGCCATTTATGTTAACATTTTCAAAATTTTAAAAGAAATCAAGCGATACTTGTGCATTGAGTATATTTGTACATTTCGATGTGACGAAAGGATTTGTAGTGATAACGAGAGTGTAAGAAGAGGGCCACAATGTGAAGAAAAGATTGCATTTAGATACTCCCAGAGATGTTGCTAATACATACTGATTATACACGTTTTGTATACATATATATATATATATATATATATATATATATATATATATATATATATATATATATATATATATATACCTGATTGGTTGGTTCGAGAGGATTACATATTTATTTCTATAAACCACGAATTACACATCCCAAGATTTTCAAGATTTTCACGATTTTTAATACAAATGAGATGTCCATTTTAGTCTTGCTTTTTGGTGATTCGTGCAAAACGCACGACGAAAAGTTTTACTTTCTGTATGGTATGTTGGCGATATGACTGAAATAGAAATAAGAATGACAAAAAAATGGCGCATGCAGCGTATTATTATATCGGTTCTATTCCATTTATGTTTTCTTGTACTGATAGCGGACACGGAAATGAAATTACAAAACCTCCTACACAAGGTAGGGACAGAGAGTGAGAAGAAGAGACTAAGCATAACTTATAAGAAGACGGAATGCATGGTCGTCATGGCACGTGGAAGAACAGTCTACCCCAGTGAGCGAAATAAAGGGTTCACTTCGACATTCCAACCACCTGAAGAAGGCCAGAGCGTACAACGGCCGAAACATTGTGATAAACATGGCGACGAAGTGAGAACAATAGTACGAATAATGTAAATAGTGTACATTGTAATACATGTTTAATGTAGTTTGAATGTAGCAATCCGACGTAGGAAGTAATTTGTCCAATGTAACAGTACCAATGTCTCGTAGCAGCTATTCAGGAATTTTTAAGGTCTTCCATATCAGAGGTTGGCAGTGGATATTTGGCGAGAGTAGGAAAACGAACTTCTGCAGGTCACCTCAGCTGACAGGTTAGCAGTAAATATTCCGACAAGACTAGAAAACAAAATGGCCGCCTTTCTCCACATCGTATCGAATATTTCCAGACTTCTGATTGGTTAACCCTCTATGGATGTACTATAAAATGAGTCAGCTCATTTTGGTTTGCTCATTAGTATACTTGTAAACAAAATAACCCAACATACATAATACCTCATCTCAGAAATATAGACAGACAGGCATGTAATTATACAGGAGGATGATAAGGCTATCATGGACACATGTGTGTGTATTATGATTTAATATATTCACAAGGGAAGTGTGCATGGTTTATACTTTTGAGAGTGTTGTGACACAGCATCATGACCTCCCGTTCCAGTACGACCTTCAGATTTGTTCATAGATGGCTCTGAAGCGTAAAATTTACTGTGCTTGTTATTTCAGCACAAGCACGCACAGACACACAGACACACACACAATCACACTTCCATATATACAGGGTGTATAAGAAATCAATTTGTGGCGGCTTCTGCACACCAAAACAAGGACAAATGTCCATATAAACATCCCTTTTTTGAGTTATAATGATTACGAAGTTACATTTGTCATTCGTGTACTTTTGTGGCTATTCTGTCTTCAACGTTTAACGTGTGTTGTAGTGAGTCGATTGAGGAGTGTTTCATTTAACAATGCTTGGATATTCATATCGAGAGCTGGCAGGTGATTTTTACAAAAGTCCGCGCGAGGCTGCACAACTGCATAGAACTGTACACACCTTTTTTCAGACCCTCTGCCTAGTCACCCAACCTTTGCTGCTCTTTATCGTTGCGTTGCTATGACAGGATCCGTGGCACCCCGAACTATGTATCGAAGAAGACCGAGATCCTTTCTTACGGCTGGCCACAAAGAACACACTGTGCAGGCTGTCGGAGACGATCCGGTTATCAGTACACATCAATTGAACATAGCGCATGTGGTATATCACATAATACCGCATGGTCGTTACTTCAAGAGCAGCTCTTTTATTTGTATCAATTGCAACGCGTGCAGGGTCATCCGCCTTCTGATCACTCACCACGGGAGAACCATTGTCCATGGTTTATTACTCAAACTGCTTTTCCGTTTTTTGTCTTCTCAGTCTTGTTTACAGAGGAGCCAACATTTGGAAGAGATGGAATAAAAAAATTACACAACGAACATTTGGAGGTTGATCGAAATCCCCATTGTACAATACAGGCTAGACACCAGCATCAGTTTACAGTTAATGATTGGGTTGGAATTGTAATTCATTTTGATAGGTCCATTTGATTTTCGGGCATATTTACAGGCTCTGTCGTCAGGGACTTTATTTTGAACACACACTTAGATCTGCTAGAGGATATACCACTGCTAATACGAGGTCATATATCTTCCATGCATGATGAAACTTAAGAATGTTCAATTCACATTGTTCCCTATGCACAGGCTGACATCTACCATGAAAGATGGATAGGTAGGGGAAGACCGGTTCCAATGTGATCCACGTTTCCCCGACCGCAACCTTTGGATTTTCATCTGTGGGTGCCTCCTAAAATTATTTTTTATGTAGCAGACATTAATAACGCAGAGACGCTTCATCAACGTGTCAAGGTGATCTGCGAAACCATTCAACACCGTGTGGAAGTCTTTGAAAGTGTCTGCTAGACAATAATCCGACGGTTGCATTCATATGGAGAAGCAAGCGGAGGACATTTTGAACATTTGGTATGAGTTACAGCGCTATAGTACAATGATGGCTTCTTGGACACATGTTTCTATGGACATTTTAGGGTGTGATAGTGTCTGGTACCCGCCCCCAAAATTTGTACATGTATTTTTGAATTTTATCATGGATTGATATTTAACAGCGTCTATCTTAAACTTTAAACTTAATAACGCAAAAGGGGATGAATTCTTTCGGAAATAGATCTATATGGGCTTTATTTTTGGTGTGAGGAATCCATCCCCGAAGTTTGATATGTACTTGTCTTGCTCGAGTGTATTTTCGAGCCTGATTTGTCTCATCAGGATTTTAAAGCAGCTTATGATTTCCTATTCGTATATCAACTAATAAATTATTAGGATATTGATCCAGAAATCATTAAGTCGATTGCGTAAAGAAATACCATCCATCTCTGGTACTTAGTTCCTGAAATTGCGGCTCTATCCATATGTGTTGACAAATCGATTAAGGCAAATGTGCCTCAAGTTATGCTGGTAGCAGACAAAAGTGAAGAACAGGAAGAAGAAAAAAATCAACTGAAGAGGTAAATTCTGCACCGAAATTATTTTTCTTCATTCACAAACATCGTGTTTTCATCGTTTGTAAATCGTGGTAAAAATGACTTCATGAGATTTTCTATCAGCATCGATTTCTACGACAAAGACCCCGAAAAATAGAGTTCACTTAACAGGATAAGTCCGTGTTATGGGAACTTACCTTTAACAAGAATGGACTCTTCCTGACTCTATAAATACTGCGCCATTCAGAGAGAGAGAGAGAGAGAGAGGGAGGGAAGAGGAATGAGTGGAAACCTAACGAGTCAAGACATCGTAATTCACTCTAACCCAGACTGACAGTTAATACTAACACTTGAACTTATTGTATTCCATTTGTGTTGTAATATATATTTGTTATTTACTACTCTTGTGTTCGTGTTCTTCCTTGGTTCTACCTTCGACTATAACAGTGGTGCGAGGATATTGGACCATAACAGTCCGTTATCTTTATGGCCCCAAATTCGACGAATTTAGGAAGAAAAAAGTAAACGCCCTAAAAACTATTGGATTCAAAATAGAAATAAATGCAGGTACAACAACAGTAAACTTCTTCGACGTCACTCTTAACCTGAACAACAATGCATACGAACTGTACAAAAAAGATACGTACACCCATCCTCCAGCCATCTATCTTCAATCATCAAACAAAAACCCAGATCAATCAGTCGCAGACTATCTGAGAACTCATCAAACATACACATGTTCAATAACAAAAAATACACCATACGAAGCACTAAAAGCAAGTGGATACACACGACAACTACAATATACACCTCCACAGCCAAAACGCAAAAACAGAAAAAGAAATATTATCTGGTTTAATGCACGATAAAAAAAATGTCAAACCGAACATAGGTAGAACATTCCTAAACTTAATAGAAAATAACTTCACTGAAACAAAAGGATTAGCAAAAATATTCAACAAAAATAACGTTAAAATCAGTTACAGCTGCACAAAAATATATAACAGAAATAATAAAACGCCACAGCAAAATAAGCGACAACCCACAAAAATGAAACCAAGGAACCACAAAGCAACTGCAGAAATAGAACAAAATATCCACTCCAGGGAAATTGCCCACAAACGAATACAATATATAAAGGCAAGGTAAGTGCAAACAACAGCACAATGTACTATATCGGTGCAACTGAGGGTTCATTCAAAACGAGAAAAAAAGACCATAGCCTTTCGTTCTCAAACAAAAAATATTCGAACAGCACTACACTATCTACATATATATGGCAACGATAAGAGAGAAATATTACACCAAGAATAAGCTGGAAAATATTAAACAAAACACCTGCCTACAACAACATTACAAAAAAAGCCACCTACGCCTCCACAAAAAAGTAGCAATAATATCTCATACACTGAAGAGAATGTACTAAACATAAGAGCAGAAATAATTACCAAATGTAGGCATGGAAATAAATGCCTATTATCAGGATGTATACCAAACGTATAAAAAAAAACAACAAAAAAACAAAACAAAACTAAAACACCACCACATAAACCTCCAGTGACCCTATAAAAATGAAAAGAGACATATATGATACCATAACGCCAACAATTTCTCTCTAGTTCAGGCTACCATCATAATAATTGCATTTATTGTTATTATCATTCCACCACCTTTACTGATCATTTCTACCACTTTACAATAAGTATTTGCTACTACAATTATAATTATCATCAACCACACCACCATTACTACACTACAATTACTATTGCCATATTAGCCCACAATCACCATTAACGTAAATTACTCCTCTCTCTCCCCTCCGCCAGCAAAATTAATACAACCGCATAAAAACTAATAAGAATTACAAATTGGAATTTCCACCATTTACATATGCGCAATCACCAAAAACAAGCAAATAACCGGCTTTAAAATAATAAAAAAAAAACAGGCTTAAAAAATTAAAAATAATAGCAATGTTTACTCATCATAGATTTACACATAGCCCATCATACGTATATACGTGCGTGCGAGAAAATATCATTCAGTGAAAAAATAGAAAAATGCTCTGCGTGGTAACATCGCTATATTCAAGATTATTATTTGCTACACATCCCATCATTGAAATTCAGTAATCAATGCGTACGTATGTACACAACAGCATACATATACATATATATGTCAAGTCCCATACTGTTCACATATTTTTATGTTTGTGTGAGCTCCGATGGGCGAGAGCGTGTGTATTTGCGTCTCCGTACCTCAATGGGTGTACAGGCGTGCATATATGCTTGCATAAATATGTGTGGCGTCACGACGACAATTTTTCCTCGCACTTCCATAAAAACACCAATACACGCAACCTACATAAATACAAAATTTAAAAAATTAATCAGTTTGTCTGACCATCGCAAAAGCGTGAAACCCAGAGTCACAAACTGACATCAATCCAAGTAAATATATATATATATATATATATATATATATATATATATATATATATATATATATATATATATATGTATATATATGTATATATATATATATATATATATATATATATATATATATATATATATATATATATATTGGAGGTAAATAACATAAGCGAAATCAATGAAGTTTCTAACGGGAGAATATGTAAGTAAAACAAGGGAAAAAGTCATACGAGAATTAACGAGACTTGAAGCGTTATAAGAAAAATCATTAATTTGATAAGCGAAATACACAGATAATGTAATGCCTGAGGTAACTATCTCGAGAAAAAATATTTAACTTCTTGAAATGTTGCAGAATAGTAAAGATTCCTATGTAATAAGACATATAGATTTGCAGCTATTTCACTGTTTTTCCTCAAGCTTACACAGATTTGCCAAACTATGAATACTAGCAAAATGCAAAATGACGATACTTACTGCACGTCAAGCAATAAGAAATCAAATCGTAGGATTCTCCGCTCAATAGAAAACGAGGACAAACTGTAAAGCGAGAGATGTGCACTGTTTAAATATGATAGTGTCATGGAACTAATTCAGGGTAAATTTATAAGTTTTAATAATAAAACGGATCATAGTAATAAGCTGTTTTGAAAATATATATTACTCCACCAAACGAGGATAAGAAATGGTAAAATATTTGTGAGACTCAAAAAGATTACTATTTCTTGAAAAAATATTCGCTGAAATATATTGAGGACGGTACGATTTTCTGGTTTTTCGCGCTGTTTGGCCAAGTGGAAAATACTACAAATTTCAAAAGGGAAACATATTAGGTAAATTTCTTGAGAATTGTATAAATTCAGAAACATGAGTAACAATCGACTACTGAATAAGTTGTTTTTATTATTATAGATTGCTCTATAAAAAGTTAAGAAGAAATCATTTCACATACATGGAAAAATGGACGCAACCAAAATCAATAGCCATTAATACGTGGATGTTCAGAGTTGGGGAATAATGCATTAACAATATCTATTTTACAATTAAAGTAAAATCTATAATCTTCTCTTAAGGTTTCCATGGTCGAAAAACACCTGATGAAAGGTAAACTACGGAAGCGTTGTGAAAACAACAACAACAACAAGTGAGTAATAATCCGCGTGTAAATAAAGTTTATCAAACCTTTTAAGCGCACTTTTCAAATGAAGTCAGGTGAGAATCTTAAAGAAATATCAGAACAAATATTAAAAATATAGACTTACTGAGATTCTAATGATTGTATAAAAGATGGTACGGTTTATCCGTGAGTAAAAACGAAAAGTGTAAGTGTGAGGACAAATAGCAAATCTATTGTAAGTTTAGTCGAATGGTGTGCAAATAATAATCCCATTGGGAGAAGATGAAGATATGAAAAACATTTAAACAATTACACTTTAATAATTGTCATGAAAGAGTTCAAAATATGTTTCTGTACTTTGAAAGGTTTTTGATGCTCTGTAGTTGATCGTTTTTCTGATGTCTGCGTATTTCTTAAAGGTTTCTCGTGTGTTTAGTTGATTGTTTTGATCATGTTTATGTTATGTAACGTAATATACGCAAGTGTATGGCTTCGACTACAGATATTTTGAACATAATTTTATATTTTCAGGGCAAACGTAGATATAGTGATTGTATATAACATGTATTGCTTGTGACTTTACAATTTTATGCTTCAGTGCTGTAATTTTTGTAATTTTGCTATAAAATGTATTACAGCTGGTAATATTCTTTATATAAATATGTTTGTATTTTTAATATAATGTATTTCTGTACTTTGTGGGCCAGGAAACAAAAGTCAAAACACTGTTTTCCCATAGCTGCGAACAGGTGTCACCTACACGGATCAAGATGGAGCTGGACCACGCTTCTCTACACCTCCAATCTCTTGATCAGAGATCTTGATGCTAGATGTAATTTATCGTCTTGCCCAGAAGTACTGATGATTTTAAATATGATAACATTGTCGGAAAGCTGGATAGGTAATCAAATAGTCAGTTCACAATATCAGAAGGGCAGATTTGTGAATCATTTAAGAAAACGTTACCAATTAGAAAATTTACAAATCCAGAAAAAATTGAAAAAATGTAACTCACCAAAATATTTCGATTTTATATATTTTGAAAATCGCACATGCCAAAGGATTCTTAGATATTGGAAGTTTAGTAACTAGAAAATTCCCTCATACTGTAGAAGATACTTGAAGTACCAAACATATGGTTCTATGAACATGGACTAAGAATTCTATAGACAGAACACACGAACAAAGGGTTGTTCCCCAGGAATGATTATTAGAATAAGAAACATGTTGGTGAGTGATTATTTACATTCGTTTTAATATCGCCATCTCTGTTGTTATCACTATGTTTCAGACAGTTTTGATGAGAGTCTATCGATCGGGACAGACTTCTGGGAATTACGAACTGAACACTTTGTTGAATTTACAAAAGTAGATTCTTCTTGTTCGGCTGTTCATATCTTAGGATACCTATCCATGTAATCTTTAACATAGCTGTACCATTGCTAGTTCTGTTTACAGAGAGTTCGAGAAAAGATAATGGAAGAATAATTTCTTAAAAGCAAAAAAAAAAAATCAGAAAATTGTGGTGAGCCAGCATCCACTATGTTTTGATGGGATATTGCGTAGAAAATAAACTGAGGTTATATATATATATATATATATATATATATATATATATATATATATATATATATATATATGAGGAAAAATGTGAAAAAACAAAACAACATCGCCCACGTGACGCCGACGTGATCGCATTTCAAAACGGAACGCTGATCTTAAAATTCAGTCTATCGTCTTTTCATGTTGACTTGAATATCGTTTAATTTTAATTATGTTTTATTAACTATGTCCTGAAGACGGTCTACTAGACCGAAACGTCTGACGTCGACATTGAAACCACATGAAAAACAGTAAACTTGCATATTCGGATTTTTTGTTTTTCCATTTTTTCCTCATACTGCCGGATCTATATCCACATATTTGCTTCCACACACACACACACACACACACACACACACACACACACACACATATATATATATATATATATATATATATATATATGGGGGGTATCACGACATTCAAGGAAGTACAGCCACTAAGACGCAAGGTGTTACATGGTGTAGAAGAATCAGGAACATAAACTTTAGTGATGAGTATAAAGAGAAAAGTGTAATCAGTAAGTTAGTAGATAGCAATTGGCAATACGGTTAAATATTTCGATTAAAACTGGCTGGAAAGCATGGAGACAGGAAATTACTCATGTCAGATGTGCGAGAAAAGAAACTGTTGTTATAGAAGTTACGGCTAAATCTACGTAACTCAGCTGTAAATTGATGAGATTTCTCTTCTCGTATTGCGCTTAAATTTATATTGTCTATGTTTCATAGCAAAGAGCTGATTAGAATAATTACCATGAAATTATTTATGAAACATGCACAGACAGATAACCATATGGGCAAGAGACTGAAACCGAGCCACCAGATCAGGACCAATAATATAATATATATATATATATATATATATATATATATATATATATATATATATATATATATGAAGAAATATAGTCTTAAGATGTGCTATATTTATGGGATAAAGTGCTCAATATCAGATATAGAGCGTGTGTAATTATAAAAGTGGACATGGAAGTCAACACTTAGAGGCGACAGTTTGTTTCCTGCTAGATCCAATCGTCATGGCTGAAACAAACTGTCGTCTCTAAGTGTTGACTTCTATGTTCACACACACACACACACACACACACACACACACACACATATATATATATATATATATATATATATATATATATATGTATATTAATCCTTTCACACCAGGCAAGGGAATAATGACACTTCGATGCAGGTGCTTACAAAGAGTGAAAGAGATTTTGAAGACATTATTGAGGTGTGTTGTGGAAAGCAACATGTTTCAGGAAGACAGAAAGTAGCGAATAACAGTGCATTTAAAATTTTGAAGATTTTATAAAACCGGAAAAGAAGTAATCGGAAGGGATTTCCGCAGACGTGAAGTGCCATAGAAGAAACTGTTCGAATAGAAACGTCAGTTGTGCATCGAGCTTGTTTCATAATAAGATTATGAGACCGAATTGCCAATCTAGCAGTAAGCTTAATTTCATGTAGTCGTGGCACTAGGGAAAATGTAGATCAGAACAGTTTCCATAAATATATTTTTAGAAAAGATTGAATGAAGATAGAGTGAATCTTAGTTACAGCGGAGAGAATGTGTTTGAAGCCGGAATGGCAAGTTAGGATCTTCAAATTTCCGAGATATACAACAGTTTGTGGAGAAAATCAGCAAGATATACTCAAGCTATGAATGTATTTGGAAGAGAATTTAGGAGCAGAGTCCTTATTTGCTGCATATGTCAGTACTTCAAATTGATTGCAAAGAGAACTGATTGAGGATTTGCTTTGGTCCAGCAATCACTTACAGAGCCCTCAAAGATATCTAGAATCAAACCTGTGAGAACCTATATGGTTTCATATTCTATCAGCAAATAATGACATTGTTTCTTTGGGGACACGATTGTTCACGTTACCAGCAATGAACAAGAGACATATGTTACAATCGCTCTGTTAAAGCCAGAAAAAGTAGTGCCAATCGGCTATAGCGGCTGAACTGGTCAGTGAGTACAAAGAAGAATTTTGCAATTTCAATTGGTATTACCATTCTGGCACGAATGGTTTGATGCCCTTTCACCCATGAAGAGACCGAAGTAACACATTTTTCAATAGGATGATTAAAATATAATTCCAAGACGCAACGTAAAAAAAATCATGAAACGAGTCCCAATCAGAGCTTTGTTATTAGAAATAAGTTCTGTTAATAGGAAGGATGTTTTTTAATAGGGAGGGTGTTCTTTTAATAGCTCGTTACTTGAAAATAATGGCACGTAATAATCTTATCTTTTTCCTAATTTATCGCTGAGACAAATTGAAATAAGATAGTTTTATAAATATGAACATGATCTTTATTTTCCTATTCATATGATTACACAAAGATCTTACATACTTTGGTAATGTCTCCCTCTATTTTAAAATTATTCTCCTTAGTCTGCAATAAAAACGAAAGAAATGGATCTGGAGGGACAGTTTGGTTTGTTTTGGTTTATGGTATATCAATATCAGAGGCTTATTTAATGCCGACAAAATTTTTATTTCTGGTAATATTTTTTTCAATTTTCAAAAAATGTATTGTTGGTAATGAGTTATTTACAAAGTATTTCTGGTATTAAAACCTATTTTTACACGTTCATAATGTTTTGATATCAATTTGGGGGTTAACTATTTACCCATAGCTGGGACACTAACAGTGGCTACCACACCGGGTCACGGTGTATCAGAGAACACCAGCAATTAAGAGGTGCTTCCAGGCTCCTCAAAACCTCCTGATCAAAAGCCTTGCTAGTGGACGTAGTTTATCGTCATACCCAAGACGTGGATGTAGTCTATCATCATACCCAGAACGTGGATGTAGTTTATCGTCATACCCATGATGGCTGGGGTGACAGAGAAGCGCAAATCCACCACGGTAAATAAGATGTGCTTATATTTCATTAAAACCAATATTCGAAAACATATTTTCTTTTACGTCGTATCAAACAACACGTTTATATCTCATGCCTTCTAGATTATCCCACCTTTTCTCTGAGGCAGTCACCTCCGTTCTCTAATATATATATATATATATATATATATATATATATATATATATATATATATATATATATATATATACTTACACATATTTGACAGCATTTCAATTCCGTCATTAACCCTATGAGCCTTGCGTTCCTAAACAATTTTAAGCCTCCAGCCTGAGCCCCAGAGCCAGTGTTCACAAATAATTTGTATGTAATGTTTCACGGTAGATATAAAAATAGTTACAAGTGTTTACCAACCCTTCGACCGATGGCTCATTTTTCTCTATCACTGTTCAACCGGTGGCTTAGCAATACACCATTTATCTCTACCACCGGTAAATCGGTTATCAGGGCTCAAAGTGTTAAAGACGAACTTTAAGACTTTATTATATTGAGCCAAGAAAATGTTGTTGCCTGATCTATAAGATTGAGTTTTTAAAGATTTTTAATAGGTTCATAATCGTGTGTACTTAAAGGTTAAAATAACAACTGCAGAATCATTCGAAATTATCGAACTAATATAAGCACGAAGTTTTGCTAAATCATTGACTCAATTGCTACTGAGATATCAGGTTGAACAGACCTATTTTGTAGGCACCAGTAACTGTCACGCATATTGTTTGTGTGAAACAGGCCATTATAATTCGCTTTCCTACATGATATCTCATTGTGGAAACTATAAAAATATGCATAGCTTCCGGCAGCCTTATTTCATTTGCAATGTCGAAATGAGTATGATGTAAGTTCTGTACAAGAAATTCAAATGAATCCCATTGCGTGACCGGATTCAGTTTATATCTGAATCTAATATGGAAAGTAACTTCTAGCTATGAAACATGCCAACATCGTTTTTTTCCGTCACATATTACTACGCTAAATATTTCTGTTATTGAACATCCAAAACTTATAAAATTGCTTTTACAAAATTTTACCTGTAGCGGAGTTTAATGTTCAGAACTTAAAGAAGTGTCGTTTCTTAGGTCTGCCAATGATATATGAAGAACACTTGTACTGACCAAATCTGTAGGTATCTGTTTGAAGACATTCTTTGAGAGTCACATCCCTCCTGTTACCTCGATTGTCACACAGAAAAAAATATTTAAACTGCAGTTCCAGAATGGAAGAATTCCTGTTCATGATATAAAGGGTGTTCCATTTCGACGGACTTTATATAAGATTGTTTCATAAAGACGGATTATATATAAGTGTGATTAAGGTGGATGGAAGCCAGCAGTAAAGAAATCGGTGTTATTGGTCAAAATTTATTTATTTATCTATTGGATCATGTTATGTAGATGGTGGCAATTATGTTTAAAAAATAATATCGCCCAAACGTTGGCCAAGGCTTCGGCAGCAAACCTCGACTCGATGGTCAATATTTTTGATGACGTCTCTGTATAGTTGTTCCTCGATCTCACCAATATGCCTTATTATCTTATCCTTCAGCTGTTGAATTGTTGTTGGCTTGTTGGCATAGAACTTACTTTTGAGATGACACCTTGACGCCTTTCGAGAGATGATGCAACCAGGGAACTTCTCATTGCATTTCTGTTTGAACGTCCATTTTCCTAATAGCCCTCGATAAGTTTTACACATTGTTTGTTTGTTAATCTCTTCATGGTTGAAATTGCCAATAACGTTAGTTGTTAAATCTGAAAGAAAAAGAAAGATATCATCAGCTTAAATCTCATTTAAAATCGGTCCAAGTTATTACCTAATACAATTTTTCCTTAAAAATTGAATGAGCTTCAGAACGAATTCTATTCGATTCCATTAAATTCCATTAGGTAGGAATCCTCTTTTTCTCACACCAGCAATCGGATAAATATACGAACAGAGCGGGTTCTGAAGCCTTTGATGGCAATTGGTCTAGCACAGAAAGAAATGGCAAACTATTGCCGCAAAAATGTACCTCTTCAGTCCTGTATTGAAAGATACATGATCGGCTACACGTGTATCACACATGACACATAACTGACTGATATAACATAGAATTTTCAAAACAAAGTTGTTTTGGTCCTAGTAAAAGTATTTAATTCATAAATCTTATGTCTCTGGAACCACCAAAGTGTTCACCAAAAAAAAACTTCCTGCTTATGGGTCAGCAGATTGAAAGACAAGCCAAGGACTCTCAGGTCACCTAGTCATACATATTTGAAATCAAACGAGGGGATTATCAAAATATCGTTGATGTAGGAATTATTATCACAGAATCCAATGTTGCACGACATATTCATCTAAGCTTTTGACATTTTTCCAGATTATCTCTTGTCAAGGCTCCTCATGAGATCATTTCTATTACGTTGTCAGTGTTATTTCAGAAATCAATCAAACACCCACAGAACAATCCAGATTGTTAGTGTGTCGATCCAAAATGAAAACAGATATTGAATATTCCATGAATTTTGATGAGTTTTTAATTTTTCTCAGTTCAATTAAACCTCTAATCAATCCAACAGCATGAAGATTGATAGAATATCACACGCCATTGCACTTTCCACACACACACACACACACACACACACACACACACACACACATATATATATATATATATATATATATATATATGGAGACTAGACGAAATTACGTGAGGACAGAAGGTAGCATGATGCTTAATAGATAAATCATATTATATCGGAAACAATAAATCTATCATATTTGACATGTGAATGCAGCACAAAACCAAATTATATATATATATATATATATACATTTGTGTATTTAGGCAGCAATCCCTCTTTCATACACATTTCATTAAAAACGACTGACAAGGTGCTTTTATTTAGTTTTTTATATAATTTCTCGTGCGATATAATAAATTTTTTCTTTTGAGAGGATAAATTATATAAAAACTGTCCGAATGCACGAGAAATTATATAAAAACTAAATAAAAGCACCTTGTCAGTCGTTTTTAATAATATGTGCATATATATATATATATATATATATATATATATATACATATATATATATATATATATATATATATATATATATATATATATATATATATATACATATATATATATATATATATATATATATATATATATATATACAGTTTACCCCGGATATAAGAGAGTTGTCGAGTCTCTTCTATCCGGGTTTCTCTTATATCCGAGTTTGGTCTATTATATATACATTAACACAGGCTCTAATTTGGGACCAGATACAATCTCTCTTATATCCGGGTTTCACTTATATCCGGGTCTCTTATACCCGGGTTACACTGTATATATATATATACTTTTGTTTCGTGCTGCATTCACATGTAAAATATGACTGGCTACTCACATTCGATGATACCCATCTACAAAGGCGGCTAGGCAACCCCTATTTCAGACTCTTTCTCAGGCCCACCTGTGGTTTATACTGCAACTATGCTGAGTAGATCTTCGTTACAGTTTCTTGGAAAGAACGTGTTTTCCATCATGATCAACAATCTGAAAAAGTTCACGATGCTTAAATACCAGAATAAAGACGATTGCCTTTGGATATTTTGAAATTTTGGTAATAATGTTTAAAATCGTAGGATCTTACTTTTCCCAGGCGTAAAGCGTTGGCCACCGAAAATGAATCGTAGATTTTACGTTTAAAATCCACACTAATCCCAGTGTGACAATCTATTTTTCCGACGCAACGCAGGAGTGAACTTATGATAGAAATAGTTAACCTTGTTATGTTTGCTTCAATCAACTGGATACCCGATCCATATTATGATGGATCTATCTTTATATAAGATGCGTATGATGTGAAATTAATCGGAAAATCAGGTGAATAAGCTGTAGAATTGTATATTGCAAGAAAGAAAGATAAACATGGAAGAACCTCCTCAAATCATTTTAAATATCAAGGTCATAGCCCTCAGCTAAGTTCCAAGATATTCAATCTACCTTAGCATTCTAATTGCACACTTAAATATTTGATTCATTATCGTGGCGACTGTGCGAAAGGTTACATGATGAGGAATTTGGCATATAACAAGTGCTCTTACCTGAGAACGGGTCTCATTGTACAAATAAGACATGAACATTATTGTCATTAATTTTATCTGATGGCCGCAGGTAAGGTCATCATAAATATTCATCTGTAACTCTTCTCCCCTATTCTGATACAAAGGCGATAGAAATAAATGGAAACTGAATTGTATTTTTCAGATTATATATTTGTGTGCCTAACTCATCATATTCGATGTGCAAGCTCAACTGCTCTTAGGAAATATATCATATTTTTATTCGTCCTATTTTGAGATCATAAACCTGCGACATGGATAAATATCTAGTGACTCAGGGTGGGGCAGCCCTTTGTTGAGTAGAATATTTTTTCTTCTGCAGAAGTTTAAATTATGAACAAAAAAAAATCAGTACAAACCTTTACTATCCTTTCCTCTGAAATCGAATGAAACTTAAGGCATACCACAGGATTAATTAGCGTAGGGACCGGTTTGGCTTTCAGAATTGACTTCTCCTACAATTGTTGCCAACCAAAGCTAAGAAAGCTGCATCTGCTTTGATACATTTGGAGAGAAGTGTTGAATCTTGGACCTTAAGTAAGCCAATGGCCCAGACAAAATTCCAGTGATTATCCTTAAGAATATCAGCCCGGAATTACCTCCAATCCTAGGAAAGGTATTCAACCTCTTCCCCCCGAAAATCCTTCCCAAGCATGTAGAAAGTTTCATATCATTCCCAGTTTTCAAGTATGTGGGCCCACCCACTCCCAGTAAAAACCCATCAGTCTCTTCAGCAAGCTTTTTGAGTCCATAATTAATAAGATGTTCTTCGAATACCTAGAAAATTACAACCACTTCATCCACTAGCATTATCGGCTTCGGTCGGCCCGATCCACTGCCGATGTCTTAACTTACATCCCTCACAGAATCAATGGGCCTTTTGACGACAAACACACCTCGAAGACTATAACACTAGATATCTCAAAGGTTTTTGACAAAGCGTGGCATAAATATTTACTACACAAGCTCTACTGTTATGCAATGACTGGAATGGGTCAACTCAATCATAAAATCTTTCCTAAAAGGTAGTTTTCTGGAAGGAGATATTAACGGCTAGTCCTTCGATGCCCTAATAGTCAACACAGGTGTCTCACAGGAGTCACTCCTTGGACCAACCCTCTTTTTGATATATGTAAATTATCCGTGTAGGAATATATACTCAGATCATTTGTAAACATCTATGCCGACGATACGACTATATACGACGCTAACACATCTCAAACGAAACTGATATCTTTTAATCAGTATGGCTGATGCTAACATTCAAATGTGTGACTCATTGTGCCTTCTCGGAATAAAGTTTCCGCTGACGTGAACATGAAAGAGCTTATTGAATGAATTGCTATGGCTACTGAAGGCGGTCCACTGTGTCGTGCTAGACAATCTTTCTCCCCAGAATCTATCTTACATATGTCTACCATTCTTTGTTACTTTGAATATTGCTTGCACATCTTCTCTAGTGATCCTGCAATATATATTTAGACATTCTTGTTCAAATCGTTTGAAGAATTTGCAATGTTATTGGTCCTGACATGGCAACTCAGCTTCAGTGTCTTCCCCACCGCCGTAACGTAGCTTCCCTCTGACCTTTCTGTAAATACATTAATGGTAATTCTGAATGGCTTTCCACTATTGTTCCTACACTTTATACATTTAAGCGCATTACTCTATTGGGGGCAAGATCTCATCGTTTTAGATTCGAAATTGCTAGTAATCATAATTTCTATACTAACAGTTTCTTCGATCTCACTTCTGACTTGTAAAACTTCCTTCCGGCTTCTTGCTTCCAAATTCCAATTTGATCTTGAAAATTGTAAAGGCAATATCACTTGTTATCTTCTGTCTTCTTATTTCTTATTTTATTATTCTTTCTTCTTAATATTATATTTTTCATATTGTCTAACACTCAGTAGACCCTTGCATGTCAGGGGTTTTATTGCCTTAATGAAGTTGAAAAGATTAAAAAACATAATTAGATCAATAAACATTCGTTCTGAATGTATTATTGTCAATTATAACATCGATTCACTTCTTTTTATCTGTTATTAACTCTTTACAGAAAAAATAAATAGAAAATAAAATTATGTAAAACTTAAGTATAGGAGATAGATATAAACAAATGTAAATCTGAACGATAAAGATCAAAGCAGAACTTCTCGCAATCGAATTAATAATTTCAAACACTTAATACGTATAGTTTTAACTTAATCTTAGTAAGGAAAAGGCGATCAGTATTCTGATATCTATTTGCAAAATGCTATCACTCCTGGTACACAGTCCTTAACATAACGTCGGCCCTCAACGCTTCTTGGCCTCTATTTTCATCCTATAGATGATCAGAAATGCCTGATGTCTATATACCTTTTAAGATACCTGTGTGCTTATATTTAATGGGACGGTTGTCTAGAAACTGGTTAGATATATTTTCTAAGTTTGGATTTCAGAATAAGGACGATCTACGCCCGTATGTTATAGAAAACGATAGGCTCAGAATTTGGAATATATTATCAAGGACGACAGGTTAAAATGACCGAAATGTATTGCGAGAGGGAACGGAAATTTGTTGCTTTATACAAATGAAAATCCTGTAATAATGATAATACTTCACTTAAAAAGATCGATATAGAATAATTCAACTTAGATTGGCACAAAAGAGCATTGAAACATGATAAGTGTAATTCAAAATCAAAGTAAATTTTGTGAGATAAAATTTGAAATCGATTCAAATATAATTATCGTTGTGCAGTTCAAGGTAATAATTTATAAGCATCAATATAAATAAGTCATTGGGGCAATTGACAAAGCGATTGATGGGCAAAATTGCTCCCTTTTACACAAATTCTGATCGTAACAGTACAGCCATAATAAGTACAGATGTAGATGACCAACAAATCCAATCGTCTCCTAGATATAAATCCACAAAACGTAAGATATCAAAACTTTGTGAGAAACATGGTGTGCTAATAACGCACTTTGAGCATCCGTTGTCATATTTGATACGTCAATTAAAACTCAGAAAACGAACGATGGAAAAGGAAAGGAATAAAAGTGACGTCGTCTTTTCAATATCATACGTGCAAATACATGGGGAGAATGAACCAGAAAGTATAACAGCAACACGATCTGTAATAAAAAAAACCTGGCTCCTCGTAAAATGGTCAGACGATTTTGCAAATAAATGTCATATATATATATATATATATATATATATATATATATATATATATATATATATATATATATATATATATATACATCGAGTCAATTGCTTCATCCACCGCAAGGAAAGTTTGCTCCCTGTGCCGAGCCAGGAAATTTTTCTCCCCGGAATCGATCCTCCAAATCTATAAATCAACTATTCGCCTTTGCATGGAGTATTGCTGCCATATAGGGTCTGGAGCCCCTGCCGTTTGCCTCAGGGTTCTTGATAGGATCCAGAGACGGATATGCAATGTAATTGGCCCTGTATCTGCAGTCACTCTCTCACAAACGCGCCGTTGCCTCGCTCCGTCTTTTTTACAAATACTTTCACTGTAATTGCTCCGATGAGCTGCTTTCGCTGGTTCCCAGGCCTCATGAATTTAAACGTCCTTCACCGTTGAAACTGTTAGATGTAGACGTCTCTTCCACTCCAGTAGCTTCATGTCTCGCACATCTCGCCTGTGGAACTCCCTTCCTTATTCCTGTTTCCCTGAAAAATATAATCTCCAACTATTTAAGTGTAAAGTCAATCGACATCTCCGGTTGCCTTGATCTATCCACTTCCCTTCTCCACATCCTTTCCCCTTTCATTCCTATCTGCTCTCGCTCCAAATCTTCTGTGGCCCCCTTGCCTTGATCGATTCGCTATCATTCTCCACATCCTCTCCTTTACCACTCCTATCTGCTCTTCCTCCAAACCTTCTGTAACCCCTTGCGTGCTAGTGGCTTCCAGCCTTGCTTGGGGTGAAAAGCTTATATATATATATATATATATATATATATATATATATATATATTACATGAATCATTCATACAAAAAGCAGGTAGTAAAGTTAATGATATAGCAAGAATCACGCTCGCAAACAATTTTTATAATAAAATACATTAACCTCGAACCCGTTCATGAATGCTATGATCCCTGTTTATAAATTCCAGTTTTATAAGGTCTTTTTTTTTAAGTACGAGCTTTCGATTGTTCCTACAATTATCGTCAGGTATAGAATAGATATGTCTTTTTTGCATCCAGGTAATAGCAGGACAACGAAAGTTAATATGTACTCCGAAATAGTTTTTTTTTTTAAATGTGTTATTGTTCACTGTGGAAAATTTTTGCAACAATCGAAAGCTCGTACTCCTTACGTATAAAATTTTATTATGTTCATGAAAAACAATTGATCCGTAGTAAAGAATTCCCTTAGAAAAAAACTACTAAGACACATCACTTTGTTAATTGAACTATATACTTAGTTCATGTCATCTTTAAATGACATACACTTATAATAAAAATTCGTGGATTTACCAAATTACAAAATTCATATAAAAATTCTCAATTGAAATATTTGAACTTTAGCGTTGCGACTTTCACGCTCCAACATGACGCAACCGTTAATAAATAGCTCATTCTTAAAAACATCCTTCGGTCCGCAAAACATTTA
>OZ038485.1:125838829-125853829 GCA_964036315.1 Acanthosepion esculentum | reverse complement strand
TGTGGAGAGAAATATAAAGGGGAGACACGCCGCCCCCGTAAGGTAAGGCTACAAGAACACCAGAAATATGTAACACGAGGGGAAGTGGAAAAATCAGGACTGGCTGACCATATATGGAGAGTGAAGGGAGATCTCCGCCCTCTGTGGGATCAGGTTGATATCATAGACAAGGAACACCATTGGAAAATTCGTAAACTTATGAAATCAGCATATATGCTAGATAACAAATATCTCATGAGCCGACCAAGCATAGAAATGAATACAATATAGGAGCCAGTAATAAGGAGTGCCAGATAAAAGCAATAATAACAACAAAAGTTGCAATATGAGTTCTGGTAAGAACATGATATGATAACAGCAAAAATTGCAATATGAGCACTAGTAAAAATGGTTGCTGAAGACATTAGGTTTATAATATCCATAAATTACTACAAAGATGTTCTCAATGACACACGACACAGCCTGAAGAATGCCGTAGCGTACAACGGCCGAAACGTTGTAATAAATATGCTGACAAAGATGAGGACAATAGTCCGAATAATATAAATAATGTGAAATCATATCTATCTATCTATGTGTGTGTGCGTGTAGATAGATATATAGATAGATAGATAGATAGATAGATAGATAGATAGATAGATAGATAGAATATTATGTGTTTAGAGAAAGAGAGAAGACAATTTAATCTCTCCAAGAATGTGCTGAATGTTTCTTGGCCTAAACTCAATGTAATTTCCAGAGCAAAAATGATTTTGTTTGATTTGTGATATGGGTCGTAACGAATAATTTTTCCCTCGTATATAACAGTTTTTGTTTTTATTAAAGTTCATTAATCATGGTTATTTTGATAATTTGTATACTGTTACTTTCAACATTTCTCTAGATTGAAAATTTCGACGATTGTTCTATTATCAAGAACGCAGTGTTATTACTTTAATTTTTTAAATGGTATTGTTTTAAATTAAATACATCTTGAATAACTAGTTTTTCTTTTACAGAGATTTATTGTTCAAACTTAGGACTTCAAAATGTTTTGCTATAAATTCATTAAGTATCCATGCCATGATTAGTCAACCGATTAAAACCTACATAAGAATCATTTGAAATATTTTGTAAATTTATTTTTTGCCTTTATCATTCAAAATATGTAATTTATGTTGAATATATTTTATTTCATGTTTAACTGATGCTATGTTTCTTTAAGTATAATTTGCTACACAGATTATCTTTTGCTGAATATATTTAGGCCTTTATTTCCACGAAACATTGATTATCTTTTTAATTTCATCGTAAATATCTTGGGCTTTATTAGGAAGCTATTGAATCAGACAACAGGCATGACTTAAATCAGTAGATAACTATTTTGGATATACACCCTTGTGCAGATTAATTGAAACAAAACGTGAACAATTCCGTTATTATGTACTTTATTTTTCATATTTTTCCAATGAAACATGACCCAGTGAATATGTTAGTACTTCGTATGTCCATTCCACGAAGTCGTTCCTTGCAGATCGACCACAAATTCTCGATTGGATTTAAATCAGGAGAGATTCCGGTCCTGTCTATAGTACTTTGAATTAAGAAAATGTCTTGGGAATATTCAAAATTCTTCTTTATTATCTACTCTTAAATACTCTTACTATAAAGATAAATGCTTTGCTTATTCAATGTTACCCCTGTGATGATATTGTTGAAGTTTTTTAAGTCAAAACTTCTTTACTTTTATGTCATTATAATATTTGTTATCGTAGTCGCCTCATGAGGTTCATACCTCAATTCAACTTGAAATTAAACATGATTCACAATTAAAAAAGATAAGAAAAATAGTTCTGGTTTTACTTTATTCATTGCAAAAGAATCACATCTTTTGATATTTTTCAAATGCTTATTTAAATGAAGAAACCCTCGTTTCAATTTTTGCTTTATGATTTTATATAGATTAAATTTACATTTATGATTTTACATCAATTAGATATATAAAAAAATTGCAAAAGTAAATAATTTGTAGAGAGGAAGTAAAAATATACAAACTATTTAGAAAAATGAGTTATTGTTTTGTAAAATGTAAAGCCATGCATATTCTAATATCAAAGGCGTTAGATATATAAGATTCGTACGCTATACACATGTCTAAACGTTACACATACACCCCTGTGCAAATTAATTGAAACAAAACGTAAATAATTCCGTTCTTATTTACTTTCCTTCATATTTTTCCACTGAAATATGGTACAGTGCATATGTTATTAATTTGTATGTCAATTCCACGAATTTGTTCCTTGCAGAGTGACCACAAATTCTCGATTGGATTTAAAGTGTTCGTGCAGCGTTACAATTTTCGTACGCGTATTTGGAGTAACCGCCATTGTAGAAAATGGCCGTAGGACAACTAATCGACAGTCGCGAAAGTAGATTTTCGGCGTGATAAAAATCTGATGAAATCACGGCTGGCGCAATATTTTCAAGGCCGAACAAATTTCATCAAACACCCTGAAAATAGGTTTATATTACTGCACACCAAAGTAAATGAGTTAAACTGAGGAAAAAAAAGAAACTGATTACACCCTGTCACTCCAGTGGCTCTAAAACTGACAGTATTATGAAAGAAAAGAAACTAAAATAGTTATTTCAATTTATTTGCACAAAGTCTTTAGTGTGATATAGATGCTGTCACATTCTGTTTATTATATTTAGTAATGTCAACTAATAACTTACTCCTATTATTATGAGTAGACATAAAATCTATTTTTCTGTCATTATCTGAATAGAGACTCAAACTGATCTTTGGTAGGTATTTTACATATATCTATCTTCAATATATCTGTCTTTAACTGTATACACCTTTGCCTGTTGTAAAATATGGATATTTGTTTTTATACTCAATGTAGACTTTCCATTTGCGATGCATGTGAATTTAACACAAATAATATCTTCAGTCAGATCTCTTTAGATAAATATTCGTTCTACTATAATATTTCATATTTAATTTTCAAATAATGGCTAACTCGAGCGTAAACATCTATTTAACAAATCATTTTTTATTGCAAACTATAATTCATGGTTTATTTGGTGAAAAGAATGTGATTCCATTTTGCTTATTTCTAAACTAATGTAAAAGTTAAATTCGAGTAAATATGAGTCATAAAAGCATGGAAAAATCGACGGAATACTTATGATAAAGCGATGAATTGAATATCGATGAGAAGTTTCAAAGATTTGAAGAAGAATTTAAATTTTGGACAAAACTATTACGAATATTCTTGCCTGATTAAAAATCATGATGAAATAATCTTCTATCGAGCCTCTAGAAAACATATTTTCTTTTGAATCAATCTTCGTATCAACTGACAACTTATCGCCAAGTTTAATAGTTCCTGTGGCCGAATTGTCTTTAACGACAAAATATTTTCATGGTAATCGGGTTTTACGAGATCTGTTTTGGAAGCCAGAGCTCATTGAAGTCAGGTTGCAATCTGTTGCACGACTTTTTGTATAGGAAACTAGGGTCTCATAAACAATGCGGAAATTAGAGAACATTAAAGAGTATGTACATATTCTTATACTTCTTACACGGATACATCTATACCAATATTTGTTGTTATCATAACGTCTTATCACAATGTGTCCGTCGGCTGTCACCATATCCAGTAAGAAATCTATACTTTAATTAATTGTGTAATTGCTTATTACAAAATTAATGTTTGAAAGGTTTCATCTGAAATACTTGGATGTCAAGTTAATATGTTAAAAAATGAATCATGAAATAAGTTTGACATACAGTCAATAGAATTGATTGATTATTTTCGAGAAAAATAAGGAAGTATGTTTTCATTTATTCATTTTTCATACGGTTTGTTTTTTGGCAATTTTACAACCGAGATAGGACAGTTTTCTATATAATGTAATATTAGCCATTTCCCTACAAGAAAACATTTGGCGTTCATTGATGAAGAAGCCATTACTGCTATGAGTGGAAATTTATCAAATCGTTCTCAAGTTCAATATCTGTCACCGCTATTTCCAGTATTGTACTGGGGAATTACCTCGGAGGTCCAAGAGGGCTAGTGTAACGTAGCCTAAATGTGCGTATAGGATCGAAATATTAGCGTATCAAACCGTTCGACCATCGGCTCTGGAATGACGAGGCGCAACGTCATTTAACCAGATCGAGGCTGGCAGCGTGCTCAATATACAAATTCTCTGGCTTGGCAAGAACGTGTGAATTTTTTTTTAATTTTAAATTGTGCGTTTTCGTACTAATATAGTATTATGAGACTTCTTTTGTAGAGGTAGGGTTTTTTTTATTAAAAATTGTTTGCGAGAGTGATTCTTGCCATTTATATAAATTCACTATCTGCTTTTTGTATGAATGATTCATGTAATGTAAATTGAACTGCACCACATACTTTATATTAAAATAACTGATCCGACGTGCAAATTTCGGATAATAACGGTGACATTCCTCTATTTATTGAACAATTTAGTTCATGCCACATTGACTGAAAAAAAACCTACCTCTACAATCGAATTATTATATTACTATATTAGTAAAAAAAACGCACAATTTAAAATTCTAAAATAAATTCAATCTCAGCGTTGCGACCGCACACTCCAAAATTTCTCACAGTTAACAATAACACATTTCTGAAAAAAATTATTTCGGAGTACATCATAACTTTTGTTGTCCTGTTATTACCTGGATGTAAAAAAGACATATCCATTTCCATACCTGAGGATGATTGTATGCACAATCGAAAGCTTGTAGTAAAATACACCTTATACAACTGGAATTTATAAACAGGGATCATAACATTCATCTACAGGTTCGAGGTTAATGTATTTTATAAAGATTGTTTGCGAGAGTGATTCTTGCCATTTATATCATTAACTTCACTATCTGTTTTTTGTATGAATGATTCATGTAATGTAAATTGAACTGCACCACATACTTGATATATATATATATATATATATATATATATATATATATATATATATATATACAGACATATATATATATATGTATATGTGTGTGTGTGTCTGTGTGTGTGTGCGTTTATGTATGTGTGTGTTTGCGTGTGTGTGTGTACATATATATATATATATATGTGTGTGTGCTTGTCTTGTATCAATTACTTCAATGATATATTGACATTTTTCTGTAGATCTAGAAATGTTGATTTTATCAAAATAGTTACGTACATGCCGTGACGAAAATAATACTTTTACTTTTGCAAGAAGTGAAATGAATAATAAATATTAGACCTACAATTAAATTGTATACTTAACTGTATTTATATTCATATTACAGAAATAGGTTATGTAATAAATGATTTAGCATTTTAGTTAATCAAAACATTTTTGTACCTTACTCTATTTTTCTTGCAAAGAAACCAGTATGTAACAAATGTTGTGAGAATTTGAATTCTGCTCGCTAAATTCCACTACGCAACGATTAGATTTTATTTTGTTTTTATTTATAGTTAACAAAAGTAGATCATACTGAGATTACACTCAATATCTAACAGAAATCGTATCATGTACATCAAATGTTTCTTCCACTTTTGTGGATGAATGTGATATTATTATGCACTAGCAGTATGGCCCGGCGTTGCCCTTGCTTGATTCAAAAATCGTACGACTCATACAGCAATCGTTATCGCTTGACTTAAAATATTTTTGCCCTTCCTTGCCTTTAAAGAAGTGCCCTTTGCCATGCTGATGTTGCTACACGCCTTACTTCTTGCCTATCTCACACTGCGAACTTTTGCAAAGCTCTATACTAAACATTAAATCTGTCACGAAAAAAGAACTAAACAAAATGAACACAAAACGATCAGCTTTAAAAAAGGACTCGTAACTGGAAAAACCGAATGAAAAAAGAATGTTAACAACAAATACATTTTCACATCCAACACAGTTCTGCGGAATCAGAATCAACGTTTAGTTTAAGCAAGCGAATGAGCCAATTGGAGTAAAGTGCCATGCAGATTTAAATTTTTCCCACTTGTGACGAATGCAGCTATCGATTTTTTTGCATGCTAGCATGCTAGTTAAAATTCGTGTCAGTCAGCTGTTAGCTCTCACGCTGGCCAATAGAATATTCCTGCCTATTCGTGACAGCAAGCTATAGGCGCTCAATCTGGCCAGTAGAAAATGGCTGCAAACTACAAGAAAACTGCCATAAAAGCTTTTAAATGTCGATTATTTGCACTATCGATGTGAGTTGGGAAATACCTTCCTGGTAAGTTGGAGCATGTGCATGTAAATGTTGGTGCAAATCCGTCGAAAATTGCGGCCGTGCATTCGTTACACACACACACATCCTGCCCTTTATAAATAGAGATATTTGAAAGAATAAAATCAACTTATACAAAATATTGTGTGAATTGATTTAAAGTTTCTTCGATAAATTTTAACCTTTCCTGTATTTGTATGTATATCAATCATCTTCCGTCTTCTTTTTGGTTTGATAATATAATCTGTCATTCATTTGATTTACTCCGTATTTTGTCTGCCGGTGTTTATTCTCAGAACTGTTAACTCGGCAGTAAAGTGAGACAGAAGGTGATAACATTGTAGCAGCAATCGAGACCAAATGTCTGTAAAAATGCCAGGCTTATTTTGCTGAAATCGGGCAGAGAGAGGAACTAACATCCAGTTCGCTTTCGGGTTTGAAAACAATTGCATAAGGAACGTGGTTATGCTTGTACTTCATACTTAAATAGAGATACGCGTTTAGCCAGATATATTTTTAATACTCTTCATTTATCAGTTCATAATACATACAAGGACACGATACTTCATAGTCAAATAATTCCTTTCCTTATCTAACTTTAAGTGGATTCTTCAAACGCCTATAGCCACCTTTGTTTCCCTCGTTGTATACTAGGATAGTTCAAGTGTATTTTTCATCATTTATTTGCAGTAAAGCTTAATCAAGATCAAATGATATATTCGTGATAAAGAAACTTCGGGGTGAAACGTGTCTCGTAAGCTTCATAACGTAATTCTATTTACAAAATTGGACAGTTATAGATTTAAAGATGTACAACGTTTTCTGTGTATTATTTATTCTGGTAATTACGGAATTTTGTGTCACGAGTGAAATTAGTTGTTAAAATAGTTTTCTTTGTCTATCTGACAAATTATCTCTCATAAATAAAACACGTTATTTCAATTATCTTTCCTTTCTAATCTACCAAGTTGTACTTTAAAAAATAAATTTTTCTTGGTCTGTAATTAGATTTATAATTTTCGTCTTGCTTCTGAAACGTGAAGTTTCCTTATTATAATTAGACTAATTTGGTTTAAAGCTCTAATTAATACCGTGATCTCTTGCTAGTTCATCTTGCAATACAACATTAGATAAGATATCCTACGATTGTCACTGGGATCATCTGACAACAAATCTACTCAGTTTAACTAAAGCACAAGGTTCATTAATATAATGTTATTGATAATCACAACGCCTCATCTTATTTTCACAAACCTCAATTTCCACCACCTAATTATTACGCTCCTGACAATCAGTCCCATTTATATCGTTCATACAGTTCTTGGAATACCTTATAGTTTTATCCCATGTTTTATTTTTAATTTAAATCAACCATTCGCCCTTGCATGGAGTATTGCTGCCATATATGGTCTGGAGACCCTGCTGTTTGCCTCACGGTTCTTGATAAGATCCAGAGACGGATATGCAACGTAATTGGCTCTGATCTGTCATCTCGTCTGCAGTTGCTCGCTCAGAGACGCGCCGTTGCCTCACTCTGTCTTTTTTACAAATACTTTCACGGTAATTGCTCCGATGAGCTGCTTTCGCTGGTTCACAGGCCTCATGAATTTAAGCGTCCTACGTGGTTGGCATCCAGTTTCCACCCCTTTACTGTTGAAACTCTTAGATGTAGACGTCTCTTCTACTCCAATAGATTCATGTCTCGCACATCTCGCCTGTGGGACTCCCTTCCTTATTCCTGTTTTCCTGACAAATATAATCTCCAATTATTTAAGTGTAACGTCAATCGACATCTCCAGTTGCCTTGATCTATCCACTTCCCTTCTCCACATCCTTTCACCTTTCATTCCTATCTGCTCTCGCTCCAAATCTTCTGTAACTCACTTGCCTTGATCGATCCACTATCTTTCTCCACATCCTCTCCTTTACCACTCCTATCTGCTCTTCCTCCAAACCTTCTGTAACCGCTTGCGTGCTAGTGGCTTCCAGCCTTGCTTGGGGTGATAAGCTTAAAAAAAAAATTCATCAAGTGATCTCGTGATGCGGTTTTATCCACAATTCCTGAGAGTTGCTCATTTTCTTTGGCACCGCCTGTCTCCTGATATTTGCATTGATCCAGTAGCCAGTTCAAAATTTCATAATATTTTACGTTGTGAAGTTTCAATGAGAGGTTTAAATTCATGATGATACGTTTTGTTAGCTTGGTGCCTTTTGTGTTTACTGTCAGACTGAAAACCGAAAACTCTTCATAAACAGTATCATCGAAATTCGGATTGTTTTTTCTTATTCGTTTTACTATACTAAACAGATGTGACAGCATTAATTCTAGGAATTAATTTCACTTCAGTGAAATGCATGCTCACTCATTGACTTAGTATTACGCCACGTGCGGCCCAGTCTCTCTAAGGAATGTGGGCGTGGTATGCATGCTGGCCCTCTGCTGAATTTGCGCCGTTTTGCTCTTAAAACTAGACAAAAACAATAGATCAATAAACAGAATCCTATGCTCCCGATGTATTCTGACCAATCGCTCACCATCGTAGCCCATCCTCCGCATTCTAGGAGACAACGTATTGACACTGTCATGCATTATACCCATTCAAACATGCACATTAGGTTTAATTAAAATTATGAAAACCACGTGTGATTCATTGTAAATAACAATAAAAACTATATTTATAAAAATTAATCTTAGTCCTTCAAAATTGTTTGTATTCATCAGTGTTTATTGATAATGTTGGAAGGAGATAACTAGTTATTTCATTTACTCATTCTTCAACTCGCGCTCTTCTGTACCATGATCAATAAAGATACATCAACAAATTCTACTTTCAAACATAGCTTCATTTATTATAACCACGTTCTTCTTTCTATTTTTATTCTTTGCTTTTCATAGCCGGCGCCCTGTTAATTTACAGATATCCAGTGTTTTTGTCATTTTCCTTATTAACAATGATACATCAGCCACGTCCATCATCATAAATACTTTTCTTTCATGTAAAAACAATCTGGTCTGGCCTTGTCTGAAGAATACGTCTTCTTGGATATCAACATTCCAAGTAATTTATAAATGTATTACCTCGAGTCTTAATTTACTTCTGTTGTCAGGAACCAGTTGGAATGACGAATATAGTATCTGAAATAATAATAATAATAATAATAATAATAATAATAATAATAATAATAATAATAATAATAATCATAATAATAATAATCAGTGTCAGTTATGAATAAATATCTAGTACAATAACATATGACATTATTCACCACCGACTGCAGTGGATTAACAGCGACAAATCTCCACAACCGATACAAACACCTTGGACCTTGGATGAAATGTAACGGTGTGCGTGTGGTACAATAATCGGTATATTATTTATTTAGATTTCTTAAAACTCAGTGAAACACTGAAAGCACATATATGTGTCCAGCATCTGCAGCACTTCTGTAAGACAATGGTCTTATGTATCTCCAGGAAACATGCTTTTCTTCTCAGTGACAACGCAAAGCCGCATTCAGCAAGAATATTAATCTGTAAAGATTTTCAAACTCGGTCTATCGGTCTTACACCAACAGCCATATCAACCAGACAGTACACCAATCGATTCTAATTTTCTTTGATCTCCGAAAAAAAGTTTGACTGGACAAATTTCACTAATGAAAACCAGATTCAACATTTTGTCGATAACTTTTCACATGAAAAAAACGAATATTATTCAAAATGTGAAGAAAAGCTGCCTGATAAGTGGCAAGAAATCATTGATTTAACCGAGAATATCTAATTGAATTAAATCTAATTGTGCTTTTTCTTTTTCAAGGAGAAACTTGATAAGCCAAAATTAAAAATATTTATAACCCAACCTAATATTTTGTGAATTATAAGCTTCTGTTTTCTGTTCAAATACTGTTTTTGGCTGGTAGAATCCAACATGTTTTCACAATCCCCAGGTTTTATTATGGCCACTCATTAGGATTATATTTTATTTAAAACAAACTGCTACATTCATCTGTGATATAAAGTTCAGCCACTAATTTCAATCTGCAGCAAGAAATATTTTTATTCTAAACATCAACTCACATCAAGAAAGGCGATAATAAAACTAAGACACATGTGAAAGAGAATGAACGGTATTTAGAAGGAAGCTGAATAGACTTAATTTAATTGTTTAGGCGGATACGTTAGAAGTATAGAGTTCAAGTAGAATTTCGAACCAACTGGAAATACAATTCTAAAAATGAAAAAAAGACTTGAACCTCTACTCCTGTTCATAAAACCGGGGATGAGTAAGAACAGGGTGATATGTGAACCTATCTAATCCTATTGTGAAAAAAGATAAATAAATGTTATAGATTTCAGATTTCAGAGTTTAGGGGGAAACTTTAGAAGTATAGAGTTTTAAGTAGACTTTGGAAGGAAATCGAAACCAAATTTTAAACAGAAAACAAGGGACTCTACTTCTGTTCAAAATAACTAGGAAATGTGTGATAATTAGAAAAAGTGATATAAATTCAGAATTTAAAAAGTAAAATTATAATTTGTTTAAAACTTTTAAATTCAAAATTTATATAATTATTTTTCCGCTCGTTATGAATAAAAAAATCCCTTATTTCAAATATGGGCAGAGTATCTATTTCAGTTTTTCTCCGTATCAATTCTCTCTCTCTCTTTCTCTCTTTCTTTCTTTCTCTCTCTCTCTCTCTTTCTCTCTCTCTCTCTCTCTCTTTCATATTGTATTTTGGATTCCTTGCTATTTCGTCAATTATTGTTCATTTAGTAAATTATATAGAGACGTAGGTTTTCAAGAGATTTCTCAGTTGCGCGTCATTTGCAGAGCGATTTATAGCACACTCAACAATTCTTCATCGATACAGTCTTCTTTTATTTAGTCTTCATTTATTCAAACTTGTTTCATATGTAAGGATGAGCTTTGCGATTTAAAGCCTTCCTGGTCTATCTCGTTGCCTGTGATATTTCATATTCTATTCATGTAAAGTTTATCCCATCAACTTCATTATTTATTCTCGCCAGAATTTTTTTTTGTTTATTGTTTAATACCATTATACTTCCTAAGAGATTATTTTTTATTCTTATTCGTAACTTCATTTCTGACAATGTTTCCAGATGGGCATTTCAGTAGACAAATATATTTATAGAGTTTAATTGCGTTCAGCGGCACTGATTCGTTCGGGCACTTCAACCACACCCCACCTCTATCACGCATATTTCTTTATGGGAGACACAGAATCTCCTAGACAAAGTAATAATGGAAAACTGGATGTAAAGACTAACCATATATTCTAAAAGGCCGAATTATGATTGCCAAGAAGAGGGACAGATCAAGGTCAGAGCTATGAACTGGAGATGCCAAAATTAACAAAATGCAGAAGTTTATTATCAGGGATTTATAATAACAGGTGAGATAAAATGTGACTCAGATATTCGCAAGTGGATTTAAATAAACGAAACATGCTTTCTAAAAACTAAGAAATGTTTTAAGAAAAAAGAAAAATGTCCATCTGAAATAAATAAAGAATGCTAAACTGCTATGTTATATCAATTATTATATATAGAGATTAACGTTGGAAAAATTCCTTACAAATTAAGACGTAACTTGAGGCATTGGAAAGAGAAAAGATACTTACAAATTGACAGTTGTCACCCACACATATAATGAAAGGGAGAGTGATAAAGGGAAATATTGATTTACCTTATTTATACAATTTATATTCGTACGATTGTCTTCATCTTTGTTGTTGTTATCAAAACATTTTGGCCGTTGTGGAAACAGGGGAACAATGACTGAGCACTACTGAAAATTAGAATTAGATGAGATGTCCTTAGACCAGTGGTTCACAACCACCGTGCCGCGGCACATTAGTGTGCCGCGGAATGATTACTGGTCTGCCGCGAAGAGATAATAACTTGAAGCCATTTAATTTCATTTTGTTTCATAAAGACATTCAATTTCTTAATCATGATGACACCACTCAATTCAAAATCGCCGAATTTCTAGATTTCTCCGTCATCAACCTTTTCAATTTTGAGCTATGTGAATAGGAAGAATTAGCAAGCCTTTCCAGTGATCGTGGTCTCAGATTAAAATACGCACAACTGCTATTGGACGCCTTTTGGATTTCTGTTATGGAAGAGTATCCAACTCTAAGTAAAAAACGCCATCAAAATCTTACTGCAATTCTCAACTTCGTACCTATGCGAACTGGGATTTTCTTACCTAAATAACATTAAAAATAAAAAACGTGAAAGACTTAAAAATATTGAAGAAGATTTAAGAGTGTGTCTCTCTCACATTCGTCCAAATATTCCAGCAGTAGTCAAGAAGCACCAGGCACAATTGTCCCACTGATATTCACCATTATTATTTTATACCCGATATTGAATACAGGATATGTTGATTTATGTGAATAAAAATTCTTCTTATATAATATTCTTTGTTTTTTATTATTTTATTGCAAAAAGGCTTTATGAGGGGAAAATATTTATTTTTTGTGATAGGTGTGCCGCGGAAATTTAAAGAACTCAATAGTGTGCCGCCATGTAAGAAAGGTTGGGAACCCCTGCCTTACACAGTGTAGGTAAAACTGTCTAGTACTGTAGATTAATTAGAGAGTTCAGTTCCGAATCTGTTCTGTCCTATTCGTAAATTCATACCAATCGTTACAATGTTGCAAAATAAAATGTAATATGCAGTGCTCTTAGTAAAATTATGACCTAGCAGTAGGGAAAGTGATTCTTCCTAAAAAAATATTTAATTAATGCATAAGTTCTCAGACAGAAATATTTCTGAGTAGAAGAAAACTTTTATAAAATTAAAATTTTTTATCGGTTTCGATTTGCATTTCACAAGTGTGAGAGTGAAATAGAAAATGGTAAAATATCCAATGAATGTTGATAGGATTTCTTGTTTTAATTTCTGATGACCTTATCTCCAAAATGTATATAAGGTTGTTTACTTACTTTTTTGTTTCTTTAAATGTAATCTACATTTTTCAATTGATTGATAGATTTCTAATGATATTCGTACAGTAAAAAGTTTTCATATAAGGAGTTAGCAAGTTATCGATCTTTTTTGTTCCTGATTTTTCTATCGTTCCCAAGCAAAACACATATCGTCTGATGTCTTCTGTTTTAAAAACAACAAAAAGAAATCATCAATTTCTAACACATATTTATACATAGCCATATTTCACTCCTCCAACGTTTTCTAACTTTCAACCTTTTTGTTGGGGGGCAGACCCCTTTTACACAAGATGGACTCGTCCAAAGTATACTAATACTGACAGAGAATACCTGCAGGTTGAGATACGTTGACTCAGGGTTAGAAATACGGGGACAGTACACAGGGTTTTCCCAGAGAGTTATACGAGAGTCCAGAGAGAGGGATAATTAAGGCTTCACTTACAGAGACTTGTACATATACTTTCTACTAACCCGCATTCCTGGACTACTAATCTTCACTTCAAGTCTGTATTCTTACGTTTAATACACTTATTTTTCTATCTCAATTACTGTCGTTCTTTATTTATTTGTACAGGATTCCATTCCCGGGATCCACAACACTTTTTCTGCTTATCTTATTTCTCTATTTTATCGTAAAATATACATTCGTTATTCTTAAATTTGCAGAATTGTCTATAATGCGCAGTCAATTTTCTTAGTTTTTGAAATCGCATTTCTTTGATTAACTGTATTTTATTTACAGATTACTTTTTCTTTTATTTAACATTCAGAACGGTGATAATTCAGTTAATATGAATGTGGTGCACACCGTTTAAATAAAGTGTTTCTGTAAACTTTATAACATTATTATTATTATTGCGAAATCCCGCATACTTGTCAAATTTCTCATATCGGTTTCTTAATCCCGAGGATTCTGATTTATTCTAGCGTAAGTATAGTAGATTTCCGACTTCAAAAGTCGCGCTCAAAGAAGATTTAACTCGCCTAGAAATATGCTTTATTTTAATATATTTAATTTATTAGAAGATATTGAGAAATGATTTGGTTTGTCGTTATTCTAAATTTATAATGATCGAGTAAGAAGTTTGAGTAACGGATTTCTCGGTTAATTGCAGATATATAATCCAGGTTGCGAATTCCATGTATATGACGTAATAGAATTTTAGTTTATTATTTGATTATTAATTGGATATATATATATATATATATATATATATATATATATATATATATATATATATATATATATGTGTAGAGACAGAGATAAATTGATACAGAGATAGCTTTAAATATTTTGATACAATATTTATTGCTTTAAATATCTATTGAATTAAAAATTGCCAAACACTGTTAACCTTGATAATATATATATATATATATATATATATATATATATATATATATATATATATATGTTGAGTCTTGACTCATTGTTGAATCTCGACTAATGCATGAAATAATAATGCAACACAAAATGTACTTAGAAGAAGAATGTATTATAACAAGAAAGTGTACACAATATTTACATCTAGTATTTCTGTATATTTCTGGGAAGACCGTTCCTGGAGAATGTGTTGACTAAGTCGCAGTCGGGCAGAGTCTCTAGCTGGATCTCTGTATTCGCTCCCCGTCTTCCGGTATCAACCATTATTTATATAGTCGGTAGTCACCTATGCAGATTAAGTGGATCCTACCACAACAATATATATATATATATATATATATATATATATATATATATATATATATATAATTTTATCATATAGACAAAAGCTTTTTA
>OZ038485.1:125813829-125833829 GCA_964036315.1 Acanthosepion esculentum | reverse complement strand
ATACAAAGAAATAAAAAAGCGTAATAGTAAATTTAAAAAAAAACTCCTGCACTCATCAAATCCACATGCAACTAGGGAGTAAAGCGTGGATGTTCCTTAAATAGCAATTGCTTGCAAATCAATGTAATACACTAAACCACTGTAAAGTTGACAACGACAAAAAGATATACATAGATGTAAATGAAGGACACTAAAAACAAAAAACTACACACAGAAAACATCCTATTAAAATAGTAAATACGCAATTAGTGCATACGTTTCTAAACATAGCGCAAATTAAAAACAAACACAAAAATATCAAAGAAAATAAGGAAGAAAGCATCAACCTAAATTATTAGTCCAAAATTCTAAAATCTGTCTAAGGAGAAAATAACTAAAATCACCTTCCAAGCTAAGCAGAAATTTCAAAATAAAACATCAGAACTTGTATCAAAATACAAACACGAAAAAATAATGTTCCTACGTTATTTAAAAGTTGAAAATGAAAAACGAATAACTTATAAAATATCATCATAGAAAATGAAAATTTACGTACTATATAAGGCGAAGATAATGTAACATATTTACCCAGGATCTCCAACGTCCGAAGGAACGTAATAATTAATTAACAAACAAAAAGAAAATTAAAATAAACAAATTAAGTAAATGATAGACAAATTAATCTAAAATTGGAGAGAAATTATATATTCTTGTTGGTCTACGCAAGTAAACAAAATTAAAAGTCAGCAACAAACATTTAAGTAATTAACAGTAAATAATGAATAAAAATGTTATCAAACAACACTATACAATAGCTTCAAATAAACTCGTTCTTATCCACAATTGTTTGCACCCTTTAAGCTCTATAATAATGTTAAATATAAGTCTTACCACCTACCAATAACTGTTCGGAAAATTCAATAGACCCTGCTATCCGTAATGTACTATTCACCGGCATATATAAATAGTCGAGCTATTACACAGCACACATGGCCTGATGATAGCGTAGAAACACACGGGTGTCGACCGATTTTGTCCTCAGATCACAAATGGCACACACAAGGATGAAAGACACACGCTAAGCGGCATTCATGTAATAACTACTGCAAATGAAGCTTAAAGTTATTACATCAGTTGAAGCGAATGCATTTCCATGCATATTTAATGCCGGATAAAGCTATCACAGTGCTCGTATTGTGCCGCAGCCAACGTTTATATAAAGAGATAGATAGATAAATAGATGTGAGTGCGTGTTTGTAAACTCATTTATATGTGTGAATGCGTGTACATAGTTAGCAATAATTATCATTTTCGTCGTCAATAGTATTGATGCTTAATTTCTTGTGGGACAGATATATGCATTGTGACAGTTTGCCTATTGACAGAACTGACGTCTTTGACGTCAAAGCCGACTTCGAATTGGACGTTTATAGAGACTTTGTTCTTTTTATTCCGGTGTTAATCTTCCTGCGTTCCTTTTAAGAGATAAGAACTAAAAGAGAATGCTATTCATATTTCGCTTTGTCAAAAAAGAAATCTTCACTCAACATCATCCGATTCGATTCATACAGTTTCTTTCATTTTTTAAAACTTGTATTCATATGAATATAATTTAAATTTCGTAGCGCAGAGTTATTTAGATTTATTTTTTCTTTACATCAATTTGTTTCGTTTCTTTCGCCGTTTTATATTTTATTCTCTTGTGTCTACTTAAATTTATCTAAACTTCATCAAATCATCATTGATGATCTTAATTTTCTTATCTGATATTGGCTCACTTTTCTTCTCTTATATTTGCCATTCTTCATAAAATTCAACACTTCCGCTCATCTTTTCCTCGTGTCATACAAGCCTTTCACTCGCTTCAAAATGTTCTTGATATCTTTCATTCTTCTCTTACTTCTTCATTTTTAAGTTTTCGTCTTCTCAGTCGTTAAACATTTTAATTATTCAGAATTCTTTTTTGTAAGCATTCTTAGTTTTTCCCTTTACATTATTAATTCTGAATTAAATCTTATTTTTTTCATTTTTAATTCACTTTTGTTTCTGTAAGTTTCTGTTTTATATTTGTTGCTTTTCCTTCCTTCAAATTCATCTAAATTAGGTTTTGTATTTGTCATGATAAACTGCTTTTTTGATTTTTTCCGTTTTCTCTGATTTAAGTTTTCCTCCCCTTTCTAAATCTCAAGGTCCATCTCCTTGTGGCTTCCCCAAGCATTTCTTCTAATGTTTTTCAACGATTATTTCAGTAATTCAATTTTCAGATCATTTTCATTTTCTTTTAGGATCTTTGTTTGCCTGTACCGATTGGTTGTTTACTCGAGAGAAAGATCGCACTGTTTGCAGAAACAACAGAACCATGGTTAAATTAAGGTTGGTCCCTACCCCAAGGGGAAGACGGTTTTGTTTTGTTTTTCGTCTCAATCGTTTGCCTCGCCACAAAACACTAATTAAACGGTGACAATGGAATCACTGCAAGGAGAAAAGAGAACTGGAATATTCTGTTTGATCATACCTTCATTTTTCTTTTTTGAGTTACGTGAACAATATGAGTTCCGAACAATAAATATTCACAAACAAATGCAGCAGAGTTTGGATTTTCTCGGTCTAAGAATATTCTTAAACACACACACACACACACACACACACACACACACACACACACACACATACACACACACACACACATATATATATATATATATGTATATGTATATATATATATATATATATATATATATATTACTTCAAAATGCATAAATTCTTAAGGTTCTGAAATCAATGAACAAATATATATGTAAGTTTGAAAATGTATTTACTCATTCGCATGCACAGACAAGGATCATACATATATATATATATATATATATATATATATATATATATATATATATATATATATATATATATATATATATATATATATATATATACTTTTAAATTACAATATATTTATATGTTTTCGTATTCAATATAAAGGATAAAGCTAATACAAACATAAAAGTTACATTGAAGTTAATACCCAACGGCGACATATTTTCTATTGATAATGTTTTTCATTGAGTTACCTGATCAAACTGAAATTCATAAAATAAAAAAGCTTAAAACAAAAATGATGCGTATAAGCATGAAATATACTGTCGCCACTGATGGTTGACTTCAATGTCCAATTATATATATATATATATATATATATATATATATATATATATATATATATATATATATATATATATATATATATATAGGCACGGTGGAGTGGTGGATAGTGGCACGGATTGAGGAATAGCGTTCGAATTCAATTTGAATCCATGACTTTCACTTACGTGCTAATAAAATTGGGAAAGTTATTAATCCTCTTCTTCCCCCTCCAGATTTGAGTAAATATGGATGACAACTCTGAATCCGGCTCTTCAAAAAGTGTGATTGATTCTGCAAAAAGCCTTTACCAACATAATGATGTCATATGCGTTGGTGTCTCGGTTGTCGGTTCCTAGGAATTTAGCTGCTTGACCTCCATACATTGATACGACGGGAGAGGTCACCATATGGATACATACATACATATATATATATATATATATATATATATATATATATATATATATATATATATATATATATATATATAGTTGTTGGTAGGAATGTTTATCTATCTATCTAGCTATCCGTATATATATATATATATATATATATATATATATATATATATATATATACATATATACATATATATATATATATATATATATATATATATATATATATATATATATACAAAGTACAATGCATTAATTGCTGACTAAATTATGCAACCATGAAAATAACACTGACATCTCATTTTAAGAGATATATAATTATCAAAATTACGCACACATATCAATAAATTCTAAACAGCAAATTTATTCATTAAAATCGCCATTGGCCTCAACCACGTCCTCCAGACGACGTCAGCATCTTTTGCAGCTCTTCTGATTGTATCCTTGTATAAATGCTGCCATAATCTCTACCTTCAGTTCACCTTTGGTGTTCAAAGGAATTTTGTTGGTCTTTCGCTCAATTGTGCCGCACTCATAATAAATAAGATGGTGAATTTTGGAGAGATAATCGGTCAGATGTAAGTGGTGACCTGGTCGCAGAAATTGTTTGAAAGCCATGGTTACGTTCTCATGCTTGTGTGGCTTGGTGCAGATTATTCTTATGAGTCATAGGGTCTTTCAGCAGCCATCGACTTGACCCAGGGAAGGACTACATTCTCTAGGATCGATGTAGGTCTCTTTTTTAAGTCTGAGTCCCTATGGGAAGATGAAGGAAGTCATAATTTTGCCATCATTATTGATCACTCCAAACATTTTCTTAACCACATTAGTCTCATCCAAACGGATTATCAGCACTGGCCTCAGATTGACATCCAAACATACTGAAATGTTCGTATTGGATATTATGGTGCGAATGTCAAGCAATACACATTGCCCTTCCCATATTTCTAGTGTAGTGAATTGCGTCATGCTGCTCTATTTCTCACTGACGCTGTCCATGTTACCCTACTATACTGTACAGTCGACAACATAAAAAAAAACAACGTGATTCTGAGAAATTAAAAATATAACATGGCGACAATTTACGCATCTCATCCTGTAGGTTGATTCATGTTTCTTCTTCATCTTCATGGAGATTGTCCAGTCTTCGGTGCCATATAGCTGGACTGATATTACATAACATTTCAGTACTTTTTCTTTTTGGTTTCATACAAATATTTCATGTTTCTGAAAACTTTGTTTAGCTTTTGGAAAACATCATTCGCGCCTTCGGATTTCCATGTCAGACATCCTGTCCTCTGTTGAAACCATTCCTAAATATTTAATTTGTTTTTGTTTTTTGCTTTTATCATTCATTTTTTGCAAACAACCATGTATTCTGTCTTCTTTCAATTTATTTTAGTTAGTTCTTCTCGCTTTCCTCCATTAGTAAGTTCTGTAGCAGTTCTTGGAGTTTACTTTCCGTATCATCTGCATATCGAATGTTGTTAAGATTGTGACCGCTCATAATTAATCTTGGTTTGATTTCTTATTCTCTCGGAATTTCTTCAATATATCGTTGTCTAAGACCCATTTCTATTATTGTATATTTACTGAATTAATTTGCTATCCGAATGCAGGTGTGTCTTACTTGAGTTCTGGATCATTATAATAAATCACATTTACTTAGCAATTCCAAAAGTCCTTTATGACGAACTTTATCAAAAGCTTTGCAAATTATTTTTTCTTTAATAAATTCTGATTTTCAATAAATTACATTTTCTATTGATTTATGTCACTGAAGCATTCATAATAATCAAGAAGACAAAACAATGAACATAACTGCCTAAAGTCCATGGTCATTGTTGAGAGCTGTCAAAATACGTCAAGGATGTTTGACAAATATTTTTCCGAAAGCAGTTTTTGCATAAACATGACATTTTCGAGAAAGCTACATTATTCTAATGAAAAATCAGTTAACATTATGCTACCGGAAGCTACTTTAATCTAAATAAAAATCAATTAAGATAACATTACCGCAGACCAATTTAATCTAAAGAAAATTTGGTTAAGATTACTCTACCGGAAGCTAATTTAATCTAAAAAAATTTAGTTAAGATTACTCTACTGGAAGCTAATTTGATCTAGAGAAAAACTTAGTTAAGATTACTCTAACGGAATCTAATTTTATCTAAAGAAAATTTAGTTAAGATTACTCTACCGGAAGCTAATTTAATCTAAAGAAAATTTAGTTAAGTTTACTCTACCGGAATCTAATTTAATTTAAATAAAAATCAGTTAAGATTACACTACCGGAAGCAAATTTAATCTAAAGAAATATCAGTTAGGATTATATTACCGTAGACTAATTTAATCTAAAAAATGTTTAGTTAAGATTACTTTACCGGAATCTAATTTAATCTAAAGAAAAATCAGTTAAGATTACACTAACGGAAGCTAATTTAATCTATATAAAATCAATTAAAATTACATTACCGAGGACTAATTTAATCTAAATAAAATTTAGTTAAGAATATTCTACCGGAAGGCAATTTAATCTAAAGAGAAATCAGTTAAAATATACTACTGGATTCTATTTTAATCTAAAGAAAAAAGTGTTTAGATTACATTACAATCAAAAGAAGGTAACAATTATTGTAACGCGAAATGACATCCTTACTGACTGAAATCGTGTAAAATGGAATTCAAAGTAAAATATCATTGTTTAAAATATTACTACACACAGGTTTTCGCGATTATGGTTGGAATGTTTGCAAGGCTGTTACATAATTTATCACATTTATGGATTTGTATACAAGCCATTCCAGTTTTTTTTAATTCTCTTACATGATCGAAATAATGTAGACATTTATTTTGGATATAACTTTTCATTCCTAGCTATCGTTTGAGCTCATATCAAATTGTTAGAGGTTTAGGCCATATCATGTTTAAACACCGGTTCCCGTAAGATCACCGAAATTAAGCAATGTCTAACCTGACCACTACCTAGATTGCTGACAGCTTGTGTATAACATGTGATATAAGCTTGGATGTGCAGTATGTGTAATGGATAAAGACACAGTATTGTTAATCGGACATGTGAGTTCTAATACCCATTGAATTTCTTATATATACCTACAGGCAATACCCTTGAGAAAGGTATGAATCCACCCGTTCTCCCTCCAGCTGTGGGATAATTTATAATAGTATCAGGAAACCATTATTATTACAACCATACCTATCTTCCGGCGTTAAATAACCGGAACATTGTTGTCAAGCCGTAGAAAACACATCAACCATCCAATGAAATTGTCGGAGTCAATCGGTGCAAATCGAATAACCGAATTTAAATGATTTAAAGAAATAAAAAAAATGTAAGGATATATTTATAAATCTTTGGAAATGGATACGCAATCTCATTATATCATTAGCATATTGTTTTTAATTATATGTAAATCAAAGAATAATGATATACATTGCAATATTAGTTGTCTTAATTATGAATTAGAGCTGAGTTTTTGTTCGAAAGAATTCTAAAGGCATGGTTGTATTCTTTACGTAGGTTGTGAAAATATACATATTTTGTTTTTTTTGTTTTTACTACCAATAAATATTTTAGAACCAAACATAATTTTAATATATTGTCGAAAGTAATATGAAGAAAATCAGACGTTTTCATTTTTATTGCAAAATGCGACGAAAACTGAAGGAGATTTTGTATTATAAAATACGCAATTTATTTTTTATTCTTTTCCGTTATTAAAAAGACACATGAGGACATACGAGGGACGTTCGAAAAAGTTCTAAGCCTCACCTAGTAGGATTTGGAGAAACGACATATATTCACTATTTTTTAATAGCGTTCACCTTGACACCAATGCGATGAAGCTTAAGTATTGCAATCCTATCACAGAAGAAAGTGGTGTCCTGGTCCTCCAAAATCACATAACAAAGGATCTTATCTTTGTTTCTAAAATGGCGACCACGCAGGTGGTATTTTATTTTAAGAAATAGGAAGAAGGCAGTGGAACGATATCTTGTGCGTAATCAATTCAAAGTTAGACTTGGCGACTTCAGCTACTGTGCAACCAAAGCAGTGTGGACGGACGTATTACCCTGGAACTAAGTAGTTCCCATTTAATGATCTAAGCGACCCATTTCTGCCTTCCATTAGCATGGCTGATACTAACCTCCAAGACTCGTTGCGCCTCCTCGGAATAACGTTCTCAGCTGACATGAAGTTGAGGAACGATATTAAATCCATTGCTAGTTCAACTGCTAAGAAAGTTGGTCCACTGTGTCGAGATAGACATTTTTCCTGTCCAGAATCGACCTTACATATATATAAGTCTACCATTCGTCATTACTTAGAATATTGTAGCCACATATGATTTGGTTCTCCTGCTTTTTATCTTAACTACCTTGATAAAATACAAAAAAGAATTAGTAATATTATTAGTGCTGTTCCAGGCTTCAGTGCCTTTTTTGTAAGTAAATTCATGATAATTGTTCGGATGGGCTCTTCGCTATGTCTCCTAGACTATTTGAATTTAAACGCAGTACAAGAGTGGCGAGGGTTTCTTATCAATTTACAGCTGAGTTCGTTAGATATGACCGTAAGTTCTATGCTATCAGTTTCTTTTCTCGCACTTCTCGTTATTGAAACGCTTCTCCGGTTCTAAAAAATTTAATTTTAAATGCAATGCAAGTCGCTATCTACTGTCCTCTTGATTACACTTCTTTTCTTTCGCAACTTAGTGATGTTTTGTTGTTGTTGTTGTTTTAATTCAACCACACTTAGTAGATTTACTGCCTGGTGTGACGTGAATGTGACAAAAAGTAACCAAAAACAAACTCAGTGATGGAATCCCTGGTAATTCTTTATATATATATATATATATATATATATATATATATATATATATATATATATATATCGGCCTGACGATTGCGTCGAGCAAGAAACAGCCTGTTGTCGCCTATGAGTGTTCAATGTTCACTTTAATATTTATATTTACATACGCTCTATTTCTGATATTGAGAACTTTATCCAATAAATATACCACACCTTAAAACTATAATTCTTCATACATATATATATATACACATATATATATACATATATATATATGTATATATATATATATATATATATATATACATATATATACACACACACACACACACATATATATATATATATATATATATATATATATATATATATATATATATATATATCAGTATCGTTTTTTATTTTCCTTGTTCTCACATTATTATTGGTGCCCATATTATTACAGGAATGTGGCCCACGGCACATTGGAATATGAACAATCCATGTTGTAGTTAGAGCCCTCGGATTGGTTGGAAAAGATTCCAGTAGACTAATTGAAGAGGTTGCTGGAAGTATATGCGTTAAAGAAATACAAAACATTGTTCTCACGAAGACAGCCTACACCTTACGAAGGGCTTTATCTATGTAAAATATGTTTGTGTTTTTTTGGTTTTTTTTAATTGGCCAGTGGAAAATGTCATGATGCCATTTCTAACCTTAAATCTCTGGGTGGGACCCGGAAAGAAATGTTTACACAGCAGAAATCAAAGGAAATAAAATAATAATTATAATAATAATAATAATATTAATAATAATAATAACAATGATAATAATAATAGCACTGAACTGGAAAACTATATTAAAATCGCACCAAAGATACTGCTACCTCGAGGTGTTTGAGTATCCGACGTAGAATCTTTTTAAGGATACTCCCTGTTACCACATATGTTGTCTGCCCTTAATACCCCTTTGCATGTACTAAACAGTAATTACTATGTATACAAAGTTTAAAAATCACCTAATCTTCATGGATGATATCAAACTTTTTGCCAAAGACGACAATGAGTTGAAGACCCTCCTCAATAAGCTAAAATGTTTCAGTGATGACATCGATGTTTTGGATGAGATAAATGTGCAAAAATAACATTCAAGAAAGGGAGAATTACAGAAACAACCTCAATAGATTTAGACTTTGTCACAAATATTACTTAACTGGAAGAAATGGCCTATAAATAAAATTTATGCAGCAATAAAGTAAGCCAACATAAACAAAAAGGAGTTTTAAGTGAGTGAACAATTTGAAATAAATCATCATACATGTAATGCAGCCGCAATGAACCTAAAAGAGAAAACAAAAGCAAATGCAATGTACCAAAAGCAAAAAGCCTTAGCAAGATAAACCTCTGAATCGTCAATACTCTACTCGTGGCAACTAAGCAGATGTAGACAAACATCCTACACTTTAAACTTGCTAACTAGAAATTACCAAGCAGACATACTAGAAAAATTGTGTTGATCCCAAATGAAGATACTGTTATAGATATCCAGAAATAATTGACTTGTATCAGGTTGGGGAGTTAGTACCCACTGAATATAAAATTCGGCATGATAGAGTGAACCAATATCTGTACTGGAAAATATGCAGCTTTTACGGGAAGGAAACTGCAAGAAATTGATCTACAATTAAAAAAGACACAGTTACAGACATAGGTTCGGTAACAATTTCAAAGGGACTTTACAATACAGACAGACAAAACAGTCAAGGCTAGTTGCCCAAACACCGTAATCAAAGATCACAAAAACAGAATGAGATTTTTATTGAAGTAGAAATCTCAGAAATGTGGTACATGGGGTCATCCACTCCAGTTGTAGTTGGAGCCTTAGGATTGATTAGAAATGGTTCCGATAAACACATTGAAGGGATCCCTGGTAGCCCATGCCTTTAAGAAATTTTAAAAATTATACTCACAAGTACAGCACACATAAGACGAAGAGCTTTATCAATATAAAAGGTGTGATCATTGTTTTTTTTTTTTTAAATGATGAGTAGTAAGTGTCATAATGTAATTTCTGAATTGTAGCCTCACCTGGGACCAAATAATAAATTTGTATACAACAGAAAATAAAGGAAATAATAATAATAATAATAATAATAATAATAATAATAATAATAATAATAATAATAATAAAGAATGGATGATGATATGTGTCAAGGAACATGGAAGCAGTAAGCGTGTTTACTCCGTAATAAAGGAAGCCAACAAATTCAAAATGGAGTTTCAAATGGGCGCAGAAATACAAGTACAACACGGTAAACCGGCTGAAGCTGCAAAATACTTAAAAAAGAAAGGGAAGACAGATGCAACCGATAAGATACAGAAACAATGGCAAGATAAACCGCTTCATGGCCGATACTCTGCCCGTACCAAACAAGCTGACGTAGACAAAAACCGCACCCATCAGTGGCTACGTAGTGCAGGGTTGAAAGCTGAAACTGAAGGTTTTATCCTTGCTGCACAGGACCAATGCTTGTTAACTAGGAGTTATTAAGCACATATACTAAAATACAGTGTTAGCCCAAAATGCAGATTCTGTGATAAATATCCAGAAACCATTGATCATCTTGTACCAGGTTGCACGTTATTGGCACCCACTGAATATAAAATCCGGCATGACAGAGTGGGCCAATATCTGCACTGGAAAATTTGCAACTTCTACGAGAAGGAAACTGAAAAACTGGTACGAACACCACCCAGACCCGGTTACGGAGATAAGACCTGTTACAATTCTATGGGACTACACAATACACACTGACAGAACAATCAAAGCCAACCGCCCAGACATTGTTATTAAAGACCACAAACAAAATAAGTGTCTCCTTATTGATATGGCAGTCCCTGCAGACTGCAATGTATCTTTGAAGATATTCGAAAAGCTGTCAAAATACAAGGACCTTGAAATAGAAATCTCAAAAATGTGGCACATGGGAACATCAACAATCCTTGTTGTAGTTGGAGCCTTAGGATTGGTTGGAAAAGATTCCAGTAGACTAATTGAAGGGATCACTGGAAGTCCATGCCTCAAAGAAATACAAAAATTGTTCAGACAAGTACAGCCCACACTTTACGAAGGGCTTTATCTATATAATTTTTTTTTCAGTGAAAAGTGTCATGATACCATTTCTAACCTTAGGTTCCTTGGCAGGACCCGGAAAGAAATGTGTAAACGCCAGATATCAAAGAAAAAAATCATAATAGTTTTATTCATCTATTTTATACCTGCTATTATTTTTTATTGTTTCATTAAATTTGGAACTGCTTTGATTTCAAATGAATTTTAGTCCTTCGATGTAAAATGCAGGAATATTTAATCGTCACATTCCTGATTCGATTGCATAACTGAATCTAATCTCTTTCATTAAGTTTTATATATACTGTTGCTAAACCAAAAGAAAATGTAAAAGTAATATTTTTGTCGAACCAAATGAAATTAATTTTAAATGTTACATAACATGAATTGCTTTTACCTCACATATATAAACAAAATGAAAAACAAATGGTAGACCCTGAGTAATTTCGTATTTCATTGAATTTACGATTGAATTGTCTTTTATATCTGTAAATATTATTTTTCTTATGAGAGCAAGTAAAGTTTACATTAATTGCGGTCCTCCTATCCAAAAAAGCGAATTTTAAATATTTAAAACCAAACGGGACAGCAGACATTTTGAGAGTTATTTCCACAGATAATTTATGTCGTTTGATTTCACGCATTAAAAATTTTTCATTCAGATTTATGTCAGGTATGTAAAAGAATAGACTTTCTCCTTTTCCATTCAAATAACCTGCGTTGTTTTCTTATTGCAGTGAATGTTGTGTCAGCTATTGGTTAATATTTAATGAACTCAATATACCCTTGTATAGAACAAAACGAGGAACAGCATGAAGTAGTAGCAATTTCCTGATTCCCTTTCGAATTTACACACAAAATATTGCCTATTAATTGCCTATTAAAAATAACGTGTGGTTAAAGTTAACAGAATAAGGATATGTCAAAGAAAATGTAGAAAACGTACACACTTAAATGCACACAGACGAACATACACATGTGTTTGTATGTGTGTGTGCGTGTGTGAGTGTATATTTAAGTATGTATATAGTCGAGTTAAGAATATCGGACTGTCACCCATGTCTCTCGAAGAGGTGGAAATATCCCTTTTGTCCACTTCTGGATTGAATTCCCTGTAATGTATTCTTACACTCTTTCACTCCCAGTAGCGGCTTCTGACTTTGTGGAATTATCAGCATTCTTTGGAGAACATTTCGAAAAAAAAGTGCAATATATATATATATATATATATATATATATATATATATATATATATATATATATATATATATATATATATATATATATATATATATATATATATATTTAAAGGAAAAACAGACCACTTTAAGGCTCCATGTAATAATTTATTTCGTCAAGCCCTTTATTAAAGGACACTGGCTCATCAGACTCCACTTCCAAACGGTGAAACGAAAGTGGAGTCTGATGAGCCAATGTACTTTAATAAAGGGCTTGGCGAAATAAATTATTACATGGAGCCTTAAAGTGGTCTGTTTTTCCTTTAAATTATTAGCTCTGGATTTATATTGAGCTCTCAGGATTTCATCATTTTTAGGACTACCTATACAGATTACCAAAATCTTAGCCTACACACACACACACATATATATATATATATATATATATATATATATATATATATATATATATATATATATATATATATATATTATTTGTTTTAGGATATTAAAACAAAACCACGTTAAAGAATCGCTACAAAATAACGATCGAGTTTCAACATATATCAATGCGTTTCCTTAGTCAATTGTAAATTACTGGCGAGTAAACGGTTAATTTTATTTGGAAATCAAAATATCTCCTCTTTTTTGGAAGGAAAACATATGCTTGAGGGCGTTACCGTTGGAATTGTACGCTATCCCTTCTTATCTTACCTATACTTTTCACATGGCTTTGCAATGTTGGACATATCCAGTTATTTTGCCGAGTAATTTCTTAAGTTTTCTATGTTTATCGCAGAGAAAGACTGCTTTTGCCGTATACATTCACAAGTAGCATCATCTACATACCTAAAAAATGAATGCGCTTTGTTCGTTTGCTTGAAAACCGATATACATATCCGACGGGAGAGTAACTTTGATGTTACTGAAAAAAAATAATTTCGGTTGAGCCCTCTGGGGAAGGAAGTTTTGGTTTGTAAACAGTGACTATTAAAGCTGATATAGCGTGACTCTTCGGCAAAAAGCGAATTGAGTCCTGTCGGTCACTGTGTGTTTATATAAAAATTAATACGCTAAAATTCACCTTCATCTATGCCGTGCGCCGACGGCTTAGTGGTAGAATTTCTGACTGACGCCAAAACAGTCGGGTTTCGATCCTAGCTAAAGACAACCGGACGTTTAGCCACACTGAAGAGCTGCGAAACAGTCTGTCTGTGAATGACAATAATTATATATATATATATATATATATATATATATTTACGTTTATACAAAATAGATTTTTGTATACAGTAAGCAAATTGACTTCACCATAAAAACAGCTCAGTAATTGTGTCCTTGACGTCTCAGCGTTTTCTAACTTTCATAGTTCTTTTAATATGCAATCTGATAGATCCTGACCTGGTATTTTGACTCTAGCCACTTTCTCCAAGGCGTGCTGTTGCTTCTCTCTGTCTGTTCTATAAATATTTTCATGGAATCTGCATTGACGAGTTATTTTCACTGGTGTCCCGTCTACATGAATTTAAGAGTGCTACTAGATTGGCATCTCAGTCCCACCCTTTTACCGCCGAAACAGTTAAATGTAACCGCCGATTCTACTCCAGCAGATACTTCTCTCGCACTTCCCGACAGTGGAACGACGTTCCTCTCAATTGCTTCCATGATGACTATAATCTTCAAAAATTTAAATGTAATGCCAATTGGCATCTTCTACTGCCTTGAACGCTGTTCTTCTTTTTATCCTTTCCTAAACTTCACTTCTACTCTTTTCCTCACTTACACTTTCTGTAGCGCTCGAGGACTAGTATCACTTCCGCCTTGCTTGGCGTGAATTGCTTAAAAAAAGATATATATTTAAATCACGCTATGAAATGACTCCATGTTCAAATGTAAATATGTATAATTAAATATTTAATACTTTGAAAGTTCCATGCTATATAAGAAGCACAAGACATTCCGGTGTTTTATTCCTTGCTTTCATTGTAAATTGTTTTTACTAACTATACAATTACGATAATTTCAAGAATCATATTTGCTGAGGAATTTTGCGTTTTCCTAAGAAATAATCAAAAGATTAATTGCATTTCCTCAGTAAAATAAATACACAAAATAAATATAAGAGAAAATCAAGTAAGCCGTTAACGAGTTGCGTTCATGTATGGTCGACACGGGAGAAAAGACAATGAAACGAGAAATGCAAGCATCAAGCGTAAATGCTTTTTTTTAAAATCTTCTTTTTGGATGACAGCGAAAGTTTAAAGAAAATTACTGGTGATTGTTCTATAAATTGGCCTATGAAAAAAAGAAGCCGTTCAAAACTGAAATCATTTATTTGCGTGTTGCTATTATTTAAAATAAAACGCTTCCGATATGTCGCCCTTCCTAATTATGGTGCTATTTAATGGACGAAGATTCAGACGCAATTTACGCAAGAACAGATGAAAATAGATCCGCAAATAGACGTAAATAGCGCATGTCAGAGAATGCTCATCTACTAATACTTCCGTTTACACTATGGCCACGCATATGCGCGCGGTCATATCCAGAATTTACAAGGAAAATTATTATATTTGGATGAAGTAGTTTTCCAAAGTAACATTAGTTCACAGGTTTAATAAAATTATTTTTTATTCGAAATCAAAGAGCATATTGTATATATTGTAATATTCAGAAGGATTTTCTATGAATCTAGCACCATCAAAAATTAAGCATGTTCTAGATATATTTATTCTGCAAAAAATGACAATCTCAACGTGGTGTTAATATCATTCCTTATGGCAATTATAGTGTTAGCCGTTTCTTTACAAAGTGACAGCATTCTTTCAATGAACAACAAGTTATCCCCGTGTTACGCTTTTTTATACACCTTGAGATCAAATTGTAGTATCTCTACTCTTCAATATAGAAGCAAAACTAATATTAGCTATTTCCAGATGAGCAATCGTCCGGTATCCCTGGACAGAGTAGCCAGTGAGACTGTAGGTTAGCATTTGATGAGTCCCAAATATAGGACGAAACGGTCATCCAGTGCTTTCTGCATTCTGTAGAGGTTTCAGACTCGATGAATCACTTAAATATAATTATCAATTTCTCCTAATAATGTCAAATGTATATCATTGCTTGAACCGGCTTCTAATGCTCTGGAGTGAGCGGCTTGGTGATAGTAGTCGTGGCTCCAGGTCACACAGTCCTATGGTTAAAGTGAATCTCAGTAGAGTTCCACCACGGAATATGTGAGTGAGCGGCGCTATATTGTAGAGGTTTCAGTCTCGTTGAATCACTTATATATATATATATATATATATATATATATATATATATATATATATATATATATACACTCAAATATAAAAGTGAACATTTAAATCCACACTCAGAGTCGACAGGCTGTTTCAAGCTAGACGTAATCGTCAGGCCACGTCGCCTCTGAGTGTTGACTTTAATGTTTACTTGTATATTTACATACGCTCTGTCTATGATATTGAGCACTTGATCCCATAAATATACCACAACTTAAACCTATATTTCTTCATATATATATATATATATATATATATATATATATATATATATATATATATATATATATATAATATAAAAGTGAGCATAGAAGTCAACACTTAGAGGCGACAGTCTGTTTCATGCTAGATGCAATCGTCAGGCAACTCTAGCATGAAACAGACTGTCGCCTGTTGACTACTATGTTCACTTTTATATTTACACACGCTCTATCTCTGATATTGAGCACTTTATCCCATGAATATAGCACACTTTAAGACTATATTTCTTCATATATATATATATATATATATATATATATATATATATATATATATATATATATATATATATATATATATATAACGTTTATATGTTAGTTTATATATATATATATGATTTATTTAAGTAAATCCTCTGTTTTTTTAATTAAACATTATTATTTTCATTTCCTGCTTGATTAAAGAACTTTCATAGAAACTATGTGTGTCTCCAGGAGGAATCGAACCCTGTAACCGTAACTATTTGTTCTAATGTGCTTTTAACCAATCAGCTACAAAGAAGCGTCATTTAGTTCAAGTAGAACAATTTAAATATATGGACATTTTTAACAAAGGAAAAAAATGTTCGACACTGAAATACGAATGCCTATTGGGACAGCGAAATGTGCCTTCCAAAAGATAGGCAAAGTATCAAGAAACAGGAAAAACTCGCTAGCAACAAAGAACAGAGTACTGTAACGTTATGCAATATCGGTAACCCTATATATCAGTGTATGTTTTATTGTGATATCCCCAATTTTAAATTTGCATCTTGGAGTTTTACTTTTGCAAATAACCATGCATTCCACCTACTTGCAATTGATGTTTAATCCTTTCTGCTCTCTATCCTCCACTACGTTCTGCAAAAGGTTTTGTCGTTTTTTTTTTCTGTGCCTGCTACGAAGACTGTGACATCTGCATTTGAAAACAACAGTTAATTCGGTCTTCTAGAAGATATTTACGTAATATCTTCTTTACAAATATGGAGTATTAAAAACCTGGACTAAATTACTATGCTTTGGCCTGAATCATTATAGCGTGAGGAAGATTCTCTTATGTTTCAAATTTTTCAAGACTAGTTTATGAGCTAGTATGTCAGATAACTATATTGTTAATTAATAATAGCATAGTGTGTATCCGAACCAGAACTTTTGGAACTAAATGATTGCCAAAAAGAATATGCCCTGGAAGGAGTGTTTTTCAATCTTTAATCAACTATAGACATGAAGATTTCAAAAGACAGAATTCTAGAAATAATAGATACTACGATATATTTGGCTGCAGGATATTTTATATTTACATTTATTAAATCAGAATTCTTCTCCTATGTTGCCCTCATGCAACGAAAGTGAATGGATGAATAAAGACAGAATTCATTCTTCATAATCTATGCATTAATCTTCGAGAATCTGGGGAAGATCCAATTTAATTTTCGTTAAATCAAGATAGCATAATATGAACAGTTTAGAATCTTATTCAATTCGTTTAATCAAGTATTCATCGAAGACAAACAATCATTTGCAAGGATGTTTTGTTTTTACTATGTTTTAAAACAAAGAAATTAAACTAGTTTGTACATAGATGGGTTTTATCAACTGTTTTCTCTAATCACGAAAGAATTGATAGAAACATACACTACATAACCAAATGAACGGAAAAGACACAGGGTTTAAAATCTCGTATGCAAAGCACACGCGTTCCTTCTCGGTGTATTACTCTACATTTGAATATGGACAGGCATACCCTATTTATTTCCTGTTTCCTTAGCCACACCAAGTTGCTTTTCTCACATTGAAATTATGCTAAAACGGCTGTCCTCTGCCTGTTTAATGGATCGAGTGTCAAATGTCAAGTTTTACGGTGCTGGAAGCAGGTTATTCACTGAAACGATAAGATTTCTTGTCATGTATTTTATTTCTTGTGATTCATCTTATTGTAATGATTCAAAATCACCTGATTTTTGGAAATTACTTGCGCTTTACATTTGCCAGTTGGCCCATGTTCGATTCAGAATAGATTGAGTTGTTATTGCTCATAAAACGTAATGGTTATTAATTTTGCTGTGGAGCGTGCCGATATAAATTTATACTGCCTGGCTTAGTCTAGTTCCCAATAGGGAATGAATGTTTCATCATATTATATCTTATTTCTATTAATTATACCCGTGTTGTATGAATGATTAAATCCTTGGTTGTCCTCAGCTTATTCATCGGGTCTGTCGTCATAAATGTCGTCGTACATTACAATAAGCTTTCAATCGACAATAGACTACACTAAATTGAAAACTTTAACATGGCTCACCTGGAAATCTTCCGAAATGTTTTCAATAGAGATATTTCTGTCAGCTCTAATGAGGGAATCAGTTATTAGTAATTTGTAAAAACAACTGATATAGTCCTGAGTGATCTGTCCATAACGTCAGATTCCCATTCTCACTAGGACTGATAGCCTTTAACTCTACTGAACATTATCATTAATGTATTTATATCAAATGCAACCTATACATGAAAATTATCAGCCTCTTCCGAATATCTGCAACACGTATTTTTTCGGATAGCAAATTCTATGGCAGCCTGCATTTTTGCAATCTATATGCGTCCATTAAGCGTTTTGAAGGTAATTATCCTCGTACGCATATAAAGAGAATATAATTCTAGCTAAAACTCTAATACTTTAAAATTTAAATTTCCTTGACATTATTTCAAATTTATAACAGCTTATAACACACTTTTTGCTTTAGTATATATATATATATATATATATATATATATATATATATATATATATATATATATATATATATATATATATCGGTTTTGTAGTGCGTATTCAATTTATGTAACGTAAATCATTCAAACGAAAAACAAATACTGAAGCTATATAACTAGCTTCAGTATTTGTTTTTCGTTTGAATGATTTACGTTACATAAATTGAATACGCACTACAAAACCGATATTAAAACAACCTGATCCTAAGTGCAAAATTCCTGATAATAATTGTGACAATACTATTATTATTGAACAATTTAGTTCATGCCACTTTTCTCCAGTATAAGAACGCACATTTTTCAAAATTAAAAAAATTCAACCTCAGCGTTGTGTCTGCAGCGCTCCAAAATTATTCTTACATTTAACAATATCTCATTACTAAAAAAGCACTCTTTCGGACCACAATATCTTTCGATGTCGCATTACTATTCGGAGTTTAACAAAAACACACTAATATGTCTACCTGAGGATGGTCGTTCGAAACGACTGAAAGCCGGCTCGTACAAAAAAATAAGACCAGATAAACCCGGAATTTATGAACAAGGATCACACCATTCATTAACAGATTCGAAGTTGTTTGTAATTTATTATTAAATATTGTTTGTGAGAGTGATTCTCGCCATATAACTAGCTTCAGTATTTGTTTTTCGTTTGAATGATTTACGTTATATATATATATATATATATATATATATATATATATATATATATATATATATATATATATATATATATATATAGGATGATATTTCTTACTGAGAGTAAATATATGGAGTAGTTTTCTTCCAAATGAAGTTAGTTTTGGTTAAAAGCGAATACAACATATTCGATAATGACAATTCCTTACACTATTAACATTATTCGGACTATTGTCCTCATCTTTGCCGCCATATTTATTACAAAGTTTCGCCCGTTGTACGCTCCGTCCTTCTTCTTCTTAATGTAAATAATGTACATAATACCTCATCCGGAAATATAGACAGGTACCGAAAATTCCTTATAAAAAATAAAAATAAAAACTCATGTTCGGAAAAAAACTAAATCATATGAT
>OZ038485.1:125791329-125808829 GCA_964036315.1 Acanthosepion esculentum | reverse complement strand
ATAGTTTTGCGAGAAAGTGATTATGTTGTATGATTACACTGATCAGAAAAAAAAATTGAAATGTTGTCGAGGCACTAAACATCTTCTCTAGTTAATTTAACGGCACTGAATCTGAAAATGACCTTTTTTTTTTTGAATGCTAACGTTTTTGCTGTACAGAAATACCTCATTTTTTGAAAAAAAAAAATTTTTTTATTTGTTTTCTTCATATAGGTAATTCACCGATGGAAATATGTCTCAAAATAAAATCGTATAAACGTCTAAATTAGTATTTAAATCAACACATATTGGTCTGATTATTGAGATATAATATTTTGCAACAACAGTCAGACCCTACGTCTTTAAAAAAGCACCATTGAATATACTAACACCAACAAGTATTTTCACCAAATCAAATCATTTAGTAAACTAGCATTTGAAACAAAACCTTTATGAATACAAGTACCATAGTATATACTTTCTTTCTTGATTGTGTGTCATGTTCAATGTTATTTTAGTCACTTTTTTTACTCCAGCAGTATCATGTACAATGGAATATGTGCATTCAATTGGGATGTTTTTAGTTGGGGTTTCTCAATGTGCTTGGTTTCCTTCGGTAGTGATAAGATAAAGTGATGGGAAAATGTATGTATATCAAACAGGCTTTAAGGCTACATTTTTATGTCACCTTAATTATCAGGTGTATTACTGATAACATTTGTCTGTTTATTTCAATTTTGGCAATAAAGTTGGAAAATTGGGTACTTCTACTTTAAAATTTCTGACTCAAAAACAGTTTTTTTTTAATAAAAATAGTTTATTTCAGATGACTGACATATATTGCTAGGCGTACATGAAAATCGATGGATTCTTCGACCTTTATTAACTAAATTTTGCAATCAGCCGAGATCGTAAATTGATCATTTTTTTCCAAAAATGATCAATTTTCAGTACAGGAAAAAATGTAACTATACATAAAAAAACTAAGTTTATTTTCAGAATCTATGCCGTAATATTAGATAAGAAAAGTAGTGTTGTGTTACTTGGCGCCAAAAATGATGTTGATCAGTATTATGAACGTGAATCTACATTCAATGACATCGAAATTAGTTTACATACATCTGAACCAATTATGTTCTAAGTTAATCAATTAGTTTTAAATCAACCGTATTGTGACATCTATTAAAATAAATGTTTAATTCTGTGAGTGCATATTTTCTGTTAAAATCCATTTTAGTTTCATATCATCCATTATTTAAATTCCTGAATTTTTCCTCTGTATAGTTCATCGGATATTTTTACAGTCTATCTTGTTAATTATTGATGCGGGTTTAATGTTTTAATATTTTATCTTGTATTTTTAATCACTTATTCTTTAAAGTAGTTGTGATACTTTTATTTATTAGATTTCTGAACGTTCTCTTCTTTTGTAGTCGTTATTGAGTTGTGCCTCGTATTGTCAAGGTGATTTATATTATTTCTCTTTCAGATTGTGTTGACGTAATAAACTTTCATTTCTCTGTATATATCTAATAATAAGGATCTTGGCAGTATTTCCAGTATGGTAAACGAAGCTTTGTTCATCATGTAAATATTGGTACTATAAATACTAATGAAATAAAATCTCTATCACTACTTGATTTGGTTATTTTGGTGTGAATGAAAGTTTATGATGTCTTCATCTTTATTGTGGATTTTACTCCGACGATTAGCTTTAGATAAATAATCAGTGTAGTTTAACATTATATCAAGGTGGTTAATTGGTGGCAGGTTATTTTTCAGGAGAAAATCTGCTGTATCTTCAATAGTATTGGATCGGTGCATAATTATCAGGCGTTTTTAAACAATATTTATCTCGAAAAAGAAACATAACAATTCAACAATAACATTTTGAAATAAGTATGATCATCGACACAAATTCTTATAACCTGAAAATAAAATGTGTTTATTAAAATAGTAAACAAAACAGCAATTTTTATCCATAAATAACTATCCTACAAAGACGACTGATTATTATGCGAAAAAACTCAATATTTAGTTTGTGAACAAGGATGTGTAACAGTAATTTGAACGGAAATACACAGCTTGCAGTGTAACATAATTTGGAAATGTTCAGTTTCGCCTACTGTTATATAGGAAACGAAATACATTAATAAAATAATTATTAGTCTAAAAAAATTCCTTCACGAAAAGAAACGCATCAAAATTTCATTTTCTGCATCTCGTTTTTCTTGTGTTGTTTAAATTATTCATTTTTTGTTGTTTGTTCATTGGATAACGAAAGAAAGATGAATAAAACTGATTTGTGTGTCCTTAGGCTTCCTGGATTGATATTATCAGCTAGGAATTCAATGGTGTTTAAGGACAAGTTTGATACTAACAACGTCATCGTTTCTAGAAAATGTTTCAGCTGATCAAAATCATCAAAACGAGTCTGGTAGCTGTTGCTAGCTGTCAATCAAATGAAGAATTGACCGGAGCTGATATAAAACATCTGTAAAAAAAAAACCCTGGTATTTTGAGAGCAAAATTGAGCTCAGTTATACAATTCGTGCACATATATTACAAATCGGCATAATGATGAAAATTAAGAAATATATAGTAAATGTGTGTATATTTCTGAGATGAGATATTATAACTATTTACAATGTTTATACTGTTTGGACTGTTGTCCTCATCTTTATTCTCGTATTCACGAAGTTTCGCCGTTGTACGCTCCCGACATCTTTAGTTGACATACGTTGGAATTTTTAATGTAACCCGTGGTTACATGATCCAATCGATAGAAGCGTCAAAGTAATCCAGTGAATTAACCCAAAGAGTTCTGAGTTTAATAACTGGCTTCAGCAGAAGTGAACGGAAACTTTGAAAGTTGCGTACAGAAAGAAAAATGAACTGAATGATGAGGATAACAGTTTGTAAAATGCAAATAATGCCTATAGTAAATGACCTGTAACTTACAGAGTTTGACACTGAGAGGAGGTGGATCATTCGTTTAAAAATGATCAATTATCTTGTACCTATTTTTATGGAAAATGGTTTCTGCATGTTAATGGGAAAGCTGGCTTCCTTGAAGCGAACTTATTGCTCCAAATTCAAAATTCAAAATTCTCCATAATAATATCTACAATTAAAACATATGTTGATATATTTTGTCTGTTATACTAATGAATATAAATGAATTTCTGATGTAATAAATCATAAAATTGTGATGAAACTAAAGCCTCAGAATTCTATAGTAATGAACTAGAATTGATCCATGCAATTTGCAGTGATCTGGGGTCTGAATTGGTTTAATGTAAAAAGCAATGGTGACACAAATCTCTAGAAATCTGGTAAAAAATTCTTTAAGTGTCGGTATACTACCATATCTTCTATATTCACTGGATCTACTCTAAACCGATTACTATATTACACCATAATACGCACCGGCATGAACACACGATTAGTGACCAGATTGATAATGCCTTGCTACACTAATCCCAATTTTCAATGTTAAAGAATAAATCCAGTACCTTATACTTGAAACATTCTATCGATTCTAATTCTTTGGCTCATACAATTTTATTTCAGAAGAGTTATGCTATTAAAAAATTGTAGATTCAAACCGCCATGTATCGGGTTTCTACCCTATATTTGTCTATCAGGACAGAAAGAACTATCTAAATTGTTGATCGACTTTATAGAAGTCTGTGATTATTTAGCGATTCGGGCAGTATACCTCGGGAGGTATAATTACATAAACATGCCTATGAATACATTTCACACACATATTATACATACATACATATATACATATATATATATATATATATATATATATATATATATATATATATATATATATATATATATATATGTATATATATATATATATGTACAGACATATATATATTTATATATATATACATATATATATATATATATATATATATATATATATATATATATATATATATATATATATATATATATATATATATGCGTACACTCCTTCGAGTTGTAAATAATTGTAAATGTATTCAAAAATACAGAAATATATGCACGCTGGCCTTTGTTTGGCATGAATAACAAATATGTGTATATTAGTGAAAATAAGCAGCGTTGATATTTACATTTCTGAAGACATCGAGAACCCTCTATTTTCTCCGCAATATTTTCATTATTTATTTCATATTGTTGGGTACGTAATAAATGGATATTCCCATAATTCCCAACAAAATGTGCCATAAATGTCTTCCTGTTTGCAAATAGTCAAATAACTTTGTGTATTTCATGTTCTTTGCCCAACTTCTAAATTATTCATAACACTGCAAGCAAGTCAGGGAAAATGGCTTATTTATGTCAAAAATATCCTGATTCTATAATTTGATAACACAGAACATAAGCGTTCTATACGTGCGAGGTCATAAATCATTTTCGTGTTGTTGGTGTATTTAACTCACCTTTATATAAGTTGCGACCATTTAAAAACCGAATCTCATGACGAATACACGCATATTGATGGAAAATATTTATAAAATTTTGTCATCAATTTCAACTAGAAAATGGAGTTAATTTTGATGTAAGGAGATGTTGGTTGCTTGATATTTATCAAGTGCAAAGTTCAATTTCAAGATTAAGTAGTTTTCGTGAAACAATGAAACAATATCGGTACACGATTATGCCGATTGATATATTTTCCATGGAACATTTGGATAAATTTATTACTAATAAAATGTTGAATATTATTGTGCCGATCGTGACAACGTATTGCGGTTTTGTGTAATTTAAAAAAAAATATTTATCTTTATGATGTATTTGGTACTTCGATACAAGAGTGACATCTATTAATATCACATGCTTCACGAGACTCAGAGTCGTTTATCTTTTATCTACTTATTCATCGTTTTAGAATTTATCGCTTTTAATTTCTCTTTAAATATTACGATGCGTTTTTATTTATTATAATTAGTGTTTCAGTTTCTGTACGACTTTTTAAACATTTATCCCCAGGCAAGATGATAATACCAGTCTGGCACAAGGGATTACTGGGAGGGGAAGAGAGTAACAAGAGTTTAGCGAGGAGAAAGGAAAGTCTGGGGATTACGGACATCAATATTTCTCAATATCTGTCTATATCTCTGAGATGAGGTATTATGATTACTTGCATTATTTACCTTATTTGGACCTCATCTTCAATGCCATATTCACAACGTTTCGGCCGTTGTACGCCCCAGGTTTTCTTCAGATGATTGTAATTTCGAACTGAACACTTTATTTCATCCAGCGGGGCAGATTGTTCTAGATCCAAGTGCATAAAGACGCTGGTTAGATCCAGTGACTTGACCTAAAGAGGTGTGATTTCAATACCAGGCCACAGCAGCTGTGAACCAAAAAACTTGGAGAGTTGAGTTAAATGGAAATAACTGAGACATCCGGAAGAAGCATGGCACGTGGATCTAGAACAATCTACCCCGCTCGAGGAAATACAAGGTTCGTTTCGAAATTCCAATTATCTAAAGAAAGCTGTAGCGTACAACGGCCTAAATGTTGTGGATATAGCAATGAAGATAAGGATAACAGTCCTAATAATGTAAATATTGCAAAATATCTTTTATATTCAATAACAGGTTCAGATGGAAGGATTTGAATGTTATTGTCTTGTTTCCTAAATCGTTTATTTGATTGAATTGTGTTTTCCATTCTATTATGCCAAATAATTGGCCACACACTATTTACATTATTCGTACTATTGTCCTCATCTTTGTCACCATATTTATTACAACGTTGCGGCCGTTGTCTGCTCCGGCCTTCTTCAGGTGGTTGGAATGTCGAACTGAACCTTTGATGCAATTTTGTGTTTTTGTTTTTATTATTTTTTATTTAAAATATATCTGCAGCATCTGGGAACCATGCTATTCATAGAGTGTATTTGCAACTTTTCCCAATAGGCGGTTTTGCAGAATATAAAGGAACATTGTCCTCCATGCAGATACCCATTTCCTTGTTATTTACGCCACACAAAAAAATAGTACATTAATTTACAAATATTCCATTTATTTCTTTTGACAATATCATGAAATTCTAAATTTTATTCATTACAATACTGGCCCTTTACAATACTTCACGTTCTTGTCTTTGATGTCCATTTTCTTGGGTAGTTCCAACATGAGTCTAATCTGTTGTTAAGTCAACAGCTTCATCAAATATAACAATATATTCCATGCTACGTGTAGAAATTTATTTGTTGTCAATTCTTTCGTACGTGTACTTTTTAATCAGCATCCATCGCCTCGTTTTAGATTGAAATGTTAGGTTGAGTTAAAAGTAATTTCCGTTTTAGGGAAACAAATTGTAATGACCAATCTATAGTCATAAATATTAATCATACGTTGCAATTATGTATAAATGTGGAGGGAACACTAACATACTTTATGATATGTACGAGAGTGTCAGCGTATATAGTGAATTAAAGATCAATGATGTTTACCTCCATGACAATGCCAAACGGAATAGGTAAGGATTACACAGGAAAACAATTTAGAGACACGTTTGTTTTTTGTTTTTTACCGGATCCGCCATATTTACCTGACTTTATACCAAACGATTATTACCTTTTTTGATCGCGGCAAAATGCTTTCATGGTGGAAACCAAAGATTTCGTCGGAATCCTTCTTGACATAAAAGCCTACACAGTTTAGATAAAACGTGTCAATTAGTCATTGGAAATAATGATTATTATAGAATTGAGTAATATTTCATTCTAGGTTCAATTTTGCAGAATAAAGGAGAAAAACAAAAAAGAAAATGACTAATACGTAAATCTAATACTTTTACTGCTTAATACACTTTTCCTATTTGTTGTATTTTAATTTTCTGCAATTGCTTTTTTGTAAAATTATTAAATCCATATATTTTCTTGTTCTTACAAATGGTGTCAATTTGTTTCTTTTTTCTTGTATGATTTCTGCTCAAATATTTAATAAATTTTAAAAATTGCGTTGCCATAACACAATGGTTTACAGTATGTTGTTGTTTTTTTTCAAGGTTATAACTATCTTAAGAGGCCTAAAATTAAAAATAATGCATAATATTTTTTTACTGTATAAATTGAAAACATTCGGGTTGCTTAATGAAAGCTGCCACCAGCAAAACTAAGTTTTTAACAAAAACTGATTCGTTAAAATATATTTATACATAAGATATTTTTAAAAAGTGAGATGTGCGTCAATTCATATAATTTCTTTATAAACGCCCGGACATATCACACATAATGATGTATGCCTCAGGGAACAATATCTTCCAAATATATCCAGGGCTATGTTCTTATATTTCTAATGAAATATGAAATAATATCTTTGTATTATACTTGAATAGTATTCTGCCGCAAATAAGTATAAATCTACGGGATGGTTCTATGTTTAATGACTCGACCCTTGTTTCCATGGCATAACGAGTCCTAGCTGTAAAGATCTTTACAGCTAGCACTCGCCTTCCCATGTATACAACGTGGAGTCATTCTTATCCCTTTCGTATTCCACTGGTTAGAAAGAACTTCCGCTTAGGTAAATTCTTCCTGAGAACCGCTACTTTGTGGGACAGATTTTCTTCCCTAGTGGGCACATCTTCGATCATTACAATTTATGCTAATTAAGACAAGGGTCAAGCGTTATCTATCCTATATATACATATATTACCCACTTACAATTCACTACTTACGTCCATGCAACAACTTTTAGTTTGAATTTCTCATTGGCTTTGCATTGGATGGTGAAGTAGGAAAAAGACTTAGGTAAATCACATTTTATCTTATTCCAAGAATCGGTCACTTTTAGTTGATTACGTTGATACAAGCATTCTCTGAAATTCTTGATGTGGTAATTATCCACAGGGAAATTGTGTCGAGATAACTTTTCTCTTGCCACTGATTATTTTTGTATCGAGCTCATGTTATGGTGGAGACAAGAATCCAGATCTCGCTTAGCATAGTTCCATTACTAGAAATCATGACAGATATTTTCTTAATAGTATAAAATGATGGTTATCACACAAGGAATTTCAGAAATTGACAATTTGGGAATGTGATAATTTAGGTAGAGTACCCTACAATCTGTTCAAGCTTGACATTGCCGAAATATTCAATTCAAGCGGGAGAACGCAGGTTTAACATTGACCCCTTATTTGCAAATTGGACGATGGTAAATGACGAAAACTGAAGTTGAATATAATTTAATATCACGTATGTGAGATTAATAACATGCGCTTTTGTGCATCAGATATTTAGTTACGTCTTTTTATTTCATTAGTAATGTTCGAGAATGATATTACAGAACTTTAACTATTTAGAAATACATCGTCGATTGATATGAAAAATGGTCATATTCAAAAGATATCTCAGGGTAATACAAAACACCAATAAAAATCGGGAAATAAAAAATATATCACACACGAGAAATTGTCATGGAGCAACCATTCGTTGTTTAGAGAAAAAAATTTAATTCTTTGTCTATTTCGAGAAAATTAATCCTTGAGGCTTTATTAGATTAACAGTTTTGTTTTCATATCGTTATCAAGATTGCAAGTCACACGACAATTACTAGTTACTATTTCTTCTTTCTTTTACTTTCTACCGATAAGTATATTTTTACGTCACATTTAGAAATAATTACTCACCACCACACCTATTTTGTTTGGCACTGAATAACTGAACACAAAAATATCAAAACATTCGCGAATAAAAAAATACCACTGTATTTTCTCGATATGTTTTCTTTGGGAAAGCATGCTATTGTGTTGTCTCTGCCAAGATTGTTTGATGAGCTGCAAAATAAATGTGCTGTTTTGATCCCAAATGTCAATGAAGGAAATGTTTTAATTTTGTATTTTGATACAATTTTCATTGTTTATGTATATTTTATATTTCCTTTTTTTATGCCGTTGAGTTTTTCATTTTAACATATTTACTTTTCCTTTTTCTTTCTTCTTAACACTTATATTTCTCTTTACATTGTTTTCCGTTATTTTCACACTTTTTCTGTACATAGTTCGCGTTTGATTTGAGATTTGTTACTTCTCATATTCGACGAAAGTCGGTTGGAATGCTGTCCAGAAGAATTGCGAAAAATAATGTCATCGATTTTTCTATGACCAGGAACACGAAATAAAAACAAGTTGCTTGGGCCATTTTTGTTTTTAAACACATTACTGGATTCGTGAGAACGGACAGTCCCATTCGAACTTCAGCTGTCCTTTTCTTAACTATTCAAGTGGGTTAACAATGAAGGCTGATTCAACCCAAAATAGTCGTAATGGAATTCAACACAAAGCGATCACGTTGTAGGAGAAAAACATAATGTTTACGTTATTTTGGAAGACATGAAAATGATACGAGGATGTATGCGATCCTGTTATCCGACCGCGTATTCGAATAGTAAACGATGCCCCCCAAATTTTAAGCAAAGAATTAAGAAACAGAACCGCATATATAATCTGTATGGTGACAGGTTATTAATTTCCCTAAAGTTACTGTATATGTCCTTGTGTTTGTCTTGTTTAACAAGTTTCTTGGTTTCACCTTTCGCTATCTTATACTAGACGGATTTATGGACACATTCCCTTCCGATTTTATTTTTCAGATATTGCTTACTTTCTTTGACATCCACTGTGGAATAAGAAAGGCTTGTCCTCTATACTTTTTGTTCAGAACGCTCTTGTATGTCTCTGCAGAGAGCATTATTAATGTTGTCAGCGCCATCATCCTGATGGCAAAGTTGAAAAGCGGTATTAGAAATAAATTTGAATTTCGCTCGGTATTTTGTTACAAGTATTTGTCTAATCTAAGCTTCGATGAAATTTTAGTTCTTCGCGGCCAGAGTCGATATGAAAGCTTTTGCGCACCATGTTTAGTCTCGTTGAAAATTTCCTTGCTATGATTGAGGGAACTATCGTTCTTTCAGCCTATTGAGTCATATTTACAAGATTTATATGAGTATCATTGTAGCGTGGGCGAAGTCAGAGCTTTACGTCTAATTTCCTGAAGCACAAACTAGGTATCATCTTGTGAGTTGCACCATTGATCAGATCCCAGCTATTAAAAAAATAATTGAGAAATCAATAATATTCAACAGCATATCTGCTTCATTGACATGACAAAAGCCCCGGACAGCGGGAAACTAACCAGCTTGTGGCAAATCTTAGACAAAAACTCAATTATTATGAAATACATCAACTTACTGAAAGAAACGTTTATCAACCATACAACATATATCAAAATAGCTCTGGGAACTACACGTTGTTTTGTCGTGTGTTCAGCAGGGTGACGTCATCTCATAACATCTTTTCTCTATCGTTATAGCTGCGCTTATCTACCAAACTGAAGAAGAATGCAACTCCGCCTATCAGATAGGAGGTCAAAACATTACAAACCTTATCTATGCAGATGATCTGCTGAAGATGAGTTAAGTTAGAACTGATTTGAAAACTTTCTAAATGTACTTGACAAACATGCTATAGAAGTTGGCTTAAATATCAACACCTCAAAAAACGAAGTTCATGACAACTTATAAAAAACAATTCCTAACTGCAACTCAAAATGTACAAGCAGCAATCACTCTAAATACTGAGTTTGTATATCTCGGTCACAAGCTAGCAGCAAACAACAATGAGATTATTGTTGTGCAGCGTCGCATTGTTCTGTTTTGGGAAGATTTCAACAGGAACAAAGAAGTGCTAACAGCAAAACGAGTTTCTCATCATTTGAAGTCTACAATCTTTGAAACTTCCATCCTACTATTTGTGTTACATGGTTTCGATTGTGTTAACTGGGCGAAAAAGGCACTTCAAAATCTCGCTACCTTCCAGTAACACAACATGAGACTTATTACTAACAAACGCCTTAGCAACCATATCTCTATCAATGAGCTAATCTACCTTACGAAGCCTAAGCCAATCAAATCATTTATCTAGTCAATTGCACTCATATCGTAGGGTCATATGAAAAGATCAACGAATGGCGTGAGTAACTCATGCCGAGGAAAAAAGTAAGTTTATAAGAGAAGCAATGGACGAGAGACAAAATTCTGGCTTGATAATGTCCAATCAAGGGCACTCAAATTGTTAGGTTATATGAAATGATCAACTAATGGAGTGAGTAACTTATACCGAGAAGAAAAGTAAGCCGATAGAAGAAGCAACGGTTAACAGACAAATTCTGGTTTGATAATGTCCACTCAAGGGGTACACAAATTGAAGGGTTATATGAAATGATCAACTAATGGTGTGAGTAACTTATGCCGAGAAGAAAAGTAAGCCGATAAGAGAAGCAACGGTCGACAGACAAAATTCTGGCTTGATATTCTCCGCTTGTGAACTGCCTTTGACCTTTAACCTTTGAATGCTGCCGTGGTAGATCAGACTTTGTGGAGAATAGGTCATATGTTTATACGCTATCGGAAACAAGCGGAAGAAGTGACTGATATTGATGATTATTAAAGAACAGGAATATGCTGTTAGAAACAAAGAAACTAGTGCTGTACTCTTATGTAATAACCATCATCCAAGGTGGCAGTAAATGCTGCTCAACTTGGCCACCGAAAAGAAGGAAACACAAATGTCCTTCTAATGGATGTGGATTGAATGATTTATTTGATTTTTACGGTTCATCACCATTTTCCAGGGTATTTAAAGCCAGCATATATTTTAAGATTGCAAGAATTTTTTGTTTCTTTATTTTCACATCAATAATGTTTTAGCGATAGAAGTCTTACTAATTAACCCAGAACTGAGGTGGAATAAGAGGTGTAGTGAAACTTTTCCCAAGCGTATTTTCCTGAAAGTTAATATAACGAACCCAGCAGGAATCGGAACCGAGTTCGCTGATTAACAATTCCGAGCCATTACTCAACATCCCCACATACGAGCATCCATCACCTTGTATTCCCAAACTGTCAGCTATCTAGGTAGTGACCATGTTCGACGTTGCTTCAAATTGTCAATATATACATATATAAATCCCTCTTATTTTAATTGCCAAATACAATTTTCAAATTAAAAAAATGGAATGCCAGCATAACATCATGATAAACAGATATATTATAATTCACAGTTGTTTAACGGTCAGTTTATACTCAGTACCTGAAGATTGCATCGTGCAGGATAATATATATATATATATATATATATATATATATATATATATATATATATATATATATATATATATATATATATATTGTTAGTGGATACTCTCTTCGCACAACAAATGAATGATCAGTAAAATAAGGAGGTGCACAAATTTTATGGACTGGTTTCTCTTACAGAAGGTAGCGACGGAGAGTGAGAAGAAAGAACTAAGCATAAACTGCAACAAGACAGAGTGCATGGTCTTCACTAAGAGGATGAGCCCAAAATATGATTTGAAGTTTGGGAACACCAGAATCAAGCAGACGCGGAATTTTAAATAACTGAGAAGCGTCTTGACAGAGGACGGTAAGTGCAACACTGAGATCTGTCAGAGTATTCGGATGGCCAAAAATACATTCCACAAGCTGTGCAACGTACTGTGAGACTGGAGGATTTCTTTGATAATAAAGAAAAGTATACATAACTGTTACGTGACATCTGTCCTGCTTTACTATTACGATAAATAACAAACAAAATTGCCACTTTATACAATTAGACATAATAGAATTTTACCCATCCATAACAGAACGCATGTTAGATAAGGCCATCATCTTAGCTCAGAAACAAATAATAATAAAACCAAACGAAATCGACATCATTAAGGACTCCCGTAAATCATTACTATTTCACAATGAAGAAGCATGGATAAAGAAAGATGTGAATTTTGACACAACAATGGGAAGCTTTGATGGTGTTATATGCGAAATCATAGGTATTTATTTACTACACGAACTAAACGAAATAATAGATACAAATGACACAGATCTCTACAGGGACGACGGTCTGATAATCTTAAGAAACTGCAACAAACAAAACATAGACTTAACTAGAAAAGCAATAATATAGATTTTCTAGATGTTACCTTCAACCTAAGAAAAGGCACATACAAACCATACAGAAAACTCAATGATAAACCACTCTATATACACATATCTTCCAACCACCCATCTTCTATAATCAAACAGATACAGAAATCGATTAACCGCAGGCTTTCTGACAATTCCTTCAATGAATCTATATTTAAAATGCTAAGAAAGACTACAAAACAGCACTAAAAAGATAGCGGATTCCCAGCAACATTCACATACTCAACACAGAACACAAAAGAGGCCAACAGGAAAAGAAATATGATATGGTTCAACCCCCCGTACAGCAAAAACGTAAAAACAAACGTTGGAAAAATATTCTTCAAACTTTTACACAAACACCTCCCAGAATCAAGCACACTACACAAAATATTCAACAAGAACACAGTAAACATCAGCTACCGTTGCATCGAGAACATGGCACAAATAATAAAAAAGCAAAACAGGAAAATCATCAACAAACCACACGAACAAATTAAACCCACGTACAACTGCAGAATAAAAAACGTATGTCCCTTAAATAGTAATTGTTTACAAAACAACGTAATCTACCAAGCCACGATAAAATCTCCAGATAATGATGAAAAAGTATACATATGAGTAAGTGTAGGACCCTGGAAACAAAGAAATTATTTACACAAAACATCTTTCACAAATAGTAAATATGCGAACAGCACAATGCTTTCTAAGTATATCTGGGAAATAAAAAACAAAACGCACAACACACCAGAAATATCTTGGAAAATAAGGAAAAATTCATCAGCTTATAATAACCAATCAAAAACTTGCAAATTTGCTTGGAGGAAAAATAGCTATCATTACCTTCCCAGACCAAAATAAATTATTAAATAAAAGATCCGAGGTAATCTCAAAATGCAGACATAAAAATACATGTTTACTATGTAACTTACAAATCGAAAACAAAAAATATAAATAAATACATAAACAAACAAAATGACAATAAAATACGCAAAATAAATTAATCCAAACAAATTACCGAATTACGTCTGTTAGAATAGACGTAATAAAATAAAAAATATGAAACAAAATCAATAAATAAATTAAATAATAAACAAATTAGGAAACTGTTATGACCAAAATATTAGAAAATAAAAATCAAAGCAAAAAATCGAACGAAAAATAGCTATAATTGTTATATAACGATAAAAAATGAATAAAAATTTTTAAAAATAATATACTGCGTTACTTAAAAATCGAAAACCAAAAAGCGAAAATATACAATGTAACAAATAAATAACAACAATTAAAATAAATTGATCTAAATACATCCAAATATATAAATAGACTAACAACCGATACCGATAAACTAGCCGTTTAGAAAAACAAATAAAGATAATCAATCCAAATAAATAAATTAAAAAATGTTCCCGCCAAAATAATAGTTAGAACAAACCACAACAATCAACCCCATAATTGAACAAATAGCTTTAAATATCTTCCCAAACAAAAACAAAACTATTAAATAAGCTATATCAACAAAATTTTATTACGTTAATAAAAGCACCGATCAAAATAAAAATAAAAAATAAATAAATATATAAGAAAAAATAAAAATAAAAATAAATACAAACAAGCAAAATAATTCGACCCAAATAAATAAATAAACAAATAAATGACTTCCGGTAAGATAAGCGCCCAAATAGATTGCCCAGACTAAGCTATATAAACAAAACTTCACTACGTTAATAAAAACACCGATCAAAATAAAAATATAAATAATTATATAAGACAAAAATAAAAATAAAAATAAATAAAAACATGCAAAATAATTTGACACATAAATAAATAAACAAATAAACGAATCTCCGGTAAAATAACCGCCAAAATAAACTACCCACAATGCCCCACTGAGCTGTATATATAAATAGCCGAGAAAAATAACAGCACTCGTGGCCTGACGATTGCATCTAGCATGAAACAGTCTGTCGCCTCTAAGTGTTGACTTCTATGTTCACTTTTATATTTACAGACGCTCTATCTCTGATATTGAGCACTTTATCCCATAAATAGAGCACACTTTATTTCTTCATATATATATATATATATATATATATATATATATATATATATATATATATATATATATATTGTCTGTGTAGTTTGTCGTTGCTTGGCAAATTTTCATGCAAACAAAACACACTATCATTATTGCTTTGTCCGTTTATTTTTTAATATATTGTAATGTAATTGTCATCTTTGATAATGACTTATGTAAGCAGAAAGCTTAGAGAGGATTTAAATATGTATCAATATTGTGATTTTCTTTCGTCTTTTTTATGATAATGTTATTAAGCTTATAAGACAATATGAAAGGAATTTGCTTAAAATAAATAGACAAAACTTGTCTATATTAATTAATGAAACATGCATCATTATATAAATATATATGTGTGTGTGTGTTTGTGTGTGTGTGCGTGCGTGCGTGTGTCATAGTCCATAAAAACATGGTAAAAACGTTAGTGTTACTAGTTCGCTTTCTTGACAGCATCTCTTTCCATGGTGTGTTCCTAGGATAAAATACCGACTTTTAACAGATATCTCCCTGTCATGAAGAAACGAATTTACCAGTGAAATGACGTCTGAGGTTCTTGCACATAATTTATTGTTTTACGGTATTGAAGGTCTTGTTAAATGTACGCAGGAATTTGTTTTTTTATTCATCCGAATTCTATTGTATTTGACGTGATTTCAAATTCATATGCCTGGTTCACCTATTAGGGAGAATGGCCCATTGTCACTGTAGCACTATCGTATTCAACATTCAGTCGAAAGGAAAATTTTACCAAAATAGTGTCCCTAAATGTCCCTTATATTGTGCCTTTGTACAATGTTATCATGATGCCATTTCTCTATTCCTTTTATCTTTCCCCGTATTCCAGTTGTTCTGGATGATCGTGTACCTAATGTTAGGCATCTTCACCATCGCAAATAATTCAGGAAAGATGCCATCCTTTCCGAAAGGATTCTCGAATTTCGAATTACTGACATGATTTTATTTCTTCCAGTTCATGATGATAATTTATAGATTACCCGATACATACCTATCTATGATGAGTGGAGAGAGAAAGTTTTCTTTCCACTTCTTATCGATTTCCTAGTAAGCAACTTTGTGCTATCCTTTGCTATAAGAGAAGTTATTGAGGCCATTGTTGGTCCGAAGGCCAGCTTTACAGGTTGTATAGCTCTTTACTTTTCGTTATTTAGTTAGCACATTGCATTTCTACGGCTTTCAGACTACCAATGTTCCCATATGTGTAGGTCCTACAGCTACGTACTTCCATCCCGTCAGACCTGTAGGCGTGGTCACTGGAATTTAGAAACCACAGTACTGACAGATATAACGATGTCAGCAAATTGAAGAATACTACAAAAAACATTTTAAATCAGTTAATTTATAATATTAATGCTCTGGAAATTTACATTGAGCACTATTGTGTAAAAATAAAAATATCTATAAGAACACCGGATTATATATCTTACTGTTCTTTCTTTCTTTATACATATATATATATATATATATATATATATATATATATATATATATATATGTGTGTGTGTGTGTGTGTGTGTGTGTGTGTGTGTGTGTGTGTTAAGGAGTCTCCACTTTTCACACAAATGGACTCACCAAAGGTATATATATACTACTACCAGTGAATACCCTAACAGACAAGGAGTTGAGACGGAAAAACAGAAGAGTAGTAGAGTTCAGTAGTAGTAGAGTAAGTCACACGCAGAGACGGCGGCAAGCGTCACACGTAGACTCAGTAAGGAGTCATACCGCGATACTTCAATACCAAGACTGTATATATATAAGGCGCTACTAACCCTCATTCCTTGATCTACTAATCCGTATTAACTGTTTGCATTATTACGTTAATACATTTATTTTCCTTATCCATTCCTGGCGTTTATTATTTATTGATATCGCATTTCATCACGGAATCCATAATGATATTAAATATGGGATAATACATAAGCACAACACAAGTAATTCTACATTCCCGAGCATACACATATACATTTATGCATAAATATACACAGATATACCTACGCAAACATTTTAGATTGTTCGTCAGAATAATGAGTTGATCACCAAATACACCACTCTTTATTATCACTATTATAATAATTTTTGTATAAGTGATACATAGTAGAAACTAATAGACAGGATAACTATCTAATAAATATGAAATAATCACCAAATAAATATAATAGAATTTTTATTATTGGCGTTATTAAAATGCTGAATGATAAATGATAGGAATATCGATTATTTTCCTATCATTTATCATTCAGCATTTTTTAAGGAAAATAGATGTATTAACGTAATAATGCAAACTGTTAATACGGATTAGTAGATCAAGGAATGAGGGTTAGTAGCGCCTTATATATATATTTGTTATTCTTTATTTGGATTATTGCAATAATCCAAATAAAGAATAACAAAATAAGCTTAAGTTAGGTGTCAAAAC
>OZ038485.1:125766329-125786329 GCA_964036315.1 Acanthosepion esculentum | reverse complement strand
GCTAAAGACTGGTTATCAAGCCATTCAAATAAATATTGCTCTAGAAAATCACAGTAACTTTTGGAATTCATTTTAACCCCGTCTTTCAGTTTAAATAGACCCACGAGCTCATTACCAATAATCCCAGCCCATATCATGATCCCACCGCCGCCTTGTTGGCGTTTAAAAATTTCCTTGAGTCATGTTGCTTGCAAACCCATCCTCGAGACCATCCATCCGGCCCATCGAGGGTGATCCTTGATTCGTCTGTAAAAAGCACTTTACTGAAATCAGTTTTCATGTATTTTTTTGCCCACTGCAATCTTCTTTTCTTATGTTTTTTTTTTTGTTAAAATGGGTTTCTTTATATGATTTTTTACATCAGCAAACTTCCTTAATGCTTTACACCTTGTTTCCCTTGACACCATAGGAGCTCCAGCGGCCTCACATATGAACGCACTTGACTCATTTGTGTTTCTTATTAATTCTCTTCGGATATGTGATAGATCTCGCTTTGTTAAATTCCTGAATTCAGTCTGAAACTTTTTTACCTTGGTTGAATTCCCATTTGCCATATTTTCCTGATTGTTTGATGATCCCTTTTCAAATCCTTAGAAATTTGAAGCGAAGACTTCCCTTTGCTAATTTCTTTGATTATATAGTTCTTTTCATTCATTGTTAGTTCTTTTTTACGAGCCATAATACTAAATTCTAGTTCTTGCGAATAATGTCTTGACATTGCAAAATGCTATAATTACTGAAAAATACTAAATATCAATCTGAAATTGAAAATTGGGACTTAATTGCTTTCATGCTTACTCGCTATACATAATAGTACAAATTATTTCATTGGATAACACATATATATGAATTTTACATAAAATGTTTGCCAATACCTCTTTTGCATATAATCTCTAGACGCAGTTTATGTGTGTATTTTATTTATATGTGTATAAAATGTCTTGCATATATGTATATGCATATATTTTTGTGTGTATGTATATATATATATATATATATATATATCTATATCATTTATGTTGTGCTTTTATATATGTTTTTTATACGTTTTCAAGTATTTATATAAATTTTGTTTATATATTTCCTTTTTGTATATATGTATATATGTGCATATATATATATGCATGTAGGTGTGTATATATATATATATATATATATATATATATATATATATATATATATATATATATATATATATTGTGCATGTGTATATATAAATGTATATGTGGAAACATGTTTATATTTATTTTCATATATATGCGTGATTGTATTTTTTTATGCGTATATGTATGTATGTATGGAATTTTTATGTTATTTGCATAATTAGATATATTTTAATTTTGATATGGGTGTTATTATCGCCATGGTTATGATTTGAAATATAAGAAGAATAGTATTATTTATTCTGAATTTGGAAGATATCTATGGTATTTATAGACATATATGATTATATGTTTTTAGATATATGAGGGTTGTCTTTTTTTACAGATATATAATTGCATAGTTTTCTTAGTAACCTAGATATCATTAATTAACCTTCATATCCTTTTTAGTGTTATTATTATTATTATTATTATTATTATTATTATTATTATTATTATTATTATTATTATTATTATTATTATTATTTTCTTTGATATCTGGCGTTTACACAATTCTTTCTGGGTACCGCCCAGGGACCTAAGGTTAGAAATGGCATCATGAAACGTTCTCCTTGAAAATAATAATAATAATAATAATAATAATAATAATAATAATAATAATAATAATAACAACATAGCTAAAGCCTTTCGTAAAGTGTGGGCTGTACTTGTCAGAACAATCTTTTGTATCTCTTTGAGGCATGGACTTCCAGGGATTCCTTCAATTAGTCTACTGGAATCTTTTCCAAGCAGTCCTATTATTATTATTATTATTACTATTATTATTATTATTAGTAGTAGTAGTAGTAGTAGTAGTGTATCATTGTTTTTATTATTAATATTATTATTATTACCATTATTATTATGTATAATTATATTTATTGTCTTTGAATAATACATACACACACACACATATATTATTTTAGGAAGAGAATATTTTGTTGGAAAATCGTATAAATAATTTTTTCAAGATTTGTTTACACCATTATTATTATTATTATTATTATTATTATTATTATTATTATTATTATTATTATTATTATCTATGTCATAGCATACCTACAGTCGATAGTGGGTATGTCCCTAATCACATAAATACAGTAGTAAATGCTGTGTGTTCGCCTGCTGTCGCAGGTTCATCTCCAGCTGTGCTGGTCGGATTCTCTGCCTCCGAGCAGAGAGGATACCCAGAGGAAGCTATATTAATGGTCAGAGTCTCGTCTCGGGAAAGAGCTAACCGACCCCGAATTTTTGGCCGAGCCTACGGGATCGGTTACCCTACATTAAATTCGGCCTTGTGCCTCATCTGACCGCGTGGAGCGGTTAGCAGATATCATGCAGTTAGAGATTCATTGAGCAATGCACTTGACTCACTTCTAGCGGGTGACTACTTCTTCTAGGCACCGCTGGCGAATATCATATGTGTTGTTCTTGTCCTAAGTATTATCGTTCTTTACCAACCTTCTTGTGATTATTCAATTCCATAACCTTCCCTAGTTTACAACGATTTATATTTTTATGTCTTAATTTGTATCTGTTTATAAAAAGGGTGCAAAAGTGTCATGAATTGAATGACTACAAATATCCGATTGGAAAATATTAGATTGTATACAAGAAATCTATCCGTCTATCTTAATTAATTGTTCCTTTTTCTCTCATTTTTCTCTCATCTTCCCTTTTTTCTCTTTCTTTTCTTTCGTATTCTCTGTCTCCTTCCTCTGGCACCATCTAAAGATCCCTGTCTTCTTAAGTGTGCTCCTCCGTAAATTAGGTGTTGAAACTTGGCTAATGCATGGAATAATAATGCAAACACAAAATGTATTTAGAATAAAATGTATTGAAACAAGAAAGTGTACACAATATTTACATATAGTCTTTTGTATATTCCTGGGAAAACCGTTCCTGGAGAATGTGTTGACTAAGTCGCAGTCGGGCAGAGTCTCTAGTTGGATCTCTTGATTCGCCCCCCTGTCTTCCGGTACCAACCATATTTATATCGTCGGTACTCCGCTATGCAAATTAGGTGGATCCTACCACAACATTAGGTCAGCATGTCTACGAACTAAAAAAACCTTTTGGAACAAAATTTGAAATATCTTTTTCTTTTTTCATGACCCTAGGCTTATCTGAATCCATAACTTTTCATCCTTACCTCTGCCATATTTAATTCTGCATAAATTATGTTTTTATCTTTCTTTGAACCTGATAAAATATTTATCCATTCATTTGTGTGTAATGTCGGTGGACTGAATATTTGGAATCGAACTTTTCGATTTTAATGAAATAAATATCCCGATGAGATTGTGAGCCGTCGTTTTAAGTATATATATATATATATATATATATATATATATATATATATATATATATATATATTCATTCAAATATACGCTTTTAAGTAGGCGCCCGAGGAGGTCGTCAGTGATGTTTTGACTTGGTTCATCAGGGAGTTTCGGGTCTTTCAACATCATACTCCCCATCACCAAATCGACCCAATCAGGGAGGATCTAACCCTGATTCCCCCTCACTTTTAAAACGCTAACAGTTACACTGACCTTTTTAAAGAATTCTACGAAGAAAGACCACGTATTCCGCACATCCGATTGGCTGTTTGTACAACCAATCAGCCGCGCGAACTATTTTTAAATGGCCCGCAGTGGGGACTAGCTTTTTTTTTTTTTTTTCTTTGGTGGATAGCAGCTTCAATGGATAACCGAGGAGGTAATCTTAATATTCCTAAGTTTAATCCCTTCCCTAAGTGTTGCATCGTTTAAATATTGCCGGTTGTATTTTATCTTTTTTTTTGGGGGGGGGGGAATTAAACTCAACCCTACTATTACATTTATCGTTTAGCCCGATTCTTAAAATTTGTTACAGGTAAACTTTAACTGGATTGGTTTTATTCGCTATATTTAAATAATTGTCCATGAACATAGTCTATTTCTTTACACACAATAATAAAATTAGAAAGAAAATCGATAAAGTAAAGTAAGCAACATAATATTCCTTACCATTAAACTATTTACAAATTTAAGGTCGTTTAAATACAGTAGACTACGAAATGCTCCTGGAATATAATAATTATTATACTTCACATTAGAAAACTACACACACACACACATTATAAATACACACACACACACACATGTATACATATATGAATCGCTTAAAAGTAAACCCTATAAACTAATAATATAGAATAGAAATATACAGACGATTTAAAAGAAAAATCGAGAGAAAACTCTATAAATACATTATGTACGTGTTATAATTCCGATTAAAAAAACAAAAAAAAAACAAAAAACGCTTAAGGTAAATAGTAATTTAAACTACCGCGTATAAAAAGGGTTTAACATAAAAATATATTTACAAATAACACAATTTACCAATTGACATATGTTCGTTGACTGTACCTGTACAAATAAAGTCACTTAAATACATATATATATATATATATATATATATATATATATATATATATATATATATATATATATATATACACACATACACATATATATACACATATATATATATATGAAAACGCTGTCAATATTATGTTACCATTATATAATAATTATTTACAGATTTAACTGGCTTAATAATTTTACTTTGTAGTCCAAGAGCTATCACGCTTAATCCATAATTTGCTGTCCTTTCTGCTGTATTAGTTATGGTCCGAATGGCCTTTCTTTTGTTAGCACCTGCTAAGCCAATATCAGTTAGGGCTTTGCAAAGCGACCTTGCAGCAAAACCCCTTACATCCACCTCGATTGGTAAACAGCTTGATTTCCATCCATTGTTTTTACAACTCGTTTTTAATTCGTCGTATTTTAACATCTTCCGTTCGTGGGCTTCTTCTGCATGCTCTTCCCATGGCACTGTCAGTTCCCACATTTTACTTTCTTAATATTATTAGAGAAAAATACTAAATCTGGGCGTAAAGATGTTTGCACGATGTGGTTGGGGAATTTTAATCTTTTCCCTAAGTCGACCCTTAATTCCCAGTCCGTTGCTGGTGACAGGATATTTGCTATGTTCTTGTTCTTTTTTTGGGGTTTCTCACCAGCTCTATGAAACTCTATGGCTCTTTTATCTAGGTTTAAGGTATTATTGCTGATGGCCGTACTAACTATCTTTGCTATATCCTTTAATATTTCATCATGCCTCCATCTATACCGGCCTTCCGTTAGGGCTGTCTTACAGCTACTTAGAATATGCTTTAGAGTTCCATGACGCGAACACAATTGGCATAGTGGCGATTCTGTTTCATACCATAGGTGGAGGTTGGTAGGACTGGGAAGGATGTCATATACAGTCTTAATAAGGAATTTTATGTTGATATCATTATTCCATATGTCCGACGATTTTATTGTCCTGTAAATAATAGATTCCCAATTAGTCCACGCACCTTGTTGCCTTAGTGCTACCATCTTTGCTACCCTTTTCTCCTCCTCACCTTTGCGTACTTCTTCTTGTATTAAAAGGTTCTTTTCTTTACCTTTAGCTCTGTCCACCCGAATGGTAGGAAAAAACCCTAAGCCTGCTCGTCCCGTAGCCACAGCGCCTAATATGGCCTTTTCGCGGAGCCTTTCTTTCGCGACACGCAATTCGTTCTCTACTCTCCATTTCCTTCCTGAGTGGATTTCAATGCCTGCTCCAGCCACCTTTGGATCTTTGGATAACTTGTACTGCATTATTGTTCTGATTTTGGTGACTTTGAACTCCTCTACTAGACTTCTAAAAGGAAGTTGCAGAGCATTGGTATTACCGTATAGAGCAGCACTAGTTAAACTCTTCGGTAAACCTAACCATCTTCGGAGTCGCATGTTAATCCTTTTTTCTAACTGTTCTATATGAGATATTGTAAACTCATAGATAGACAATGGCCATAGGATTTTGGGAAGAATGGCATGCTGATAAATCCAAGCTTTAAATCGGCCTGGTAAACCGGACTTATCAACCCTGATTAACCAAGTCTCTAGTTTGTCTTTTGTTTCTTGGATTGCTGTTGTGTCTTTTAGAGAGTGATCTATTCGTTTTCCCAGGCTTTTTACGGGCTTTTCCCTAATTGTTGGTATGTCTCCCCCGGATAGTCTGAATCTCTCCTTATCTAATACGTTCCCTTTCCTTAAAACGAGTGATCTCGATTTCACAGGGTTGAAACTCATTCGGGCCCATGTGATATGCTTTTCAATCCCCTTTAGCAGCCATCTCGCGCCAATAACGGATGTAGTGGTTATCGTCATATCATCCATATAGGCTCTCATAGGAAGTTGCCTTAAATCTGACCTAGTCATCGGCCCTTTACATTCTGTTTCTGCCGCTTTAATTAACATGTTCATGGCTAAACAGAAGAGGGTCGCTGAGATTGTACATCCCGTTATGATGCCTTTCTCCAATTTATGCCATGCCGACGCAGTATTTTCTGATAATGTTCTCAAGTGGAAATTGTTGTAGTAATCAGAAATTAATTCAGTTATTTTACTTGGTACATAATGGCGGTGGAGAGCGGCTTCCACTAGTTTATGTGGTATTGATCCGTAGGCGTTTTTAAGATCTAACCACACGATTGCTATATCGCCCCTATTTTTCTTCGCTTCTTTTAATAGTTGCGACACGACCCCTATATGCTCGATACATCCCGGCATTCCTGGTACTCCACCTTTTTGTACAGAGGTATCTATGTATTCATTTTTAAGAAGGAAATCTACCAAGCGTCGGTTTAAGATGCTGAAAAATATTTTACCCTCCGTGTTCAACAGGGAGATGCATCTGAATTGCTCTATCTTTCTGGATTTCTCCTCTTTAGGGATCCAAATGCCTTCAGAGTGTCTCCATTGTCCTGTTATTTTCCCTCTTCTCCAAATAACTTTCATTAACTTCCATAACATTCGACGGAGTTTTGGACAACGTTTATAAACTGTGTAAGGCACTCCGTTTGGACCTGGTGTTGAGGCCGTTCTGGCTGCTGTAATGACTCTATTAATTTCCATCCAAGTTGGTTCTTTCAAGTCAAAAGGCGTTGATGGTGTATTAGGATTTATCAGGGATGTATTTTCTACAAGATCTAGCTGTCTGTCTGGATCACTCAGAGTTTCTTGGAGGAAAGCATTAATTTCACTGGGGGTACTCTCCAAGTGTCCACTTCGATTTCCCCTAACAGCTTCTTTGTAAAATTGAATGGATTAGAGAGAAATGCCATCCGTTTCTTCGCCCTTTCTTTCCTCCTTCGTCTATGCCATTCTGCTCTACGTAACGACTTCATATTTGAACGAATTAGGTCTCGAAGCTCCCGTAACGGTTGTCTTTCTTCGGGTTTCGCGATTTTGTATTGTTTCCGAAGAGTTTTGAGTTCCGACCTAAATTGTTTAATTTTTAATTCCCTCCTATTTTCTTTGCTAATACCTTTCTTTTCCTTCCGATCCTCATATCCAAATTTTCCTGCTGCATAACTAATGATGATTTTGGACATTGTCGTTAGTCGTTTATCCACCGAGCCTCTTGATGTTATTTTAAGGATCTCGCTGATGTCCACGTCGAATTCGTGCCAGTCGTGTTTATTACTGGCTGGGGGCCATTTTATCTTTCTTCGAAATGGAGTATCAGGCCCTACTTGAACCTCTGCTTGGAGGGACTGGGCACTGTGGTGAGCTTCCCGGCCCTGCGCCTCCTGCGTCTCACCAGGAAAAATTCCTGCGCGCTGCTGTTGGTTCGACCGCACCTGACACCTCATTTTTGTCTGATGGATTTTAAGGCCGCGCATGTTTTTACATATTTTTCCACGTGGGCATATCAGTTTCGTTGTCCGTAAATTCGTAGCTTGGTTCGTTTCCGTTTCATCCGGCCTAATGGGGATCTCATTCTCCCCCCCTCTCGGGATCCCCTGGGGGTATTTATTCGAATGAGTTTCTGTAGCGTTTTCAGAGTTGCGTAAGTCGGGTTGCTAGCCCAGAAATACAGTTTGTGGTCTCTCCTCACCGTCAATTGGCTTTCCAATTTGTCAACCAGTCTATTCCTGGTTCGTCGTCCGGTCTGTTCCCGGCTGTCACTGTTAAAACAGTAGAAAGAATAATTCAAAAATACGCTTTTAAGTAGGCGCCCGAGGGGGTCGTCAGTGATGTTTTGTATATATATATATATATGATTATATATATTTATATATATTAAACAATATACTTAATCACAATACTCTGTCTGTCGTCTTTAATGAAACATGTATAAATGAAGGATTGTTGCTTACATACACAATTATCAAATTACGAGCCGGCATTCCACAAGGAAAGTAACAACACTGTCTCTCACACACACACACACACACACACACACACACACACACACACACACACACACACACACACTCACACACACACACACACACACACACATATATATATATATATATATATATATATATATATATATATATATATATATATATCATTATTATTATTACAAAGAATAAATCAGTTTGGTTAAAGGTAACTAATGGCGAATTCACTTCGCTAACAGATTTATTCAAACATTATCTTACTACACACTTGTTGAATGACTTAATCCTTGTTTTTGAAAATTTTCAAAATGGATGAAATGTTCCGCCAGGTTGCAAGTACTTTCGATAATTCTATTATCATCATCATCAGACATGCATATTTTTTTTCAGTTTTCAAATTGACGGAACATCTAATCCATTTATTTTTTTTAAAACAAGGATCACACAATTAAACGAATGGTAAGTAAACTAATGCTTATTTAAATCAGTTAGCGAAGTGAATTAGCCAATAATTATATTAACTTTACTGATTTATTCATTGTCTGACTTCTTCTTTACAATATTAATTATACTGCACCATTCAATATATATATATACATAAATATACATATGTATGTATATATATATATATATATATGTGTATATGTGTGATCTTTTCTAGGTTATCAGGACAGCTATAACTTAATTTTAGTGCATAAGTTATAGCTGTACTTATAACCTAGAAAAGATTATTAAGAAACATAATACTAATATCTTAAAGAAACACTTATACCAGGACCAAAAAATTGTAGACAAGGGAAAAATACAAACAACAATTAATGAGGGTGAACAAAAATTATATAATTGTAGAAACCCTCAAAACTGTCCTCAACAAAATAAATGTTGCATGGAATCAGTAGTATACCAATGTAATATATCTTCTATTGAAAACCCTGAAAACATAAAAATTTATATAGGTTGCACTAGCCATGAGTTCAAAAAGAGGTTCAACCAACATCAATGCTCGTTTAGGATAAATAAGTATAAAAGTCAAACATCTCTCTCGAAGTACTTCTGGCACCTAAAAGAATCCAATAAAACACCTACAGTGAAATGGAAGTTAATAAGGGCTAGAATATGTAGGTCATTAAATGACCCATGTCCTTTATGCATACATGAGGAACTATATATTACTAAGTTTATAATAAATAAAAATTTACTGAATCAGAGAAATTAAATAGCTATTTTATGTCGTCATTGCCAAAAATTTTCTTTAAATAATCTTTAAATAATATTTAAAAAAAAAAATTACGTGATAATTATGCATACTCATATTTGATGGGAATAAATAATTTTAAATAATGTAAGTAATTCTATTACATTTACTTGGTTTATAAAGAAATATAGCCGATTAAATTTAAAAGTTAAATTTGAAAGTAGAATTTTTTAAAATGTTTTAAAATTGAAATTAAATAAAACAGATTCTAACCTAAACATCTTTTAAAATTGTAATTAAATAAAACGTACTCTAACCATAACACCTCTCTCAAAGCAATTCAAACACTGAAAAGAATCCAAGTGAACACTAAAGTCAAATAAAATTAATAAGTTAGCATATAATATTGAACATTAAATGTCCTTTATACATACATATATACATTTATATTACTAAATTTATAAATAAAAGTTTACTGAATTAGTGAAATAATTTAACCACCTTTGCCGTCATTGTCATAAAGTTTACATAAAATAAAATAAAATAATATTTACTTATACTCGATAAGAATAAATAATTTTAAATACTGTAAGTAATCCTAATACATTTACGTGGTTTTAAAAAGAAGTATAGTATATTAAATATTAAAAATAATTTTTTAGAAAGGTGGATAAAACATATTCTAGCCTAAACAGTCCCTCAAAATCTTTAAATATACAAATAGAAAAAATACCATAAGAATTTTTGCCGTTAGAAAAAACCCCAGATGACATGAATTTAGCGGATGTCAGAATTTGTTAAAAAGATACATCCCTACCCATCCCTAAACATAACCCCGCTTTCAAATGTAACTATTAACTGATACAACGAAAATTAAAAATTGAACCCTCTACCACCCCTTGTCTAGATGAATGGATTTATCGGTAACCTTGGAAACCCTCAAATTATGAATCTTTCCTGTGCCGTTAACAACCGTAAATTTTAAAAAGTAAGTTACTCCAAAATTCGCTTGATGAGGAAATGGAACTAATGTCTTTGGTTTAATAACAAAATTAAATTCAGGGGCTTTAGCTTCCATTTCTGAAACATGGTTATCACTGTGTAGCGGTAAAACCATATTTTAAATCTATTAATTTATTATATATATATATATATATATATATATATATATATATATATATATATATATATATATATATATATATTATGTATATCCAAATATTTTAATATATTTACACAAATAAGTTGTATCCATAAAAATAACGCATAAACAGAATTAAAAAGTAATATATAACTGCAGTTGTGAAAAACAAGATATACTATACAATTTTAATAACTACCAGCCTCATCATGAACAACAATAACGCCTGTAAGATCCTAATTACAGAGAACCAATATTAGGAAATGAGATGTGTTTTAAGGAACTGTGTTTCTGATCAAACCAAATTCAGTAGTAATTATATTGGATATACCATTGCATGCTTAAAAAGAAAACTCACATTACATCTCTCAAACCATAGTCTCATTTAAACGCACACAGAGAGCTACCAAACACCATACTTGTAGATAATACAAACATTATCTGCATGTAAAAAATATCTCAAATAATGGAAGTATATTCACTAAAATAATAAAAGACCCACATACAATAACATCAACAATGAATTAGGCCGCAGTGTGATAAACTTTTTTAGACAATAAATACATGTCGATAAATCTAATCATATATCGACGGAAACTTTCAGACGTAAGATATCGTTTTTATCACACGAGTGTCGGAAGTCATGGTGACTTGTTTATAACTGCCTTGTTTATACATATATATATATATATATATATATATATATATATATATATATATATATATATAATAATATAGACAATATTAGTGGTGAAGATACACATACATATGCAATTATATATGCACATACACATATGTGTATAAAAATAATTCCAAGAGGATATGATCCAGGTAGAACTCGATGTCCAGGAGAGAGTAAGGATATAATAAAAAGACTTAAACACTAATATTCCATGATCATAATTTATTCCATTGCAATCGCAAAAACGACCCAATTCATCAGACCTACAGATTCAAATGAAAACGGAAAAACGACTCTGTGTGAGAGTGTGGGGGGACCCGTGATCTATATAGAGGGGTAATAGACGAGAGAGACGGGGCGGACTTTAAACGGAGAGGGCACTAAAATTTAACTGAGGGAAGATTTAAAAAGGGATTTCAGTGATAAAAGGGTGCGTATTTTCAAAGATATACCGGAAGAGTGTACATTTCTTGGTGACACTGACACCCCTTAGGCGATACAATCTTATGCTCCCGCCCAGCCCCCTACAACGCATACGTACACACACTAATAAGATAAAGGGAGAGTTTAGATAATCTAACCTTAGAAGGGTTTTTAGAATTCCCTAAAGTTAAGTAGGTGCGGCGTTCTGAAACGTATTGTCTAGCCGTTTCAAGTCATAAACTAACAATCTCTGCCTCCATAAATTTATCGGACTGGCCAAATGATTCTCGGGCGGCCTGTTTTCATCCCGCCCCCATCCCAAACGAGACTGTTTGACCAACACAAGGAATTTTGGGGAAATCCCGCTGACAAGATAAGGGCTGATGAAAACTTGTAGACGAAATTCCATTTTCTCTCTTCGTACCTACGGTTGATTATACATACCTGCGTACATTTACACCCATATACAGCTATATGTCTACATATATATATAGATATTCCGAAATATGCACACACACACATAAATACATCTGCATATATATCTCTCTACCTACGTATCCACACGTTCATACATGTAGGTGTACACACGCACACACACACACACACACACACATATATATATTCATGTACTTACATACATACACCCATATATACATATATCTATGCGTATGTTTTCATATACACGTCTACACACACAGATGCGTACACCCACATGAACGCACCTATCCATTTCTATATTTAACCCGAATCAAAGGTCAATTAAAACATATATAAAATTTTAAAACCGCTGGGTGAGTAGCGTGTATTTATCTCTAATGCTAGAATGTATACCTAGGTGTCTAACTATTATAATTCTATCTGATTTTGCAAATCAGTTATTAGGGGAACGTTTACCCACCCAACCCCTCACACATGTATCACCACGTGAATAAAGAAAAGCCAAAATTAGAAGTACATGTCGCATCACATAAACATACACAATGATACATATACGTAATGGTCATTGCATGGATGAAGCATTAAAAAAATAAAATAAAATAAAATAAATAAATAAATTAAAAATTGGAATACCTGGTGTCTCACATAACCATACACAATAATACATACAAGTAATATTCAATACACAGAAAGTCATGCCCGATGTTATTGGGATAAGGTGGAAGTGTCACACCTGGCCACGTGCTACAAAACGGTGTTCATGTTTTGAACCGTTTTATATGCCTTCATTTGGAGAGGATCTCACTCCGAAGGTTTAACAGTTCATCCTGATTTTTATCTCTGATGATAAAGATCTTTTCGGCGATGCACAGATTACACCTATCACGTAAGTTATTAGGTGTACTAGCTCTTGACAAGTATCTCCATTCGAAAAGTGGGGTTAGACCCCTATCCACCAGATCCCAGTAGTGTTTGGATAGGGCCGTTTGGTTTCTGAGGTATCTGTGTCTAAAGGAGTGCCTATGGCCGTATAGACGTTGCTTCCAATCACCAGCGGATATACCTATGTATCTTTTTTTCTCGTTTCTGTTTTCTCTGGGGAAGATAGTTGCCTCGTACACTACGTTTTTATACATGCACTTACCCCCGATTGGGCAGAGATCTTTATTCCTACAATTGCAGTTGGGGACATTCGTCTGAGGTTCGCTACTGTGGTAGTTTTTAAGTATTCTACAATTATGGGAAGATATGATTTTCTCTATATTATTCACGCACGAGTAAGTAATTTTCAGTGTTTTCCTATTAAAAATTTTATGTAATGGGTGCTTGTTGTGAAAGTGGTCATATAGTTATAATATATATATATATATATATATGAAAGTCATCATATAGTTATAATATATATATATATATATATATATATATATATATATATACACACACACACACACATATATATATATATATATATATATATATATATATATATATATATATATATATATGAATATAAAAGTGAACACTCAGATGCGACAGGCTGTTTCATGATAATCACAATCGTCAAGCATGTCACCTCTGAGTGTTAACTTCAATGTTCACTTTCATATTTATATTTACATATACTTTATCTCTGATATTGAGCACTTTAGTACATAAATATAGCACATCTTAAAACTTTATTTCTTCATATATATATATATATATATATATATATATATATATATATATATATATATATATACATATATATATATATACTAGTACATATTATCCATTGCTAAGGATTCAGGTAACATTGTCGACTCTCTGAAACGCTTCAGTAACTATCTGACGTCTCCTGATATCCTCTTTCATTACAAAATCCAGATAAGGCCAAAAATGGTGTATTGTTGTCATATTGGGGAGGGAGCTGGCCAGACCTCACACTCCGGACTTGATACATTTCAAAAGCGTCTCCGAAACTTGTGTGTGACGAATTATTAACCACCTTTCAGCCTCGCTCCCACAGGCGGGTGTGGTAAGCTTGTCGCTGCTCTATTGCTGCTTCCACCGAAAGTCCTCGGACGAACTCCATTCACTGGTCCCGTCGAGGTAAACCTTCACGATAAGGAAAGTCATGTCACTTACATCGTAGCAAACCCACCCACCTTCCCTCTGTATTCCAACGGGCAGAAGTAAATTCTACTCGAGCAGCTGCTCTAGGTAATCGGCTCTCAACAGGATGTTTCCCCGATCAGTACAATCTTAACTTGTTCAAGGATAGGGTTTACCGTTATGTTCCTCTCCTTTACACACAAATTGTCCCCAAACGTAACCATGCATCTCGAGTTGTCCTTGGCCTTGTAACGAGTTAAAATATATATTGAGTTATTCAGTTAGAAAGAAATCAGATTAAAACTGTTTTGTGACAGCCCCACTGTCTTCTCAACTGAGAAATGGTGGGAGGAAAAAACATTCAGGCGTTCTGTAATGGTCCCAACATTCACAATCTGACATCCATCTTCAAAGTGCATTCAAGATCCATCATAGAGAATGGTAAATAAGTTTAAAATATAGGGAACAGTAGAGAGGAAAACTGGTTCAGGAAGTCACAACAGAAAGAGGGATCATCATTTCATCTTAGAACTATATATATATATATATATATATATATATATATATATATATATATATATATATATATACAGTGGTCATCGAAGCGTGGGCCGACCATTGCTTAGATACAGGGACAAACTGAAAAGTAACCTCTCAGCTGCGAATATGGACCATGCTACGTTTGAGGACATAGCAATTGATCGCAATGAGTGGAGGACTACTTGCTACAATGGCATCAAGAACAATGCAGCATCAAACATCACCAAGCTTCGTGACACTAGGGAAAGGACTAAAATATCTGCTGCTGTACCGGCCATACACTCCAAAAATCCACACTCTTGCACTTCTGTAGACTTCTTTGCAAATCACTAGCAGGACTGAAATGTCACTTGCGACTTACACACAGGGTTGAATAAGCACAGTTGTCGGAACCTCATACGTTGAAACCGACGGGAGAGTCCATCATATATATATATATATATATTTGAATTATTATCAATCCTTCATGAGTTTCCGATCTTTAGTTGTGATTAAATACTGATGAACATGTCATTTTCGTTTCTGATAGATTTAATTCACCGTTGGTAGAGAATAATTATACATTCTTATTGCTCAAGTATAAGCCAGTGGTGTTATAAAAATGTCGGAGAATTCCACTATGATAGCTTCAATACAACGGACAATTTTGCTGTTACAAGATCTGGACAATTTTGGTATTAAACCCGGTATATATATATATATATATATATATATATATATATATATATATATATATATATATATATATATATATATTAAGCTTATCACCCCAAGCAAGGCTGGAAGCCACTAGCACGCAAGGGGTTACAGAAGGTTTGGAGGAAGAGCAGATAGGAGTGGTAAAAGAGAGGATGTGGTGAAAGATAGTGGATCGATCAAGGCAAGGGGGTTACAGAAGATTTGGAGCGAGAGCAGATAGGAATGAAAGGTGAAAGGATGTTGAGAAGGGAAGTGGATAGATCAAGGCAACTGGAGATGTCGATTGACGTTACACTTAAATAGTTGGAGATTGTATTTGTCAGGGAAACAGGAATAAGGAAGGGAGTTCCACAGAAACTTCTCCGAATAAACTTCTGTGAAATATCAGAGATCCATAGTAATGTCAATTTCTGAATACGTGTTTGATTGTAATAAAACTGATAAAACCATGATACCAAATTGACTCAAACATTTCTCTTCAGGGTGTATGAAGATATGACTATCCACAGTTCTTTTTTAATTATCTGTTAATTTCAATTAAGTCTTTTCACTGTTGCCGTCTCCACAGTTTTCCTTCTCTAAAGTTTTTTTGCCACTGAAGGCCAAATAAAACCGTCTACTCTGCTATTTTACACGTAGTTGATCGCTGAAGAGAGAGATGCAAGCTATTTCTAGTGAACGCAGCAAAATTTCTAAATTGCTTACCGACTCTCAACAAGATTTTTTTTTTACTTTGAGTTGTTTCTTCAGTTTGTTCAAATAGTTTTTCTATTGTTGTTGAATCTCCACTATTGGAAAAATGTCTCGAGTGAAAGGTGTGGTATACACAGTTATTGTTATTAATATTTCAAACGAGTAATACATTTTTGACGACGTTGAAGGATATTATCATATAAGATAACCATGCATTGTATACATCAGATGATCCATTATATCTAGGATCCTTTGACCAACATCTACATATAGTAATAGCATCGGAGATCACCTAATTTCGCTTCTATTGAGTACGTAGCGATGATGAATGCTTCATTGCATTCGATCAATCCAAACACAAGTGACGACTCATTTAAGTGAATACCTCGAACGTATGCATACGTCTCGATACCAACCCTACCTTGTGATGAGTACATTACACCTGTATGGCCGCGTCTTTCACGGGGGAGGTAGACATACAGAGATATGTTATATATATAGTGACAGATATAACATGTCTCTGTATGTGGACCTCCTCCGTGAAAGACGCGGCTATACAGGTGCAATATATCTCTAATATATATATAATTAAATATCTATAAAAGGCAGGATGTGTGCGCGCGCGCGCGCGTGTGTGTGTGTGTGTGTAACGAATGCACGGCCGCAATTTTCGACAGATTTGCACCAAAATTTACATGCACATGCTCCAAGTTATCGAAAGGCCAAGACCGACTTTGCATTTCCCAACCCCCAACTACAATGGAAATAATCGATTTTTTCATGCTTCTCCGGCAGTTTTCATGTAGTTTGCGGCCATTTTCTACAGACCAGAGTGAGATCCTATAGCTGGCTGCCACGAATAGGCAGGAAGATTTTATTGGCCAGCGTGAGAGCCAAAAGCTGACTGACACGAATGTTAACTAGCATGCTAGGATGCAAAAAAATCGATAGTTGCATCGTCACAAGTGGGAAAAATTTAAATCTGCATGGTACTTTACTCCAATTGGCTCATTCGTTTGCTTAAACGCAACGTTGATTCTGATTCCGCAGAACTGCATTGGGTGTGAAAAAGTATTTTTTGTTAAAATTGTTTTTTCATTCGGTTTTAGCAGTTACGAGTCCTTTTTTTAAAGCTGATCGTTTTGTGTTCATTTTGTAATCTTTTCGTAAAAGATTTAATGTTTAGTATATAGCATAGAAGAAATTTGCAGTGTGAGATAGGCAAGAAGTAAGGCATATAGCAACATCAGCATGGCAACGGGCACTCCTAAATGGCAAGGAAGGGCAAAAATATTTTAATTCAAGTGATAGCGATTGCTGTATGAGTTGTACGATTTTTGAATCAAGCACGGGCAACGCCGGGCAATGCTGCTAGTATATATATATATATATATATATATATATATATATATATATATATATATATATATGTGTGTGTGTGTGTGTGTGTGTGTGTGTGTGGGTGTGTGTGTTTTGCTGCTGATGCAAGATTCTTCGTTAAGACGATTTGAGTTCTCTTTTTATTGTTGTGTCTATATAAAAATAACTTCGATACCGGATTGAGTCAATCGGATGTGTAGTCACACTGATGAGCTGTGAAAGAGCGAAACAGTCTGTATGTGGATGACAATATATATATATATATATATATATATATATATATATATATATATATATATATATATATATATATGCCTAGAGAGAGATTGTAAGATAGATAAAAGACTAAAATAAATTATCACAATATACCACACATGTGCTTGCAAACATACACACGCGCGCACATATACACACGTACATACATATAAACGCATACATGCACAAAAAAAAATACACAAAAAGGGAAACTAATAAGAAGTGTCTAAATTATTTTTAATTTAATAAAAATGTGAACAGATCATTGCTGATATTTCCAACGAATCTCTGTAGTAGAGGACCTGATTATAATATTATTATGCGTAAATCTCTCTCTCTCTCTCTCTCTCTCTCTCTCTCTCTCTCTCTATATATATATATATATATATATATATATATATATATATATATATATATATATATATCAATTTGATCATTATCTATCTATCTATATATCTATTTCAATATGATAATTATTTATCTATCTATCTATCTATCTATTTCAGTATTGACATATTTATCTAGTCATTCATATCTAGTCGTAGGAATATAGACTTCCTTTTGTTGACCGAACTTTAGATAAAACGCATTTTATCGGCTAAAGTGTTAATTTTGTTCATGAAATTGTTTTCTACAATTCTTAGGTCTACTTTTGTTTCAAGATATACTTCATGTATTACATTATGAGTGACAAAATGTCATATCTGTATCCACACAGGCAACATTTTCTATTTTGTATTAATATTATGCACGCGTTGTGCTTTCATGTGCCTTGTATTGTTTCGCTTATAAAATGTCCCTTGTGCTATCACACCAATTTAAATTCAGATGAATTTCAATTTGTTATTTCATTTCCTATATTTGGCTTCGTGTTTCGGAATTTTTCTAATCGAAAATTTGATTTGTTTACTGTTGTTGTTTACTAAGAAGATAATTGGCTTTTCACTTCCCAGTATTGTCCGGTAATTCGCTAAGACCCAATTCGCCATATATTTTAAAGTAAATACTGGCATTTTTATGTCGCATTAACTTCACACAGATTGTATACGCTGCTAAGAAAACAACGGTTGTCTTCTAGTGATATGTCTTTCAATTTTTTTAATTCTTTAATATATATTACGTGTGTCCGCCTTAAAATTCATTTTCTTTGTTGATTTATAACATATATAATATAATATATATAATATTATATAAAATACATGGATATATATTAATATGTATATATTATATATGTAAACTATAATATATATATGTATGTGTATGTATGTATGTATAATATATATTTTCTGTTTATACTTTATTTTTATAGATACAATTATTTAAGTAAATGTTCTGTTTATAATAAACAGTATTAAATAACATTTACCAGCCTGAATGACCGAGCATTAATGTAGTTAAAAATATTTAATATAAACATAGCATTTACTTAAATATTGTTCTATTCGTAAAAATAACGTATTAACAGAAACCATTTTAAAATACTTGTCGGACTTGATCTAAATACTACCAAATATATAAATAAATTAACAATCGATACCGATAAACTAGCCGTTTAGAAAAACAAATAAAGATAATCAATCCAAATAAATAAATTAAAAACAGTTCCCGCCAAAATAATAGTCAGACAAACCACAACAATCAACCCCAAAATTCAACAAATAGCTTTATCTTCCCAAACAAAGACAAAACTATTAAATAAGCTATGTAAACAAATTTATATTACGTTAATAAAAAACACCGATCAAAATAAAAATTAAAAAAAAATAATATATAAGATAAAAATAAATAAAAACAAGCAAAATAATTTGACCCAAATAAATAAATAAACGACTTCCGATAAAATAGCCGCCATAATAGTCTACCCACATTAAGCTATATAAACACATTTTTACTACGTTAATAAAAACACCGATCAAAATAAATAAATAAATAAATAAAAATAAATAAAAATAAAATAAATATAAATGATAAAAAACAAAAATAAAATAAAATAAAAAAAACAAGCAAAATAATTTGCCACAAATAAATAAATAAACGACTTCCGG
>OZ038485.1:125716329-125763829 GCA_964036315.1 Acanthosepion esculentum | reverse complement strand
ATATATGTATGTATTTATATCTTAGTGAATATACATAATATCCCACGTCGACAGCACGACTCGGAGTTTCATGCAAATACGCAATCTTCAGTTACAGGATATTTATTGACCGTTAAGCGTTATGAATTTCGCGTTCTCATGGCTTTGATTTAAATTTTTTTGTTAAGTCTTGTTCAGGTTCTTATTGTTGTCTATAATATTTAAATAAATTATTTATAATTTATATCGATCGAATTCTAAAGTCTGAATGATGAAAAATTTAAAAATTGGTTATTTTAAATAATTAAAAAAAAATATTTACGTAAACCCGCGATCTGCCAAGGGTGGTGACTCGTTAGTTGTAATAGAAATGTTTGGTGCTTATTAAAATATGTTATTAAAGTAATGTCTTAAACTTAACTCTCACGTTGTTAACTTAATTATATGCTAAGTAGATAGATCTAATGCATTTGCAACCTAACCTTATACTTAAAAAGGTGACATTACACATACACACGTAATAAAATAATCAAGAAGCACGTATCATTTTCAAATTTAGGCTTTTGAAAATATAAAAAAACGACGAATCCTCCGTTTCAACTTTATATTTAAGTCAGTAAATTAAAAGTAATTGAGGTTGTTATCACTTGTATCATCGGATATCGATTAAGGTTGTACATTTTAAACAGTGGATCTCAAATAGTGTGCCTGCGCGCACTGGTACGTCCTGGAAGATGTTTAGGTGCGCCTTGGAATTCCAGAGAATCATATGTCCTGATATAAGAAAGAAATATATTTATTTTAGTATATTATGGTAGCGGCATCGTTGCGGTTAGCCCTTGTGGAAAGCATTTGTTTTATTGTATTGTCCCAGTAGGAGTTGCTGGTAGGTCCCCCATGCCTAGTTCGAGAAAGTTGATTACGAAAGATGTCTCATGTAACATAAAATGAAGACGAGGTTTAGGATTGTTTATTTAAATGTTGTCTTCTTTATTCTTCTTTTTTATTAGAAAAAACATTTATAATCTGACTAAGCAACTGAGAGGAATTCTGACAACTAAGCATTAAAAATCATTGAAGCACGTCGTTTAGAATTTCTAGGGAATTTCATGAGAAAATTTTAAGAGGATTTAATTTAGCGAGGCTTCATCAAACAGACTGTCGTAGAAAATGCTTTAATTATAAAAATAGTTCAATTATCATATCCACATTTTTGTGTCTCTTTTTTTCAAATACTTTTCTTTTTAGTGAGGATCTTGTTTTGTGCAATTTTTCCTTCCCCATCCAAATATATAAAAATAACAGTGTATTTTTTAAAATTCAAATATGGCGCCTTTCCTCGGAAATTTATAAATCTCTATCAACCAAGCATGCGCCAGTGTGGCTCTAACAGGCGGTAAAAGTAATGTGTTGTGCATACTACTTATCAGATAAATACACCCATACAAAATGGATAGGTTTCTTAAAAAGCAGCCTGATATTGAAGAATCCGATTCTGGAAGTGGGCAAAACATAAGTCCAAGTAAGAAAGCAAAACCAATGTAATGGATGTAAAATGGCAAGTGTATCATTCCTTTCTTGTAAATTGAGTAAAAATTTAAAAATCAAACACTCTCACTTACAAAATAGATCCACAGGTTATTTCAAGTGATTGTCCAAACAGAAAACAAAATCTACAAATTCTTTTATGCATATAATGACTGTTTCTGAGAAAGCTCAAATCGCTTCTTATCAAGTCTCAGAACTGATAGCACAAAATATGAAAGCTCATACTGCAGATGAGTCACTCATTTTGCCTGCATACAAAGAAGTTGTCAAGACAATACTGGGAAATGAAGCAGTAATCAAAGTAAGCAAGATTCCTCTATCCAATGATGCAGTTCACAGACATATTCTCAAAATGTCTTCTGATATCGAGAATAATGTATGCAGTAATAAACTTCGTATTTACATTTTGCATTGCAAATTGATGAGTAAACCGCCATTACCGGCAAGGCGCACCGATTAGCATCCATTCGCTTTATTAATGAAGAGCAAATATTAAATCAGTTTCTTTTTTCAAAGAATTACGCATTTATACAAAAGGTGAGGACGTTTTTAACATTCTGAATAACTATCTTGATAAATGGCAATTATCATGGAAGTCGTGTATAGGCATTTGTGCTGATGGGACCCCTTCCATGATAGGTTGTATGAAAGGCTTTACGTCTTCTGTAAAAAACAAAAAACAAAATGAGAATGCTATCGTAACTCACTGCTTTCTTCATAGTGAGAAACTGATGGCAAAAACATTGGGAGAAAAATTTAGAGAAGTTTTAGATCATGTTGTTCAGATGATAAATTTTATTAAAACATGGCCTGTCAAATCGCTTTTATTCGAATAACTTTGTATAGAAATGGATTCTCAACACACACGGTTGCTTTTACACACCGAGGTGAGGTGGCTGTCAAGGAGGAAAGTATTTACGTGTGTACACGATTTACGACAAGAACTTATTGCGTTTTTTGAAGAGATGAAACAAATACATTATTGCGACCTCCTTCAGAGCGAATTTTGCATTGCCATCTTACAGTATTTGGCCGATATATTTCAGCAGCTCAATATTTTGAATACTAGCACGCAAAGGATAGAAGAAAATCTCACAATGACAAAATGAAAGCGTTTCACAGAAAACTACAAATTTGAAAAAAAAAGGTAATTTAGAAATGTTTTCATTGATCAGTAACACTTGCATAATTGAAATACTTCAAATAATTGTTAAACCTTTAACAAATTTGGAGGAAAAACTGAGTTCTTATTTTCCATCACTTAAAACTGAAGAATACGATTGGATTAGAAACCTATTCATGGAAATTCAAGTGATTTTGGTTTAACGTTAACAAAAGAAGTACAACTGGCAGCTATATCCACTGATCGTGGCTTGATGATTAAACATACAAATTTGTCATTTGAACCTTGTTGGATTTCTATGAAAGATGAATATGTTTCAATATCTAAATAAAGATCTGACCATTTTCCTACAGTTTGCAACATCATATTTATATGAATTAGGCTTTTCTGTTATCACCACAATTAAGTGCAAAAAGAGAGGAACTCTTCAATGTATTGAGGAGGAAATTAGAGTTTCTCTATCAAATATACGCCCAAACATTGAGGAAATTCCTAAGACGAATTAGGCCTATGTTTCTCATAAACACATAATGAATAAACTTAATGTTTCATGTTATATTTTCTATTGCATTATTTCTTTTCTGCAATAGTTGACTTCATTATAACATATTTTTCCGAAAGTTATATACAGTGGGCTTACAATTATTGGTAGGATTTCAAGTGTACGCCTACTTCAAAAAGTTTGTGAACTGCTGATTTATACATAATGTCACAAAAACTATTGTTTGCATTAAAATGAGGTAAACAATTTTTACTGGAATATACAGAATATAATTACTTCGGTTATTTCTTGTTTCATCTCAGATATGTCTAACAAATGATTTTTATGTGATGTGATGGTAATAAGAGAGTGACATCGGCCAAGCACAAAAATTATTTATTCAAAGAAATGATATACAGTGTAACTCGGATATAAGATAGTTGTCGGGACCGGAGAATAAGTCTCTTATATCCGAGTTTGTCTTATATTCGGGTTTATCTTATATCCGGATTTGGTGTATTTTGTTTAGGTAAGTATGGCTCTAATTTGGGACCAGAGAAAATATCTCTTATACCCGGGTTTCTCTTATATCAGGGTCTCTTATATCCGGGTTACACGGTACGAATTTGAAATACAAGATTCCAAACTTGTTAAATGACACAGTAAAAATTAATATAATTTTCTCATGTAATGTCCATTTTTCTGAAGAATTCAGTCACAAGAAACGGTATTTTTCATGAGAGACAGTTTCACAGAGAGCTAATTTAGTTTCCCAATTTCTCAAAGACATCGCTTAACTTAACCATATTCCAAAGAATACCAACAGGGTTAGTATTTGCCGAACACGCAGGTCATTCCATATGTAGGTCAACTTTAACCCAAATTTAGCTAAGTATTCGAAGGTTGCGGTGTGTATTGTATTGCGGAAATACCACTTTCCGCTTGAATACTAAACACATTTTCTTGAATGACTGTTGAAGATTGGTTCTTAGCAATTCAACCTAGGCAGCAGAGTTCATTTTCACGCAATTAGCAAATCTCCAGCGGCCGATCGAAATAGGAGTTCTACGTCTCATTATTGATATCTGATTTAGATAAGCACCTTCTTCGCTAGCCACCTAGGGCCTCCAGCGTCATCCTGATAAGCGCACACTGACCATCTATTTTTAAAGTTTTATACCAGAACCACGTTTAATTACCAGTGATTCATTTCCAGGATGGAATAGTTTGAGAAAAGGTGTTTGGTGCTGGATGTAATTTTTTCTTAGGTACATTTCAGTCTCTAGTAGTAAGAACTAACCCTTTGAGTGGGTTCATTGGTATTTCTCTCATTAAGCTGGTTTCAATTCGCCACCTAAGAGAAAAATATCCATGCGCCTTTCCTATGACGCCATGTGCTATTCAAGGGTTACCAATATTCCGACTCTGTTCATGATGTCGTTCAATGTCGAAACTTTATTGACATTTATAATATTAAAGGGGATGATACTAATTCAGGTATCTCTTGCAAGATAAATACAATTATAAGAATATAGAAAAAATCAACGAGACATGGCCACGTGGATAAAGTTCTGGTTGGATCCAGTGACTTGTCCAAAAGCTTGAGTTTTCAATACTTGTATCAATTCAATGCATCGCTACTGCAGAGGTGAAAAATATTGGAGAGTTCAATTAAAGAAATATAACTGAGACATGTGGAAGAGGCATGGCACGTGGAACTAGGAAAATCTACCCCAGTGTTCGAATTCAAGTGTTGGGTTCGAAATTCTAATATCCTGAAGAAGGACGGAGTGTACATCCGCCGAAGCGTCGAGAATATGGCAACGAAGATGAGGCAACAGTCCGATCAATGTAAAATAATTACATTATCTCATCTCAAAAATATACACTGATAAACAATAGAATTGTCATAATTTGGTCGCGGAAACATATGATTGCTGCCGAAATTCGAACGACAAAACGGATCAATCGGGAAGTGTAGCAACAGCAGTGTTGTATTTAAAGCAATAAATGGAATCAGTATATCCTAATAAGACCTCCACTCATGTGGTCAGAAATGTATCATTATTTGAATTAAAACAAATTTCTTACCACGATATAATATTGTCAATAGAACTTTAGAATACATTTCAACAATTTTCAAATTTCATCCTTCCTCAGAAATTATTTACGGTTCACGTTGGCGATGTTGCGAATTTCCCAACGATCCATGTTATAATTTGGGACGGTGGAAACCTCACGATGTCGCCAAAATAGCTGTCAGTTGTTTATTACAGCAGAGGGCGACATGCCATTACACATCATTCCGAATAGCATTACTCCTAATGTTTTATGAAAAATTCATGATAATACATGCATTCAACCATTGAATAATTTAATAAATACCCTTTGACTATAATATTTGTACGCACAGCAGATGAAGCAATAACTTGGAGAGAAAAATATTATTACTTTGCTGAAGGTGACAGTAATCTTCCCATTCGTGAAATAGAAGGGAAGAACAGTTAAGGACGGTGTATTCACTTAAAATATGAACATATTCGCGCCATAATATAACGAATACTTCCATGCATATTTTCATTTTAGGGTTCTGCTTTTTACTCGATAACAACAAAACCATAAATATATCTCTTAGAACATATTTACAATGAAGAAATAAAACGAATATTTAATAACTTTTCTTTCAATAGTTTTAAAAGCATAACCGAATTGCTGCTTAGTTTTTTTGTTGTAAATATTCCTGCTTTCCTTTTGTCTTTCATTTAAATTAAATTCCATTCTTTATATCATTCAGTTCTTCCAAGAGGTTCGAGTAAAAATTATATTTTTAGTGATTATATAATGTTATTTTTTCGGGAGAGTATTAACGAAAATATAACAACATGAATGAATAATTTATGTCAAAATAGAGAACACGATTTTTAATTCTGCAAACTTCTGTTTTTATATGCCCATGACGCAAAGAGAGACAAAGGTTAAAGACTAATGTAGGATGTTGGATTTTAATGCACCTACGCTATCACACTTGGAATGTTTTATTCAATACGACATTTCTGAATTGGATACATTTTAATTTGACTTTGTCCAGAGGAAAACTAAATTTGTCACTGATCAAAGCAGATTTAAATTCGTCTCATTCCTGATTACTCGTACTTTTCAACTTTTGCTTTATACTGTGTATTTGAAAAGCAACTTCCCAAATTAAGTATCTCAATATATTTCAGGGATGAGGTATTATGTACACTATTTACATTATTCGGACTATTGTCCTCATCTTTGTTGCCATATTTTTCCGATCCTTCAGTATCTGTCTATATTCCCGAGATGAGGTATTATGTACACTATTTACATTATTCGGACTATTGTCCTCATCTTTGTTGCCATATTTATCCGATCCTTCAGTATCTGTCTATATTCCTGAGATGAGGTATTATGTACACTATTTACATTATTCGGACTATTGTCCTCATCTTTGTTGCCATATTTATCCGATCCTTCAGTATCTGTCTATATTTCAGGGGTGAGATATTATGTACCCTATTTACATTATTCGGACTATTGTCCTCATCTTTGTTGCCATATTTATCCGATCCTTCAGTATCTGTCTAAAGAGTGTAAGTTCAATACATTGTTAAGGTGGCGGAGAACTTGGAGAAGGTATTTAACAGAAGATAACTGATAACTGACATCCATTAGACATGGCACGTGGAATTAGAACAGTATGCCACACTAAGCGAAACCATTCCAACCACTTGAAGAAGGCCGGAGCGTACAACGGCTTAAACGAGGACAATAGTCCGAATAATTTAAATAGTGTACATAATACCTCATGTCAGAAATACAGACAGCAATTAAAACCCGAAACGTTGTAATAAATACGGCGACAAAGATGAGGACAATAGTCCGAATAATATAAATAGTTTTTCGAAATTCAGTTCAGAAAAAGAAAAAAAAAATCTACTAATTCTTGTTCATGATATCGTTGCAATGTTAAAACTTTAATGCTATTTATAATATTAACATTAATGCTATTTATAATATTAAAGGGGATGTTACGAATGCAGATATCTCTTGCAAGATAAACACAATTATAAGAATATAGAAAAAATGGCCCCGAGATAAAGTGTTGGCTGGAGCCTGTGACTTGGGTGTTCAATACCTCTATCACAAATACGTGGCTATTTCATTTAAAGGAATATAACTGAGACGTGCGGAAGAGGCATGGCACGTGGAACTAGGGCGAATTAAAGGGCTCAGTTCGAAATTCAAAGAAGCGTACATCTACCGAAGCGTCGTGAATATGGCAACGAAGATGAGGACAACAGTCCGAATAATGTAATTACATTATCTCATCTGAAGAATATAGACGGATAAACAATAGAATGACTCCTGCCAAAATTCGGAAGACAAAACCGATTAATCGGGAAGTGTTGCAACGAATAGACGTAATCGCTATATGATAAGACTTCGTTTCATGTGGTCAGAAATAACATTATTGGTGTTAAAATGTATTTCTTACCACGATATAATACAGCCAATAGAAGTTTTCTATCGTCATTGATTCAATTCTCAGTCAATATATGAGATAGACTTTGGTGGGGACTCTGCACTAAACTTTGTAGTCTGTTTAAGTTTTTCATTCATTAAAGAAATACAATTGCTGCAGATTTAAAGCGGGCTGCATATATTTCTGCATAGTTAGCGCTGCACCAAATGTTGAATCAATGAATAGAAAGTTCGGTTATGCGAGCAGCATATGTGAATATATATGAATGATTTATTTCATGTATTTCTCATAGGAATAATGTCAGCTACACATCGTGCGTTGACGTAAGTAGATATGAAACTGAGTCTTTTAGGAATAAGGTAATTTATGACAGATGAGACACGTGTTTTGAGGGTAAAAACTAGAGATGAGTCAGAACGAACGATCGCGTAAATATGTGCATTCAGATATACTATTCACTTCAAGAATTGTATTTGCTCACGTAGAAGATGTATTTTTTTATCGTCTTAGCATTCATTCAAAATAAATGTTTTGATCATTGGAAAAAATAATCTACCATATATTTACTTGCTGTGAAATATAGTAATCTGAATAAAAGTGACTGGATTTGAGGCTTATATTTTTTTTTCGTTTATTGGCTCTCCTACAAGAAAAATAATCTTCCATATTAGTATATTGGGCAAATATTTTATATGTCGTACCTTAGCTCTCAGTAAAACTGACTCGTCTCATGATACGATCCGAAGACGGAGACCAAAACTCCATTGACATATTTCCTTTTTCCTTATTGAATAAAATCTGAGCCAGTTGTGTGCCATGCGTGATATACGCTTAGGCGATCATGCATCTTTCTATACATGACTGACGATGCATATTTTTTCCGGCAGCACGTTGCCATTTCTTTCTGCGGTAGACCAGTTGCTATTCAATACTATAGTACCCGGTCCTTCTTGCTATTTACTGGGGTGGGGAAGAAGAGGATTCATACATTTCCCAAGGGTATTAGCATGTAAGTGAATGTAATGGATCTGAATGGAATTCGAACTCGCCTCTCCGATTTCTCGATCCGAGCCGCTATCCATTATCCACTGTATCTCAGAATAAAACATAGTAAAGTATAGATATTTCAAAAACAGTTTGAAACCACCATACATAATTTACAAATTGATAACATTCAGAAGACTATGTTGAGCTCCCTCATAAAATTCAAAGAAGAATTAGAAATATTATTTGTCCTGATCTGGCACCTCGGCTTCAGTTTTTTTTTCCACCACCGTAATGTTGCTTCTCTGTGCTTTTTCTATAAATATATTCATGATAATTTTTCGGAGGAGCTCTTTGCTATGGTACCTAGGCATTTTGAATTTAAGCGAATTACTTGATTGGCACTGAGATCTCATCAAACTACAGTTAAGCTAGCTAGATGTAGCCGTAAGTTCTGTGCTAACAGTTTCTTCTCGCTCGTGGAACTCGCTTCTGGCTCCATGCTTCCCAGCCAACATTAATATCAATCGCTATCTACTGTTCTCCGGATTACTCTTTTCTCTTTCCAATCATTATTAATGTTTCTCTTTCTAATTCTTCTGCACCCTGTAACCATTTGTGTCTACGTCTTTTACTACCTTGCATGCAGTGATACTGATAAAAAAAGAAACACCTACACAAATTAAGACTAAATGTCCTCTTTGGGATGGCTTACGGTCATATCACGTTGAAGTTAAGAATCGTCGAACTTATTCAAAAACTACATGGGTGGTGGCTGAGGAATATAAGGTGTTGCAAGCCTGGATATACGTGTGGTGTAATGGATAATTTTTAATCGGAGAGCCGATTTGGCTTCGTTTTATTCACTGACGCGCAAATACCCCTGGAAATATGAATACATCCCCACCCTCAACAAGCTACGGGTTTAGTAAAAGGTGAATCAATAAACCATTATAATGACAGAGAATTCTTACAATTTAATAATATATATATTCTGGCTTTAACTAACCTGCAAAGGGTTGATACGCTGTCGAAAACTAATCAACTGATAAACCTATTTGTGGTAATAGGTTTATATACGTTACTAATGGAATGAATTGCAGGGTTTTATCTCTTGTACACTTTTTTTGGAGTGGGGAACTACTGAATCCGCAGGATATATAAAATGTTTCAAAGTGATATTATCGACCCTGTTTGGCAAAAGTGGTTCGTGAAATTTTGCATGCAGAAAAAAAGAAAATATGCTGTATATTATAAATGATCAACCGTAAGCGTTGTGGATAACCAAGCGTGGATCTGTGTTTAATAATATTATTTTTGTTTAATTTTCAAGCGGTTTGCATTTTAATTCAGTTTCGATCCTATTAAATAAAGACTTATCCGTATTTTTCCTGAATGTAATAACGGAAATTTTAAGATTTTCTTCATACAAAGAGCACGGACTTTCTTCCAAGTAAAATGGACGAATTTTTATAATTATGTCATATATTCTGAATTGAGAAAATTGGAAATAGATTTATGTTCACAGACGTCACAGACGATCACATTCTATTTCTCTTTTACATAAAAAAATAAAAGATATTAATTTGTGTAAACTAACATCCAATCAGTTAGCGCATTCTATCGCAATCGTTTACTGCCTCTGTTGTAGTCTGTATAAATAAGTTGACAGTGAATATCTAAAATGTTCTGTTTCCAGCCTTTTGTAACTTGGTGCTCTCAATTCTTAACATTTTCTTCAAAAGAAATTGTATTTTTCAATGTATTAGAAGTAGACTACTTATGTGTTCGATCGACAAACTGTGAGAGTCAGTAATAGAGAGCCTTACTGATAGCTTCAATAATAAATGTCACTCATGTGGAATATCGTGAATAACACAATTACATAACGAAGCTACTCAATGTGATAGCAATAAAGAATCCTCAAAAGTCGAAAGAAAAGAAAATACGAATGCAAATCTAACGTAAATAATAATCAAATTATTCGATTTTGAAAAGTTTGTCTTAAGAAGAAATACTGTATCATGTAATCTAAATTAAGAAACAGCGAGACGAAAGACATATACACTGAAGCAGTGAAGTAAATCGTTACGAAAAATCTTCTTAACTGAGCGTATGATAGGCAATTTCTATTTTATAACACGGGGAAATGCTCTAATGCGTTTTTACAAGTAATGTCATGCTGATTATCCGAAAATTTACTGATGGTCGGCTTTTCGAGAACTTTCACTTATAAAACACTACAGTCGTCTCCCGATAGCCAGGCATAACTGTATTTTCCCAAAGAACATCAAACTACCCTTGTAAAATTTGAACCAATTTTGCTCCGTGTAAGATCTTGTTTCGTATTTTTCCATTTTTCTCAATTTTATGTTCTGCTCTATGAATTGAAGCTTAAATTAGTATAACAGCTGACGATTGCGTTTTCCATGAAACAGACTGTCGCTTCTGTCTGTTGACGTAATTCTCCGCTTTTATAGTTATATAAATGTTAACATACACTATATCCCTGACGATATTGTGTTATTGTTCGTTGTAAGATTTTTCATTGAAAAATTAGAGTCCGTCCTTGATAACAAACCCTACACAGAATCCAATGAACAAATAGTAAATACAAACAAAGATTCAACAAAAAAAAATATTAGAAAATATAAAAAATGAAAACAAATCCTAGAACAGATTAATTTTTTTTTTAAATTATAATATATATATTAATATAAAATTGAACATAGAAGTCAACACTTATAGGCGACAGTCTGTTTCATGCTAGATACAATCGTCAGGCCATGAGTGCTGTTATTTTTCTAAGCTATTTATATATAAGTGTCAGTGGTGAATTGTGGGTAGTATATTTTGGCGGTTATTTTACCGGAAGTCGTTTATTTGTTTATTTATTTATTTGGGTTAAATTATTTTGCTTGTTCTTATTTATTTTTATTTTTTATTTTTATTTTTAATTTTTATTTCTTGTCTTATATATTTATTTATGTTTTTTTATTTTGATCGGTGTTTTTATTAACGTAGTAAAAGTTTCTTTATATAGCTTATTTAATAGTTTTGTTTTTGTTTGGGAAGATAAAGCTATTTGTTCCATTTTAGGGTTGATTGCTGTAGTGTGTTGTAACTATAATTTTGACGGGAACAGTTTTTAATTTGTTTATTAGTTCATCTATTTATTGGGATAGATTACCTTTATTTGTTTTTTTCTAACGGCAAGTTTATCGGTATCGGTTGTTAGTTTATTTATATATTTGGATGTATTTATATCAATTTATTTTAATTGTTATTATTTATTTGTTATACTGTATATTTCTCTTTTTGGTTTTCGATTTTTAAGTAACGTAGTATATTATTTTTCAGTTATAGCTATTTTTTTCGTCCGATTTTTGGTTTGATTATTATAGTCTAACTAATGTTTTGGTCATAATAGTTTCCGTATTTGTTTATTATTTACTTTATTGATTTTGTTTCTTAAAGTTTTTTCTATTTCGTCTAACAGGTCTGATTTTATAATTTTGGGGATTAATTTATTTGCTTATTTTATTGTCGTTTTGTTAATTTTTTTTTTTTTGTTTTATTTTTTCCGTTTTTCAATTTTTAAGTAACGTAGTAAAAAATTGTTTTCATGTCTGCATTTTGAGATGAGCTCGGATCTTTTATTTAATAATTAATTTTGGTCTGGGAAGGTAATGATAGGTATTTTTTCTTCCAAGCAAAGTTTGCAAGTTTTTGATTGGTTGTTGTAGGCTGATGATCTTTTCCTTATTTTCCAAGATATTTTGGTGTGGTCTGCGTTTTGTATTTAATTTCCCAGATATACTTAGAAAGTATTGTGCTGTTCGCATATTTACTATTTGTGAAAGATGTTTTGTGTACATAATTTATTTGTTTCCAGGGTCCTTCAGTTACTCCTATGTATACTATTTCTTCATTATCTGGTGATTTTATCGTGGCTTCGTATATTACGTTGTTTTGTAAACAATTACCGTTATTCTGCAGTTGCACGTGGGTTTAATTTGTTCGTGTTGTTTGTTGATAATTTTCTTGTTGTGCTTTTTTATTATTTGTGCCATGTTCTCGGTGCAACTGTAGCTGATTTTTACTGCGTTTTTGTCGAACATTTGTGTAGGGTGCTTGATTTCGGAAAGTGTTTGTGTAAGAGTTTGAAGAATATTTTTCCTATGTTTGTTTTTACGTTTTTGCTGTATGGTGGGTTGAACCATATGATATTTCTTTTGTTGGACTTTTTTGTGTTCTGTGGTGAGTATGTGAGTGTTGCTGGGAATCCGCTATCTTTTAGGGCTGTTTTGTATTCTTTCTCAGCTTTGTTAAATATAGATTCATTGAGGGAATTGTCGGAAAGCCTGCAGTTAATCGATTTTGGTATCTGTTTGATTATAGAAGGCGGGTGGTTGGAAGATGTGTGTATATAGAGTGGTTTCTCATTGGGTTTTCTGTATGGTTAGTATGTGCCGTTTCTTAGGTTGAAGGTAACATCTAGAAAATCTACTTCGTTTAGGTTAGTTTTTATATCTATGTCGAATCCGTTATTTTTGAAAATCTTTATTATTGCTTTTTTAGTTTTGTCTGTGTTTTGTTTTTTCAGTCGATGTGGCATATATATATATATATATATATATATATATATATATATATATATATATATATATATATATATCATTATAGTACTTTATCGAGTCTAGAATGTAGAAAAGCATTGAAGCGCCGTTTCGTCCAATTTTGGGGCTCAACAGTAGTGAGCATCCACTACTGAAATATTAGCCCGGATTGTTTCGATACAACGCAAGCGTCTTATCAACTGCCTCGATAAGAAAAAGAAACGGACTCGTCTCGATATAGCGCCGCTACTCACAAATTCCGTGGTGTTAGTCATCAAAGTGTTCATAACTCAACTGATTGTACCCGAGAGCCTCGTCTTTCTTCGCAGAGCATTAGCTGGGTGAAGGAAGGATATTCAAATAATAGAATTTTGGGGATTTAGTCAAATCATTATAGTAATTCATCGAGTCTAGAAGTATCCTCGACATAATGAAAAACACTGGCAGGCCATTTCGTTCTATCTCAGTAGTGTTGATGAGCCCGTAAATAGGACGAAACGGCCGTCTAGTGTTTTCTGTATTCTGTTGAGGAATCTTCTAACTAGACTCGACGAATTACTATAATGATTTGCCTAAATCCCCAAAATTCTATTACTTTTATATGTATATATATATATATATATATATATATATATATATATATATATATATATGTATGTATATATATATAGATAGATAGATAGATAGATTGTGATAGATAGATAGATAGATAGATAGATAGATAGATAATGAACATACTGAGATAGATAAATATATTGTGATAGAAAGATAGATAGATAGATAGATAGATCATGAACAATCTGAGATAGATAGATAGATAGATAGATAGATAGATAGATAGATAGATAGATAGATAGATAGATAGATAGATGCCGGTCATACTCCTCACTGGTTTCTTGAATAGTTTCCTATTTAGGATTGAGTTTCCGGTTCCGGTTCCATATCAGTTTTTCTTTCCTTCTCTTTCACTTCCATTTGTGTCTTAGTAACGTTATCGCCTTCCTTAAAGAAGGCAGATATATCTGGACATTTACAGATTTTCATATTATTGCTGTATATCTGACAATTTACACAAGTTAATTTTTTGATATAATATGAAAAAATACTGATAAAATATACATAGTTTTAAACACATTATACTGTTTAAAATTAAAATAATGGTAGACAAGTTATTGAGAATTATGAAAAAAACTATAATAATATGATCATTTTAAAAAGAAAACATGACTTCACTCCGCCCTTCATCTGCGGTGAATATTTTGGAATCTGTCAGTAGTATCTCCATAGATTCTACGCAAAAGTGACCATTCGCCATTAGGCGTTCAGTCAACGAGGCTTTCATAGTTAAAGGAAATGAGTGCTCAATCAGAAAAATGGATAACATAATGAATATGTGAGCATCTGGACCATTTTAAAACATCTCTTTATCACTGAATCGATTATTCTGAAATGAAAGATATTTGGCAAAGCCAAAATCATCGTTAAATCTTTCCCTACACGAGACACTTGTCCACAAGTAAAAAAAAAATTGAAAAGAAAATTCAGCGAGAATAAAATTAATCGGGCTGGCCTCCATTAGGTTTTAAGAGCAGACGCATTTAATAAAATAATTATATCGAATAAAGTAGGCGAAAAATGTTTTAAAATCGTATATCCTACAAAAGTGTCCCATGTTGAATGTACAAGTTACAAAGGCTTAATAATTTTATTGAAATATTTTATGATAATGCAAAACGAAAATTAAACTTCTTGCTAAATTCAATCTTCTCCTGTATGGCGAAAATATTAATACGACTGTAAAATCCGTATACAGAAGTATCATGGCTTCGTTGGGTTTCTCTGTCGTTGAAAAAAACAGGGGATTGTAAAAACTGCGACCGTGCAACTGTTAAATATCGTGAAGTAAATTTCCCCATGGCTGAAGGTTAACGTTGGTTGTTTCCAACAAGATAGCGACTCGAAAAGCAGCCAGTCCTATCGTCGGATTTGTGAAATAGTTCTATTGAAACCATTTTTCCTGGAAAATATTTTTCTCAATAACAGTAACTATTGTGGCCAATTTCTATTATTGGCGGGGCTTCCTTCATAACCAGGAGCAAAGAAAAATTAATTATTTGGGAGGAGGAATTTGCCTAGAATTCAAAATAATTTTATGATGGACGTCTTATTCTTCTTGTATCATCCGTATCCTTCAGGGTATAGTCGATATCGATTATCCCCAATTTCCGGTTTTTTGTAGCTCTTAGAAAATACTGTATTCTTGCAAATTTCTCCTACACTTTGTTGCACCATCCATTTACACAAGCTTTTTAGGCTATACGTTGATTCTTACTATGTCTTTCTTGCCTTCAATCCACCCTGTGATTGTCTAATTTTCCACGTCCTCTTTCTGCATATGGAATCTCGATATGTCAACTATATCTTTCGGATGTTACGTATGAGTTCTCATTTTGTATCCATTTTCTCTAATATTTCGACAGTCCATGATATACACAGCATCTTTCAGTATAACCACATTTCTGTTGCTTCATGTCTCTTCTGCATCTGTGAAGAGATTGTCCTGCATTCATTGCCATATGGGAGAAATGACATTACGTAGCAGTCAAGTATTCTAAATATTTACCATGTCTTAATAACTTACTTAGAATTTAGAAACTATGCCCTCTAGAAATCTTTGCTGAACAGGAAATGCGAAATACTTTGTGGCCAAATATATTCCACCATTAAGTTTATTTATAGGTTCTTCTGAAATATAATTTTGCTAATATGTTTTAGTAATTTTTATTACATTTTAATATATATATATATATATATATATATATATATATATATATATATATATATATACATATATATATATAAGGTAAGTGTAAGCATCGAAAATATACAACTTTTTGCAAATTCATTTACTTCTACTACTAGTACTATATATATATATATATATATGTGTGTGTGTGGGGGGGTGGACTCTCCCGTCATATCTGACGTATGAGCGTCAAGAGGCTCAGTTTCTACAACCCGATATTTGATTTGGTGATAGTTGTGAAGGTTTTGTGCAGAACCAATCACACTTTTTGAAGAGCCGGATTCAGGGACCTGGTGAACCGTGTGCCACAAACGTCCCCAACCGACCCTCCACAGGTTTTAAACCTTTTTCAAAGAACATAGTCAATCCTGCTATTTTCTCTGGGAGGAGAAGAGGATTCATAACTTTTCCCAACGGTATAGCACGTAATGGACTCGACTGGAATACGAACTCCGCTGTAAGATTCCTCGATCCGAGCTGCTATCCATTACTCCACCGTGAGTAATGGATAGCGGCACGGATTGAGGAATTCCAGTCGAATCCATTACATTTACTTACGTGCTAATACCGTTGGGAAAAGGTAGGGATCCTCCCAGTGCATCGGTAAATAGCATGAGAAGGTTCAAAACTTGAGGAATTTCGATTTGTGGTCTGTCAGAGTTTCTACTAGTGAGCTATCATCATTCGGCCGGGAGAAACAGCTAATTCTATCATATTTTATACAAATGGAAGCAAACGACAATCAGTCAGAGAGATCCAATTCATTTTACTGATGAGCTTTGCATATATATATATATATATATATATATATATATATATATATATATATATATATATATATATATTGTGTGTGTACGTGCTTGGATGTAGATAGAGGTAGCGAAATAGTAAATATCTTCCTTTATCTAAGCAAAATTTTCCCGATGGTTCTCCATAAAAAAGTGTTTTTGTTTTTAATTATCATTGTTTCGCGGGATAATTGGATTAGTTACATGTGTCACCTAAATCTGTCTATATTATTATCTTACGGTTTGAGAAGTATAATAATTAAATATGCATAGTGCGTTACCGTAACTGGATGTCTTTCTGATTATATTTGTTGTTTTGTTGTTTGTTTTCCTCTTCTGGTTCGTTTATCTCGAAAGTTCATTAAGTTATATGTGTCATCTAAAATTTGACTGCAGGGTTATCTTCATGGGGAAGTTATATAAATACAAAAAAGCGTAAAACTCTGTATAAAAGGCTAAAAGCTTTCTATCAAGTACCCGAAAGAAACTTTCGTATGATAATATGAAAAGAATCCTCAAAAGTTAAATAAAAATAATAAAAAACACTCATATAATAAATATACTGATAAAATGAACGTAAACCATAATCAAATTATTCTATTTAAAAGAAAGAACTGATATCGCATATCTGCAAGTGACTAAAGGAAATGGATTTAAACAGCTAAACAAATGTATTCTTATTTTGGAAGTTATTTGAGTATTTAGTAAAAATGGCCATCAAAAGAAAAATGGAAGATGGAATAAGAGAAGAGAGGCCTTGTTAAACGAAACCCAAAAACTTAAAATATATCTGATTATTGAAGGACAGATTTCAAATAATGCTTAGCATTCTCTTCTTTCCTGAATAAGGAGAAAATTTGATTTACAGTTGGCTTCACTTCACCTTCATACAATTATTACATTCTAATTCTATATTTCTTGCACAGAGAATGTGTATTTCTAATATTTTAAGACTTCTGAAGGATTAGGACAGCGATAGATGATCATATGCTTTTATAATATTAATCTATAAGGACAGATAATCTGAATTTCAGAATTTCAATAAGTTTATTTATCACCATAAGAAGTACGATAATTATTCTAACAGGTACTAAACTAAAAGTACGTTTCGTTAGCTAAGGTTTTAATTGTTGTTCTTATGACAATAAGTTTTCAGGAAAGAGGACAAAAACAAATGAATCTAACTGATTACATAAAACAAAGGGGTTGATTATAGAAGACGGGATTTGAATAGACAAACAGCTACTTACCTGAGCCAGAAGATTTTTAAAGTTTGCAATGTGAAAATAATTCATGTCATTTCTCTAAGAAAGCCCTTCTAATTAGCGGGAAATGAATCCAGGCGAATGTATACGAAAGACACAAAAAATCGCCATAGGAAATCATTTTTTAATAATGATTTCTTTATCCCTCGCTCAAGGCCCCATGACATTGAATTACCGCGCCTCGTGTGATCGCCAAAGTTAATATATCATTGAGCCTGGTCAATACAAATTTGGAAAATATCAGCTGCTTTAAGCGAGTAGACAATCCTAGCCAACCGCTGTTTGATACAATCTCGCTACTTATACTAAAAGAAGACCTCCATATATGGAAGTTCATTTGAACTGACCGATCGCAAGACCTAACTGGAGTTTGGTGAGTTGCGCCACCAGTTTAAGTGATGGTAACCGCACGAAAACCAAGATCCCAAAATATATTAAATTTCTTTCACAATGAGATTATCCTGCACGATTATGAGAATATTGGGATATTCTTTTCTCTTTTACTATCATAAATTTCAAGTTTTACTGATTAATTTTTTTTCAAAGCTTATCAGCGTTTCGGGGGTTATGCAAAGCCAAAACATACTTTGGATTGTAAGAAGATTTTTTTCACAGAGGAATATCTTAATAACACTTTTCTCAGATAAACAATGATTTTTTCGGCCTCATGGAAGTAAACAATAAAGAATTGTGCAGGGTATGACAAATTTCTCTTTTAACAAGTTTACCATGTTTTACAAGTTTTCTCTCATTCTCTCTCTCGCTCTCTCTCTCTCTCTCTCTCTTTCATACACACACATATAGTGATTTATCTATAGGATGGATATTTACACACACATGCATACACACAAACCTATCTTCACACACAAATATACAGGTGATAATTCTATTGTATATAATCCAAGTGAATCCTATTAATACAATAGTAAATATTCAAACTGATTCACACATAGAATTCAATGTTTTCATTAAACAGAGCAACATATTTCATACAATAGGAATTAAGATTACATTTGATTAACGATAAATGTCACCTTGTAAATTGAAATTAAAATTTACAAACCAATCAATGGATAATGAAATTGACTGCTGTGAAAATCCTTGTAAATTATTATTTTAATTTACAAGGTGATAATGATCATCAAAAAATGTTATCTTAATTCCTGTTGTATGATATAGACATTCAACATCATCACTTGATAAGACGCCAGAGGTGTTGAAACAAAATGGCTATATTTGTAGTGATTTTATATCATATTTATGTTATCATTTTTAAATAAATCATTATATATATATACATATATATATATATATATATATATATATATATATATATATATATATATATATATATATATACTACACATATATATATATATAAACTACATATATATATATATAATTTACTTGCTACAATTGTGTAATTAAATCTTTATTTGTTATAATGATTTCTAATTTAATCAACTCTTAAATTTAATGCAATAATAGATTGTACTTCGGGTATATTGTCACGTTATTTTGAATTCTGATTGGTGATCACAGATTACATAGATTCAATATGATTAAAACTCTTTGTTTTGCAATCATCATCACATTATAAGACACCACTACTTTTTGCAGTGATGTTATAACATGTATATATTATAATTTTGAATATATATTTGAAGGTCGGCTTGAATTGTAAATTACATAATAATTTAGGATGTGTTTCATAAAAAAAGTTTCTTTTCTAATGTTTTAAAATATGATTTATCGAAATACCTTAAAATCTACGCCAGCAAAAGAATCTCCCAAATTTCAGACTGATATTTGTGGTCGGCAAACTCCTTAATCTGCTTGCAACATTTCTAAATACCATCTCTGATCCACTTGCTGGCAGGCACACTTGCAAGATTTCTTAAATCTCAGGTTTTGGTCACAAAAAAGTAAGCTTAATAAATATCGGAAAATATTAGAAAGAATGAAATATTTCGAAAAGTTCCCCTTCGGGTAAAGAAATGTTTAAAACAGAAAAAGAAATTCGAAAAAAAAATGTAGCGAAATTGTTGGCTAAAATAAACAAGAAAAATTAAATAAGAATAAAAAACAAGGAAAATTAAAAGAGAATAAAGAAATAAAAGATGGCGTTAAGAAATACTCGTTTCCATCCACTTCCACCCATCTAACAAAATGAACGAATACAAGAATTGTTTTTTTCAAGGGCTTTTTTTTTCTCAGTAGAAACGTCCGTAAGGAGAATAACCAGGAGAAAATAGCAAAATTTATAATTAAACGAAAAATGTGGCAATGTTAAGGAGGAACGGAACTGGGATAAATCATTATCATGGGAAGAGAAAAAATGTCACATTCATCGCTATAGAAGATAAAACAAATATTAAAAGAAATAAATGTGGTGGGTGGGGGACGTCGACGCATATGATGTTTGCAAGGGAATGTGTGTTGAGGTTAAAGAACAAGATAGAGACGAAGGCGGTATATGACCAGATACGGAAAATGCAGAGAAGAAAAGTAAGAAACGTGTATGTCGAAAGGAAAAGAGAAATAAATTAACGAATGATTCATTCAAAAATCTAAGGAAATTTAAAAAAACTGAATGGCATAGAAAAAACTACTAATGCTTTGAATGCATGAAGAATGCCTCTTCTCTGTTTAAAAGAAATACAAAAATAGAATAACTTTTGTGAAGAAATAAAACAATAGAAGTCCTGCGAGACTAATGGCGGAAAGACGAGGTGAATAGTTCACAAAAGTAAAAGACTTTGGCGGAAGAATCTGACAGAGCTTTGCGTGCCATACTAGGACTTTATGAAGATGGAAGGACTTGAAGAATTTAGGAACGGAATCCGAAAGTCACGAAGAGACTCAGAAACAAAATCTATTTTTTCAAAGGGATTCAATTAAATGACAAAAGGTGAGGAAAATTATTATTAAAATTGTAGAATAGGTTTATGCTTTACAAAAAGAAAAATCTTAAATATTTATTTTCCAAGAAATATTAAGTAACTATCAACCCTGAAAAATATATTGCCAAATATAATGAAGAACTAGAAAAATATTCGGAAAAATAGTTTCAAATATATTTTTTCATAGCAGGTTCTCTGTAAGCAGATCTGAATAAACTTTATATATATATATACATTTCTTCACGAGGAAATAAATCCGTACAACAACGGCAGTGAAATCAGTATTAGTTGTTGAAGAAGCCTTCATCAGTTTATATCCTGGGAAAGGAATGGCTACCAAGAGGAGAAAGCATTACCAATAGCCCAGCGGGATACAATCGATCTTCAAAATTATGCAAGGCATAGATTCACAAAGTGCTGCAAATGGAGTTGTTTCCGAACTTTGAGAATCGTAATGAATCTTTTTATTAGTTGACACCAAGTTAAGTTTATCCAGATATCAGGAAATCGATATGGCAATTAAGCTTCTAAAATATATTAGCAGTTTTTGTATATCTTATGGAATACACTTGTATCGTCATGTTTTCGGTCAACTTCGTCAAAACATGTTCAATGTAGATTAAAATCATTTTAGGAATCACTATCACAAGTTATCCAATGGAACCCATTAGAGCAAACATTATCTTTAATTTATTTAGTTATTTAATATGATAACAGTCGGTTTGTCGCTGACACATCTGCCAAATATAAAATAAGCTTAATGTGATATAGAACATAAAAAAACGAGACAGGTGTGAGGTTTTAACTCAAAAACCTGGGGTTGAGGCTTTAACAGAACAAAAGAATATCCTACGACAAATACTGTATGATAGGGAGTGAGATGAGCTTCTCAAGTTGAGTTCCAATAAAATCTTTCTGAACACTCGATGTTATTGCTAATTGAAAGCTGGAATCTAACCTTTTATCAGCCAATATCTCTTTCTTCTATCACAGAAAAAAAAACACTTCATTTTTTTTCTCTAAATACGAATGATAGTCGCTGGGGGAAAGCGATAGAGTTTTTCATAATATTGAAGCATCAGAATAGACATGCTTTATTTGAGTTAAATATATAAAAAAAAAAACGATCACCTGAAAGATTGTTAACCTTTCTTGAACATAAAATGCGTTATTTGTTTATTCAGGGTTTTTTTTTTAACTATTATAAAAAATTAGCCTGTTCTTAAGTGTCGGATCAAAAACGAAGATTGTGTTGCTTCAATCTTGCTAGCGAAGAGGAGATGCCATCTTTTAAAACCTGGATTATCATTCAGTTTATGTCGATGTATTGACTTCCATAGTCATTTTAGCCATGAAGCTTACGAGACATTTTTTTTTGAAGATCTGGCACTTGTATTTTTATATAAAAACATATTTCGGGGACTGAAATGAATTGTAATTGTTATCGACACATTAAAAAGTAACCATTTTGAAATTTAAATAGATTTTGTGTATTTTTATTGTTATTAGTGTGTTCATTTATGATCGATTGTTATGACAAATTTTGTAATAAATCAATGAAATAGCAGTTTTATTTTTTTTTAAATACACTATGTTTTTGTGAATATTATATTGCTAAAGGTGTATGTGTTTAGGTTTTATTTTAAAGTTCCTTTATTCGGAAAATGGCGGCAACGATGATGATATATCACTTTCCAGTTTGAATCTTTCTAGTGATAAAAACTGTCTTACTATTTTCTTATTGATCATCAGATTTACTAAGGAATCTAACAGGCAAAAACAAATAAAATAAACACACGCGCACACACACGCACACACACACGCACACACACACGCACACACTTCAATACAATGAAAAATCCTAATTTTATCACGAGGAGTGTATGTATATGCATCACTGTAAGTAAATATTCTTGTAAAACATTCAGTTTTCGAACTTCTTGTGACCTAGTAAGATTTTCACTGACTTTGAGTTTTACATGATGGCGCATACTGCAATTAAGTTACGACTGATGCAGAAGTCAATTGCACACAAGGGTCTCTAGTATGATGACAAACGCATACTGAATTTCTTCAATTGAATCATTTTTTGAGGACTGGGGCTGAAGACATTTCGGAAAACTACTTGTCATGCAGGAGGTGAAATGAATTATTTTAAGAGCATTAGCTCCAAACTGCATGGCAACCCTCACTTCTGTTCTATCAACAAGAACGTTTGGGAAATTGTTTACTTGCAGCGGAAATACTGAATCTACACATACTTGCATTCATGTCACAGTACAGCTGGGCATCTCACCAGAGTTATTGCGTTAGTTTCATATAGAAAATAAAATTAAACTGTGCTCTGTAACGTACAGGAATGACAGTAGGATCTGGCTTCATGAGAGCGAATCTCATTTTACTTTTGGTTATAACCATGACGAGTGGTATTATCCTGGGTCTATTTTCCCAGGAAACACAAGAACAACCTGACATTAAAATTTGATATGAAACCATATGTTGTATATCTAGCTCAGCTTCGGTGTTTGTGAACAGCACATATCAGTAATAGCGTTCGACAATTTTTCTGCTTGATACGATTTTAACACTTCAACTAAACATTTAGAGGCATGAAAGAAAAACCCCTGTTTCATTTAGTTATCGCATCTCTACCTCGCGATGTATTGCATCACCATAAGCAAGAGTCATGGGACAGGTTATCGTAGGACTGTGTTCACCACACGTATGTTAGTAAGCACGGACAATGAAAAGTAGTAACCCAAAAAGGATAATTAATGTAATATTTTGTTTGTTCGGAGAATTTTTGAAACTCACTCACGTATTGATCTGTATATATGATCTTCTATTGAAATACAACTCTATGACGACCACATTTAAATTCAGTACCATATTCATAGTCTTGCAAATGTATTTTCCCTTGAAGCAATTTCATTTCCTTCAATTGTTCTCTGCGTTGCGATTCTATGAAAACACTTTTCATTTTTGAGTAACTTGTCCTTTTGTTGACTTCACTTAACTTTCTGGTCCTACGGCCATATCACGCTGAAAGATCTGTTCTCTTACGATCAGCGAAGTTAATCAATGTCGAAACTGGTCAGAACCTTGATGAGTGAACACTTGAGAATACCAGGCATTGTAAACTTTGATGTGCGGATAGTGTAAAGGAAAACGGCTCGGAATTAAAAAATATGGGAGAGCCGAGTTGAAATTCAAGTCGGTTTCGTCATATTCATTTAGGCGAAAAGGCGCAGGGAAGAGATGAATCTATTTCTTCTGAAATATGCTTTCTTCTAGCTATGGGTTAGCTAGTAGGCTATTTATCAGTAAATCATTATTATCTTCAAAAGATTCTGATAAACTAAAATATTGTCAGACTTTAAATAACCTCCAAATGGTTTTCAGTTTAGCTTATTTGATGTTTGATAAAATCTTTAAACATGTTTTTACCTAAGACTTGAGTTAAAAACAGTTTTCTCTGAAAATAAGGTTCATAAATTCCATTCAGGGAGTGTCACCGTTTATGCCTGCGAGGCTCATCTTTATGCGTTTATGCTCATGAGAGTAAATCTTTTCTTTCGTAGATTGTGTGATTATTTCTTTGGATGTTTTTACTGATATTTGTCTGTATTGCTTTTCATCTAAAATATTAATCGTATTATTCGTATAATTGAAGTAGTGAGGATTTCTTATATTGCAATTTCTTATATCTGCGTGGCCGTGTGGTTAGACTCTTCTTATCATGACTAGCCCGACTCAACATGGTCGATTTGACAGCCTGGAAAAAAGAACACAGCGACTGAAAACTTTGGAAAATGTTTGAAAGCCTTGACCAAAACATTCTGAGGGGAATTTGTAGGGTGGAACTATTCAGAAGTGGTTTCAAGGCATCGTGATCGAGAGTTTGATCGTACGGATATTGATAAAAAATTTGGTCACGACTGATTATGCGTTCCCTCCCAGAAACTGCAACTAAAAGTCACTCAGTATAGTTGCAGAATAAACATCAGCTGTGTTCATCGGCTTGAGCAGGCGTCTGTAATAGCGATTGGCTCTAAATCGGTAGACTGAGGTGGAATATTTTCATCATAATTCAAGAATTCCTCATGGTATACGGTCCGTCCCAAGCAGTTTCTGTAACTATTCAATCTTGACATTGACCCCAAGCCTGTAGTCACTACGAATCTGGAGTTCACATGGTACGCAGAGGAAAAACAAACAATGGATATGACGTTCACGATTTCCATTGATCACTATTTGTACACTTGCAATTTTAAACTATTATACGTTTTCCGGATTTCATCTTCGTGTCAATTACGCCATTATCTCCGGGGTATGCAAAATCCTTTCATTCTCCTTTCATTATCTACGATCTTCCTCCATTATCTACCACCATAATGTCTGGTTTTCTGTGTAATTCTCCAGGATCATACAGAATTGTTAAAACCAGCATTCTCCCCTCTCCATATACCTATCCGTATAATACCTGATGTATAACTGAACCGAAAGTATCATGTCACCTTTTATATTCAGTATCCGCCATATTTTTGCATTCATTTTGCGTACTTGGTCATTTAACAATGGATAGTCTGCACTTATTTTCAGTTGTCATTTTAAAATTTACAATTTTTTTGTGTTCTTCGTAAGCTGCACAAATCAGGTCTTTTGATTTTGGTTCCAAATCATCATCAACATCATCATCATAATTATTATTATTATTATTAATAATAATAATAATAATAATAATATAAAAAAATTTAAAAACAACATGGATCGGTTACAAAATGGCGTTGAACAGTGTTACACACTAATGGATAAAGAAGAGTCTAAAAATATCGAGAGTATGTTTTTCACACAATGGTGAAATTCATAAGAGAAAGCATGAAAAACTGCAAGACTCCACTAAATCTATACCATAGAAACGGGTCATTAACATCGATAGCAATCAATATCAAACGCGGAATCTTCCAAGGAGATGCATTTTCACCACCACTCTTCTGCCTTGCATTAGCACTTCTCAGCTTCCTGCTGAACAACAGTAGCCAGGGATGCATTCCACAGAATGGCAAACTGAATCACCTATTTTAATTTGATGATCTGAAAACGTTTGCCAAGGATGACAACCAGCAGAAAAAAAAACATACTTACCATTGTTAAAACATTGAGCGAAGAAATTAGGATGGAGTTCCGAATCGGCAAATGTGCCAAAGCCACATTCAAAGGCGGTAAACTAACGAAAAATACGGAATTAGACTTGTTATCATCAACAGGACTGAGGAACTAGACCAAGATGGTACATACAATTAGCTAGAAATTAATGAAGGAGACGGGACACAGCATTCAATGATGAAGTAAAAGACCCGGGAATATTGTAGGAGAGGGCGTTTGATACTTGAAAGCGAAATTAATGGAGACAATAAAATGAAGGCTATCAACACCTTAACTATACTCGTAGTAACATACAGCTTCAACGTTATTAAATGGAAGTTGAATGACATCAAAAGATTGGACGCCAAGTGCAGAAAAATGCTTACCCAAATGAGGATATACCACCCGAAATAAGATGTTGATAGGCAGTATGTACCAAGTTCTTTAGGAGTTTGTGATCTAATTAAAATTAACTCTAAAAACTACAACAATCGGATTGGAAGCCTACGTCACAAAAGCAATGATCCGCTCCTTCAAAAGGTAAAGCACCAAATCCATTCTATCAACAAAGAAGCTGCACTCCTCAAGAAACAGCTTTTCAGCGAATGAAAATTGTGACACTCAAATCTGTAAGAATAGCGAAATCTAATCAAAGTATTAAGAAACAGGAATATATCGTTAGAAACGAAGAAAAACTTACTGAATTGTAATGTAATAACAATCTTCTGATATGGCAGTGAATGCTGAACAGTGTCCTTAAAGATAACTACAGAACGATACTGAGAACACCATCTATCGAACGGGTGAGAAACAATGAAGTTATAGAGAAAGTGGAAACAAAAAGACACTTCTACTTAACATCGGAAAGAGTTGAGATATCTAGTGCACATTATGAGGAAAGTTGGCTTAGAAAATTTTATACTCACAGTACGATTGAAGGCAAGAGGGACAGATGGATACAATGCAAAACCTACTTAGTGAGATTGAGAAAATGGATGGTGGAACAAGTTTTAAGAGAAATATCAAAACGATGAATGTTATTAAGAGCTACAAAGGACAAAAAATTATGAGAGACATAATCAACAACGTGCTGAAGGGCCACGGCACATGACAGAAGAAGAAAAAGAACATTAAGAAGTGTGAGAAGAAGAAGAAGAAGAAGAAGAAGAAGAAGAAGAAGAAGAAGAAGAAGAAGAAGAAGAAGAAGAAGTAGAAGTAGAAGAAGAAGAAGAAGACGTGTTAGTTGTACAAATAGTTGTACATTGTGTGACAACAATTTTGGCTTAGGTGTCTACTGCTTTCTCTTTCCATTCGGAGACTCTAGCAGCAACTTTTTTCTGGAAAACTTAAACACCCTAATATGTTTTGAACAGTTCCAGCTGCGCCATGTGTTATCGGTACATTTCTGATAGCAATATTTTTAGTAGAATCAGCGTTATTTTTATAATTGCAGTTCTTATTATTTATTGATTTCTTTTTGTTGTTATTTTATTTTCTCTGAAGAAACTTTGTTTTAATTGGTAATAATATCTTTGCAAATTTTGATTAGTGCTTATAGTCGTTTTATTTCCCTTTCTGTCTTTTGCTGTTTTTCACGAATTTATTATATTTTCCCTCGTCTTTCGACCTTCCTAATCGCTCTTCTTCATTCTGCTTTTTTTATTCGTTTACACGCATTAAAGAAAAAATAGAATGAATGGTGTATGAAGTTTGGCCATTTTCTAAAGCTAGCAAAACCCAATTATTGGCTAATGTGGTTTGATAACTGAAACGACAAAGGTTGCCTAACAGCGTCTCATAGGTTATGTCTATCTGCGGGGCATAGAGAAAGGGGAAAAACACAGGCGAGGAATAACTTCATATTAGAGTACTGAATTTAAAAAAAATATATTGAAAAATGACGATGTCGATATTAAGGGAAAAATAAATTATTGAAAAATCGAAAATAGAAATAAATAATCTGGAGTTGTCTTCATATATCAATATTCATGATTTCGAGATGATAAGAAAAACGACAGTGTGAAGAGAAAAAGAATCCAAAAACAAAGATATAGGACAAAATTGCGAGAGAAAATGGCGTGAAAAATGCGGAACATTGTAAAGAAGAGAAAATGTAAAGATCAACGAGAAAAAGAAAACAGGTGTTCTTTGGCGTGAATGAAGAGAAAAAGAAGGAATAAATACATGTGGAAGAGTAGGAAAATTCATAAGAAAAGTAATGATGTTGAAGTCAGATAGATGTCTTTATAGCATTTGATTACATTGATCCAGCTTTTTGTGTGGCCATATTATTGTAATTATTTTCAGTGGTGTTTGTGAAGAATTTTGATTGCAGAAAGAAGGTAGAATAAAATTAACTGCCTAGAGAATTACGAGTAAAATAAGTAGAGAATGTGGTTGTGGCTATGATTGTAATTTGTGTACTCTTTGTGGTGGAAGTTTCTAGCTTAGGATAGTGGTTGAAGAGATGACGAACAAAAAGACGAGACAATTGTAGAAAAACGAAGAGGTCACTCAATATTCTAAAGCGAAAAAGGAAAGTACAAAGAAAAAACTGAATTTTTGTCGAGAGATCTTTGGACATAAAAATGAATGAAGAAAGACAGAATGGAAAATGGTAAAATGACAAGAAAAAGAACAGTCTGGGGTAATAAATAACTAAATAAATAAATAAATAATGATGATAATCTTAATAATAATCTTAATAATAATAATAATAGTTTCAATTCAAATCTTTTTTAATTTATTAAATTTTATTTGTTTTTCTTTCTAATTGCTTTCTATACATTTACGTTTTTTCTTATCTATGTTTTAAGTATTTTTTGCCCACACCTCCAGCGGAGCCATCCGTCCTTTTTTCTTCTCGGTATAAAGTATCTCTTTCGATATATATATATATATATATATATATATATATATATATATATAACCCAAGTATAGGATTGGTTTATACGGAATGAATTCCAATAACTATACAATTCTTAAAATAGTGCTCAATACAGGATAGGGCAAATATAATTATTTATTTGAAATTATAATGTAAATATTTTATAAAATCACTGCAATAATATCTATTTTGTTTCAACACTTCTGTTGTCTTATCAAGTGATGGTGTTGATCCAGAAGTGGTGAAATAAAATGGCAATTTTTGTAGTGAATTTATAGCATATTTATGTTCTAATTTTCTAATAAATAATTATATATATATATATATATATATATATATATATATATATATATATATATATATATATATATATATATATATATGTATATATATATATATGTCTGTGTGTGTGTGTGTGTGTGTGTGTGTGTGCGTGTGTATGTTATGGTCCAGGTTAGGACCAAGGAAGAACAACACGAACACAAGAGTAAGAATAACGAAGATATATTACACGGAATAATAATACAAGATGTGGAAGGTCTTAGTATGACTGTCAGTCTTGATCCATGTTTGGCCAGTACACGTAAATTCGCATTAAGTATTTCATCCTTTTCTCTCCTGGGTGGCCCATGTGGAAATCCTTGAGGATTCGCCTTTTTATCATTTTCGGTATTACTACTCTTTCATTATATAGCAGAACATTATCACATAACGAAAAACTGTCTGATATATTATCCTTTCCTACAATTTTTGTTTTCGTTTTCTTTATAAATTCGTCATTCACTGCTTCGTTTCTTATTTCCTGTAATGTGACGGGGAGGTCTCGAATTGTACTACATAATGATGTTCTAATATATTCCTCATATCGTAGAGCTGCAAATACGGAATCTTCTAATGGCACCATTGTCTTTGGTATTAGTCTCGAAAGACCATCTGCATGCCCGATTTTGTTTGATGGACGACACTCCAATTTAAAGTTATAGTTTAATAAAATACTTCCCCATCTTAGCAATCTATTAGCAGTGTAGACAGGTAGACATTTTTGTGATCAAAATATACTCAATGACGACTTGTAGTCCGTCTGTAAGGTGACAAATCTACTTTAAATATATCTGTTGAATCTCGTAACCGCAAAAATAATCCCCGGTTTTTCTTTTTCTATTTGCGAATAATTTTGTTCGGCAGGTAGTAACGTTCTTGACGCATCCCATCCGGCATTTATGAAGTATACATGCCCTAACACCATATGCACTCGCGACTATTATTTCCAATTTTGGATCATAGTGCGCTAATAATAAATCTGCTCTTAGAGTCTTAATGATTTTGTCGAAATATTTCTGACATTCATATGACCATTCCCAAACTTTTTCCTTCTTCAACAGTTCGTTTAGGGGTGCGCGTAATTTGTGCATGTTAGGAATAAATTCTTGATAATAATTTACTAAGCCCAAGAAGCTTTGTAATTCGGCTAAATTTTTTGGAGCCGGCATTTTTTTTATTGCCGTGGCTCTTTCTGGGTCTGGTCTTCTTCCTTCTTCGTCAATAATATGGCCCAGATATTTTATCCCCTTATAAAGAAGTCACATTTATTTTCCTTTACCGTAAACCCGTAATTTTGTATCTGCCTGAAAACCTCTTGAACGTGTCCCCAATGTTGTTCAATATTTTTGCTATTTATCAGTGTGTCATCAAGGTATGCAATCGTGAAATCCAGTCCGCCTGGCATAGTGTCCATTATTTGCTGAAATATCGCCGGCGCGACCTTGATCCTGAATAGTAATTTCTGGAACTTATATAACCCTTTATGTGCGTTTATGCACAACAACCTCGAGCTTTCCTCATCTACTGGTACTTATAGGTATGCTTTGCTCAAGTCTATCTTTGAGAAAAATTTACCTCCGTTCAACTTTGTGAAAACATCCTCTGGACTAGGGAGAGGATACTGATAATCCTTAATCGCTGCATTCAATCCCATCGAGAAATTAGCGCATACACGTATCTCAGCCGATTTCTTTTTCATGTAAACCGTAGGTGCGACCCATTGAATATATTCCACCTTTGTCAATATACCGGTTTTCACGATTCTATCCAACTCTTCGTCTTTTTTTCTAATGATACGAAAGGTACATTTCTTTTCTTCTTGAAAATGGGTTGTACATTTTCTTTTAGTTCGATTTTGGCCGCCATTTTTTACACCTCCCGAGGCCGGCTGAAAATACGTCGGGGAAACTCTCTTTTAATTTCTCCTTCAATTTCTCTGCCTCGGTCGATAACCTTTCCACTTTTTGGCAGAACGTATTTATCGGTAAATCCCAGAGGTCAAATTTCTGCATCCTGTCAGTTGCAAATAAATTTTCCGTTACATTTTTAATTCCTTGGTCATCCTGTTGAACGTCACATTTGTGATAATCTCCACCTCAAATTTGATTTTTCTCTCTGTTACCGACCTGGTTGTTTTGTCTGTTCTCAACATGGTCGGTTTGTTTAATTTCTTCCACGTCTGTAAGCTAATAATGGTTAATCTGATCCGGAATCTAATTGTAATCTAATGTTTTTGTTTAACATTTCTACTTGTACGTATTTTCGTATATGTATCCCGTACGCTTGGGCAGTTCTAGTGACTCTTAATCGGCTTTTGTTTTCTTTCTTTTTTCTACAGTACGAACTATTATGTCCCACTTTATTGCACCATAAACAAGTCTTATAGCGGTATGGACAATCTTTGTACCAATGCAAAGTCCCACAGCGATAGCATGGACTGGGTGGTGGTTTCTTCTGAGTTTTCATTTGAATTTTGTAGTAAAATAATACGTTTGTTTTGTTTTTGAGGAGGGAGAAAAACGTGTTTGTCGTTGTACTTTTCGTATGTGAGCGACGCTAGACTCTTCGATATCTTTCGAGTCCTTCTTTACGCTTATACATCTCTGACAGTCCTCAGCCAATTTTTGTTGCGTCAATTCTCGTTCACTCACAAGTTTTGTTGGAATTCTCCGTCCGATCCCCGCATCCTTAGTCGAAACTAGGCCTTGGACGTATATTAAACATTTAAAATTGTCAGGGCTGAGTTCAGATAACTTAAAGTCATCGTAGTGTTTGTTTACACAGGAAGCGAATGTTAATTAATCTTCGCTATCCATTTTTGTTAAATTTAAACATTTCCACCTTTTGTGGAATAGTGAAGCGTACGGCCTAAATAATTCCGTTAAAAGTTTCACGGCTTCCTTGAATGTCACCTCATACGTTTTCCTCGGTAGGATGTAGTCTACGAATTTAGTGTATTCGCTTGACCCTAGTTTCCTCAGTAGTAGACGCACTTTTTTCGCGTCTGACCAATTCCCGCAATCAAACTCATATGAATCTTCATATCTTCTGAAGTAAGTTGCGAAGGTTTTGTCTTCGTCCGGTGCATAAGTGAAGTCTTTGATAGAGCTCCATATAGCATTTTGCGAGAATGCCGCTGCATTTCCAGAATGTTGTCCTTTATTTGTTACTGCCCGTAGTAGTAATTCTTGTAGTTCGAGTTTCTTCTCTACGTTTTTCTGTTGAATTTCTAATTGTTTTTCTTCGAGCCTAGTCTGTCTTTCAAAATGTCTTTGTTGCTGCTCGAATTGCATTTTCATTAGTTCCAATATGGTTGCCTTAAAGTACACCGTAATTTTGTGTAATGATTCAGGTCTTTGTCGCCTGTTGTTCTGGAACCTTAGTACGAAAAAACTTTCCTGCGTAGAATTCGATTCTGTTCTGGCTGACAGGTAAAATTCATGTCTTCGTTACCGCTGTTAAAGTTGGTGTCCAAAAAGTTTTTCCTTTTTTTATCTTTGCGTAGAACTTGTTTTTTTCTCTCAATAACTCCGTCGCCTCTGTTATGGACGACCTATAGCAAAAAGGTTTGTTTTTTTTAGATTCTCCGCGTAGAATTCGTTTCTTCAATATCCTCGTCGCCACTGTTATGGTCCAGGTTAGGACCAAGGAAGAACACGAACACAAGAGTAAAAATAACGAAGATATATTACACGGAATAATAATACAAGATATGGAAGGTCTTAGTATGACTGTCAGTCTGGTTTGGAGTGAACTAATATAGGCTCGACTCGATTCGTCTCTCTCTCTCTCTCTCTCTCTCTTGAGAGGTGTAGTATACATAGTGTTAGGAAGAGTTCATTCTGTAGTTATAGGTAAGGACCCATAACATTATGTGTGTGTGTGTGTGTGTGTGTGTGTGTGTGTGTGTGTGTGTGTGTGTGTGGAACATATTGACTGAAATATTTTCTCCGTTTGCATGTCTACAGGTGTACTAATCTGACAATATTCTGCTTCTTGACTGATTTCTCTTTGAGTGAAAATTTCAATTTTAGTTCCTAGCAGATTAATAACCCCAAATGGGAAATATTTTCTTGTTTCTATGCCTTTGCTTAATGAATTCCTGGATGATTCTTCCGCAAAACAGTAGGAGGTTGATGATTTACTCTATAAAATTTCATAACTATCACTTTCATTGGCGTCGGAAAGTTGAAAATCGGCGAATACCTTCTGAGTTTGCCTCTCAACTAACAGCCGTAACTTTTTTACCATTTGAAATTACATTTTTTCTTCCCTTTAAATTATTTTAAGCTTCTCTGACTTTATTTAATTGCAATTATTTCACTGCAATTTTTTATAATAACCCGCAATATTAATGTCCACGCATGGTATTTTATTCATTGCGAGTTATACTAATTAAAAGACTTAGTATAGCCAATGCCATTTCTAGAAGCCTATGTTATTCCCTTAAATAAAGTATTCAAGAATGAATTCTTTAGGCATGTATATATGAATATAATCCTCCAAACCCACTATCTTATGTGTTGAGAATATGAGAATATTTGGAGCTGTTATACATGTTCAGCGTAGTCTGAATGTAGAAAATCAACGTAAGTAATTTGTTCAATGAAACAACACCAATATCTAGTAGCAGCTGTTCAATAATCCTTAGGTCTTCCATATGGGAGGTTGGCAGTGAATATTCGGAGAGAGTAGGAAAGCGTAGTTCTTCAGGTCTTTCATCTGACAGGTTAGGAGTGGATATTCCGACAAGAAAACAAAACAAAATGGCCGCCTTTATACACGTTGAATATTTCAAGTCTTATGATTGGTTAACCTTCTCTTGGTAAACTATAAAATGAGTCAGCTCATTTTGGTTGGCTCACTAGTATATAGAGTATCCAAAAATTGTAACAGGATCAGCCCAAAGGAATATAGCCCAATGCAGAATGGATGTGTCTTTTCATTGTCGACTGTCGTCCTAGATGCTGGCAACTTGAACAAAACTACTCTTTGGCTGTGAAGGATAAACGCAAAATTTTATGAATCTCAATGATTACGAACGAATTTCCGTACCTGATCAGCCGTCACCGGGGTCATCTAGAGCTGCGTATCTCCGAAAGGAACCAGTCCGAGGCCGAAAAGTCTGTCACTTGATCAAACTCTTCCAACAACGAATAAACACTTGGTCACCAGACCCGGACTATTTCTAACGTTTAACCAAGTAATTCAATGCTAATAAAATGAAAGCGAACAAAATGGTCTCGCAAAGAGTTTCAACAAGTCATAGCATCATTTTTCATCGTATTCGAAAATCCAGAAGAGATCACGACAAATCAAACATATCAAATATGGAGAAGTGAAATAAAATCTCATCTTCACCCAAATATGCTTGCCAATGTCTGCAGAGACATTTTGCGAAATAAAATAACTTTCAAATGCAGAAACAGATAAGACAAAACTACATATAAGACAGAATACAATAACCCATCACGCAAACAATAAAGAGATGAGAGTTGAAATACATAATGACATAGATACGAACTATTCTCCCAATGAAAAATAAACGAAAAATCTTTCTGTCACATAACCTGCAGTTATCCAGACGATGTCACTGAAGTTGAAACCAAGTACATTACGGTAGAATTCGTTGAAAACCACAGAGGTGTAATCATCGAAACATAAAACCATGTCATTCCAGTATTCGTCAGAGAAACTCTCACACAAATGTCAAACAGAGACCAGCTCCCCAAAATTTATATGACGAAGTCGAATCACACATTGTGCAAATATACAACTCTGCACTGGAAACACTGTTAACGGATAAACCGCTATGAAACATCACAGACATTAAAAATATAATATACGCAAAAGCTTTAGCAGATACGGGGAGGGTTGGGGCCAAGAGAATGAAAAGATTAAACAACAAAGAGAGCTATCTTGGAATGTAAAACAAATAAGAGAAAGAATGGAAATCATATATGAGATTTCGATATTAGAGGAGATCTCTAGAAAGGCAAATGTCTCAACACGCAGGTGAAAGATCAAGCGGAAATATAAAATTAATTTAATGAAAACCCATCCATCAAGGAAAAGCTGAAATAGAAACTGTAGTTAAAGCCACAGACAACAAGACGATACGATAAACATTGTAAAGTATATCGCTAAAATAAAATATTCCAAACGGACTTTCAGAAATTCTACAGGGAAATCGGAAAAGCAGCTATTCATGTAATAACCCCAGCATCTATTTTCAAGTTGCAGAAATTTTAGGAGAATATTTGGAGCAACCCAAAGGAATATAAACCAATGCAGAATGGATCGAACATGAACGAATGCTGGATAAACCTCTGCAACAGTGAGAATATATAGCCCCCAATAATGTTAGGCAACCTCTAACAAAATCCCCAAAATGTAAATTCCCCTGAAAGACAAGGTGTCCAGTTTCTGGCTCTATTATTTCTCATTATTTCAACAAAAAACCTTTCAAAAACTGTATCAATTCTTATAAATAATCCCAATGAAATCCCGGAATAAATCACAGAAGTCATTACATATCTCACGCAAAGAATGATTGAAAAAGATGATCTGAAGAATTATAGGCTAATAGCGTGTCTGTTCACTACGTATAAACTAATTACGTCTGTTCGGACGAATCGAACTTACCCGTTATTGAAAGCAGACAACATTCTTCAACTGGAACAATTGGGATGTAGGAGTGGTTCATATAGTTGCAAAGATCAACTACTCATAAGCAAAATGATCCTGGAAAATTGCAGGAGACGATGTAGATATCTTAGCACAGCGTGGATCGATTACCGTAAAGCCTCTGACAGTGTGCCACATTCTTTTGATCTTAAGACTAAAAACACAATAGTAAATCTCTTTAGAAACATCATGGGAATGCTGAAAACCTAAATCACTCTAGAGGCACTGCCATCGCCAACCGACTGAATATCCCACGAGAAATTTTTCAAGGAGACTCCCTGTCACCGTTTCTGCTTTGTTTAACCTCAGTTTCCCTTACGCACAAAACAAAAATAGGCATAATTAAAAACTAAAGAAGAAAGTATTCAATCATCTATGGATGATCTGAAAATCTTTGACAAAGACGACAATGAGTTGAAGGGTCTCCTCAGTATTGTTAAATGTTTCGGTAATGGCGTCGGTATAGATTTCGAATTAGCGAAATCAGCAAAAGTAACATTCAAGAAAGAGAGAATTACGGAATACACTAAATAGATTAAGATTTTGTCGCAAAGATTAGGGAGCTGGAGCAAGTCTATACGTACCTAGGAATTAGCGAAGGAGATGGAATACTGCATATCTAAATGAAGGGTAAAGTAAGAAAGGAGTATTACACGAATGTGCATCCGATATTAAATACCGAGCTGAATTCAGAAAAAGCATATCAACCATAAACACCTCGGCTTTCCCTGTGGTGCAATAGAGTTTCAACATCTTTCTGACATAATGCAAATGGACGCCAAAACGAAAAATCTTCTCACCCGCCACTACATGCATCATCTCAATCGGATGTTGATCGTCTGTATGTGCGCAGAGGATTAGTGAAACTAGAACTGTCTTACAAAACTACAACAACTGGCCTTCAAAGATACCTGCAAACTACGGAAGACTGGATGATGATAGGTGTCAAAGAAAATGAAAGAAGTATGCGACTTTATTCAGTAATAAAAGAAGCTAACAATTTTGAAATGGAGTATCAAATGGGTGAAGAAATACAAGTAAAGCAAAATACACAGACGGAAGATGCCAAATAAATTTAAAAATGCAAAAGCAAATGCAACCGACAACATAGATAAAAGATGGAAAGCTAAGCTTCTTCACGTATACTCTGCTGATTCAGACCAAACTCGTACCCACCAGCGGCTACGTAGCACAGTGTTAAAAGCTGAAACCGTAGAACCAATGATTGCTAAGTAGAAATTATCAATCAAACTGAAAAATGGTGTTATCGAAAAATGCAGTATCTGTTATAAATATCAAGAAATAATTGATCATCTTGCATCAGGTTACACTGTATGTGCAACCCATTGAATATAAAACAAGGTATGAGCCAACTGGAAAATCTGCAACTTCTACGGAAAAGAAACTGAAAGAAATTGGTATGAACACCACCCAAACACGGTGACGGAGATAGGACATGTAACCATTTTATGTGTCTTCACAATAAGACACAACCTTTAAAGCTAGTCGCTCAGACATCGTGATTAGAGACCGCAAACACATAAAGTGTCTTCTTATTCATATGGAAGCCCCTGCAGCTTGCAATGTATCTTTGAAGATCTTCAAATAACTATAGAAATTCAAGGACCTTGAAATCCAAATCTCAAAATTGTGGCACATGTGAACAACTACAATTCCGTTTGTAGCTGGAGCCTTCGGATTGATTGGAAAAGATTCTAGAACATTCACTGAAGGGATTCCTAGAAGCGCATGCTTTTAAAAATAAAAAATAAAAATCTTCTCATTAGTATAGCACTCACCTTACTAATAGAAAATTCTATGTAAAATATGTGAAATTGTTTTTTAAATTACTCAGTGCAAAATTTCATGATGCCATCTCTGACTTTATGTCTCTTGGTGGGACTCGGAAATAAATGAGTACATACGAGAAATGAATAGAAATAAAATAATAATAATAATAATAATAATAATAATAATATAAACAATATCTAAATTATTCCTGCATGAAACATGTTGCGTACAATTTTCTCCATGTGTAGTGCGTACGAGTATGTTTCTTGTCTGATTACATGGCATCTCATCTGTTTGTATCTTCGAATAAAAAAAGACCTTGTTGTCTTTTGAAGTCTTTGGTTCACACTTGGGGACAACTCAATTAAAAAGGCATGGCACTACAACGACGTCAAAGATGATGACGACGACGACGATGACGACGACGACGATGACGACGACGTCGATGAAGATTGCGGTGACGAAGACAATGATGATGACGACGACGATGATGCCGGTGACGACTACGGCGACGATGACGACGACGACGACGATGTTGATGCCGACGACGATGATGATGACGATGACGGCGACGACGATGATGTCGATGATGATTGCGCTGACGACGACAATGATGATGATGATGATGACGACGACGATGTTGATGATGACGACGATGATGACGATGCCGAAGATGATTACGATGATGATGACGATGACGACGACGATGATGACGATGATGATGATGATGAACATGACGATGATGATGATGATGATGATGAACATGACGATGATGATGATGATGATGATGATGATGATGATGATGATGATGATGATGATGATGAACATGACGACGACGATGATGATGATGATGATGTTGAACATGATGATGATGATGATGATGATGATGATGATGATGATGATGACGACGATGACGATGATTACGATGATGATGTCGACGACGATTTGACTCCTGAATGACGGAAGGTGCATATATTAAATGCGAAGCTGGGGAAATAGTTTTCTGATGAAAAAAGGTCGGAGAGTATTAAGTGCTAGAAAAATGAAGAACGTTGATCTCAACGGTGATAAACAGAATAAAAAAGAGAAGTAACGTAGAAAATAAAACAATGAATATCGCATGGTACATCTTTCTGAAAATAAATCTTAACAGTTATTGGAAGGAGAAAACTCAAGAGAAGAACTTATATAGTCGAAATCTATTCGAAAAAGAAAAACGAAGTAAAAATACACATAGCTGACTATGAATAAACAACGCAGAATACTCGAACGTAAACTATGAAGGTGAAAGAAAAAAGAGAAACAAAAGTAAACGCATCTTTATCCAAATGTCCTTGTGTTTATTGCAAAGAGCGGCGCAAACAAAAATATTTGCTAAATAAGTTTTTCTTAAACGATGGTTGATTTTTTGGAGAATGTCTCCAATTCAAAAGTCTCTTTGAAGTTACAGAGATGCTTTTCCTGAATTCTGGATTTCAGCATCGAACAAACAGCGTTGATTAGAAAAGAATAATGGCTGATGATGTCTCTCGTGTTGTACAGTCGGGTGAAAAAGAAATCAATCAATAAATAACCAAAACACGTTATAATTCAGACGATCTATCAATACGTAGAAAAGATAACATCCACCATGTTGTTTTTTCTTAAGAATCAATGTTTATAGAGCTCTCTTTAATGTTCACATGAAAATACGTACCGTTGCTCATCTAATTACTCATGTTGAATACGAGACAATCATGGTCAGCAAAGAAGCAATGGGTGTTCAGATAAATTGTCTGATTGATTGTTTAGACTTTTGCAGCTTAGCAATCATTTGCAGGTTATTTAAATCCAGAAAAGTATGTAAGATTTCAATAGGGAAAATAATAATTAACTGACACAAGTCCTACTAATTAACCCATAAGTGATTAGACAAGTTGAGTATTCATAGTTTCCGAAAGGCGTTTGCGTGTAATTGTATGCAATGAATCCGACTGGAATTTGAAACCGGCACTCCAATTTCTAATTCCTGGGCCTTATCCATTACGCCATCAGCACATCGAAACTTACAACCAGGTATTCCAAAGCGGTCAGCCACATAGCTACTAATCAGAGTCCGTGTTGCTTAAATACGTGATATGACTATAAGGCTGTTCAGATAAAAACAAAAAAAAAGACCCTTGCAAGCAAATATTTCAAACCTCAAACGATTCAGATGTGCTTTCATTTGTTTTCGACTATTACATTTTACTTTTTGGTCGGGGACATTTAATTTTCGACCGGATTCATTTTAATCTTTATCTGTTCAAGCCGGACGTGATATTGACTCTCCATATTTTCCTTGATTTCAGAATAACTGTGAATTTGAAATCAATTTATTTATTGTGGCGAAAGATAATGGCATGTTTTTTTTTTATCTTACATTCTTCAGTTTCAAATTATCTCCTACACTGTTTACTCATGCTAGGCTTGAATACAGAGTTCACCGTATGAGTTATTCACAGCTAAATGTAGAAGATACTCTCTCACTTTCTTAAGGAATTACTAAGTAGGGAACACAACTGAGTTAACCGGAATTTGGATGCAGCTACACTATTTCATTTTCTGGCTTCTGACAAACGCAAGTCCATAATGAACTGCTGAATATGAATAACAGATTCATTACACGTTAATTTGTTCTGAAATCCCACATGTAAGTAAAATAATTTAAAACATGTATTACAAATATTACATGTAAATGTATAAAAACTTTAGTTGTTGTTCCAATAGTTTTTGTATAGACATAACAATTTCAATATTACACACACATTTTTTAATTTAATTACAAAATTAAATTCGAAGCTTTTAGCTTCCATTTTTGAAACCTGGTAATTACTGTGTAACGAAAAAGCCAAATTTCAAATCAGTTAATTTATGATATTAATGCTCTGTAAATTTACACAGAGCACTATTTTGTAAAAATAAAAATGTCAATGAGAACACTGGATTATATATATACCTGTTATTTTATATATATTGGAGAAACAAGCAGAAACATAAAAAAACGTATCAATGAACACAAAAGAGAATAAACAACTTAAATAATGCTTTAGTAATACATAGGAATAAATTCAACCATAATTTTGATTTTAAAAATTCTATACTTATAAAAAAAGAAAATAACTCACTCAGAAGGAAAATTCTAGACAGTGCCGCCATAGAACAATACCCAAATATTAATCTACGCCCAGGCCTTTTCCCTATTTCACCTTTTCTAACAAAATTACTGCTCTCACAAACAAATGTACACAAAAACATATTAAAATCAAAAGAAAATGTTTGAATCCATCAACACAGATTAATGATAATATTCTCCACGTGTGACATTAACTGACGTAATTTTCAGTTAACAATATGAAAATAGCGTTTCCTACATTCCAGTTGCTAAGAACACTGTGTTTTTTGTTTTTATTAATTATCTTTGTTTAATTAAATTCATTTCGTTTCTTGCTTTGAAAAAGTCCACATTGGACGAAACACGTCAGCAATTACTGTTTTCCTATTGTCATTTATTTATATATATATATATATATATATATATATATATATATATATATATATATATATATATATATATATATATATATATATATATATATAAATTCACCATTGTGCAAATTAATTGAAACAACCGCTGTAGTTTCCTTTCGTTCCACATACGGTCAGTTTTTAGACCCACTACAGTGACAGTGTGTAATCGATTTCTATTTCTCCTCAGATTAGGTCATCTGCAATGGAGTGCAGTAATATGAATCGGTTTTCAGGGTGTTTGATGAAATTTGTTTTTCCATGAAATATATTGCGCCACACATGATTGCATCACATTATCAGCACACTCAGACACTATTGTCTCGACTGTCGATTACTTGTCATATGCCCAATGCTTGCGATGGATGTCACTCCAAGGAAGCGTACAAAAATTGTAACGCTGCACTAAACACTGTAAATATTAACGGAATTATGCGTTTTGTTTGATTTGCACAAGAGTGTATATCTATACTAACTTTTTAAATATATATATATATATATATATATATATATATATATATATATATATATATTTAAAAATTTACTAACTTTATATATATATATATAAAAGTTAGTATTATGTACACTATTTACATTTGTTGCCATATTTATCACAACATTTCGAACGTTGTACTCTCCGGCCTTCGTCAGGTGGTTGTAATGTTTAACTGAACCCTTTATTTTCCTCGTTGTGGTAGAATGTTCTAGTTGCCTGTGCCATGTCTAATGCCTGTTGAACCTCTCCAAGTTCTTCACTGCCTTAACCAGGTATTGAACTGACCACGCTTTGTGGTCTGTCAATGGACCTAACCAACGTCTTTATCTCCTGTGCCATGTACCCTTAAGGACATCTCTGAATTTCTGAGACTTATAAACTTATGTCTTCAGCAACCATTTTTACCAGTGCTCATATTGTAATTTACTGTTATCATTCCATGTTTTGTTTTTTTACCAGAGCTCATATTAAAGTTTTCGTTGATATTATGAGGACAATAGACCGAATAATGTAAATAGAGCAATACTCTTAAATTTCTTTTTTACTCCACAATTCTTGTTTACGAATTCATTTTTGTATATAAATATTTATTCGACAACAGCAAAGAAATCACTCTGTTTTTAGAAATCCCCTCTTTTCTCGAAACAATAATTTCTTAGCCTCGACAAAATCTTTTACCCATTTCCAAAAAAGTCACCAATTGTTTACATTTCCACTACGACCCAAATATCGGCTGCGAAGATCAGCTGTTCTTATCAAGCACAACACAATTTCCGATCGGTTAAAGGAATTTATCCAAGATTAACAAACAACTATGAAACCTTATTTTCCAAAACAACCGACTTCAAGTCACATTGTGTTATATTTTGGCTTTTAAATAATTTTCTGCGCAGTCAGGGAAATAATGTTTCATAATACTTTTTCCGACCTCATATCGCAATGTGTACTCTTTAACTCCAGTTCGATCCAAGGTTCACACATGAACATATTTCTTAAGTCTATGTCACATTCCTTCCAGCGACTACGAGTGACACGTCAATAGTGTCACACATCTATCGCAAGGAAATGTGTTTCGGCGTCGGATTCAATCTTTTTCTCGTCTGAGTTCATCCTTCGCATCTACAAATCTCCCATTAGTGCATGCATGGAATAATGTTGCCATCTATGGTCTGGTACCCGCTGCTGTTCCCCTCGAGATTCCTAACAAAATTCAAAGACGGATATGCAATGTGATCGGTCCTGAGTTAGGGTCTCGAATCCAGTCATTTTCTCACTGATGTAATGTGGCTTCTTCTTCTATAAATATTTTTTATGGAATTTCCTCTGACAAGCTATTTAAATTGGTACCCCGACTGCATAACTTAAGCTTGTTACTAGATTGGTATCTTGGTGCCACCCTTTTACTGTCGAAACAGCTAAATGTAAACGCCCGTTCTACTCCAATCGCTTCTTCACTCGCACTATCCGACAGGGGAATTCCCTTCCTCATACTTTCTTCCCTAATAGCTATAAACTTCAAAAATTTAAATGCCTTGACTTGGGTGAAATTTTTATAACATATATATGTGTGTGTGTGTGTGTGTGTGTGTGTGTGTGTGTGTGTGTGTGTGTGTGTGTGTGTGTGTGTGTGTGTGTATGTTTCGTGCGTATAGATAGATAGATAGATAGATAGATAGATAGATAGATAATGAACAGACTGAGATAGATAGATAGAATGATAATGAACAGACTGAGATAGATAGATAGATAGATAGATAATGAACAGACTGCGATAGATAGATAGATAGATAGATAGATAGATAATGAATAGAGTGCGATAGATAGATAGATAGATAGATAGATAGAGAGTCTGAGATAGATAGATAGATAGATAGATAGATAGATAGATAGATAGATAGATAGATAGATAGATAGATAGATAGATATGTAGTTTTCTTAGAAGTCCTCCTCCACGTCAAGACGTAATTCCATGAAAAATCATTTTTGCTCAATTCCTCACGTGTTATGGGTATGGGTCATGTAGAATATATTGCAGCCATCGGATACATTTTCATGCTATGTTCAATGTAAACACCACTTTTAATATTATCAGAATATTTCCAATAAATTTCGAAATTCTTCATTAAAATTTTAAAATCGAATGTCTAAATTTTTGTCTCTGATGAAGCAATCGCATTTTTCAAAAGCGAAATTCTCCTCACACTTTCCACCTGACCAATCAGAAACGGATTTCCTGCATTAGAGTATTTAATAATTAGAAAATATTAATCAAGTAAATCTCTGACTCAACTTTTTTCATCATTTAAATTGCTTCGCTTCTTAATTAAAAATCATCATTTTACGTCAAGTCGGCTGCTGCCGCCGTTTCTCCTTTATCTCAACTTGTGAATAGAACTTTTTCTTTTATTTATTAAGAAGGCATTACTTATATATTGAACTGCATCTTTTTGAGAAGCGATACTTTTTAAATAGATTAACTTTCAACACCATCATCGCTGTAATATAGTCTAGGCGGGCAAGTAAAAATGTAGACCCACGGAACTATTCCTGACATCGTATAAACTATCCGGGTGATCCTCTAAATTAATTACCCTGACTGAACCAGTTTAACGGAACGGCTATAAAAGAGGTCCTTTTTTATCTGACGCAGGGTTAAAATAATTATTTATGAATTAAATATAGTTACGTCCACGGATTTGGTATACGTCAGGTTTAAATTTTTTTTTTTTAAGGAAAAAGCTTTCTGAAGCTTTCAATTTAGCTTTAAATGAAAGCTATATACTATATCCAGTAAACATAATACTTTGGTTTATTTCACACAGAAATTATATTGATCAAAATAGAGTTCTATTTTATTTCATTATAGTCGATCACATCAAGCATTTTCCAGACATTTGTAATGAAAACATTTTGTTCTGTTTTAAAATTCTTAAAAAAATAAAATTTATATTTCTGAAAATTTTTTTGAAGAAAATTACCAAATTTAATGTTAAGTTAATCTGAAAAAAATATTATACACTCATAGCATAAAATGTTGTATGCAAGCATTTTCTAACCACGCGGTCTTGTTTTTCGGACGGGTTAAACGCTTTATTGACGGAAGATTGATAGCCGAACGCGATCAGAATTATCTATGGTGCAATAGACATCAATTTTCATTAGGGTTTTGTTATGTTTTTTCTCGTAACGGGGGATTAAACCTTAAAACACGTGAACTTTTATTAATAGATTTCCCGATTTGTATATCTATATTTCAGCAATTCTGCATCGATATACATATATAAAAACAAACCGAAATTCATTTTGAAATAGTTGAGGACTTCAGAATTTAATAAGCTTTAAATTATGTGATAAGTAAATATATTTCTCTTAATAACAATACATCCTAAAATTCTCTCATCGAAATTGGACTTTAAAAACTGTAAAAAATCAAAACAAATCTTGTAAAATTTCATTTTTTATCGATTTTTTTCTTCTTCGGACATCTAAAAGCTTCTCTAATTAAATAATATATGAGTTTTATTACACCTTTGACTTTTCGATTCAGAACAGATTTTCGGTAAGACAGGATTCGATTTTGCAAAATAATACTGGTTATTTAAATTATTCTAAACATTGTGCTTTTAACTAATATATTCACTACAAATTATCTCAATGTATTTCTGTAGCTTTCACAAAATTAATTAATATGGAGAAATACACGTAAAAAATAATTTCACTATGATTTTCTATTGAAAATAAATTTCAAAAAGTTTTATTCATTTGTGAATAAGTCTTGAAAATCGTATTAAACTCCGAGAATTATCTGATTTTTGCAAGAATTTCTAAATTAATGCGTTTGTCACCGCAAAAAAAAGCCGCAAAAATTTGCTATGGTAAACGTTAGTAGAACTGCCGACGAAAGCATAAAAAACTTTGTAATCAATTTTCGAAAGTTCTAAGGAGTAAAAATTTAATAAAATAATAAAAAAAGAAATTACTTTGATCCATCATCTTAATAATAACTTAAAAATGTCGACGACAAATCTATGTTTTATTACGTTTGGAGAATGTTTGATTTTTTAGCGATCACGTGGAGATACCCAATTAAAGTCTTCATTTCCCCAGCGATTTCTTCAGAGACTTTTGCCACAACGTTAGACAGAGGGCGGCATCAGTTAAACATAGAGTATCAAAAGAAATCATTATCAATAGCTTACTGGAAAATGTAGTTTACCAGATGCACGAGAGAAATTAAATACGATTATTTGCTTTCTTATTTTAGTGCATCATTTTACTTGCAATTATTGCCGCGTTACTCATCATTTTACTTGCAATTATTGCCGCGTTACTCAATCAATTGTCAGTGCATTATTTAAATAAATTACCGTAAATAATAAAAAGACACTGTTATAACTAATTCTTACTTATATAATTGCCAATTATAAAGGCTTTTAAATTTAGAAAATAGCGAAGTAATTGTTCTACGTATCGCGTAATTTGTTCTGTTTACTATAAGTTTCCTATGAATTGTAAATACTATATCGTGCTTACGTAAATATTTCCTGCAAGTAGCCGGATCACGGATCAGTCAAATGCGTGCAATAAAAGGGCCCGAAATAAATATCCTCATTATTACTGGTTAAAAGACAACCTTCAATGGCTGCATTTTCAGGAGATACTTACTAATAATTACAGTTTCCGGCAGGTAATCAGGTGATAAGTAAGAATAATAGAGCAACTTGTTTATTTCGGAAAAGGGAAATGCACCAATATAGCCTGAGCGGGAATAGATGAAACTAATTATGCGTCAGGGTAGGTGTTTTTCTTAGAGGAAAAAGTAAGTGGAACTGATTTAGTAAGTATTACAGTCAGATTCATAAATATATTCTTTTTATATTGGTAAGTGTATACGGAGCTCTGCGTATTTGTATTGGTGACTGAATTAGCTAAGAAAAATAGCGGAAATCCACGAAAGGTAGCAAACGCTCGAGAAGATAGCAGATGAATCAAAATCAAAATGAGTGAGGAAAAAATAGAAAGAGAATGTACACCTCAAATGAAAAATATCTAAAGATATATCAGAGAAACTGCTTATGGATATTTCTATGAAATATTCTGTTTTGAAAAGAAGAGTTGACGCCATTTTGTGTTTGAAATGAGCATTGCCATGCAAAATGTTTATAGCAAAAGAAAGAAATGAAATGATCCTTTAAGATATAATGCATTATTTACCTTTTTGTGCCTTTCTTTGAGTTTGCCATCATGATCATGTCTAATGAGCTAACGATTTCGAGAAGGTGTGATAATTAAGAGCTTCCGTCGGTAATTTTCTGTCTTTTTTCTTTTTCTGTATTCGTTCTCTTTTTTTCTGTTGTGGGTTCTTTGTTCGTTTTCCTTTGGTCTTTTCCTGATTTTCTTTGGCTGGCTTACTCTTGGTGGAATTGCTCTACCAACACACACACACACACACACACACACACACACACACACACACACACACACACATATATATATATATTATTTTTTCTAAAAGATGAAATCGAATTTTAAATGATTAATCTGACAGATTTATATCACATTAAATGAATGTTTTAGTAGAAGCACGTATTTGAGTAGACGCCCTGTTTATTTATTAAACAGGA
>OZ038485.1:125681329-125713829 GCA_964036315.1 Acanthosepion esculentum | reverse complement strand
AATTATTAGTATTTTTATTACAAGCGAACAAAGGTGTGCAGTTACTTGTCCATGCTATTTCTCTCACACAGTGATACACACGAAAAGACAAACGATCGATGTCTATATATATATATATATATATATATATATATATATATATATATATATATATATATATATATTTTAAACATGTTGTGTTGAATGTTAAAGACATCGTGCTGCATATTTTCTTTTGAATTTTCTCATATTTTCTAATGAGACATTTTTTAAAAGAAAAAATTCTGCCAAATTACACACACACACACACACATATATATATATATATATATATATATATATATATATATATATATATATATATATATATATATATATATATGAGTTACCGTAGGAGAAGTGCACGAAAAGAAATCGTTAGCTTAGAATTTCGTACATTATTCGGACTAATGTCCTCAACTTTGTCGTCATAATTATTACAACGTTTCGGCCGATGTACGCTCCGGCCTTCTTTAGGTGTTTGGAATGTCGATCTGAACCATTTATTTTGCTCACTGGGGTAAACTGTTCTAGTTCCACGTTTCTTCTTCTTCTTCTTCTTCTTCTTCTTCTTCTTCTTCTTCTTCTTCTTCTTCTTCTTCTTCTTCTTCTTCTTCTTCTTCTTCTTCTTCCTCCCCCTCCTCTTCCTTCTTCTTCTTCTTCCTCCTCCTCCTCCTTCTTCTTCTTCCTCCTACTCCTCCTCCTCCTTCTTCTTCTTCTTCCTCCTCCTCCTCCTCATTCTTCTTCTTCTTCTTCTTCTTCTTCTTCTTCTTCTTCTCCTCCTCCTCCTCCTCCTCCTTCTTCTTCTTCTTCTTCTTCTTCTTATCCTCCTCCTCCTTCTTCTTCTTCTTCTTCTTCTTCTTCTTCTTCTTCTTCTTCTTCTTCTTCTTCTTCTTCTTCTTCTTCTTCACTCGCGTCAGTGTTTAACTTAAAACATAATCAGCAGACTTTTATCCTTCCTTAGTTCTTCTTTCTATAAACATCATTTTTAGCGGATCCACGTGTTTCTGTTACAATTCGTTTTTTTTTCTGAACATAATAACTACTCGTCTAGATTGAGAAGTCTGACTGAAGAAAATCTGGTAGCGCTACGCCATTTTTTATCTTTTTTAAATATTGATTGAACAATTATTGCAAAGAAAACTAAACTACTTAATTTCGAAAAAAAATTACATATAATTGAAACAGCGTGTTAGCCGTAAATGAAGGGTATCTTTTAAGAAGTGAGCTTAGAAAAAAAAGAAGAAGAGTAAAGGAAAAGATAACTTGATAATGTCGAACAGAGAAACGATATGATTTATTGTTATCGCTAGGAAAGTGCTTGAAATACAAGAATAATTCTCTTCCCACTGAATAAACATGTGTAAATGGATAATGTAACACTTAACATAGAAATAGTATTTTATCTCTAACAGAACACTAGAAAATCCTCTATTTCAGAACAGCAATCATACAACGTCTTATTTTCACAGTTCTTTCTTGCAGAGAAGAAATACACACACGTAAAATTAGTTGAAAAGTTGAAAGAAACTTCTTTAAATTCCGTGAAGAAATTTCATCACATTTCAGTGAAACATGTGGTTGTTTAATAAAACTCAATACGGGATTCAATATTTCTGTATATTTATGCAAAATAGCAAAATTAAAGAATGAACGTCACTGGTAAATAGAATTGTTGATATAAGAGGAAGGATGAGGCATTCAAGATAACTCAGCCAGTACAGTATAAAATGATATTTGAATATATATATACCTATATAATAAATGTGAAGCCGTTTTGAAACAAGATTTGATTATGTGTTTCGCCTTGCTAGGCCTAAACCGAACCAAAAACTAAAGAAATAAATATGTATGTGTGTATTTGTATGTTTGATTAAATAATAGATTTTTATAGTTTCTTTAAAACGTTTTTCCATTTATCAACAAAATTCTTCGAAAGTTTGTCGGGATTCTACAGTCAACGAAAAAATTTTCGTAAGACCGTCAATTTTGGATATTTTTACCCATTTCTCAGAGTCTAATGCCCGTATGATACCAGGCGATTTTATGTTAATAAACACAAAAAAGGAATATAAAACTCAATTTTCAGATCAATAGGTTAAATGCATGATTTTGACAGGTGAATTATACAAAATAGGAAAAGAAAAAATTATTCGTCCAATATGAAAAATAGAAAAAAAAATGAAAACTTTTCACAATATTAATAGTCAATATTATGTCCTCTCCTCGTTATAACTTGCTGCAATTGTTTTCTAAAGTTTTTGATGACATTTAAACAAGTTTTTTCTAGGATTTTCTTCCATTCTTCAATTGTTACACGTTCTAATTCCTGAAGGTTTTTTTGGTGACCGCGGATTTATTCGAACTTTCAATTCTTGTCGTAGATTTTTCAATAGAATTGAACTCAGAACTCATTAAAGGTCATGACAGAAAAGTAATCTTCTTTTTCTGAAGCCACGCAGACACGGATTTAGACGTATTTTTGGGATTATTATATTGCTGGAAAGGAAATCGCCGACCTAGATGAAGATTTTGCGCAGATAGTTGTTGATTTTCTTCCAGAACTTTGATATAGTCTGCAAATTTCATTATTCTTCTTGCTGCAATTAATTGCCCAGTACCTCTTGAGCTGAAACAAACCTAAAAAAATCATCGTGCCTTCTCCATGTTTTAATGTTGTCTCTGTGTTCTTTGGCAGAAAAGACCCAGCTTTCTTGCTTCAAATCTTCTGTTCATCATTATGTAGCAAAAGCTCAATTTTTGATTTTTCACTCCGTAGTAAAAGCAATTTTATTTGTTCAAGAACCTTTTGCAAAAATTAAACCGAGCAACAATGTGACATGGTTTGTGTAGAGGGTTTTATCATAGACGATTTCTACACAACCCATTTCTATTTAAACAACGTTTTATTGTGTGCGTATTTATGCTAGTAGCAATCAATCTATATTTTCTACAGTAGGAATAATTTTATCTTTTCCTATTTTGCTTAATTCAGCTGTCAAATTTGTTGTATTTAACCTATTGTTCTAAAAGCAGAATTTTGTATTCATTTTTTGTGTCTGTGTGTGTGTGTGTGTGTGTGTGTGTGTGTGTGCGTATTAACATATAATAAACTTAGCATCATCCGGGCATTACATTCTGAGAAATAAATAAAAATATTCAAAATTGATGAGTGCACGAATAATTTCGTCGTTGATTGTAATATCCTATTTTATATACATACCCATATATAATATCAGAACACCTACCCACGCACACACGAATATATATATATATATATATATATATATATATATATATATGGAAAAGACAAAACAAAATCCGAATATGCAAGTTTACTGTTTTAATGTTGTTTTACTCTCGACGTCAGACGTTTCGGTCTAGTAGACAATCTTCAGGGCATGGTTATTAGAAACATACTTAGGATTAGACGATATTTAAGTCAACATGAAGTGACGATAAACACATGACTAGTCAGAAACAGAACAACTGAAATTCTAAAGTCAGTATTCACTTTTTGGGGTGGGGTTCGGTCTACTTGGCGTCGCACGAGCGATGCTGCGAAAACGCGCTCCCAAGAGACTTTATCTTAAGTGAAAAAGAGGAATTCTATTTGAATCTAGAGCTTATCAGAGCTTAAATATCGTCAAATCCTAGGTATGTTTCTAATAACCATGTCCTGAAGAGGATCTACGAGACCGAAACGTCTGACGTCGACAGTAAAACAGCATTAAAACAGTAATCTTGCATAATCGGATTTTGTTTTGTCTTTTCCATATTTTTTATCATACCGTCGGATCTACATCCACATATTTGCTTACATATATATATATATATATATATATATATATATATATATATATATATATATATATATATATATATATTGTTCCGGGGATGTATTTCTATAAAGAGAAAGTCGCAATAAGGTTAAAATTTATAGTAAGGGATTCTACTGAGTCCTACCTGTTAATGCAAAAAGGTTTTCTTTCATGAAGTAGTTGTAAAATAGAGAAATTGGAAATAGAACGTTTGGATGATTCTAGATCAGTCCAGTATATTCGAGAATCTAGATGATCCGAGAAACATCTAGAAATATGCAAATTACGTGGTAGCCCCTATAAAATAGGTTTGTTGGTAAAGTGTTGTCAGTTGATGTAAGAAGGGAATTGTTGCCAGTATCAACTCCGGCTTTTGATTCGAGGATTGTTATATCCAGCCGAAAGGATCTCTATGAAAAGTTGTCGACCAACAAAACCCCAAAAGGGAATTTCATGGAACCAATTTGGTAAATAGACTTTTGACTAATTTTCATTGAACAAACTAAACATTTATCTTTATTTACACGTTTGTGGATTTCCAGTAATAGAAACTAGATTACTTGGCTAGCCCTAACGTAGCAAAGACACTTGACCCCCTCCCTTCTCCCTCGTAACACTTCGCAAATAACTCTGTGTTTTCAGTTTTGTATATCCAATTGTATATCTTGTATATATTTTATTTTGTGTTTTTTTCAGTGAATTAAATATTGTTTAAATATTAAATATTTTGATTTAGCTCTGTGTTTTGGCAAATCATTATTTTTCTTTTCTTACAATTATCAACACGTAACAAAATATATATATATATATATATATATATATATGTGTGTGTGTGTGTGTGTGTGTGTGTGTGTGTGTGTGTGTGTGTGTGTAATGTGACCAAAAAGTGGGAAAGTCAAAATAAATAAAATATATAAATATATAAAATATAAAGGGGAATTAAATAAAGTAAAGTGAAATATAAAGTTTTTTTTTAGTAATTCCTTACAAAATTCATTTTGCAAATATACCTTACACATTACAGATCTATCAATGTAAATTATGTCTGATTCTATGTTGTTTTTTCCTTCTTTCTGTTTGTTATCTTACAGAAATGATCAATGTAATATATCTCGGGGCCATTTCTAACATTGGCTGTCAGGTTAGGATCCTGAAAGTAATGTGTTTACAACAGAAATCAAAGGTTTAAAACAACAATAGCCTTTGGTGGTTAATGATAAAAGGAACCCAAGAATATATATATATATATATATATATATATATATATATATATATATATATATATATATATATATATATATATATATTCTTGGGCTATTTCCATTGTACATTTGAGCTAAGACTGTCCCCAACCAAAAGCCGTATTGCTATTTCCTGTTAAATCTGTGGAAATGAATCTATATTTCATCTCTGTTTGCTTCTATTGCGTTTTCGTGTTTATTGAACCCCAGTCAACCGACCTATTGGTTCATCTGTTATCCTTCCTTCATGCCAGCATCCATTTTATAGCTGTCACTCAACGTGGTCGATTGTTTTTTCTAAATTGCCCTTTTCCTGCCGTTATTGATTTATATTTCCATTCATGTTTTTGCCTTGTGAGGATTTTCTTAAATTTCCTTGTTTTGCACACGGACGACATAGCTGGACTTTGTTCTCCAGAAGACACGTTCTTATATCATGAAATTTCACCTCCTGATTATCTTTGCAGAAGACTGTCAGGACGGACTTAAAGAAAAATGAAAACATCTAAAGATATCAAAATCTGACAAGCATCGTTCGCTTTCTGGAGATGATTTCTTTACGCTTTTCTTCCGTCCAGCATTTTCCGTTGGATTTTTATAAACTTGAAATTGAAGTGTGTCTTCAGCGACACACATTTTAATTAGTTGGATTATTCGTTGATGATTTAAGTGGACGCTTGTGCGTCTGACGCCATAATTCCACCACTCCGCCAAATCGATCATACCACAGAACAATTAGTATTATTTATAATTTTATAGTTTTAATGTTTCGATTGGCTTTATTTTTTCAGAATTACTTGACTACCAGGTTTGAAAAACACATGACAGGTTGACATTTGCCGGAATTCATTATTTCAATGCTATTGACCTATTAGCATTTATTGGTTCGTCTTGTCTCTTTATTGTTTGGAGATCATTTTTATGTCGGTTTTATTGAAGAGTTTTTCATAATTATTATAATATTGCCGGTTTTGCTGATGCACCTTTAGAAAGTTTGGACGGAAAAGTCTATAAATAATTATGATTCCGAGGAGAATATTTAGTAAATCATCATCAACAACAAAATCGACAGCAATAATAATAATAATAATAATAATAACAATAATAATAATAATAATAATCTCAAAAATCATGAAATCTCAAAAATGTGGCACATGGGAACATCAACAATCCCTGTTGTAGTTGGATCCCTTGGACTGGTTGGAAAAGATTCCAGTAGGCTGATTGAAGGGATCCCTGGACGTCCATGCCTCAAAAGGATAAAAACAATTATTCTGACAAGTACAGCCCACACTTTACGAAGGGCTTCATCTATATAATAATAATAATAATTTTTTTTTTTGCAGTGGAAAGTGTCACGATGCCATTTCTAACCTTAGGTCCCAGGGCGGGACCCGGAAAGAAATATGTAAACGGCAGATTTCAAAGAAAATTATAATAATATTAATAATAATAACAATAATAATAATAATAATAATAATAATAATAATAATGCTATATCGGTGAAATATACGAAAAAAACTCAAGATGACCGTGCTGCGTTTTGGCACACTCAGAAAAATCTTCAAAAATATCTCTATTTTGCAAGATTTGGATATATATGACGTCATTGGGAGTACGAGATTTAACCTCTAAACTACCCAAGCAAAATATGTACGATTCGGAAATGCTCTTAGATAGAAAATAATAATAATAATAATAATAATAATAATAATAATAATAATAATAATAATGTTATATCGGTAAAATATACGAAAAAAACTCAAGTTGAGCGTTCTGCGTTTTTTCTATTTCTCTATTTTGCAAAGAGATTTGTATATATTTCATGTCACAGAATGGAAAACTGAATCACCTGCTGTATATTGATGACTCTAAAGCGTCTGCCAAGGATGATAAACAGCAGGAAAACCTACTCAATATTGTGAAAACCTTCGGCAAAAGGTATAAGAAAGAAATTCGGGATCGACAAATGTTCCAAAGCCAACTTCAAAGGCGGTAAACTCACGAAAACCACAGATTGAGATCAACAACATTAAAGAAATGAAACAAGGTTGTGCATACAAATACTTAGGAATTAATGAAGGAGAGGGAATACAATATTAAAGTTTGAAGAAAAATGTCCGAAAAGAATATTATAGCAAAGTGAGTTTGATAAAAGACATCGAAATTAATGGGGCCAATAAAATGAAGGCCATCAACTCATTTACTATACCGGTACTAACAGACAGAAATACCAAAAATTCTTCTCACATGACCGGCCCACACCTTACGAAGGGATTTATTATGTAAAATATGTGTTTGTTTTTTTTAACTTGCCCAGAGGAAAATGCCATGATGTCATATCTGCCCTTAGGTCTCTGGGCGTCACCAGGAAGTAAATGAGTACACACCAGAAACCAAAGGAAATAATAATAATAATAATAATAATAATAATAATAATAATAATAATGATAATAATAATAATAATAATAATAATGTTATATCGGTGAAATATACGAAAAAAAACTCAAGTTGAACGTGCTGCGTATTTGGCACACTCAGAAAAATCTTCAAGAATTTCTCTATTTTGCAAGGAGATTTGGTTATATATGACGTCATTGCGAGTACGAGATTGAAGCGCTAAACTAACGACCAAAATACGTACAATTCGGAAATGCTCTTAGATAGAAAATAATAATAATAATAATAATAATAATAATAATAATAATAATAATAATAATAATAATAATGAGAAGAAGAAGAAGAATTTTTTCTTCTTCTTCTTCTGCATATGGCTACAGGTGCACTAATCTGACAATGATCTGCTTTTTAGATTGACTTCTCACTGACAGAAAAATAGTAGCTAGCAGGTTGAGAAATGACCCCCAAATGTATTGACTCTATCCCTTTGTTTGATAAATTCTTTAAATAGCTTTTTCCGCCAAACTGTAGTGGGGGATGGTCTGCCGTATAAAACTTGATAACTATCACACTCAAAGGCGTCAAAAAGTTGAACATTTGCCGAATGGAACTTTGTGCCTGCTTCGAAACATGTAAGGGATCGTAAAGTTTATACCATTTAAAATTACATTTTTTCATTTTCTTTGATTTCATTTTAAGTTACTTTGACTTTTTAAAAATTTAATTCTTTCATTTTATTTTTTTCATTTTTGTCATTTCCTTTCTCTCTCTTTTTGTTTTTGGAATAACTCCCAATATTAAAGTAAGATATTTCATCTGGTAGTGATCACATCTAGTAGTTAAAAATTAGTACAGTCAGTGACATATCTATACGCATATGCTACCCCACTGAATACAATATTCAATAAAGAACTCTTTAACAATGAATATATGAATACAATCCCCAGTCACACCATCTCATGGGCAGTTTGACCTCTCTGGTCCTATTCGACTGTCGTCCTAGAGCTGGTAACTTGAACAAAATTACCCCTTAGCAGTCAAGGATAAAACGCACAATATTACGAATTTCAATGATCACGTACAAATTTTCATACCGCATCGGCCGTCACCTGGTTCAACAAGGGTCGTGTATCTCAGAAAGGAACCAGACAGAAAAATCTGTCACTGGATAGACGCTTCAAAAACGAAGAGAGACTTGGTAGCCAAACCCGGACTATTCCCAACCTTGGACCAAGTGACTCAATTCCAAATCAACTAATAAAAAGAAGATGAAACGAAATGGTCTCGCGAAGATTATCCATATGTCATGACATCATTCACTTTGCACTCGAAAATCCAGCAAAGAAAATCACGAATCAAGACATACCTAATATGGAGAATTCTGCTGGGGAGTGAAAAAGACCTCAACCCAAACATACTTGCCAATGTACTGAGGGACATTATGCGATACAAAAGTCTCTCAAATGCAGAAATAGACATGATAAAAACTAGATACAAGACAGAATACTATAAGCATCACTCAAACAGTAAAGAACTAAGAGTATAAATAAGTAATATGACAGAGGTAAAAATGAAAATAAATGAGATACGAAATAATACCCTCAAGGCAAATAAAATCGATGTATCTACCTGTAATAACTTGCAGTTATCCGGAAGAATCACTGAAGATGAGTCCATCTATATTAAATTAGGATTCCTTGAAAACCACAGAGGTGAGATCATCGAAGCAAAAAACCACCTCATCTATGTACTCAGCAGAGTAACTCTCACACAAATGTCAGACAGATACCAGCTCCCTAAAATTCAAAGTCCAATAAACATATTATGATAATATACAACGCTACGCCGGAAACAATTGTAACGGACAAACCACTGAGAAGCATCACAGAAGTTAACAATGTCATATACGCAAAAGTTTTAGCAGCTACTGGTAATCTTGGGGTTAAGACAATGAAAAAATTTAACAGACAAAGAGTGCCAGTTTGGAAGTCAAAACTGATGCGAGAAATATAGGGGAATCAGATGTGTTATTTCCATATTAAATGAGCTCTGTTGAAATCCAAATATCTCAACACTCAAGTGCAAGAAGATCACACGGATGCATTAAATTAAATCCCTAAATAAAATTCCATCAATTAAGAAAATGTTGAATAAAGAACCTTCAGTTAAAGGCACAGAGAACAAGACGATACGAAAAACTGTTGTAGTTTTTGGGTACCCTGATGTACTAGTGAGCCAGCCAAAATAAGCTGACTCATTTTATAGTTCACCAATAGAAGAGTTAACCAATCAGAAGGCTCAAAATATTGTGTATGAAGTCGGCCATGTTTTTGCGGAATATTCACAGCCGGCCTTTGATATCGAAGACTGCAGAATGACGGAAATGCTGCTGGTGGTATTGGCGATATAGTCAGATTCAGTAGAGTGTCTGACTCGTGAGTGTTAATCGTTAATGTTGTTTCATTGAACAGATTACGTACTGCGCTGGATTCTATATTCATAGACTATGGTGAATATGGTCAACAAAAACTTTGTAGGTTCTATCGCCAAAATAAAATATTCCAAACGGACCGTAAGAATTTTTACAGGGAAATTGGAAAAGCATTTCCACATGTCGGAAAGCCCCAACTTATAGACAAGGTGCAAAAATTTTGGGAGAATAGTTAGAACAGCCCAAAGAAATATAATTTAAATGCAGAATCCAACGTGAAGAGGAACGAATGCCGGAGTGGGAAAATATGACCACAAATAATGAAATCACCAAAATGAAAACCCCCAGGAAATGGCAAGATGCCAAATTTTTGGATCTATCATCTCTCATCAATCCATAACACCCTTGCAAAAACTCTACCAATACTTGTAAATCATCCCAATTAAATCCTAGAATGGTTCACTGAAGGTATTACATATCTCGTGCAAAACAGATAATCCGAAACATTATAGGCTAATAACATGTCTCTCCACCACATGTAAAATGATCACGTCTGTCCTGACGAACCATACTTACTCGTTTTTCGAAGCAATCAACATTCTTCCACTGGATCAGAAGACATGCAGTAGAGTTTCATATGGTTGCAAACATCAACTACTGATAAACAAAATGATCCTGGAAAATTGCAGCAAACGACTTAGAAATCTTATCCCAGCGTGGATTGATTACCGTAATATATTTGAACGTGTACCACACTCTTGCATATTTAACACTTTCGAAATGTGCAAAGTCTCCCGCGTGGTAGTAAATTTCCTTACGCACAGCATGAGAATGTGGAAAACCACAAACTACCTAAATCACACCAGAGGTATTGCCTTCTCCAACCGTTTAAATATCCGACGTTGAATCTTTCAATGAAACTCCCTGTCAACCCTTCCCTTTTGTTTCTCCCCCTTACGCATGAATTAAACAACAGTAGCTGTGGTCACAAACTAAACAAGAAAGTATTCAAAAACCTACTCAACATGGATGATCTCAAATTTTTTGCCAAAGACGACAATGAGTTGAAGAGCCTTCTCAATATTCTAAAATGTTTCAGCGATGACATTGGTATGGATATCGTATTAGATATCTGTGCAAGAGTAACATTTAAGAAAGTGAGAATTACATGAACACACTTAGTAGATTTAGATTTTGTCATAAAGATTATGGAACTGGAACAAGATGAAGCCTATGAGTACTTAGAATTTAGCGAAGGAGATGGTATATAGCATACCCAAATGAACGAGAAGGTAAGAAAATTGTCCCACGAGCATGTGCGTCTGGTACTGAATACCTAGCTAAATGCAAAAAAAAAGAATATCAGCCATAAACACCTTGGCTGTAACTGTGGGTAAATACAGTTTTAACATCATAGCTAAGCAAATGGAAGCCAAGTCGAGCTTCTAACTTGCTACCGAATGCATCATCGCAAAGCTGATGTTAATCGTCTCTATACGTCCAGATCCGAAGGAGGCAGAAAATTAGTTCAACTAGAACTATGTTACAAAACTAAGAAAAATTGGCTTTTCAAGATACATGAAAACTACAGATGACTTGATGATGATATGTGTCAAAGCACATGAAAGTATTAAGCGAATTTATTCCGTAATAAATGAAGCCAACAATTTCAAAATGGAGTTTCAAATGGATTTAGAAATACAAGTAAAGCACAATACAGTGGCTGAAGCTTTGAAATGCTTAAATAAGAAAGCAAAAGCAAATGCAACTGCCCGGATACAGAAACAATGGCAAGATAAACCGCTTTTTGGCCAATACTCTGCCCGTACCAAACCAGCTGATGTAGACAAACCCCGTACCCATAAGTAGCTATGTAGTGCAGGGTTAAAAGCTGAAATGGAAGGTTTTATCCTTGCTACACAGGACCAGTGCTTGTTAACTAGAAAATATCAAGCACACATACTAAAATATTGTCTTATCCCAAAATGCAGATTCTGCGATAAATATCCAAAATCAATTGATCATCTTGTATCAGGTTCCAAGGTATTGGCACCCACTGAATATGAAATTTTATGGGACGACGCAACACACACACACACACACACACACACACACACACACACACACACAAACACACAAACACACACACACAAACGCACACACGCACACACGCACACACGCGCGCGCGCGAAACAATCAAAGCTAATCGCTCAGACCACAAACAAAAAAACAGCCTTAATTATAGATATGGCAGTCCCTGCAAACTGCAATCTATCTTTAAAGATCTTCAAAAAGCTATCAAATGACAAGGATTTTGAAATCGAAATCTCAAAATTGTGACACATGATATCATCAAAATTCCTTGTTGGTAGTTGGAGCAATCGGACTGGTTGGAAAATATTCCAATAGACTCATTGAAGAAATTCCTCGTAGAAATACAAGAAATGTTCTCACGTGTACAGACCACACCTTACGAATGGATTTATGGATATAAAATATTGCTCAGAGGAAAATGTCATGATGCCTTTTCTGACCTTTTTAGGCAGGACTCAGAAAACAAATGAGCACACACCACAAAACAAAGGAAATAAAATAACATAGAGGAAGTCAGCAATTATATAGGCGATGGCATCATTATGTGTCAATCTCATCACATGCAGTTATAATCTGTTTTATTATATTATATATTTGAGATTAAAATCCATCACTTAAGTATGTACAATCTGTTTCAATTGATTCATTATTAAACTGAGGAATTATCTATGTAAATGTGTAAAACAATAATGTAACCTATTTACTTGGAAACCGAATAGACATAAATGGGTAGGAATGAAAATCATCTGGCAATGCTGCAAACGTTGGACAACTGATCATGTTGTTCGAAATTAAAAAAGAGTTCGACATCCTTGAAGTGCAAAACGATAAGAATTTCTGAGTAAGAACCATTATAAATATTGAAAGAATTTGTTAAACAATGAATGTCGCCGTTACTCTAATAGATAACCGAGTAAAATTGTAAGAATCATTAAATGTTGCGCATAGAGTGTGCGATGAATAAATTGTCGCCTAAATTACGCATGAATAAAAATAACACTGATAACTTATTTTAACAGATATATTTACCAACATTACACAAAAATATCTTGAAATACCCAAGAGTAAATTCGTTCAATAAAATCGCCTTTGGCTTCAAGGACAACTCCCAGACAACTTCGGAATCATCTGAAACTCTTCTTGATGGTATCCTTGTTTAAGTTGGTGAATAAAGCAATAATCCTTGCCTTCAGTTCACATTTAGTGTTACAATGTGTTTTGTTGGTCAACTGCGCCCAACACATTATAATCAAGAGCATTGCAGTCTGGTGAGTTAGTTGGCCAGAGGTTAGGAGTGATGTCGCTGAAGAAATTGTCTGAATCCATGACTCTCTTCTCCAGCTTTTGTGGCATGCAGCAGAGTTCTGTTGCCAGATATAGGTTCTTCCAGCGGCAGTCCCTTTCACCCAGCGCAGCACTACCTTCCCAGGATGCTTCATTTATGCCTCCGTGTTAAGTCGGATCCCCTTTTTTTCTTATTAGAACGATCAGGGTGATTATAATCACCATTATCCAACTCTTTCCAAATTATCTGCACTAGCCTCAGATTGACATTCTGAAATGTTCGTATTTGAGATTCCGATGTGAATGCCAAGCAGTACAACATGCCCTTTCTAAATTTTTGCGGAGTGAATTACATCAGGGGATGCTTTTTTTTTCCACAGACGGAGCCTAATTCAAGCTACTATACTGTTTAATCGACAAAATCAAAAACAATCAACGCGCATGCGCAAAATTAAAAATATAAAGTAGCGACAATTTAACCATCGCATTTTGTATATTATCTTGTCAGGGATCGGAAAATGTTTGTGGAACTTGAATTTGACCGTGTATACATCATTACCGACTCGCTTGAAATAGTAAAGAAATTATTTTGAAAGAGATTTAAGATCAACAGATCCCACCGAGACAGATATGACTGTATTAATGATATCGGCTGATAGAATAGAAATTAACTATGATCCTCTCGACACTCGAAAGATCTGCTGTTAGTTAATATTTAGGAAAAATCTCTCACTTTCTAAACATAGAAACATTCGGAGTTGATAAATAACATTTTTCTAACAGTTTTTCCATGGATGCTGAAGATAATCTATCATCTAATAATCAAGCATCAGGCTAGATAAGCACGAGACTTAAAAATTCCACCCCAGAAAGATTGAGTCTAAAAAGAGAAAAAGGAATAATGAAATACAGAAAGATAATCTTAAATGCAGAAATCTCGGCGTTTGAATAATGGAGGTTTAGAGAGAATGCCGACAAAAATAATGTGTAATGAAGAATAGTTCTTGTAGAAGAATGCATCACTACAACAAACACGAAGGGGAAAGCACAGAAATCTGCGAGTAAAGTGAAAGGAAACGATTTTCAATATGAGCAAATGAATATGGATAAGTATTGTATAGGGAAATATCAAAGGGACTTAAAACGAAAATTGAAAGAACCAGTCTACCTCACGATAGATTTGGAAAAACAGCAGAAAAAATGAAAACTGAGAAATTATAATATTCTAATAACAGTATTAGTATTACAATCAAATGAGGCACGAAAGTCCCTGTAACAGTGAAAGTTAATTTTATTTCCAAGTTTCAGTACATTTCTTGCCTCATTTGTTCGTAATAAACGTAAAAATATTCGTGAATATGAAAGGATTGTGCTAAAAATAAGCAGACATAGCGTTTTAATTTATTTAATCAGATATGCCTAAAAGAGAATTTACTGCCTAACTATGCACACAGACAGGCATACACACACTCGCGCCCCCCATATATATATATATATATATATATATATATATATATATATATATATATATATATATATATATATATATATATATATATATATATATGTATGTATGTATGTATGTATATATATATATGTATGAGAATACAATAAATTAATATACGAGGGTAGTTAGAAAACTTTCATGCCATTGGATGGCATGAAAGAAATAACCTAGCTATGAAAATGACAGTGAGAGATTTTTCCAAAATATTAACTAACAGCAGATCTTAAAGTACTCTTTCCATGGGAAATTTCATGTGGAAATCCTGGCACCACTTCGAGTAAAAATAATATATGCACAATTCTCTTTAGAAAGCGCAGTTATCCCGTTGCATTTATCTTAATTTCCTCCTTGGTGTTTTAAATGTGGAATAACCTTGAGAAAAACACGTAGGAGAAGGCTTTGAGTCGTGGATGATATAATGTTTTTCCCCAAATCATGTATATGTTTGCGAAGTGTCATCACTACAGAAGCTGTCTCAATGCGCTTCACATCTTAGTGATTCACCTAAAAGGAAATTATTTTTAAGGCAATCCCCGTATGTTACCCATTTGGTTGTGTGCCATGTTACATTAAAGACAAGCATGTATTTGTCGATTTTACAAACAGTGGTTATGTTTTGGTCAACTTGTGTTCTTTGCAATGAAGTCAGAGAATCATTTTAGGCTTTAAATCATCAAGAAATCTTAAGTGAAAGAATAATTGTTTCAGTTCGTGAAACTGATATGACAATTTGAAAATATCGCAAGAAACGTCAGTGACGCCCAAGGAAAGCAAAGGCCGTAGAATGATGAATAAGATATTAACATGTCCTACGCATCAAAATAAAATCAAAGAAATCTAAGCAGATATTTATAAAGTGATACACTTTCATGCTGCAATTTCTGCTAGAGTAACTTACTGTATTTCAAACACACTCATAAGACTCACAGAATACTATTTAAGAAACGGTAAAAGCAGAATCATATGATTTTTACATATTGATCAAACAGTCAGGATACACAGGACGATAAAATAAAACTGTTACAATGCTATATCGACTATTTCATTATTACGTAAACCAAAGTTTATTTTGTAGTCGTTTAACATTCAAAGGAATCTACTAATCCAGCTCAGATGTAACAAATTTACACATTGTAGAGAAAGATAAATTAATGCACATGCTGTCGTCAAAAAATTTGAAGAAAATAAGAAGTTTATGAAATAGAGAACTGTCGAGTGTTTGGAACGTCTATTTAACCCTGGCATTAATGACTGCGCGGATCTTTCTAGAGAGAAATGTCAATCAAATGAAGATCTGGTGAAAAAAACAATTGTATCAGGTGAAGGCCTTTCGAAAACTAGTAAGAAACTTCGAAGAGATTGTTGGAACTTTGAGAAAACATAGCGTTGCATTATCTACTGTTAATATACAATTTACGGCTAGTATGAAATCTCATAATAGCATTAATTAGACATTATTTCCCTTGTCCCCGTGCAATAAGCATTAGTAGGCAATAAAATTCAACGTTCAAATTATTTATATATTTTAAGAGTACAGAATCTAATAATTGCGATTCAACTGGATATTAAAATAATGGGAAAAAACTAACATAACACATTACATTACTGTAAAGAGGTAATATATAAAAGCAAATATCTCAACATAGGCGATGGCGTTCGTGCACACTTGTTTATTGAGTGCCTAAATGTGAGTCAGGGCATACTGGTCAAGCTGTTATTGTTTGACTTTTTTATTGATTTGTTTGCTTTTAGATATTACCTTCGGCTCAACCACATGGACAGTGACGAAACATCAAGATGCATCACTTGACGGAACGAGTTGCATTGGGCATCAGATGGAAGAAACACCCAACAAAGAATCACCTGTATGGACACCTATCTCGGTTTCGCTAAGAGAGAGAAAGCTTCGGCTAGGTGATCACTCCTGGAGAAGTCAATCAGAACTTGTGAGTAACACCTTCCTATTGAACGCATTACCCGGCAAAAGATCGGTTGGAAGACCTCATCGCACTTGCATTGACAAACTTGTAGATGACTCTGTATGCCATCATCTGTAGGACCTGCCGACGGCGATGTCTGACAGAGATGGTTAGAAGGAACGAGTCGGGGAAGCCGAGAAGAATTCTCGACCTGATGATGATGATGATGATGATGATGATGATGATGATGATGATGATGATGATGATGATGATATACTACCACGCACCGGTGATGTAAACTCTTATGTTATTCATTTATGTCCGTTTTACTTACATAAAACTTATAGTGCGCTGAGCAAGACAGGTATCACCCATTCCTTCTGTGACTGTGAGCAACTGATTAGAATCTTCAAAACAAAACCATACGAATAACAATTGTAAAGAATGCCATAACTATTTCTCCAGGAAATCAGAACAGTACACCCAGAATGTCATGCGAGAAATTTAGTTCATCATGACATGAGTTGTCCTCGAACTATTACAAGATCCATCTTCTCTGATACTCTGTCTTTACAAGAACGAGATTAAAAAAAAAATATCATATTGCTACCATACCTGGGCCGGGGCTGCCACATCCTCACTTCCCTGATTCGACCGAGGTGAAAATCTTTTGTGCAAATTGATGGATGATGATTTGTTTTCTACCCTTCAGCTCCTTCTCTAAAGATGATAAGTTCCTAGCTTCTCTCTGCTCTACTACTATTTTCTGATCAGAGGATTAGGCAGACCATATTCCTTGTTTACACCAGTTCTGAATTTCACAGCTAAGACACAAAAAGCAATGTACACTGTGGAATCTTCCTCATTCCCCTCCTATTCCACTGGTAAATCACTCATAAATCTTCTTCCCTAGAACAGTTCCAATATGAAATGGATTCCCGACATTTTACTTCGCTGACCACTATAAACTGAAAACTCTTCAAATTAAAGTACACCATTTTCTCATATACATATCATCATAATATGCAACCCAGGGCCCATCCTTATACGACCATAAACAACATTATTCAGTAACCATCTACCTTGAGTGACACTTGGGCCCTTGTATTAGGAGAACAATAAAAAAACGTTTTCCTGCTGAAATATTTCCAGAATCGTTTATAAATATCAGAAAAATATATCTTCAGATTCTCATTCGTCTTGATCACCAAAATATCTTCGAAGTTCGAAAACTTCTTGAAATAAATCATTCATCGCTATTTTCGTTAAAACCTGGGCGGGTAATGAAAAATATTACCTTCACGTAAGGTAACTGTAATTGTTATTGACGGACCATTATTGTATTGATTAATAAACCCCAATGTAATTACATTTGTACAAGTTTTTATCTCTTCCTTGAAAATGCTATCTCCTATTCTGCGACATTAAAAATAAAAATGCTGATGACAGGAAAGTTTAATGTTAATAAGAAAAAAGTCTGCTACAAAGAAATGAAATATTATCTGCGAAAAACGGAGAAACTATACGAAACGAGCAAACACAGGAAATCAAACAGAATAGAGAAATGGCGTGTAGAGAGAATAAATAATGGTTAAAAAAAATTTGTTTCAAAATAGAGAGAGATAGCAAATTACAGTGTACCACAAAAAGAACGTTAGAAAGCATAAATTTTGAGGGCATAAAAAACCATAATAAAAAAATATGGGAAAAATGACACAAACAATACTCGAATAAAAAAATATCGGTGGATTGAAAAGAAAGTACGTCAAATGTTATTGAGTTTTGTTTGAATTTTAACAAATATCTTCCAGGTATATGAAATTCTAGAAAAATATGAACTAATTCAATCAATAAATAAAATACATATTGTTTGTTAAATAGCCAACTAGACAGTATCAGATCCTAATGAAATCTTCCGAAATTGATGAAATTACAACACTTAGAATTTAGATTCTTACAGCAAAACAGCGTATTGTCTAAACAAAGAAAATCCCAGGATTGCTAACCAAAAGTGGAATAAAACAGATTAAAAAAAACAAAAAAGGAACAATGCAGAGAGAGCATAGTTGTTTAATCTTGAGTATGTTGAAGGAAGCTGAATCAAAATTGCGTTCTAATAGAATGGATTGGGGCTTAAAAAATACCACATAATTCTTTCCAAAATGAATATCTCACGACGGCCCACATAACTGAAAACTGGATATATTTCATAAACATATAAACGAAGTAACTATAAAATATGAGATTATTCAAACAGACTACTTGACTGTAATCTTTAAGAACTTATCGATGACAGACTTCTTGTAATAACCAACTTTGAATCAATAATCAAGTGGAAATAAAGGAAGAGCTATATAGCAACAGTTAATAATAGCAGAGATATAAGAAAACAAACTAAAATTTAATAGAAATTTGGTAAGTATCAATGTTAAACTAGTCTGGACCACAACAGAGGTCTGCTGTTTTTAACACAAAAAAAAGAGAAGAAAATGTCAGAACAAATTCGTTATTATGCCAACTGATTAACTGGAAAGAAAAGAAAAACGAGTATAAAATCTGAAAGCCAGAGAGATTTAAAGAAGATATCAAAGCGACACAAACCTACTGTTGTGTGAGAAAATTGGTTCAATATGACATGCAGTGTCGCCTGGCTACAGCGGGATTCTTCCTCTTAAAGTCTTCACTTATCTGTATAATGCCGGAAATGGAGAATTGATACGATTAACATATCTGGGCAGAAGCTGCTCAATCTTCATTTGGTAGTTTCGATTGATTCCCGAGAGAAAAAAACAAACATTGTATCATTGGACACTTGATGAAGATATCATTCTAGAAGGAAACGAAACATTTCAGACTACGTCGGTACTGCTGACTGGGAAGATAATGTGAAAAGGGTCACAGGTTTTACGTGAGTTGTCATTCACTCTCCAGCGAAAACAGCTAGCTACATGTTTTGAATGTGAAAAAGCTGAAATAATAATAATAATAATAATAATAATAATAATAATAATTATTATTATTATTATTATTATTATTATTATTATTATTATTATTATTATTATTGGAACCCATTGAATATAAAACCCGGCAAACCAGAAAATCTGCAACTTCTACGGAAAGGAAACTAAAAGAAAGTGATATGAGCACCACCCGGACCCCGTTATGGAGATAGGAACTGTTACAATTTTATGGAACTACACAGTAAACACTGACAAACATTCAAAGCTATCGGCCCAGACATTGTTATTGAGAACGCAAATAAAAATGTGCATCCTTATTGATATGACAGTCGCTGTGTACTGCAATGTATCTGTGAAGATCTTCAAAAAGCTATCGAAATACAAGGACCTTGAAATCGAAATCTCAAAAATTGTAGCACATGGTAACATCAACAATCCCTGTTATAGTTTTATCCCTCGGACTGTTGTAAATAATTCCAGTAGACTAATTGAAGGAATTCCTGGAAGCCCATGCCTCAAAGAAATAGAAAAAAAATTTCTCAAGTGTACAGCCCACACCTTACAAAGGGCTTTATCTATGTGATATATATATATATATATATATATATATATATATATATATATATATATATATATGTCAGTGGAAAATGTCATAATGCCATTTCTAACCTTAGGTCTCTGGGCTGGACCCGGAAGGAAATGAGTATACACCAGAAATCAAAGGAAATAGAATAATAATAATAATAATAATAATAATAATAAGAAGAAGAAGAAGAAGAAGAAGAAGAAGAAGAAGAAGAAGAAGAAGAAGAAGAAGAAGGAGAAAGGGAAGCTTAAACAACAAATTCAAGCTAAGACATAGATAATCAGCTAGTTATGAAAAAAGAAACATATTCTTCTATCAAAGAAGATGCCAAGAAACTATAGAGATTTTCCAAGCGTAGCTTAGATATTGCACAAGGCAGAAAGCATGAGGCACCGACTAAGGATCGAACTCACTATTCAGTCGTAATTGGTCTAGCAAGACAAGATTGCTAACCATTAAACCACGCCGAGGTGCCTAATGCCAAGAAACTCTATCGAGAACTGAAAAAAATAAAATAGAGATAAATGACCCACATAGTATCCAGGAAGTCGATTAATGCTGGTGTCAAATGTAGGAAAACATCAAAATGCACAATGAAAGAGCTACATGGATCAAGCAACAACAGTAACAACACAGACATATAGATTGCCAAAAAAGGACGGACACCAATATTACTAAAGCAACCGCTGCCATCTGCATAATAAAAAGCTGGAAAGCGCCACGAATAAACCGTATAGCAAATTTCTGGAAAATAAAATAAAACAATCTAGCACCCACCAAGATTTCCCACGGGCAAATGATGATACAATAATACATTAACCCAGAATGATGCCCCAAATGTTTCCAGGGGGGTAGTAACATACATGCTCCCAAAAAACAGAAGAGATGCAGAACTCGAAAAAAAGCCCACACATTACGAAGGGATTTATTATGTAAAATATGTGGTTTTATTTGTTTTTTTTTGTTTTTTTTTTGTTTTTTTAATTGCCCAGAGCAAAATCTCATGATGTTATTTTGTAGCGGTATTGACAACGTAAATCAACCCGCACATTTTTTTACTTTATGAATGTTCAAGCAAACAAAAAGCAAACAAGAGAAAAAACACAAGAAAATAACCTTTCATAATAAGTACAATATTTATATAATGTCAACAGTTTTTTACATGAATTATTAATAGGAGTTACTTCCCTTTGAGTGGTTAAAGATTTTACTACTGAAAATTTTTTTACCTGAGCTCACAAAAAGTTGAATTAACTTATCGCTCAAAATGTTCGGTGAAAGAAAGTTTGGAAAGTCCTGTAAAGCTGAAATTATGTTGATAAACTTTTAGCTTTAAAGAAGTCGGAGAAGTGAATGTTCCGTAAATGTTCAATTTGTTTTCGTTGCTTGTAGTGGAATGTATTGTTCGTAAATGTTTGTAATTAAAGTTTCGTAAGATTCAATAGGGTGATTGAATAGTTTTTTGTAAGTTGCAGAAGAAGTTGGTGAGTAAGTTGAAAATTTAGCTTGAATTACAGTGAAGTTATTTCATGTTAAAGAATTTGAGATTCTAACTTTGTACTTCGCTGCAGTAAAGTTATAAGCGTCGTGAACTAGTTAAGCAAATGCTAGACGTCGTAAATTCTCACTGCCTGGGTTCACTCGTACATTCAATTTATATGTTTTTTTATCACGTGATAGGATCCTAAAGCATTGTTTTTTCGTCAGGTCAAAAACTAGGTTGATGCTATTCGGACGTAGTAGTGAGCAGGTAAATTGTTTTTTTAATATTTGTTAACCACTCAGGGAGCGCCTTACAAAACTCAGTCTGGAGCCTGATATGTTTTGTTTCGCTCATTGAGAACAAATGTACGTGAAGATAAGCGAGATAATTTTAATATTTATTGTCCAATGAGAAGCTAAGGTTTTCAGAAAAAATGTATGAAGCTGTGATCCACTTTTTGCACTAAAATCGACACTGAAGAAAATGTAGTAGCGGAATGCTAAAATTTCTGCCCTTAGGTCTCTGGGTGTGACCCGGAAGTAAATGAGTGCACAGCAGAATAAATAATAATAATAATAATAATAATAATAATAATAATAATAATAATGATAATAATAATAATAATAATGATAATAATAATAATAATAATAATAATAATAATAATGATGATGATGATAATAATAATAATAATAAAAATAATCATACTAATAATAATAATAAAAATAAGAAAAGGAATAAAAATAATAAAAATAATAATAAAAATAATAATAATAATAAAAATAATAATAATAATAAAAATAATAATAATAATAATAAAAATAATAAAATTATAATAAAAACAATAATAATTATAATAAAAATAAAAATAATAATAATAATAAAAATAATAAACATGATAATAATAATAATAATAATAATAATAATAATAATAATAATAATAAAAATAATAAACATAATAATAATAATAATAATAATAATAAAAATAATAATAATTATAATAAAATAATAAAAATAATAATAATAAAAAAATTATAATAAAAACAATAATAATAATAATAATAATAATAATAATAATAATAATAATAATAATAATACTTGCGAAAACATTATCAACACTTGTAAATAATCCCTATAAAATCCCGGAATGGATTACTGAAGGTATTGCATACCTCACACCAAAAACAAATGAAACAGACGACCCGAAAAATTATCGACCGATAATATGTCTCTCCACAACGTACAAGTTGATCACGTCTGTCCTGACGAACCGTGCTTACTCCTTTTTCGAAACTAACAGCATTCTTCCGCTGGAACAGAAGGGATGCAGGAGAGGTTCATATGGCTGCAAAGATCAATTACTGATAAATAAAATGATCCAGGAAAATTGCAGGAGAAGACGCTGAAATCTCAGTGCAGGGTGGATTGATTATCGTAAAGCCTTTGACACTGTTCCACATTCTTGGATCCTTAAGACTTTGGAAAGTCTCCCCTGTGGTATTAAATTTCCTTAAGCACAGCATTGGAATGTGGATCACCAAACTATACCTTAGTCACACCAGGGGCACTGCCATATCCAACCGACTAAATATGCGACGTGGAATCTTTCAAGGAGACTCCCTGTCACCCCTTCTGTTTTGTTTGTCCTTAATCCCCCTTACGCATGAACTGAACACCAGTATCTATAGCTACAAAATAAATAACAAAATATTCAATCACCTACTCTACATGGATGATCTCAAACTCTTTGCCAAAGACGACACTGAGTTGAAGGGCCTCCTTAATATTGTAAAATACTTTAGTGACGACATAGGTATGAGCTTCGGATAAGATAAATGTGCTAAAGTAACATTCAAGAAAGGTAGAATTTTAGAAGCATCCTTAATAGATTTAGATTTTGCCACGACGATTAGAGAATTGGAACATGATGGAGCTTATAAGTACCTAGGAATTAGTGAGGGAGATGGGATACAACACCCCCAAATGAAGGAAAAGGTAAGAAAGGAGTACTACAGGCGTGTACGCCTGGTACTAAATACCGAGCTAAACTCAAAAAACCGAATATCAGCCATAAACACCTTGGTTGTTCCTGTGGTGCAATACAGCTTTAATGTCCTTAATTGGACCATAGATGAAATTAAGCGAATGGACGCCAAAACGAGAAAGCTCCTCACTTGCTACCGCATGCAACATCCCAAAGCTGATATTGATCGCCTGTATGTGCCCAGATCTGAAGGAGGCAGAGGATTAGTTCAACTAGAACTATCCTACAAAAGTACAACAATTGGCCTCCACAGATACTTGGAACATACAGAAGATTGGATGATGGTATGTGTCAAGGAACATGAAAATAGTAAGTGTCTTTAATCTGTAGTAAAGGAAGCCGACAAATTGAAAATGGAGTTTCAAATGGGCACAGAAATGCAAATACATCACTGTACACCGGCTGAAGCTGCAAAATACTTAAAAAAGAATGCAAAGACAAATGCAACCGACCAGATAAAGGAACAATGATAAATGAACAAACGACAAGACACAGAAACAATGGCAAGATAAACCGCTCCACGGCCAATACTCTGCCCGTACCAAACAAGCTGACGTAGACAAAAACCGCACCCATCAGTGGCTACGTAGTGCTGGGTTGAAAGCTGAAACTGAAGGTTTTATCATTGCTGCACAAGACCAATGCTTGTTAACTAGGAATTATCAAGCACATATACTAAAATACTGTGTTAGCCCAAGATGCAGATTCTGTGATAAATATCAAGAAATCATTGATCATCTTGTATCAGGTTGCACGATATTGGCACCCATTGAATATAAAACCCGGCATGAGAGATTGGGCCAATATTTGCACTGGAAAATTTGCAACTCCTATGGGAAGGTAAATGAAAGAAACTAGTACGAACACCACCGTGACCCGGTTACGGAAATAGGACCTGTTACAATTCTATGGGACTACACAATACACACTGACAGAACAATCAAAGCCAACCTCCCAGACATTGTTATTAAAGACCACAAACAAAATAAGTGTCTCCTTATTGATATGGCAGTCCCTGCTGAATGCAATGTATCTTTGAAGATATTCGAAAAACTGTCAGAATACAAGGACCTTGAAATAAAAATCTCAAAAATGTGGCACATCGGATCATCAAAAATCCCTGTTGTAGTTAGAGCCCTTGGACTGGTTGGAAAAGATTCCAGTAGGCTGATTGAAGGGATCCCTGGAAGTCCATGCCTCAAAGAGATACAAAAAATTGTTCTGACAAGTACTGCCTACACTTTACGAAGGGCTTTATCTATGTAATTATTTTTTTTATTTTTTTATTTTTATTTTTATTTTTTGCAGTGGAAAGTGTCATGATGCCATTTCTAACCTTAAGTCCCTGGGCGGGACCCGGAAAGAAATGTGTAAACGGCAGATATCAAAGAAATTAATAATAATAATAATAATAATAAAAATAAAAATAATAAAAATAATAATAATAATAAAAATAATAATAATAATAAAAATAATAATAATAAAAATAATAATATTAAGAAAAATAATAAAAATAATAATAAAAACAATAATAATAAAAATAATAATAATAATAATAATAAAAATAATAACAATAATAAAAATAATAATAATAATAATAATAATAATAATAATAAAAATAATAACAATAATAAAAATAATAATAATAATAAAAATAATAATAATAAAAATAATAATATTAAGAAAAATAATAAAAATAATAATAAAAACAATAATAATAAAAATAATAATAATAATAATAATAAAAATAATAATTATAATAAAAATAATAATAATAATAATAAAAATAAAAATAATAAAAATAATAATAATAATAAAAAATACTACTACTACTACTACTACTACTACTAATAATAATAATAATAATAATAATAATAAAAATAATAAAATAATAATAATAATAATAATAATAATAATAATAATAATAATAAAAATAATAAAAATTAATAAAAATAATAAAAATAATAATAAAAACAATAATAATAATAATAATAATAATGATAATAATAATAATAATGATAATAATAATTCAGAATTTCATTGGGATTATTAATTCGTATTGATAAAGTTTGCGGAAGAATTTCATGGACCAATGAAAGAGCCAAAATTTGTGAACTTTATCATTTTCTGGTTATTCCTATTTTTAGGATTTTGTCCCTGTGTTGTTTTACATTATTTTGGGCTATATTTCTCATTGTTGCCCAGGTTTATTCTTCAACCTTATTCTCTCTTGATCTACTCTACTTTGGAATTATATTCCTTTGGCTGCTCCAAATATCACCCCTAAAATTTGTGAACTTATTCAATAGACTGCAGTTATTTTACTTCTTTTATCATTCCTTTTCCAATGCCCCTGTAAAACCTCTTGAGACCTTTATTTTGCCAATAGATTCTACAACGTTTGTTAGATCGTCTTGTTCCTTGGCCCTATAATTGCTGTTTCTGTTTAAGTATTTCGTTTAATGACCGGATTTCATTTAGTATTTTCCTGCTCATGAGGAAAGATTGGAATTTCTTGAAACATTATCTAATATCAATTTCTCGGTTTAATGTTGCCTTCCAAAGAATTTCTTTTTGTCTACTGTTTATTTATATTTTTATCTTAACAATAGCTTTCCCAGCAGCTGCTACAGCGGTTGAATATCTGATATTATTTACTTATGTTTTCCAACGATTTGCCCATTAACAATGTTTGCAATGCAGTTTTATATATTTGCAGAGAATTTTTTATTGGACATAGTCATGTGGATTTTGGAACATTGTTTCTTTTTGATATTTGTATGCATGTTACTTTGCTGATTATTTGAATGATGTGCTTTTTTTTGTTTCAATGATTTCAACACGGCTGTTTTCAAGTAATTCTACCCGAATTTTGGTTGATTCATTTTAATCAGTGACATAACTCAAATTATTTATGCAGGAGTTAGAGTCTACCTTTTCATTTCGCGAGAGATCATTATTTCTTATCAGATTTATTTTGATCTACTCCACATATTCATATCATATATATTTCCACTCTTACCTCATTTTTCTTTGACTTATGCTTTTTTGTACTTTGTTTTGGGTTTAGTTTTGCCTGAACTATTTCTGCAATTTAGAGTCTTTTATTCGCATCATATTCCAGTGGATTTGAATTGGGATAGGGCCATATTTCAGTTCCTGTCGTATCTCCGCCCTTCCTATATTTGATCCGTTATGTTCTTTCGAGGATTTCCGAGAGTAATCTAAAAAGATGTCACGACTTATTTATAGTTTGCGCGATTCCATTTCATTCACTTCCTTTTGATGATTAGATTTGACGGTTGATATTAATTAGCTTTTTGTAAACGTAGTGTCATGTCGTTGGTGGAAGCGTTTCTTCCAGTCACCGATTTTCCGACATCAGATTGGTTTCTCGCTGAAGAACTTGGCACTTGTTAACGCGGCCAACAGCCGATACTGCTGAGTTTTTTTTTTCGTTTTAACATTAACCGCAAAAGGGTAATTTTTTTTAAACAACTCGTCTAGGACGACCGTCGGGCAAAACTAACTAAAGCCAACTTGTTATTTCTAGTCCAGGGGGAATTATTATTATTATTATTATTATTATTATTATTATTATTATTATTATTATTATTATTTCCTTTGATATCTGGCGTTTACACATTTCTATCGGCTCCCGCCCAGGGACCTAAAGTTAGAAATGGCATCATGACACTTTCCCATGCAAAAATAAAATAAAATAAAATAAAAAATAATTACATAGATAAACTCCATTGTAAAGTGTGGGCTGTACCTGTCAGAAGAATTTTTTGTATCTCTTTGTGGTATGGATTTCCAGGGATCCCTTCAATCAGCCTACTGGAATCTTTTCCAACCAGTCCAAGGGCTCCAACTACAACAGGGATTGTTGATGTTCCCATGTGCCACATTTTTGAGATTTCTATTTCAAGTTACTTGTATTTTGACACTTTTTCGAATATCATCAAAGATACATTGCAGTCTGCAGGTACTGCCATATCATTATTATTATTATTATTGTTGTTGTTGTTATTATTATTATTATTATTATTATTATTATTATTATTATTATTTCATTTGATTTCTGTTGTATACACATTGCCTCCAATATCCCAACCGGAGACCTATTTTCAGAAATGGCCCCAAGATATTTTATATTGATCATTTTTGTAAGATAACAAAAAGAAAGAAGGAAAAAGAACAACATAAAATCACACATATTTTACATAGATAGATCTGTAATGTGTAAGCTATATTGGCAAATAGTATTTTATAAGGAATTACTAAAAATAAACTTTATATTTCACTTTACCTTATTTAATTTTCCTTTATAATTTGGAAATTTTTTTTTGATTTACCCTCTTCTTTGTCACAGTACCAGCGGTGAATATATATATATATATATATATATATATATATATATATATATATATATATATATATATATATGTCCCACTGGGTAAATATAGGTAGGTATACATTTATATAAGAAATATGAAATAATATAAACCCTCCAGGAAATAAATGTAACTTATTTAATAATCCTGAGAAATATATAAAATCCTAACCTCTTAAATAAAGGAAGTCAGTTGATAAGCACCTGCCTAGCTAGATCCAAATTCCTACTACAAGTTGACCCAGATTAATATAGTCTAGCCGTACGAGGCGTCCACATTTGCTAGAATTGACTTCATTATTTTTATATTTTTACTTTTCTTCCTGGCTACCTTTATTCTACAACTAGTATCAATTTTAGACGATAACACATTTAACATTTTTGTCATTCTATATTTTTTCATTATCTTATCACTACCAATTTTTAATAATTTTCTATTATTTTTATTTTTGCTTTGTTTTTTTCCTTTTCTTTTACCTTTACTCTTGCTATTAGAAAACTGTTTTTTTTTTACTTTTCTATTTTCATTCATTGTTTTTATTCTATTATTCATTTATTTGTATTATTTATTCATATATTCACTTAATTATTTATTTACATATTTGCATATTTATAAGTTTCTATTTACAGCTTTCATTTCATTTTATTTTTCCTTATTTTATCTTACTTTATCAAGCCATATTTTATTACTGATATCACTACTTTTATTTATTTTAGGAATAATAATATTAATAATATTATTAATTACTATATTGATGGCTGGAAAAATAGAGTTAACCCCCTTGGTTTATGACACTACATTTACTTGTTAAAGAAACGTTTCTCTAAATTAGAATAAATACTTCTTACTTCCAACCTTATTTTCTATCTTGAAAGATGATTGTTACAATTTTTGTGTACTAAAATACTAGTGAGTGAATCAGAATGAGCTGACTCATTTTATAGTACACCCATAGAAGGTTAACCAATCAGCAGACTCGAAATATTCGACCCGATGTATATAAAGGCGGCCATTTTGTTTTCTTTGCTTGTAGGAATATCCACTGCTAACCAGTCAGCTGAGGAGACCTGTAGCACTACGTTTTCCTACACTCTCCATATATCCACTACCAACCTCTGATATGGAAGACCTTAAGAATTCCTGAATAGCTGCTACGAGACATTGGTGCTGTTACATTGAACACATTACTTTCTAAGTCGGATTGCTACATTCAAACTACATTAAACATGTATTACAATGATCTGGGCTGAACTTCAAATTTAAAACAGACTACTATTCATTTAAGCATTTAACGTATGTATTTACATATTTATATGTTCTTACATAAGGAACTTATTTCATTTTACTCTAGATTCTAATTTTCGTATTTTATTTTAAATCATATTCTTTGTGTATTGTTATTGTTGTTATTATTAGTAGTAGTAGTATTTTCTTTACTTACGCTTTCAAAACCAGCGTGTTTCAAATTTAAAATTTATATTTATTATTTTGCACCTTATGTTCAATTTTAAATGTTAATCTGGGCTTAAATTCAAATTTAAAATTGATCTACAATTCATGTAAATATTGTAAGTCCCCAAATTTTCCACTTCAACAATAATATTTCCCGCGAGAAACAGAAAAAAAAACGGTGTCAGCCCAAAATATATATAAAAATAAATATAATAATCCCAGCACTTGAAGATTTCTTTGGCATGAAACTGGTTGTGCAATGAATGTATAATATTTTGTATATTTCTTTATATATATATTCATATATATATATATAGATAGATATATATATATATATATATATATATATATATATATATATATATATATATATATATATATATATATTGAACAATAAAAATATTAAAAAATTAAAATCTACAGACACATTGGGTTGTATATTAATATTCCTTCGTTTTTATTATTATTTCATTTAGATATATTTATATATTTATATGTGTGTGTGTATTTAGGCAGTAATACTTTTTTTCATGCACGTTTCATTGAATATGACGAAGTGCTTAAATTTATTTTTTTAGACAATTCCTCATGTGATTTTATAATGTTTTTCATTTCCGTACATAAATTAAATAAAAACTGTCCAATTGTTCTTTTTTTCCGAACGCTTTCAGCTTGTTGCATGTATGCATTTATATAATGTTTTCATTTTCAAAACACACTCAAGATAATGTATCCATATTCGTAGTTGATATTATTGATTATTGTTTTATTATTAGTAAGGCTACCATTATTTTTAACATTTTTCCATAGAGATCATGCTATTATATTTGTGTTATCAACAAGTATGTTACGAATAGGATCAAGTAGGTTTACATGAATATTTTAAATGAGACCTAATTGAGCTATGATCAGAAAGATGTAGTGTAAGTCTTCGGGTCAAACAAGTTTTAGTGTGACCTATATAATTGTTTACGAATTATAAATGATCAGGAATACAATTCATTAATTGATATTTAAATTCGTAAATAATAGTTATTCTATTTAATATTTAATTTCGTTCTAATAGGTGAGTTTATACATACATATATATATATATATATATATTTTTATTTATATATTTATATATATATATGTGTGTGTGTGTGTGTGTGTGTGTTACTTTGGGCATGTTCGTTTAGACGAAGCTCTCGAGTGAGAAGTATACCTTTTATCGTTCTATACTATGAAGAAGAGAGGAAGATAACAAGAAAAATCCATTTTTTTGCGTTTGTTTTATTTTTTTGAATTCCTTAGCGATCCTTCCGCTACTATGTAGCGTAGGCGTGATGACCTACATAATAAGCTTTGATTATTACCACTCGTATCGGCGTTAGCAATACGAACATGTCTTCAACATTTGGTTGGAAAAGTCACTGTAGATCCTACTGCCTTTTATAAGTAAGCGATGTGATCTTGTATACAATTTAATCGGAATTACAGTATTTACGTTATTCGGAATATTGTCCTCATCTTTGTCGCCATATTTATTACAACGTTTTGGCCGTTGTACGCTCCGGCCTTCTTCAGGTGGTTGGAATGTCGAACGGAGCCCTTTATTTCGCTCACTGGAGTAGACTGTTCTAGTTCCACGTGCCATGTTTAATGGATGTCAGTTATCAGTTATCTCCTGGTAATTTTTCTCTCTGAAAGTCCTACACTGCCTTAACCGGGTATTGAAATCACAGTCTACTCCAGTGAGCGAAATAAAGGGTTCAGTTTGACATTCCAACCACCTGAAGAAGGCCGGAGCATACAACGACCGAAACGTTGTAATAAAAATGGCGACAAAGATGAGGACAATTTATTTTATGTTATTTTAATCTAATTTAATTCTATTTGAATTTATTTATTTAAGTTATTTTTTATATTTCTTTATTGTGATAATTCCAATATAAACCCCCCTCTGATCTTTCATCCAGTAATGGCTATTGCAAATTGTAAAAAATTGTTAAATCTTATAGTCAATAACATTGTCATTTCACTAAGTTCCCTCCCTTAATGCAGTTTCTAGGTGAAGACCCAGCGAACCCTGGATATCTGAGTGTAACTACCCGTGAACAAAATTACTCCTTGTCAGCCAAGGTTAAATCGCAAAGAAATAGCAACAACCTCAATGCTTACAAACAAATATTCATGCCGGATCTGTCTTTATCCGGATCAATAAGGGTTGCTTCCTTCAGAGAAGAAACAGTCTGGGGCAAAAATTTTGTTACTGATACAAACTCTTCCTAGAAAAATGAGACACCTTGTCACCAAAATTATATTACTCCAACCTCGTGCCTTATGACTCATTGTCAAATCAATTAATAAATAGCAATCATGAAGAGTATCAACTAGACATCTTTTTCTCCCTCATTCGAAAATACACAAAAGAATATCATGTATCAGATATCCCAAATATGGAGAAATATGGTAGAAACTAAAATAAGAGCCTATCTCGGCCCGGATATGCTTGCTAATGTCCGAAATAAAAGATTCTCAAATACAGAAATAGATTAGACAAAAGTAAATATTAGACAAATAACAATAGCATATAAACAAAACAATAAGGTAAGAGTGGAAATAAATCATACGACATGAGATGATGTGGTAAAAACTAAAATAAATGAGATACGAAATAATAATCTCTCAAGAAATAAAACAAAAAATTATAGGTATGAAACTCTTGTGGGGTTATTTCCACAATAGAACTTGTAGTCGGACTAAATGCGTCCTAAATGGGGTAAACGTACAGAAACGTTAGGAGCTTGTAAATAAGTGTTACGCAGAGTAATCGAGTTGTGGTCGCTGATAACTACTCCTCCCTCGACTACCTACTGACTCCTAT
>OZ038485.1:125626329-125676329 GCA_964036315.1 Acanthosepion esculentum | reverse complement strand
ATTATCATTTTTTCTACATTAACTGTAACACTGTTTAATCCTGTGCGTACAAATATGAAGCAATGCATGCCAAAGTTAGTGGGATGTGATAAAAAGCAGCTTTAGCTGCATAGTGCGGAACATAAATGAATATAAAAGACTGAGTTAGATAAGTCATTTTAATTTTCGTAATGAAAATAAGAGAATATTAATAATATGAAGAATGTTTTCAATTACATAATTCCATAAATATGTTTTCATTTCAATGAATAAATGTTTTTTTACTCGTGATATTTTTGTCTGTGCTATGCCGACACTAAAGGATTATACTTGTGATTTTTAGTCTGTGTTATTTTCATAATATAGTGATTTTCTGATATTTCGTCTGTACTATTTCGATAATAAAGGGTTTTTACATGTAACATTTCGCATGTACTATTTCGAGAATAAAGTGTTTTTCTTGTTATGTTTCGTCAGTGCTATTTCAAACAGTAAAGGATTTTATATTGAGTTGGAGCTTATAAGAATTAATTAATTAAAAGAAAAGGAATTAATTAAAAGAAAAATTAATTCCCCCCCCCAAAAAAAAACATTTTTTTAATTCATTTAATCGCTACTTTATCAACACTTGCGTTCAGGTTCTTGCAACGTTTTACCATTCTAGGCAGATCTGTTATCTCAATGTGGAATATTTAATAACAAAGATGATAGACACAAAAAGACAAAAGAAGCCTAAGTGAAATTGACATGATTATATGCACAAAAATCACACGTATTAATCGAATTTATATATTTGTTTCTGGTTATATTAATTACAGTAGCTAATATTCTCATCTTTGTGCCTATTATGCTAGCACGGTCTACTGGAATTCGTAAAGTGATGTTGTTAATTTCAGCATTTTAAGCACAGTGTCTTTGAGGAATCAGTGTTAAATATGGTTGTTAACATCAGGTGTGCTTCCTACTTCGAAAATGGCGTCAAGAGCCACACATATTACATAACGTTCAACAGGCATTAACTTAACATTCGCTCACTATTCATACATTTAAAAAAGGATGATCCGATGCCTACAATATTAGTAAAAAATCCGAATTGCTATCCAGGCACATATCAACAGGCGATGACCAAGAATCCTGCAAGCAATACACCTTTTTTGTGTTCCTTACTGCATTTTAGCCTGTGGTTCTTCTTACGACTTAGAAGGAATTCAACTCGTTTTTTTTTTCTGAAGCTGTAACGACGTTGCTTTTATGTTCGATATGATTTGCATTCAGATAAGCTTTCTGAAAAACTCCATTTTAAAGACTGTTTATTCGAAATATTATTGTCTTTCTATCAGTTTGAACCATTCTCCTCTGAATTATTTCTGGCCATTCTCCTCTGAGCTCATTCATGACCTCCGTCTCTCCATTCTCTTCTAACCTCTTTCATGGCCTCTTTCTGGCTATTCTCCTCCCACTGCTTTTATAACTTATTTCTAGCCATTCTCATCTGACCTCTTTCGGATCATTCTATTCTGACATTTTTCATGACTTCCTTTTGCTCAATCCCCTCTGACCTCTTTCGTAAACTCTTTCTGACCTTTTCCGAACTATATAGCGAGTACATCATGTCACCTGGTTTCCTTCTCATTTGAAGGTTTCTTTTTGTTTTTCTTTTTTTCTCCGCAGATCTTACAAATTATTTAACGAACCCACGTAGATCAGCAGATTTTTTTTAAATACTCAGAGTCACCCATTTGCTAGTATCAACCATGGTGCTTTCGAATTCCCTTACAATTTTTTAAATCGTGAAATTTAGTATAGCATGGTGTTCATGTTAAAATAGTAAGATTCTTTCAGAGTCAAATTTCTACCACTGCATGTCTGTCCATATGTGTGTATAGAATGTATGTTTTTCCTCACATGTATATACTTTTTATATCTCCAAATATCTATGAAATATTGTCCAAGGAAACTGTTTGACCTGATTTGACTTTTGTAAAATAAATTATAGCAGGAAGAGTCAGGTATTTCCTGGAGCGGTACATAGAGCCGACCATTTTATATGTATTCTTAGCAATGGGTTATATGTACGAATTCCATTGAGGTCAGATATTATGGCCCAAGATTCAAGGCACCGTGCTTCCCCGGGAGGACCTCCGTTCATCCTGTTTGTTAGTAGTTCGGTGTCAGGTCGGTGATGATGGAATGTAACTAGCTTGGTCTTCGAACCATTGAATGTAACCAGCCAATTTTTACCCCATTGGTTAGTTTGTGCAAGATCGGGAGCGAGATCAGACGCCAAGATTTTTAGAGGTACTCACTTATATCGTCGTATCATCGTCATAGATGTTTGCAAGTGATCTGAGTATATACTTAGGCAGATTAAGAGGGTTGGCCCTAGGAATGAGCCCTGAGGGACCCCTGTGTTGATTGCTAGGACTCCGGAGGACTAGCCATTAATAATTACCTTCAGGGGCCTACATGTTAGGAAAGATTTTATGATCGAGAAGACCCTTGCAGTGGTTTCATACCTGGAGATCTTGTGTAGTAAATATTTGTGCTACACCTTGTCAAAGGCCTATGAGATATCTAATGCTATGGACCTTGAGCTGTGTTTGTCGTAAATAGCCTCATTGTTTCCATCAGTGATGGTAGTTAGGATATCGGCAGTGGATTGGGCCGACCAAACTCATAATGCTCATCGCTGAAGAGCTTATTTTTCTACGTAATCGACGACCTTGGAGATTATGGCCGGCCTCAAAAAGGTTACTGATGAAACTGAGGTTACCGATGGGTCGAACTCGTTGGAGGAAGATCACACAATCGCGTTCTTCAAAACAGGGCATACGTTTGACACCTTCCATGGGTTGCGAATGATTGCTCCTTCAATGATCGGTTGAATAACTGGGATTGGGAATAATTCCGGATTGATATTCTTAAGGACAACCACTGGAATTGTGTCTAGGACAGTTAATTTCTTAGGGTCAAGGCCTTTGTTAAGTCTAGAGAAATCTCGTGCTGTAATGGTAATATTACTGAAACGTCTAAAAAGAGTCTTTAGAATTATCGTTTACCTGCAAACCTTTGGAAATAATAAAACAATATTTCAAAACGTTTAAGGCATCGCTTTCTTGTTGTATTGCTGTTTCTTTTCAACACATGCCAAATTAACTTTATAGCGTTTGCGATTACAAACACGCCTAATAGCAGAATACATAAATCCGTAGCTAGATAGTGAGAAATTAATACAGGGTGTCCATAAAGTTCGTGTGCACTTAAAAAAAATTATAACTTTATTTGTATCTACGATAGAAATAATCTGTAAAAAATGTTATAAAGTACATAGTTTTAAGTATAGCTAGAATAACTAATGTGATTACAGGCATTACTGTAAATCAGTTGGCAAATGTTTTCCGTGAACTTCAAAATCGTATTACCCTTTGTATTGCTAATGATGGAGGACATGTGGAAACTTAAATAAAATTTCAATAAAACCTTAAAAAACGTAGATTTACTTCTTTCTAATCCTTTTTACAAATTATTTCTATCGCAAATACAAATAAAGTTATAATTTTTTAAAGTGGACACGAATTTTATGGGCACCTATAATGTTAGCCTGAACGGAATATTCTACGGAGTAAGTTCCGATAGGTTTCAATTCCTTCTTAACGAATTGCATGAAGTATAAGAGAACTGCTAGGAAAGCGAATGAGAATCATTTCACAGTAGAGAATATAAACAGCTTGTTTGATGTAAGACAATCCCTGTCTTCTTGTTGCAAATGCAATGAAGCAAATATGCACGTAGCCATAGTAGGAAGTTCACTCAGCCTGTCACTATCAGTTAAAATCAATTCTCTTTGTCTGGTCAAAACATTTCCAAATATTAAAGATTTACACGATGTACACAGTGTAACAAAAGTGCAATCCTTTATTTATGATAAAATGCACAACTTATCGTAATGTTATACAAATACTTTGATAACTGTAAAATATAGATAAGATGAATTCCTTCTTTTGTTGGTCAGTACGTCAGTAAGTCCACAGTCTGCTGATGCGAACGTCTTTTATTTTTCAGAACTATTTATTATTCAACATAATCTCCTACTTATATGACTTTATTGAAAGGTCAATATTAACCAAATGCATTGAAGTTTATATAGTTTTACTTAGAAAACACATTATTGCTTATAACAGCACTTCAACGCGGTGTCTTGATAGATGAATTACTGCTGAATAGTGCTCACTAGGTGCTCCATTCATTCGGCCTCGTGCCACATCTAAGGTAGTCTTAGTAAATCACTATAAAAATATTTCTCACTATAACAATGTTTCTACTTCCGAATCTTTTAATGATTTCTACTGTTGGGTTGCACGGAAAATGATGTTTCCGATTATAGTCTAAACATTTTAATTATCTTCTAATATATTAATATGTAAACAACACTATATTAAGCATCCCTAAGTATTAAAATGTATTGTTTATTTTATGTCAGTTTTATTCACAATGTAACTCAAAACATTATATATTCCTCATTTTGCAGATGAAAAATGCGTTTAACTATTTTTTGCATGAGTTCAAGGTTAGTCATATTCTTTCTCAGACTGAGGCCAAAATTAACAGATCATGGCGGGGGTGAAAGATCCAGTACGGCTCTCGATTCCAAAGACCGTCAGTGGAGATAATGGTACTGAATACGAAGGCTAGGGGCAGAATGGTCAGTGATCGTCCGGCGTGCCTTGTGGTTGGGGTATTCTGACAGTGATAGATTGTCTTTGCCTGGGTTTTGAATATGTCTAAAATGGTGCGAATTCAACAGAGGGTCTCATGAATTCTCAAGCGTCGATATGACTCGCACAACCAGGTGTTCGACTGGCTATTACTACCCGTGGGGGGACGCTGAGCCGGTGTTAGACATGCGTCCCTGTGACGTCATTCCTCCTACTGCTTTATACAATCCAAGCTACCGCTCTTAATAAAACGAATACCAAAGGTAAATGACCCTTTCGTTAATACTGTTTTGTGTAGTAGCGTGGGCATCCTGAGACGATACAGAACGCAACAATATGCGTCTTGAAGAGGAGGTCCAATTACAAATGACAATCAACATCTGACAAAACCCACGTCAAAGTGTCAGGAAAATGTCTCAGGTAAGGTGTATCAGTATTTCAATATTATCGGACCATCTACAGAGAATAGGTAAGGTGAATGAACTCGATAAATTGGTTCCACATGTACTCAGTGCAAAGCAAAGAATTCGACGTTTTGAAGTGTATTCTCTTCTGCATGTGTGAAATTTGAATGATGCATTTCTTCATTGAATAGTTATTCAGATCAGAAACATATCGTTTTTGTAAGAAATATATCATAAAGAAATATCCTTTATCTACGAGGCATATCAAAAGAAACGTATCTTTTATTATACGAAAGATATCGCAAGAAACATATCCTTTATATATGAAACATATAATAAAAGACATGTCCTTCATGACATCTCTAAACCTTCGGCACATTGCCTTAATTCTTATGAAGAACACGGAAACTTTCCAAAGCAGAAATTGTACCCAAAAATGATTCCGATGCAAAGAAGATACAAGAGTTGCATTCAAATATGCCTTGTCGTTTTGATGTCTATTGTAAAAACATAGATAAACGTGTAACCCGAAGGTATATATATATATATATATATATATATATATATATATATATATATATATATATATGTATATATATAGATATATATATATATATATATATATATATATATATATATATATATATATATATATATATATATATATATAGATAGATAGATAGATAGATAGATAGATATATAGATATATATATTCAAGATTCCTATTTCGAGTGAATTAAACACAGTTTTAATATATTAATCCAATAATAAAATTGTATTCCAAAAACGGACATTCTTTTTCGAATAACCTAATATATATCGGAAACAATATAAATTATGGATTTTTCATTTAAAAGAATTTTAAACAAATATAAAATGGGTAATTAAATTATTATTTTTTATTTTCTCAATGTATTAATTAAAACAAAACGTAGACGTTTCAGAAAATGAATGCTGTTTTATTAGTTTTAGTTATCAAATATTTTCCTAATTAAAAACCTGTTTAATCATCTGCGATATTTAAAGCTAAAAATTTGAAAAAAAATCGAAATATTTATATTCTGTAATTCTTAAATGAATAATCGAAAAGAGTCATAAAAATTATGAACCACAAAGATTCTTTTACAAGGGAAAAAATTTTGAAAATTCAGAAGCCTCATGTTTTCTTCGTGGTTGTACTATAATTCAAGAATCTTTTCCGTCAACATGTCAAAGAAGCGTTCGTAAATATCCAAAGAGAAAAGGCAAATATATACTTGGCTTAAAATGGTGGAATGTGAAATATTTTCTTTTTAATGAACAAATAAACGTCAAACAGGAGATAATAGATTTCATAAAGTGTTTGTAAATAAAAGTATATGCTTGTAAAGAAAAAAAAGAAACAGACAGGTACAATTATTTATTTAAGGGAAGAAAAGGAACACTTTAATAACAAAGGGGACGTGAAAATTAAAAGAACTGCAAAAAGTGGGTGAGATAAAAAACAGAGACAGATAATGAAGAGAAGAATGGGGGGAATAGAAAAAATTGTCAAGGAAAAAACTATTTAAAATCGGATGAATGGAACATTTGTAAATCTAATTAAACTTAGAGAAGGTACAATTTTCCAAGGCAATATATGAAGGTGGAATAAATTAGGTGTACACCTCATCAGGAAACAAACATAATTTCACTTATTTAATAAAAGAAAAATACGTTTTGAAAAATGTATACAAATGTTCACTAGAAATATAAATATAATGATATAGACAAAGAGATACACAGAGTGATCGATAGAAGGCCTATTCATTAATTCATTGTCCTTCTCGAAAATGCATTATCAACTTCTATCCCTATCTATCTATCTATCTATCTATCTATCTATCTATATATATATATATATATATATATATATATATATATATGCCCACACCCATATATCTATCTATCTATACATATATATATACACACACGCACATATACATACATGTATATATATATATATATATATATATATATATATATATATATATATATATATATATATATATATATATATATATATATATTTAAAGACATTTATATTATGTTTAACGTTCTTTTTATAGATACAAGTATTTAAGCAAATGCTCTGTTTTATATTTATATATATATTTGTATCTATAAAAAGAACGTTAAACATAATATAAATGTCTTTAAATAAATTGTCGGACTATGTCCAATTCTAATATATATATATATATATATATATATATATATATATATATATATATATATATATATATATATATATATATATATATATATAAGCACTTTGGTTGAAAATATCCCAAACAGGCTCATATACCAATGTCTAAACAAATGCTCAAATATCCTCCCCTTCTAGTTCTGGTGGAGAAATGAGTCCTATCATTATATATATATATATATATATATATATATATATATATATATATATATATATATATATATATATATAGTCTTAAGATGTGCTATAGTTATGGGATAAATTGCTCAATATCAGAGATAGAACGTATGTAAATATAAAAGTGAACATAGAAGTCAACGCTTATAGGCGACTGTTTCATGCTAGACGCAATCGTCAGGCCACTATATTTATTTCTGTGAAATTACGGAAAAATGGTGCCACAAGACCTAAACAAGGGATGGGAAAAAGGACGGTTTTCTTTTGTCTTAATTTTAAACTTAGCTAACCACAAGCACTGCCCCAAACATACAAACAATATTCCTAACGGCAAAAACACATTCTTATTAACCTTTCTTTCTACATCCACCCTAATACCTCATTGTCTCAATGAAAATCCTAAATAGGCCCCATATGTACAAATCCTCGTATGTGGGGAGGGGGATAAAACACCTAATTAAAAAGATCCCTAATGACTATATACAATATGAATTAATCTATTTACAAGAAACTAAGCAAAATCATTATTAGTAATACCCCCCACAATACTTAAATGCGTCAGAAATATCAGGTCACTGGACGAAATCAATGCGGGCCTATAAGAATATAAAAATCATTCATCATCCTTAGCACTCACACAGACACGCACTCATCCACACAAAAACAATAAAAACGAAAAAGCGTCCACCAGAGAACTGACATCACTGACCACCTAACGAGGGAGGGGATGGGGGAATTAAACTAAAGTAATAAATAGGGACAGAAAAAAAAGGGGCCAATGAGAAAACACACCCGAGGTAAGTTTACGTGGGGAAAAAAGGATAAACTAAAAATTAAAAAACAAAACCTACACTAACCTAATTTCGGGATGGGTTGCCCAAGTTCAACCCAGGATGAACAATATCCGGATGCCTAACCAGCATCAAAATGCCACTGTAGGTCAGCTCCTTTTCTACAATGTTTAAATTGTTGATTTTTCTTAAATTTAATAGGGATTTGATATTTCTCATTTTCTTGGAGTATTGCAAGGCCTTGTCATCTAGTTGTTTAGAGACTCGGCATACGTCTTCTCCTGTGTTAAATATGTTTTTTTTATGGGATGCAGCGTCTATATTTTAAGGTGGAGGGTTCTTCGCCTTATAGGATTCTCAGTCTTTTTGGTATTGCTGCAGGAGTTTTGACAGGGGATGGTTTGGGGCTAATAGTTGAAGTTTGGTCTTTGACAGGTGAAGCTCTGACGGGGGACTTTATTAATGTTGTTATTTTTGTGGGAGATGAGGATCTTAGGACTGGTGAAGGGGTCATTATGTGTTGTTTGGCTGATAGGGAAGACGGTGCCGGGGAGTTGGTGCCAGATTTTCTTTCTTAGTTTAGTTTAAGAGACTCCTTGATTTGGCGCAGTTTTTCGGCTTCCCACTAGCTTTACCAACAACCTGCAATTCCCCCTTTTCCTCCTCAACAACCACACTAGCGGTGGACGAAGGCTTTTCAGGGAGTGGGAGATTAGAGTCGGACCCAACCGGGGGTTTTACTACACCGGTCCCGGTTGTTGGCATACCCATTACAGGCGAAACGGGATTTGGGTCGGTGGTAGCCAGAACTCCAGAGGCCTTTATCTCAGGGCAGGAAGAGGACAGGTGACCAGTCTATCCACACTTCCAGCAAGCGGGTCTTCGACCTGTTACTATGATCGGCAACTTTCGTCCCTCAACATCCAGACAGTTGAAGATGGAGATGAAGGCCTTTCGATCCACCATCAATTCAAATCTCCATCCCCCGGTGAGATCGTCGGAGGACGCACTGAGTATCTGGCCAAATTGGTATAGATAGGCGGTCAAGTGCTCGCCGACAATCAGAGGAGGGACCTCATAAACTTCGTGCCCGCCTGTCTTAGTATCAGATTTTTTGTAAATAGGTCCCGAGTGCTCACTGCCTCACAGTCGGCAGGCGTGGGTCACAGTATGTCCCACATGAAGAAGCCTTTGCCTTTAATGACTCTCTGTGGTTTAATCCACAGGGGCGTTAATGACTTTATGACGGTGTCTTTAGTGGAGCGACAAATTTTGCGCGAACGCTTGTCCACCTAAAAGACCGACACAATTCTTTGTTCAACCATCTGTAGCTCCTCAATATTTTTCAAGAGCCCATCTTTTGTAACAAGATGGGCGTAGATTTTAGCTTTGTCAAGGAACTCCTTGATGTTGATACTATATTCAGAAGGGGACGACTAGAAAGAGGACGTCTCCCCGACCGCTGCATGGTCATCTTTCTTGTTAAAGTTTGTTGTCAGGTCTTTTCTTGTATTAGTGTCTTGTCCTGTTCCAGTTTCCGTCATGTTTTCTTGGTTTTGTGTAAGTTGGCCTGATTTGGCCTCCATAGTTTCAGCAGGAGTGGGAGAATTTTTACTCTTTTCCGCTGAACATGCCTCTTAAATCTTTGGCAATTATCGGCCACCATACCTGTCGGTGAACCATTAGAAGTATCAGCATTTTTATTTTCTTCCGATTTATCGGTTGGCTCAGTCTTTTTTTCCTACTCCCAAATAATTTTTTACGTTCTTCTTGGGACCTATTTTTTATACATAAAATTATTTTAATTTTTTTCTTTTTACAAAAATAAAGTATTAAGGAATAAAAAGATAAATAAATCACTAAAACAAATATAATAAAACAGGTAAACGTTCTAAAGACAAAACATTATGCAAAATACAGACAAAAATAAAACGTTTAACTTAAAAATGCGGACAAAAATTAAATATACAAAACAATCGCAAAATGCCTTTAAAACGACTTTACACAAAACAATGTTACACCTAAAAAACGTTAAAAAATACACAGAGAAACTCAAACAGCAATAGAATAATACAATAATAAGACTAGAAAATCAAAGAAAGTTCGAGAAAAATACGAAACTAACAAATCACAAAAACAAATATGACCGCTAAAATATCAAGTCTGACCGTTAACGAAGAAAAAAATCCCCAAAAAATGAACAGATTGGACAAAAATTACAAATACAAAACAATTAAAACAAATATGTACAGAGATTATTACACAAGTACAACACGGAAAACTTAACGGATATTTTAAAAGGGTAAAAAAGAACAACAAAGAACGATATAACACGTAATAACGTAAAGAAAGAACAAATAGTCTGACGTTAATAAAAAAAAACGATAAACGTTAGCGGGGGATTACAAAAATGAAAAAGGAAACGGAAAATATAAAATATTAATTTAAAAATAAAAGAAAATCCAAAAGCTAATAACAAAAGAATCAGAGGAGAAAAAATAAAAAAATGGGGAGGGTAAGAAATTGAAATAGAAAAAAATCAAAAACAGTTCAAAATCAGTCAGTTCAAAATCAGTCAGTTCAAAATTGAAAACGTAAGATAAAGTAAAATAAAAACAGACTTAACAAGAATGAAAAGGAGATCACAAATTAATCCAGGTAATATTATCGCAAATACGACGTGGCAAAAAAACGGTCAGTAAAAACCAATTGTTAGACCACATTATTTATTGTACAAAAGTATAAATATGGCCCAAGGCCGAAAAGGGGAAAGGGGGAAAAAGGATGGTCATCTTCTATCTTACCATTAAATTTAGCTAGTCACAATCACTGACCCAGATATGCCAACTATATTCCTTTCACCAAAACATCTAATTCTTACATATCATGCTTACTTTATCCACCATAATACCTCAGAGGACCTATGAAGTCCTAACTAATACACATATATATAATTCATTGTCTGTGGGGGGAGTGGAATAAAATAACAATTTAAAAATCTGAAAACCCAATGAGTGTTTACAAATGTTCACAAAAATCTATGTACATGAAACTAAACAAAAATTTTTGTTAGTAGTAACCACCACCCCCCACACACACACACATACACACACAGCCCTAACTGTGGCAGAAATATCAGTTAACTGGACGAAATCAATGCGGGACTGTAAAAAAATAAAACATTCATACAAGTCATGCACTCATACACAACAACAACTACGAAAAACACACTCGAAACGAAAGGCGCTCCGCACCCACCAGAGAACTCAGATCATTAACCAACTAATGATGGGAGGGATGAGAAATTAAACAAAAGAAAGAAAAGAAATAGGAGCAGAAATAAAAGGGGCCAATGAGCCTACATACCCTAGATAAGTTAACTTTCAAAAACAGAGAAAACTAAAACAGTCCTAAAATAACGTCTACACAAGGGAGGGTTGCCAATGTTCAACCCAGCAATTCCCAACATTCTTAATGCCTAAGCGGGATCAGAATTCCACTCGATGTCAGCTCCTTTCACTCTGCAGAGACGCGAAAGAATCACCCATCTTTCGCCAAATTCCAATGGGTGGAGTCGTCTCCTTTCCGTCCTGATCTTGACTTTAAGCAAATGCCTAAAGATCAAGATCAGTTGGGAAGAGGTAAACTTCTCTTCCCCATGATTTCCTTCTGTCGCGTCGTCCATATCACGACTCGCATAACTCCCAGTAAGCATAGGAACACATAGAGCTCAGCATTACTCAAAGGCGGTACTATATTGCTACAGACGGAACTGGCCTCGAGGACAAAAAACTAACGCACAGCATGCGAACCATGATGTCTTCAACAAACTTGCACAACGGAGCTACGAGACTACACTGGTAAAAAGCGTGACCAAGGATCTCCACCTCCTCACAGCAGCAAACACAGATTGGTGACTTTACCAAATCCGCCGAACAAAGTCTCTTGGCGACCCAGAGGGTCCCGCGAATCATTAGGTGAGTGTTGCCTCAGTGTTAGTGAGACATTTCAACCCAGGCGCCCAAGACCATATGCAGCGAACCTCCCGCTTCGTCAGACCGAGCTCGCTTATCAAAGCAGCCTGAAGGTTCCCCCAATCGAACACCTGATATAGTGCCTTACGAGACAACGGCTGGACGTCGGAAAGGCCTTCCTTCGCCCGTAAGAGTCGCTTGAGGGAAAGCCGACATTCACGATAGAAAGAGCCCTCGCCTCGAGGAGTATGGACGGCCTCCACCTGACACGAGCTCACATTTCTCTGACTGAGAGTAACTGATTTAGGTGATGCCAGAGGGAAAGGATGTTTCTTGGGATACAGTGTGAATGAAAACGCGAACGTTGAAGGAGTAGGGGATTTTGGCAGGGTCTGTTTCTGCAGGTCTATTTTTTTAATTCCTTCATTTATTCCGTCTTTTCATAGCCCGGGTCATATTTGTTCTGTTTTGTCTTAAGAAGTTGTTTTAAGGCCGGGCCATACACTTAACGTTGCCAGAGGGTGTGGGGCAGTGTGTACCTATCACACTTGGGGTTTCATGGAAGTGAGGACACGCTGTCTGGCCCTTCCCTCTGGCCTTTCCAGCAACCAGCCATTCCCCCTCCCCCTCTCCACAACTGCACTAGCAGCAGGCGAAGACTCTTTAGAGAATGTGGCCTTAGATGTTGCACCAACCGGAGGTTTAACTGTACCGGTCCCAGAAGCTGTCATGCCCATTACCGGCGATGCGGTAGGTAAAGACGCAGTCAGAGGGGGGTCTTGATCTACTGGAGCTTGACTACCTGAGGTCTCCTTCTCTGGCAGGGAGAGGAGAGTTGACCAGTCTCTCCGCACGTCCAACATACCGGTTTGAGACTGGTTACAATGGCTGGCAGCCTCAAGTGCCCTACTTCTAGACAGTTGGGGATGGAGAGGAAGGCTTTTCGGTCTAACAAAATTTCAGGCTATCGCAGGAAGTGCCTAGAATCTCGGCAGACTGCGATAGGAAAGCTGCCACGTGTTCCCCGATAACTTGAGGTGGGACCTCGTATATTGATATAAGTGCTTCTTCGGCCTTAATAATCTGTGCGCAATTATAGATCTTTCGTCCAACATACCGGTTTGAGACTGGTTACAATGGCTGGCAGCCTCAAGTGCCCTACTTCTAGACAGTTGGGGATGGAGAGGAAGGCTTTTCGGTCTAACAAAATTTCAGGCTATCGCAGGAAGTGCCTAGAATCTCGGCAGACTGCGATAGGAAAGCTGCCACGTGTTCCCCGATAACTTGAGGTGGGACCTCGTATATTGATATAGGTGCTTCTTCGGCCTTAATAATCTGTGCGCAATTATAGATCTTTCGTTATCAAGTCACGACTTGATGCAGCAACACAGTCTTCCGGCGTGGGTAGCAATACGTCCCACATGAAATAGCCGGCTCCTTTAACGATTCTGAGGAGCTTAAATACCAAGGAATCCATTGATATTATCACTGTGTCTTTCGTCGAGCAATAAATTCTACGCAAACGCTTGTCCACGACGAAAAATGTGACCATTTTTTATCAATTTTTCTTAATTCTTGGGGGTCTTCCAAGAGTCAACCTGCTATGACAAGGTGAGTGTAACTCTTAGCTCGCTCCAATAACTCGGCAACGTTGATTGCACAAGTCGATGGGGATGTCCAACAAGAGGGCGATTACCCAGCCTCTGCATTCTTATTTTTCTTGTCTTTACTTTGGCCATTCTCGGCTTCCATATTTTCTACGTTATCGCTCTTTTTGACCTCCGTAAATTCAGCAGATGTTTTTAGGGTATTAACAATGTCCTAATTCGATGGAATTAATAACGGGTACTCGTTATTATCATCTTCATCCGCTGGTTGTTTTTAATTGCTAACAAATGTTTTTTAACTGATCTTTTAAAATCAGCCATTACCGGTTTCCTTTTTTTTAATCAGAAAAGACGGCACTTTCTTTGTTTTTTCTCTATTATTAAAGGAGGAAATGGAAGAGGAGGGGTGGTAGGAAAAAGAAATAAACGTTATGGAACAAATAAACAAGGTTCACGTAAGAAAACAACAAATAAATAAATAAACAAAGTTCGCCTAGAGGCGAGACAAAAAGTAAAAAGTATACACAAAACATTAACACGTACAAAAATTATGCAAAAGACAGTCGAGAAAAAAAAAGAAGAAATTAAAAATAAACGATAACGACAAAGGTAAAACAAGTAACAGTCATAAAATGACTTTTAAAACGGAAAGAGAAGGGTTACACGTGCAAAGAAAGAAAAAACGATAAGTTTCGAAAATACGAAACTACTTAAAACAATAAACAAACTTTACAATATCGCCGCCGTTAAAGTAACGATTATCGAGAAAACGCGGACTTAAAAGATATTTGAAAAGAAAAACAAGAAGGAAATTAACACGTAATAAATAAAAATAGAATGAAAATTAAGAAAAATAAACACGTAGAACCAAAGAAATAATAAGATTTTCAGGAGGAGGGTTAGAAAAAATAAAAATGAATAAAAAACAAAAATAATTAATAATAGAAACAAAAATGGATAAAGTACAAAAGAAACTTTGGCAAAAAAGTCTGTAAAATTAACGTAGAAAATGGAAAATAAAAAAGGAACTTAGCGTCAGTAATCTTTAAAACTAAAAAAACATGAACCTTAGGGAGAGACAGTTGTAAAAACCGGTCGACCTGGTCAAAAAATGATAAAGTCGCAATCGACAGGCTACTAGAGCTGTTATTTTCCTCGGCTATTTATATATGCAGGTCAGTGGTGCATTGTGGGTAGTGTATTTTGGTGGTTATTTTACCGGAAGACGTTTATTTGTTTACTTATATATTTGGGTTAAATTATTTTCTTTGTTTTTATTTATATTTATTTTTTTTATTTTTATTGTTTATTTTTATTTCTTATCTTATATAATTAATTTTTTTTATTAGTCATTATTAACCTAGTAAAAATTTGTTTATATCGCTTATTTAATAGTTTTGTTTTTGTTTGGCTAGTAGTTTTTAATATGTTTATTAATTCATGTATTTATTTGGATTGATTATCTTTATTTGTTTTTTCTAACGGTTACTTTATCGGGATCGTTTTGTTAGTTTATTTATTTGGGTGAATATATATTAATTTATTTTACTTGATTTTTATTATTTATTTATTATACTGTATATTTTTATTGACACTTGACGGTTTTAGGGTTTTAAGTAAGGTTGCATTTTTCTTTATTTTTATTTTATCGTTATATAACAGTTATACCTATTTTTTCTTCCAAATTTTGGTTTGATTTTTATAGTCTAACTAATATTTTGGTCATAATGGTTTGTTAATTTGTTTATTATTTAATTTATTTATTTGTGTTCATTGATTTTGTTTTTATTTTTTAATTATTTATTCTATTTCTTCTATTCTAACGGGTGTGATTTGGTAATTTGTTTGGGTTCATGTATTTTGCTTATTTTATTGTCATTTTGTATATGTATTTAGTAACGTAGTAAAAATCTGTTTTCATGTCTGCATTTTCAGATCATATCGGATCTTTTATTTAATAATTTATTTTGGTCTGGGAAGGTAATGATATATTTTTCCCCCCAAGCAAAGTTTGCAACTTTTTGATAGGTTGTTGTAGGCTATGGATCTTTTCCTTATTTTTCCACTAAATCTTTGTTGTGATGTGCGTTTTGTTTTTAATTTCCCACATATACTTAGAAAGCTTTGTGCTGTTCGCATATATACTATTTGTGAAAGATGTTTATATATATATATATATATATATATATATATATATATGTGCGTGTGTGAGTGTGCGCGCGCGCGCGTGTGTGTGTGTGTGTGTGTGTGTGTGTGTGTGTGTGTGTGTGTGTGTGTGCATGTGTGTGTGTGTGTGTGTGTGTGTGTGCATATTCTGAGATATAATCCGTAGAGAGAACATTATAAATGGAAGGAAAAATAAACGAGAAAAACTATTAAATACAGTTTTTCTCGTATTCAAAAATTTATAGATATAAAAATATAAAATTAAAAAACCGTTATAATGAGAGAGGCGTTATTTTAAAACGATGAACATGTTATAGCACAAAAATCATTTGACAAAGGTTTAAAAAAGAGAAAGTACGCATATGATGGACGCCATTGATTCCCAAGTCAGCATCTATGCGGACGACACCACAATTTACTTCTGCCTCAAACACAAATCTAGTGAAGCTGACAAAGTTAACATGGCAGTTCGATTAGAAAAGGACCTCCAATCGGTTGTGAACTGGGGCAAGAAATGTATGGTTAACTTTAACGCCTCTAAAACAAAACTGCTCTCTATTAACCACCACAGGGATCCATCCCTGCATCCCATTAGAATATCTGAAGACCAACTTCTCGAGAGCTCCTCTCTGCGGCTGCTCGGTCTCACGCTGTCCGCTGATCTGAGATGGAACAAATACATTGAGTCAATTGCATCATCCACCGCAAGGAAAGTTGGCTCCCTGTGCCGAGCCAGGAAATTTTTATCCCCGGAATCAATCCTCCAAATCTATAAATCAACCATTCGCCCTTGCATGGAGTATTGCTGCCATATATGGTCTGGAGCCCCTGCTGTTTCCCTCAGTGTTCTTGATAAGATCCAGAGACGAATATGCAATGTAATTGGCCCTGATCTGTCATCTCGTCTGCAGTCTCTTTCTCACAGACGCGACGTTGCCTCACTCTGTATTTTTTACAAGTACTTTCACGGTAATTGCTCCGAGGAGCTGCTTTTGCTGGTTCCTAGGCCTCATGAATTTAAACGTCCTACGAGGCTGGAATCCCGTTCCCACCCCTTCACCGTTGAAACAGTTAGATGTAGACGTCTCTTCTACGCAAATAGCTTCATTCTCGCACATCTCGCCTGTGGAACTCCCTTCCTTATTCCTGTTTCCCTGACAAATAAAATCTTCAACTATTTAAGTGTAACGTCAATCGATATCTCCAGTTGCCTTGATCTATCCACTTCCCTTCTCCACATACTTTCACATTTCATTCCTATCTGCTCTCGCTCCAAATCTTCTGTAACCCCCTTGCTTTGATCGATCCACTATCTTTCTCCAAATCCTCTCCTTTACCACTCCTATCTCCTCTTCCTCCAAACCTTCTGTAACCCCTTGCGTTCTAGTGGCAGCCAGCCTTGCTTGGGGAGATAAGCTTTAAAAAAAAATTATACGTAATATCTTCTGAAATGTTATATATACACACATATATATTAACACATATATATATATTTATACATATATATATATTTATTTATAGATATATATATACATGTAAATATATATATGCATATACATACATATATATATATGTACATATATGTATAAACATATATACGTATACATATGTATTAGCATATATATATACATATATATAAATATAAATAATTTACATATTTATATATATATACATATATATATATACACATTATACATATATATCGATATATATATATATATATATATATATATATATATATATATGTGTGTGTGTGTATATATATGCACACGCATACGTACACATATTTATAAAAACAGACGCGCACATAAACACACAAACACGCACACACACACACACATATATATATATATATATATATATATATATATATATATATATATATATATATATATATACGATGACATACACACAGACATATATATATGTATATATAAATATATATATATATTTGTTTACTATAATTTTATCATATACACAAAACCATTTTACTCGCAACAAAGATGCAACTTGGTTTCATTGCATTTTAACTGCACCATTACGGGCGAGGGTCGGAAATGGTTACCATTACCAGATAATCATTTCCGAACCTCACCCGTAGATGTGCAGTTAAAATGCACTGAAACCAAGTTGCATCTTTGTTGTGAGTAAAATGGTTTTGTCTATATGATAAAATTATAATAAATAAATAATTACCGCTCTACTACCTGTATCGAGCTCTTTTTTGAATTAACGCTGCGAACGTTGGAATTTATATATTACTTTCGTTCTCCTCGCATCGGATATAAATATATATATGTATATATATTATAAAATAACTGATATAAAATGTGTTTTTTCCGCTACATAGTAACACACACACACACACACACACACACACACACACACACACACACACACATATATATATATATATATATATATATATATATATATATATATATATATATATATATATTCATCTGTCCTGTGAAGTATCAATTCATGAGTTTATTGTAATTCTTCATACCTTCGTAAATGTTATTCAAGACAAGTTGACATTTTGATATATAAATTTATTCCACCGCCATAATAATTCACATTTTCCCATATTTAGATATGACATTATGTTTATGGTGTAGTCATTTAACTTGAGTTCATATATATATATATATATATATATATATATATATATATATATATGTCACCTCTGAATGGTGTCTTCAATGTTCACTTATATGTATATATATATATATATATATATATATATATATATATATATACATATATATATATATACATATATATATATACATATATATATATATATACATATATATATATATATATATATATATATATGTATATATATATATATAGATAGATAGATAGATAGATAGATAGATAGATAGATAGATAGATAGATAGATAGATAGATAGATATATTTGTGTGTAATGTGTGTGTGTTTTTGTATTTTTTTGCTTGCTCGCCTTTATGTTTACGTTGTGTTGCTGTGTGTGAGTGGGTGCGCATTCGCGTTTCTCCGTACGTGTGGGTTATTGTATGTATATTGTTTTAAGTATATATATATGTATATACATACATACTTAAATATCGTGTGTGTATGTGTATGTTTGTCTCTCTGCGTGTGTGTGTATACACGCGCACGCACACCTATTTGTTCATATATGTTTGTATGTAGAAAATAAAGGAATGTTGTCGTCTCCCTTTATACACAATATTGCCAAGATTCCATCGGATACGCAAAGCTAATGATTCTTGGAGGAACTGACAATAATTTTGGACATCAAAGAACTTTGGAATCATTCGTGGTTGGATGTTAATTCATTCACATCCGTTTTGCCTGAGATCAATTTATTGCATCTGGTTTTCAAATGCATTCTGCTTGCATCAGTAAACAAAGACAAATACATAGAGTAGATGAGTGCTAAATAGAGAAAGGAACCGGCAATAGAATAATGATATTCATTGGTTTAGATTACAACAACTAACCAACATCATTATTATTATTATTATTATTATTATTATTATTATTATTATTATTATTATTATTATTATTATTTATTTCCTTTTATATCTGCCGTTTACACATTTCTTTCCGTGTCCGGCCCAGGGACCTAAGGTTAGAAATGGTATCATGACACTTTCCACTGCAAAAAAAATTTAATATTACTTCGTAAATTGTGGGCTGTACTTCTCAGAATAATTTTTGTATCTCTTTGAGGCATGGACTTCCAGGTATCCCTTCAATTATTCTACTGGAATCTTTTCCAACCAATCCTAAGGCTCCAACTACAACTATTTCAAGGTCCTTGTATATTTGACAGTTTTTCTAATATCTTCAAAAATACATTGCAGTCTGCAGGGAGTGCCATATCAATAAGGAGGCATTTTTGGGGGGGTTGTGGTCTATTATAATAATAATAATAATTATTATTATTATTATTATTATTATTATTATTATTATTATTATTATTTTCATTATTATTACTCTAATACTGGTTTGGTTTGCTCTCTTTTGTTTTATGGCATATCAACCTCAATGGGTCATTTCATGCCGACAATATTTTTTTCCTGGTAATAGTTTTTGTTTTGTCAAAAATCTATTTCTGTTAATATTTGTTCCTCAAAAATATATAGCTAGTAATATTATTTTCCTAAAATGTATAGCTGGTAATATTATTTTTTCAAAAACGTATAGCTGGTAATAGTCTTTTTTGTCTTCAAAAATGTATTTCTGGTAATAAATTTTTACACTTTTATAATGTTTTATACCTCAGTATTTACATTAGTCGGACTATTGTCCTCATCTTTGTCGCCATATTTGTCAAAACGTTTCGGCCGTTGTACGCTCCGGCCTTCTTCAGGTGGTTGGAATTTCGAACTGAACCCTTTATTTCGATCACTGGGGTAGACTGTTCGAGTTCCACGAGCCATGTTTGATGGATGTCAGTTATCAGTTATCTCCTGCTAATTTTCCCTCTGAAAGTTCTCCACTGCCTTAACCGGGTATTGAACTCACACTCTTTGGGTCTGTCACTGGATCTAACCAACGCCTTTATCCACTGTGCCATGTTTCCTTGAGAAGGCCGGAGCGTACAACGGCCGAAACGTTGTGACAAATATGGCGACTAAGATGAGGACAATAGTTCGACTAATGTAAATACTGTACATAATACCTCATCTCAGAAATATAGACAGATTTTTTTACCTCAGTTTCAGAGTTAACTATTTCCCCATAGCTGGGACCCTAACAGGTGCTACCACTCTGGGACAGGGTGGACCTGGGATAACCAGCAATTAAGAGCTGGTTCCACGCTGCTCGAACCCTCCTGATCAGAGCCCTTGCTGCTGGACATAGTTGATTGTCTTACCCAGGAGTCAGATGTAGTTTAACGTCTTACCCAGGACGCTCTAATACTGGACTAATACATTTAGTCCGGATCCTAAAACATTGATACCTTTATGTCGAGGAAAATAATCCCGTTCTGCTAATGATGACTCCCCGTTTGAAATAAAATGATTTTAGAATAAATCTACATTGAGAATTTCAATGCTGTGTATACTAACATAAATTAAAACATTAAATTAAAATTTATTAAATTCTTAATTCACACACACACACATACATGCATACACACACATACACGCACACACAGCGGGAATGAACACATAGGCAGGAGTTGAATGAGAGTCTCCTAAACTTAGCAAAATCTGAAACACAGAAAAAAATCAGTTGAGAGAGAAAGACATAGCGTCATTCTCTCATCTGCTTGTACGGCAGCCATTGTCACGAGTAACAAATATATAATTATGGAAGCTCTTAAACATCAGGTTGTTTGTAATATATAAGAATTAAATATATAACAAGAAACTATATATTAGATTATCTATTAATATATATTATGTATAAAAATTTAGATTAAAATTTAAACTTTCAATGTTATATTTTTAAATTTTAATCTACATTTTCAATCAAAATCTATACTAATGTATAATTTAATGCATATTTTATATAATTGTATTTATAACTCATTTATATTGTACTAATTTGGTCTCATTGATCTATTTAGATTTTTGTTATTTATTTATTTGTTATTTTCTATACTTCTATTTTTTATATGTCTATTTAAAAAAAATCATCTAAAATTTATTTAATACCAATTTAAAATGAATATTCTCCGTTTTCTTTTTATTTATTAATTCTTTTTAAAAATTGCATCTATTAATATTAATATTTTAATTAGCGTTTCTTATAAAATGTTAATTTTAATAGATATATATATATATATATATATATATATATATATATATATATATATATATATATATATATATGTATGTATTAAGTATTAAAATCTCCTTAATATTATCTAAAAGATCCTTCCTAAATTTTAATTTTTTTAACTTTTATTGTATTTCTTTAGGTAATTGCTCGTTTGAAACAAGAGTTAAATGTAAAATATAGGTCATGGTGAGCCCATTCGTTTCATATATATCTCACTAGTGTTGACAAACACGTCCTGGGTGAAATAACCTTATGGGGTAGTGGCTTTTATCTAAATGTAACATATATATATATATATATATATATATATATATATATATACATATATATATATATACATATATACATATATATATATACATATATACATATACATATATATATATATATATATATATATATATATATATATATATATATATATATATATATATATATTGCGTGTTCATATGCGTATACATGTGAACATGTGTGTTAGAAAGTAAATGTATGAGATACTTTATCACCAAAAAACATTTTTGGCACAAGGATTGGTAATATATATATATATATATATATATATATATATATATATATATATATATATATATATGGCTGGAGCAGTCGCGAATATGCAAACATTTAGTTTTATTTTTCATTTCGCGCATACGGATTATTTGTTTTTGAGTGCACAGTGTATTAGTGTAATTTAGGTAACGTCTTTGAGAAAAAGACGTAGTTAACTCCACCAGAAATATGTAAATGGCATTTTGCATTGCTTGGCATTCGTGCTGTAAGCTCAAATGCGAACATTTCAGAGCGTTTGGTCGTGAAACTTAGGAGTGTGCAGAAGATTCGAAAAGAGTTGGATGTGTCTAATGGTGATTACGAAGGTACACCAGTACGGGAAGATCTCTCTTATCGTTCTGATAAGCAAAGAACTCGCTTATTTGTTGGTGAGGGCCTCTGAAACTACACGGATGCTTACATCAAGTGCCTTGAATAGGTAGTTCTTCCCTGGGTCAAGAGGATAGCTGCTGGAAGTCCCCTATGTCTAGCACCAGGACTCGACACCATGTCGCACAAACAGGAGGACCTAGTCATTGATTTCAGAGGATTAATGTTGGTAAATCACCCTTACATTTGTCAACCTAATTCCCCAGCAGCCTAGCCCCTTAATTGTTATTTGATGGGCACAGTTGAGAGTGACAGCACGGAACTCCTTGTAAAGTAAAGGCAAGGATGATGGCAGCATTCACCACGTTATACAAGGAGACTGTCCAGAACATTTGCAGAAGATTCCAAAGTCGTCGGAAGGTCGTGGTAGAAAGCAGTGGCGATTTTATTGAATAAATTTATTCTTTAGTATTAGATATTATTGTGTAATTTTGCTAATTGTGTCTGTTAATATGAGACGTCAGTATTATTTTTATTATTGCGTAATTTAGACGACAATTTATCCATCGTCCGTGCATATACCCTATGAAAGTTCATAACATTTAAATGTATACCCTACGTAAATTTTGTGACGTTTGTCGTGATATTTTCAATTCCTCATATGTTTACCGTTGCTTAAAATGTTTGAGAAAACTGGTATAAATATATCACCAACTCTTTTTCGATAAGAACGAGATATTCTCAGAGAAAATTAAAATATATGAATTATTCTGAAGGAATGGGACAATTAGGTGAAGACATTGGAGCCTTTATGTCACTCTACCTTAAATTTCCGAGATATGTCTGGAAACATACATACAGAATTGAATTATTATGAATCCAATGCTGGTGAGAATAAATGAAATGAAAAACTAAATATATCAACTTTGTTCTTATAGAAAATAGAAATCTATAACTGTTGAGTCTTGTCTCAATGTTGAATCTCGCCTATTGCATGGAATAATAATGCAACACAAAATGTACTTGGAACAAGAATGTATTATAACAAGAAAGTGTACACAATAAGTACATATAGTATTTCTGTATATTTCTGGGAAGACGTTCCTGGAGAATGTGTTGACTAGTCGCAGTCGATCAGAGTCTCTAGTTGGATCTCGTGATTCCACTTCTTCTTCTCTCTCGTCTTCCGGTATCAACCATTATTTATATAGTTGGTAGTCACCTATGCAGATTAGGTGGATCCCACCATAACAATAACATGTAAATATTGAAAATTATCTTTGATGCATTTGCGTTTTTATCGTCATCTGTGTGAAATTACAAGTCAGTCCATTAAAAGAAAATGATATAATAACGGTTCTGGCTTAATTCTCACTGGATTTCACCATGATTGTATTTCCAGTTCGAGAAGGTTTATTCGAAAGCAAATGTGATTGAAGATTAATAATAAAGATTATTTTAATCAATAAATAAAAAATCTATATACATCGGATCTGTTATAATATATTTAAACTTTTTAATATTTTTCAACAGTAAAATTTTGTTGTTGTTGTATTAAACATTTAGTTACTGGAAAATTTCGTTTCTTTTTTAGGAGAATTAAACGTATTTATGGCAAAACATAGAGAGCTGATAGACGACTGTAACAGGGAAGCCAGTTTTATTATAAAAGGCATAGAAACTAAAAATAATGTCAGGTCGATTACCAAAAGATCGAGTGATAAACAAATAAATAGAGAGATTCCGTGTCAGATTCATTATCAGATTCAGAAAGATGCAAATAGTTTAAGTAATTGCCATATATCATACAAGCATATCACTTCCTTTGAAATAGAAAGATAATGTTTTTTCTAAATCCAATATATACGGATATCATTATGAGTAGAATGTTACACGATCAAAAAAGATTTTATCATGTTCTATTTTGGAAACAAATTGACAGCATGGATTTCATCTAGTGCTTCCTAACTGTGGTCAAAACACCAGTTTATTTGTAAAAATTTAAGTAGAGTTTGGCACAGTTTAACGTAGAGCTAACTAGTTAAATTTTAAAATATAATTCATGTTTATGTAATGTAATCTCGAATTTGTGATTTAAACTAGTATTTACACGCTTGTGCAATTTAATTGAAACAAAACTAATAAGTCCGTTAGTATTTACTTTTTTCAGATTTTTGCAATGAAACATGACACAGTTCACATGTTAGTACTTCTTATTTCCAATCCACAAAGTCGTTCTTTGCAGACTGACCACAGATTCTCGATTGGATTTTAATCAAGAGAGTTTCCAAGCCAGTCTATTGTGCTTTGTTTTCCGCATTGGCAAGGCTTGCTAGTGTGCTCGTGAAGCGTTACAATTTTCGTACTCTTCCTTGTTGCGACGTCCATCGGAGATAATGTCCGTAGGACAACTAATGGACAGTCGAGACAATAGTGTCTGGACGTGATAAAAATCTGATGCAATCACGGATGACACAATATTTTACACTCCGAAAATAGACTCATATTACTGTACAGCACTGCGAATGACCTAATCTGAGAAGAAATAGTAATCGATTACACTTCTGTGGGTCTAAGACTGACCGTATGGTGAAAGAAAGGAAACTAAAGAAATTGCTTCAGTTAATTTGCATAATGGTTTAATTTTTATAGCTTAAACTAGATTTTCGATATACCGTCAATATCAAGTCTGTCTTACAAAACAAATATTTCTGTCTCTAGATCTGAGAGGAAGTATTATGATTAATTAGATTATTTACATTATTCGGACTGTTATCCTCATTTTCATTGCTATGAAGATGAGGATAACAGTTCACATAATGTAAATAATGTAAATAAAAAATATTTGTTTATATTTCAGTGTGAACGTGTCAACATGGGTAAGCCCACTGAGATTCTAGAGAAGAGAATTGCTTCACAATTCTAGCCGTCTACTAGAAACGGTCGACTAGACAAGTTGTATAATTGTGTCCGTATATTCGTGTGGGAGTCGCAGGATACATTATAAAACATCGGTAGGCTGAATTGTCCTTCACATGATCTCTCTTCTGTACAGGATACATTCTAACTAGCATTTAAAAGTCCTTAAAACTATTTTCATCAATTTAAAAACAATATTCTTTATGTAAACGGAAGAATTGTTTGTTGCGATTTGTTTATAAAAATATACCCGTATGAAGATATTATTGATACTTCTGTACAAGGTTGTGCACAAAAATTTTACTTTTCTTGATCGAAATCTAATGAGTAAAAAGCGATAGCTGGTAAAATCATTTTCCTATTTATTTATTTATTTATTTATTATTATTATTATTATTATTATTATTATTATTATTATTATTATTATTATTATTATATGTTATGTTTCCTGCTTAGGCCCTACAGGAGAATTCTCATTTAATTGTCAGCACATTTCTTAGTATGTGAGATGTTCCTCGTAGGGCGATGTTCTGGGAAAATTGTATGCTGATCTTACCTGGAACAATGTTAGTAAAACTGTCCATTTCTTTTTCTCTAGAGACCCAGACCTCCCATTACTATTGTTACAGTCTCAGTCTTCATTCCCCATTCTTGTTAATATGGATCTCCAGGTCCCTGTATCTGGACAATTTCTCGATATATTCCATGGATGTGTTTCTCTCAGATAGTACTGTTGTTTCAATAAGTATACACTTCCTGAATTACCAGTCTTTTTGAAAAGCATGCCTGGTTGGTTCTCATACCATCTCTCAGTGGTTTCCATTTCCTGCTTCTTGCATATATTTCAGTGCATATATGTCAATAACTTTCTTTTATGTCTGTGGTTATTATTCATTTTTGCTAGTTCTGGACATCCCGAGGTCGACAGTTTCATCATATTTTCCGCAGATTCTGTATTTCGGATTATTATTATTATTATTATTATTATTATTATTATTATTATTATTATTATTATTATTATTATTATTGTTGTTGTTGTTGTTGTTGTTGTTGCTGTTATTATTATTATTATTATTATTATTATTATTATTATTATTATTATTATTAAATGTTCAGCTTAAATTTGTATCTCTACTTATAGTATGGATGACATTGATTAAATGTACATAAGAGTAAGTGGAATATTTTAGCACCTCCCTAATAACCATTTTCTCAAATATGTCTTATTTGATATTTAATATAAAAAAACGATAATAATTATGAAAATTAATAAAAAATGTTATATAAATTATTATTTAATTTGAAAAACCCGGCATAAAGATTTGGGAGGCGGCAGCAAGGCGGTAACTATAACAGGTTGGAAGGCATACGATTGCGGTCTATGTACATACAGATGTTATAATTTAATCTTCTATGTAATCATTTCACAAATAAGGCGAGGAATTCAGCTAGGATTTAAGGGGTTACTAAAAGGGAAACCCACACCGGGGGGGGGGGCACTAAAAGAACACGATTAAAAAAAGTGAAGTTAAATCATATTGCATTTAAATTTTTGAAGATCAAAGTTGACAGGAAACCAAGAAACCACAAGAGCGACCCACAAGTTAGAAGTACTGGGGAAGAATCTATTAAAAGATATTGTTACAACGAGTAATTCCAAGAATGAAATTATGATGTATTTTTGTCAATCTAATACTGCGCATAAATTTGTGAAGTCGGTGTGCTAAAGAGAAAAGTTCACCAGAAGAATTATTCAGAAAATAATTATGGAAAATAAATAAGACTGTTACGTTACGGTAAATTCACTGAAACTGATTTGACAAGTCGGGATCGATAACATCTTCTTTTATACATACATATATATATATATATATATATATATATATATATATATATATATATATACGTGTGTGTGTGTGTGGTGTGTGGTGTGTGTTTATGTATATCAGAATCACGAGACTAGATGTGGCAGCGAGGATAAAACGTAGACATAAACATAAGAAAGATTTATTATTGCGATAGAAATTATTTATCATGATCAACTGAACGGACTATCCTACCAACAGAGTTTGTATTTACTTCAATATAATCGTTTCACTAACGATCATTATTAAACAGGAAACCATAAAATCGCAGGAAGTTAGTTTTTACCCTGGTTGTTAGGATCAGCTCTGCTGATGAATGACAAAAAGGTTATCTATGAATTTCAATAGTGAAAAATGGTTTTGGAGGTTTTAACATAAAAAATACAATATTATGTTCCATCTAATGACAGATTGAAGTTTATTTTCAATACCAGGTGACGATTTTGTTTTCTCTAACTTATCAGATTTAATGTAAGGAAGATTATACAAATAGTGACCGGCACAAGTAATATATATATACAATGTGGCGCTCCAAGACAATTTTCATTCCGCGATTTGATAATTAAATCTAAGAAACAGTCAGATATCTTACAACCATTTAACCTGTGAAGAAGCCCAAAATGATAGAACGTGTAAAACGTCATCGAAATATCTAAAGTATCTGCCAGAGATTCGATATTTTTATCTAAATCTCGATGGACACATTCAGTAATAACTTGTAATAGACCTAGAGAAGCGAACGCCTTAATTTTTTCTTAATAAAAACATTATTCAACCACTCGGAGTTTATCTGTGATTCTAGCCCTTTTCCAAAGAGTAGCTACTGAAAAACAGGAACTACAGAAGATGATTTCCGACAATGTGGAAAGTAAGAAGCAGCCTGGTATATATTGAGAAAACAAGACAGCTATTATGAAAAAAAAAATTATGTTGAATTTCACGTTTACCGTACTTCGAGAAGTCAAACAAAAATATAGATTTTTACACTAATATATTAATGAAAAATGTTATTTATTAAGTATTTTACCACAGTAAGTTAATAGCATGATTACACTCAGGATATATAATTTAATATTTTATAATTGTTCTTAAAAATATACTAGGAAAATGAAAGAGAAGAAAGAATATATTTCTGCAGTATATTTTAAGGAAGGAAATTATTTCGTAATAATTTCACCGCGAGCAAGTCGAAAATGCCACTGACGCAAGTGTTTACTGGGAGTGGAAGTGAATTCGAAGAATTTACGGTGGATTAAATGCAATTAAAGAACAAGTTTCGAGAAGAAAAATGGCGATTGACGTAGCATTTCAATTTTTGAAGAATGTAGGTTTCAGGGAAGAAAAATGAAACTGGAAGAGTATTTCAGCGGCGATTAATGAGAAAAAAGAAACTATGAAAATAGAACTGACGGTTGCATCTAGCTTTTCTGGATGTGAGCGAGTTGTCAATTTCTTAGTACGTTTACATCATACGGTCGAGGTACCAAGGAGGAGAGCTTATTAGAACAACTACCATTTAAATATTTCTAGAAAAGGCAGTGAGGGGACCACGTGACGGCAGTGGGAAAAAATGACCGAAGTTGAGTAGTCAGGTGAGAGCACATAACGTTATGGACCATTCTTTTGGATATAGTCTAGAATCTCGAGACATATAACCGGGCAGCAGACCGGATATGGCAGCAATAATCAATGCAGGTGTAAATGGTAGATTTCGAAATGTGCAAGATGGATTCTAATGCGAAAAAGTGTCTGACATGACACAGTAAACCAACCTTCTTGGCAGTAGACCTGGCAATTGTTTCAATATAATCGCTCTACATCAACATGAGACCAAGAAAGCCCATATATTTCTCTTCTGGAGTTTAGCATCAGCGATAATGATAAAAAATTAAAATTGCTGCCCGCTGATGATTAAAGAATAGCAGTTTCTTTTAGAAGCGTTAAAAATTGATAATAGCATTTTTTTCCAAAGCATTTAAATCCTTTTTCTTGTTTTCAGTTTAAGCGTAGTATATATTATAACATAATTAAATCCCTTTTGCGTACAGTGTGATAATAAATATTGTATTTTCATGTACTACAAGATGTAGAATTCTGACAAGAGTAATTGCTTGGCACGAGATGTTAAACTAAACTTTTACGCAAAAGACCTAGCCATTCATCCCTTTAATTAATTTTGGTAGAAAACGTGAGCCGAAGAAGACGTAACGCGTTGCGCTCCTGGCGGTATGGCATCAGCCATGCTGATTAAGTGCAATAATACTTCTCTGTGCTGATTAGCAATTTCGTTTTGCAAGCTATAAAATCAACAAGACATTACTTGCCCCAGTTAACAACCTGATTGAATGTCATTTTATAAAACTTCTGCAAGTTTTACTTTTATAGATCTATCGAACTTACTATTAAGACTGAAGTAAATAGGTGTATCTTCAGCAGAAGTACTTAGTTGGGAACTGCTGACATCGGGAATGTCGTTGATGATAAGTATAGCGCCCTAGAGCATACTGAATTTATATGACATGATCTCGAATCGAGGTCGTTCAGGACGACCTTCATTACCCGATTGGTTAATAACGATTAGATTGTCAAATATCTAGCCAGAGACGTCATATTCTTCGAGAAAAGTCAGTCTGCTAAACCCTGTCAAACACCTTCGAGATATCTAGACCACCGAGGTTTTTTTTATCTAAATCCTGATTATTAGCAAATCTGAAATAATCTTTTTATATATGGGCGGCTGACATAGAAAAACCAAAGCCGTATTGTATGTCTGAAAGAAGGCCCTACTTAGTGAGATGTTTAACAAATTCAGTGTTGATTGGATCTTCTAGCGCTTGCTAAAAATAGCTAAAATTTAATAGAACGATAATTCCAAGAATCAGAATGTGCACGCGTCTTCTTAAAGACAGTAACGAGAGTAGAGTAATTCGAACATGCTGTAAAGAGAGAAGCAGCAAAGCATTTCTTGTAGATTTCCGAGTGAACAGCAGCAAGTTCAGAAACACATTTCCTTCAATCATTGACAGCGATACCGTCAAATCAGCGAGCCTTTTTCTTATCTAGTATAAAGGAACTTATAGAAAATGAGCTTATGAACAATATTGTCACATATATTTAAAATGTGTCACTATAGCAAAGGAAATATTCATTGTAACATTTGATTTTTATGAAAAAGTTTTTCCCGACTCCGGGATCATTTTAAGTTACTAAGTGTGAGAACATTATCAAATTTGCTTGGGGTCCAGCTCAGTGTCTTCTTTTATATCTACATGCTCTCTATCTCTGATATTGAGCACTTTTGCCCCTAAATATCGCATATATATATATATATATATATATATATATATATATATATATATATATATATATATATATATATATATAAAGTTTAAGGTAGACGCACTTAAATGTGTCATTCAAGATATAATCCAAATGATTTTTACAATATTGATGCCGGGTTTCTGACACAAAAACAATGTAAAATGTCCATACAAACATATCTCCAAAAGGCCATCGTTGTATCACAACACAGCAACTTATAACCAATGATCAAAATGTCCTCCGCTTGCTTCATCACCCGTCGGATCATTGATTGGCGAACCCTTTCAAATACTCCCACACGGTGTAGAATGTTTTCGCAAGCCCCTCTGTCACGTTGATGAAGTGTCTCTGCAGTACTCATGTCTGCTGCGTAAACCAATTGTTTCACGTGGAATCACAGATAAAACCCCAAAGTATTGATGTCGAGGTAACATGTAGACTATGTAAAGGGTCCTCCCCAGCTTTCATTGTATATTTCCTCGCGAACAATGTGGCTAAAATGTGCAGGAGCGCCACCAGGCATGAGCCACGTGCATCTTAGTTTTAGCGTGTGTACATCCTTAGCAGTTCTTGTAATACGTGCTGGGAGAACATATGGGTCTACCAGGCAGTTACCTACAATTCCAGCGCACAAATTAATCGTATATTGGTGCTAGTGTCTAGCCTGTATGGGGACTGCGATTTGCCCACAAATGGTTGTTGTGTTCATTTGTTATTTTATCTCTTCCAAATATTACCTCATCCGTAAAGACTGAAGTGACAAACAGCAGATCGGCAATTTGCACAATAACTCCCGTGGTGAGTGAACAGAAAGCGAAATACACTGCACACGTTGCAAATGATACGGATACAGGAATTACCCTCTATGTTGTACTATTAGATGTACAACATGTTATGGCCACTTGACGTGTGCTAATACGTGGATCATCTCCGACCGTCTAAAGAGTCGGTTCTTTGTGGTCAGACAGAGAAACGGATCTCGGTCTCCCTTGATCTATAGTTTGTGGGGCCACGGATCTCGTCTCAGCAACTCGACGATAAACCGAAGAAAAGTTTGATAAGTCTGCTGCTTTCAATCTGGAAACGCAGTCTTATACAGTTGTGCAGCGTCACGTATATTACCATTTGCGCAGCTGTATGCAAAAATCATATCTGTCTGCTTACGTATTAATACCCTGTTATTGTTAAACGGAACACTTCTCTGTTACCGAACTACTGCACAGGTTAAATGTTGACGGATCATAGCCACAAATGTACACGAATGTCAAATGCAACCTATGGTAACACAGCGCCATCTACAGTAAAATTGCTTTAAACGTAGTAACACAAAAACGAAGAATTTGCGGAATTTTTTTTTATATGAACTTTTGACCATTTTTGCTATGATGAATGCGTCTCCATTGTTTGTTAAAATATATTTGATACACCAAATATATATATATATATATATATATATATATATATATATATATATATATATCTGTATTTGATCTCCCCGATGATAAGTAAGTAGCGGGAGAAAGACTAATGACAACTGGTCATACTGGGTTTTATATATACAAAATTATAACTACTATCCCAGATTTTTATATTGTTTATCATCAATTTCCTAAATAAACAGAGATATTTAATGGTAAAAGATAGTTTACCATTAACCCTAGAACACTAACCATGGATATATTGTACCCAGCGCAAATTATTCCTATTTTTAATTACAATTTTCAGTACCTGATTTTCTTACCTAAATAAAATGTTTTTCATTTCCTATTAATGTTAACTCAAAGTTTGAAGTGCCTGCATGTAAAATATTTCAATTAAAGATTTATATTTAATATTTTTTTTATATTTTCCAATCAGGTATACCCATGATTAGTAGTGGTGTAAATTTAATTGATGGTTAGTGTTCTAGGGTTAAAACAACATGGACATTCAAGAATTAATTTGGGAGGGAAAGAAACTGAAAGTGCGTTATGCCTAGTTCTGGAGTCAGGAAGGATTGATTAAACAAGAAATAATTTTAAATAATCGTTAGTATTTTCTATTCGAATAAATGCATAATTATAATAATGTTATTTATTTAGTTAATAAAATATAGTAGGCGTTCGATTCTATTTCTTTGCAGATCGCCAAGAACAATATATCATATTCCGTTGTCATCATTTGAATGTCATTCTTGTCAGTCTCAAATTTATGTAAAAAAAAGGGTGTTTCATTAAGACGGATTATATATAAATATGTTTCATTAAGGCAGATCAAAGTCAGCAGTAAAAAAAATCAGTTTTATTAGTGAACATTTATTTCTCTATTGGAAGTAGGTTATTTAAGTCGTGTCATTTACGTGTGAAAAATAATATGGACAAATATCCGCCATAACTGAAAGAGAAAGAAAATATGATTAGACGCTTAAAGTTAATTCATATTTAAAATCTGTTCAAGTTATTGGTACACCCTTTATAAACAAACTTCTCCAATATTTATTTGGTAATAACGCTTTCGTATTAAATGACTGTTGTAGGGTTGTAATTTATTTTGCTACACTGAGTAGAAACGTTGGAAATAATTGTAGAAATGTTTGAGTGAACCTAAACAGGAAAAACAAAATAAATATAAAAATATGGAGAAGCCAAAAAAAGGTACTTGGAATGGCTAACATAAAAAAAGAATATCACTGAAGATGTATAAAAATGTTGTCAGTTTAATTGCCACTTTCAAATTTAAGCTATATTTTCTTTTATTCTCCGTTTGAATATTTTTTTTAAATTCAATTTGCTCCCAACTTTATTGCTAGAAATGGAAAACGTATTGCCATTATAATTACAACCCGATCATTTTTATACGCTTTAATGATATAACACAGAAACACATGAATTGCTAGGGGAATATCTTGTTGTTTTAAGTGATATGCTTGCGAAATTCATCCACAATATTCACACAACTTGATTAGTACACGAGATGTCCATAGGATTCACAATGTCTACTTGTCTTCAATTATTATACAATTTCAGTCGATTATGCTACAACCGCTCTACGAACATCATGCTAACTGACAAATTCTAGCACAGGTTTTAAACAGGCAACGGTGATGAATGATCCGAGAAAAGAAGAGCGAGAAAAAGGATACCGGATGTACAAAATAGCATCTTGATACTGTTCAAACAGAACTGAACGTGAAGTTGGAACGTGTTCACGATCGTTGATGAAACTCAAATGGTATCCCTGGCACTGCTATAAAGATAAGAATTGCAAAGTGCTTTTCATAAGAAGAAACAGCCCCGGAATTCGTTTTTATGTTATCTCAAATACTATTTTATGCTGACGATGAGAAAGTTTAACTAAAAGAAATAGATCAATTACCTGAGCCACTGTATAATTTTTATATCTCTTCCCAGATCTTTTGTATGCCACCTTGAATTTTCTTCTATGTGCCGTGTCCCTTGTGAAGGTAAGCGAAACTGGCTCTCTACTACTATAATAACTTCCTATAATGTCAGTACGGTTTTCATTTCTACTATCACTCTTACTCCCTGGTATGCCAATAATTTACACAGACATTCACGTAGATTATTCTCTGTTTTCAAATCTCACTGTAATCTTCAGTATGTCATGTGGGTGTCACATTCTGTAAGCCGTCTTTCCTCATTATGTATCTTTGTAGATTCCGATATATATATTTCCTTCAAATTCGAAGTATATTTTCCATTCGTTTTTTCTTAAAATTTCATTCTTACTCACATGTTAAGTCTTTGGCATCCTAAACATCCTTCTGTAGAACAATATTTTTGTTGCCTGCCTGAAGAGTCTTCTCCATCTGTCCAGCATTCACTGCAATATTGGAGGATTGACATTACTCGAAAATTCAGAACTTTTCTATTTATTTCTAACGAAATTCTCCGGTTTCTTAATACTTTGCTTAGCTTCTGAAAGACATTATTCTATTCCAATGCACCTTCTTAATTAGCTATCGCATTGTCCGTTGAACCACATAGATATCTAAATGTTGGTACTTGCTTGTGATTGGTGTCTCCAATTCGTAGTTCGCATTTGAGACTGATCTTTTTGCTGACAAACATATATTCTGTCTGCTTACAATTGGTTTTAGTGCTTTCTTCTCTTTTTTCTTTAATAACTATCTAGGGTTTTCTGTAGTTCCCATTTAGTTCCCGACTGTCAAATTAGATTTAAGAACTGTAAAAATTGTTGGATTCAATATTAAATTCTGGTAGGTCTTCTCAATGTAAAGGTTAAATAATTCAGGTAAGACGATACACCCTTTTATGTTCTTTTCTATTTAGGCTCGGCCAAAAATATGCCCATTAGAACCTGTGTACACGGGTTCAGCGACTGTCTACCTCCCCGGACGGCACTGGGTGACTGACTCTGTGACGATGTTTAACAACACTCCCACGTGTGTCGAATGTGGCATAAGCCCGGTTTAATGTGGGCTTACCGAGCCCGTAGACTCGACCAAAAATATGCCCATTAGAACCCGTATACACGGGTTCAGGGACTGTCTACCTCCCCGGACGAAACTTTGCCCTGCGGCAATTCCCCGTCCGTGTTCCTTCCCGCCGAGGCGGAGAGATCGACAGCAAAGAACAGTCTAAACAACTGACTCTGTGACGATATTTAACAACACTCCCACGTGTGTCGAATGTGGCACAAGGCCGGTTTAATGTGGGCTTACCGAGCCCGTAGGCTCGGCCAAAAATATGCCCATTAGAACCCGTATATACGGGTTCAGGGACAGTCTACCTCCCCGGACGAAACTTTGCCCTGCGGCAAAGCCCCGTCCGAGTTCCTTCCCGCCGAGACGGAGAGTTCGACAGCAAAGAACAGTCTAAACGACTGTGACTGCTGCTTCCTCTTGAGGAGCAGTATTTATGGTGTACGGAATAGTCCATTATCTATTATGGGTAAGTTCCCATAACAGAACCCAATCCTCTGTTTCTTTTAATTCAGAGGTTTACTTCTAGAATGGTTTCTATTCAAGGCTATAGAATACAGTCTGTCTTGCTATTTACCCATAGATCGGGAGATCTGTGATGGATTCATATCTTTCTCAAGGTTATTAACACGTAAGTGATTTTATAAACCGAATGGAATTCGAACTCGGCTCCCCGATTTCCTCAATCAGAACTGCTATACATTAACTCCTCATATACATTGTAATCACAAACATATATGTGATATATATATATATATATATATATATATATATATATATATATATATATATATATATATATATATACACACACACACAAGGTAACCAAAAAAGATTTGTCCGTTTATTGATTAGTCATTGAATGAAGTTGAAATATATACGAAATGCGTGTAGCTATTGTTTTCAAATTCGGACAGCCGGAAGTAGGGACATCAGACGTTATAAAAAAACACGCGCAGCATGCCCGGCCCTCAGGTATAGGCCGGACAGCTGTGAGAAGGATGGAAGTGTCTAGAGATCTCGTTCGGGGCTGTTTGCTTTACGACTTCAAATGGGCTTATCAGCAGCTGCATCAAGTCGCCGCATATGTCAAGCGTTTGGGGATAGTGATGTGCATGTACGTACTGCAAGGCGTTCGTCTCGAAAATTCAAGTCGGGAGATTTGTCTCTCCATGATGAGCCTCGCAGTGGACGACCACAGGTCTTGAATGACGGAGTCCTGAAGGCGGCCATTGAAGAGGACAGTAGTCTAACGTGTGGTGAACTTGCAAGACAGTTCAACGTTTCCGATGAAACAGTTAGACTTCACCTGCACCGCCTAGGTAAGACGTACAAACTGAACAAGTGGGTTCCGCAAACGCTGTTGGAGGTCCACAATGGACAACGAGTCGCAGCCTGCGTATCGCTGCTTTCTCGCCACCGTACCGCATCCTTATTCAATCGAGTTCTTACCAGTGATGAAAAGTGGGTTCTGTACTAAACTCCCAAGCGTTCCAAGCGTTGTTTGTCTCCTCATGCACCCACGCAAGATTATGCTTTGTGTCTGGTGGACAGGTTGGCAAGTGGTTCATTATGAACTGGTACCAACGGGCCAAACGGTCACTGGAGACCTATACTCGCAGCAATTGAAACGTGTGCAACAGGCATTGCGCCAGAAGGAGCCAGCACTGGTGAATCGCAAAGGTGTGCTTTTCCTCCATGACAACGCCAGGCCGCAGGTCGCGCGAGTGGTCAGGGATACCATAGAGCTACTTGGCTGGGAACCTTTGTGCCATCCACCTAATTCACCTGACCTTGCGCCATCCGATTACCACCTCTTCCACTCCCTGGATAATCATCTTCGCGGGAAATCCTTCACAAAAGAAGCAGACTTGCGCAAAGCCCTAACGGACTTCTTTGCGTCCCCCCGAGTTCTACCGCTAGGGCATTGAACAGCTGTAGACACGTTGGCAGAAGTTGCTGGATGCCGATAGCGATTTCTTCGAAGACTAAATATAAGTTACACATACTGTGAAGCGTTTTTTTTTTTCTTTTAAAAACGGACAGAACTTTGTGTTTACCTTGTATATATGAAAAATTCTCAGAGTTAACCTGTAAAAAAAACAATATTTATAAATATAAATGACAAATAGGAAAACTGTCGAAAGTCCACACTGGACGAAACGCCTCAGTAACTACTACAGTTTTCCTATTTGTCATTTATATATATATATATATATATATATATATATATATATATATATATATATATATATATATGTATATATATATATATATATATATATATTTATATATATATAAAACAGATCCACAAAAAGATGTATTTATTATTACAGAGAAAATAATATATACAGAATAAAAAAATCACCTCTTATATGTATTATGTTTATTTGCGCATGTCGGAAACAGAAATTTAATTGTGAAAGCTAAAAAAAAAACAGGCAAAAAATAATATAGAATTTATTCATTTCAATGTTTCAGTCAGACGAAAGGCATGAAGGGTGATCAGGCCAGGGTGGAAGTGATTTGTCTTAAAAGGAAGATGTTTTATAATATATATTATAAATAGATATTAAATCTCTATATATATTAGATATTACACTGATCTTTTTGGTTCAATCTACTGCGTAGAATCTGAATGAACAAATATCGTGTTTTCGATAGCCACCTTGGTATTTTGACATTTTTAAAAGACCGGAATCCTTTCGTCCAATTTCAATGATTCAAGAGTTATAACGTATGAGGAAGTTGTCCAGTTTATATGTTATTAGCTACGAGCTTCACAAAAGGAGTAAGGAAGAAATTCGAAACTACTTTATTACAAGGGTGTTGTAAACATTTTTGGCACCATCTTTGCTAAACGTTAGGAATCTGTCATGGGTCCTTACCTATAACTACAGAATGAATTCTTCCTAACATTATGTATACTACGCCTCTCAAGAGAGAGGGACGAATCGAGTCGAGCCGATAGTAGTTTACCCCAAACCAGACTGACAGTCATACTAACACCTTCCATATCCAGTATAATACAGGATGTGGAAGGTGTTAGTATTCCGTGTAATATATCTTCGTTATTTCTACTCTTGTTTTTGTGTTATTCTTAACAGAATCTAAGAACAGTATTTATTTATCTCTCTATATTTTGTTACATGCATGTAACCATGGTGATTCGTTTTTATGCTTATGGATAATTTGGAATTGATTGAAATCATTAGAAAATTACGGAGAAAAAATCGATTGATCCTTTGAACAAATGCATTCATATTTTTTGTCGTTGTTTTTGCGTAATGCTTGAACAGAGTAGCTATTGCCAAAAGAAATGTTTTCGTTAGGAGAATGCCAAATACAGTCATGGCTTCATCGGCTACAGCCTTCATCTATTCAAACTAAATAGAATCTGTTAGGAAATATGATTCTTTGCGGAATTCAGTGTCAATTTTTTAATATGAATCAGGGACCATCAATAACTTATGGCGGTTCATCACTGGTCCGAAGAACATGAACTTAGCAATAATCTCCTGAGACAAATATTTCTCTCTTTAATGGATTATCTGGTGATTTTACTGCAAAAAATGTTCATCCTTTGCCACACGTCAGAAAGTGTTGTAATTTCTTTTAGTTAGCGTATATTCCCTTAAATTAAATTGTCCTGCTTCATGCAAAAACCCCTGAAATAGCAAATATTTCCAACGATGTTGTGAAGAAAAAACACACGTACTTGAAATATGGTACACACCGTTTACAGGGTAATTGTTGTAATGTCATAGAAATTCAACATTAGATCGCTAAATATTCATCTATGAATGAATTAAATTTGGCAAAAAGCATTAAGCTATACTGCATGAATCGTTAATATTCCCAAACTGTGTTTTAAACACTCCATTAGCTGGATAGTATACAACATTAAATATGAACAAGGATTAAGTAATCATATATTATAAAAAATAATAAGACTCTACAAGATTTTACTCTACAGAACTGATGCCAATGCCCCTCATTTAATTTCAATATTTTCCTCCCTCTTCATATATATATATATATATATATATATATATATATATATATATATATATATATATATATATATATATATATGTGGGGGGGGGAGCAGGTAAAATGAAAATCAACGAGTTTTAGTGGACTCAGCAGTTTTCACTCAGCTTGTCTGAATCCTCTTCAAGAAGTGAGAGCAAGATCGAAAAGGTCAGCCGATCTAACATTGATCTCGTAACACAATCCTTACACTTGCTCTATATGTGGACTACCTTGCAAAACAGTAGCGGGTCTTTAGATTATCGCACAAAATTTAAAAACTGAATCAATTAAGTTTTCAGATCCTCATGCGTCGAAACCGACGGAAGAGTCAATTCTCTCTCTCTCTCTCTCTGTCTCTCTCTCTGTCCCTCTCTCTCTCTCTCTCTCTCTCTATATATATATATATATATATATATATATATAAATAAATACTTTCACAAAAAATACATTCAATTTTTTTAAATTTGCAACTTTTCAGTTGTTATATATATATATATATATATATATATATATATATATATATATATATATATACATTTATATATATATGTGTGTGTGTGTGTGTGTGTGTGTGTGTGTGTGTTGTGTGTGTGTGTGTAACACTGTCTGTTTGATTTTGTATAAAACCACGAAAGGGAGCTTATTTTGAATTGCCACTCTACCAAATCGTTCTACAAAAACCGGCGCTAGGCAAACCTTTGTCTGTTTCTAACGAAGTTTACCTGTTTCTTCTCATTTTCTTTAAGAATTGAAATGCTTTTTCCGTTAATTCAATACTTGATAGGATTTCAGTGTCTCATTTTATATTCTATATGTCACATGCTTTTGCCGAATTAAAATGGCATTAAACCGGAAATGTGTTACTAACACTTACACATAAACGATGCACAGAAAATGAAGTAAGTTCAGAATTTTATGAACATTTTCGTCATTTTTATCTAATATCTACGTGTGTATCCATACAATGTTCAGTTCAAGACATCTTTCTCCGCGATTCTTCAATTTTTTTGAGCTAATTAATGGGTAAGCATAATCCGATTACATATTTCGAAATGCTTTTCGTTACTGGATGTGATCTCCCACGGGTAATTATTTGTATACATCAGCTGAGAATAAAGAAAGACAAGAAATGATACTTGTTAACGAAGAAACTGATGTAGTTTTCAGTTAAAATTGTTTCAATTATTCACTGGAAAGCTTTCAGCATATCAGCGATAAGTATAGGATTATCACTAGATAATTGACGCTTACAGCAAATCAGCACACACACACATTGACGAATCAAATGTGTCTCAGTAACCACTTCTCAATACTGTGGTGCCATTTTATAGACATTGGCATATATATACGCAAATATATATATATATATATATATATATATATATATATATATATATATATATATATATATATATATAAAGGTAAACATATAAGTCAACACTTAGAGGCGACAGTCTGTTTCATGCTAGATGCAATCGTCAGGCCACGAGTGCTTTTATTTTTCTCGGCTATTTATATATACGAGTCAGTGGTGCATTGTGGGTAGTATATTTTGGCGGTTATTTTACCGGAAGTCGCTTATTTGTTTATTTAATTATTTGGGTTAAATTATTTTGCTTTTTTTTTATTTATTTTTATTTTTTATTTTTATTTTTTATCTTATATATATATTTATTATTTGATCGGTGTTTTTATTAATGTAGTAAAAATTTGTTTATATAGATTACTTAATAGTTTTGTTTGGGAAGATAGTAAAATAATGCCCCGTGTATCTACGCCTTCCTTGGCTAGGTAGTATCAGCGATAGGTTTGCTAAGCAGGTTTCTACCGCAGTTCGACATTGTTACTTTGCCGCTAACACTCGTGTTGTTTTATCTACCAAGTCTCTCCTTCCGTATATATGTAAGGATGTTCTCCCTCCACATCATAATAATTCGTTAATTTATTCCTTTAAATGTAGTTGCGGTTCGCCCTACATAGGGAGAACGACACAAAAGCTGGAAGCTAGAATAAAACAACACGTTGCAGCGAAAAATCCGAAAACCTTAAGTACACTCTCATGAACAATTTGACCAATACATACGGGTCTTCTATCGCAGGACACCTAATAAATATCCATAATTTTGCTGTTAGTTTTAGTATGGACTCTTTTAGCATCCTTAGCAGTTCCCACTCTAATTACCACCTAAAAGTGTTGGAGACTATCTATATTCTATCATTAAAGCCATCTCTATATAAACAGAAATACTTTGTATCAGGCCTCCAACCAATTACCATCTATTTCTTCTCCCCCCAATACACTTTGTCCATTTTTCTTTTTTATTAAATAATGTACTTTATTAACCTCGATTTAGCTCTGTTGAGCGAGGTTCGAATCCGGTTAGCTAGTCCGTTTTTCATTTTTACTTTTTATATCATGAGTGGTAATAATAAAATTAATTTTTGTCTCTTTATGTCAGTGATAAAGTTTTGTACCACTAAACATATCTGTCCGTCAGTCTGTTTCTAAGTGTATGTATGTATAGTGGTTAGAACATTCGCTTTCTGACCACGAGACTGGTCTCGTGGTCAGAAAGCGAATCGTGGTCGATTTATCAGGAAGGCGACTTCCTGATGTTATCGGACTGGATCAAGGTCGATCCCAGCGTGCGGCACCTTTGGAAAGTGCCTGAAAAACATACCGCGGGTTGACCCAAGCCTTGTAGTGAAATTACGTAATTCTTGGGAGCCGTCGATAACTGGTCGGGCACGGAGGCATAAAGCATAGTGGCCGAGGACATGAGAGTGTTGTCCTTGTTCAAATTGTTGATGACGCTAGATAACACGCTTTCTCCCAGTAATTGTAACTGTGGTCTTCTCGGCATAGTTGCACTATAAACTACAGGCGGGCTCTGTGGGTGTTGCGCAAACACAAATGTGCCTGAGCGAGCGTCTATAATATGGATTGGCACGCTGCCCTAGTTGACGGGTATCCACGAATACAAGTGGCCAATTATTATTCTGTATGTATATCTATTCTATTTTATTCTAATTTATCTATCTGTCTTCTGCTTCTATAGACTTAGACTTATTCATACACCTCAGGGACATTGACAAACTATTTGAATCTATGAGTAACAAGAGGGTTGTTGATCCCCTCAACACGGACAACAACATGTGCAAAAACAGTATTGGATTCGGTTGGCATAATGTAACCTCAGCGTTGACAACCTGAAATGCTTACAAGAAATCTACCCATGTTCTAAATGACACTGTAAAAACGCTGATATTATCCGAGTATTTAGAAGGACAGCTTATATAAGCGCTAATAATGAGATCTTGCTATCAGTCGCGATGCACCAAACAGAATACTTCCAATCAGATACATTCAAAATGAAGAGTCATTGCCACTGTCCGTCCTATTACCAAAATGTTATGACAATTTCTTTAATTAGGGCCACGGGCGAGGACACCAGGACTTACAACTTAAACAGGGATATGCTTTTATTCCCTTTTAGTAGACATAGAGGGATCATTGGACAGGTGAAAGGTGAATCTGCTTTCTCATATTAACCTGTTCACAGCACAGAAAGATTAGCGCAGTTAAGAAGACGGTGCCTCTAAGAAGGCTACAGAACAAGTCAAAGACTCCTTCCAGATCAAGACAGAATTTAATAAGATGTCTATAAGCGAGAGCTGAGGTTGAATATGAGGGAAGTTGCCAATCTAATTCGTTTAGCAATTAGGTAAGTGTGATTGCATTTTTAAGTTTTAACTTAATACTTATACTTAAATTCAATTATACAAAGATAAACCAGGGTGAAGTAACTGTTAAAATGAATTCACACACGATTTTTTGTTATTATAAAAGAATAGGTGAATAAACGTATAGAATACACATACACCAGAGACACGTCTCGTCGGCGAAAATCTTCTTTTCTGATTGTTAAGGACAAACTCTTGAGTGACAAACAATACGGCTATCTATCGGCTTTGCTGATATCCTAAGTGGCATTGCTCACAGAATGAGTCAGACAAGAGGCAACATATCTAGCATGAGGATGACTGAATTAGGTATTTCAAAGGCATTTGACAAGATAGGGTATAAAGGTTAACGTTTCAAGCACTCTAGCTAATAAATCATTGTTATTGTCTTCTCAATTACAAACTTCTTCCTAACGGGTAGGTCGCTGAATGTAGATGTTAACGACCAGTTTTCCGAGGCCTAAGTGATTACCGCAGGATTGCCATAGGTATTGCTTCTCGGTACAACCTTATTTTTATATTACATGTTCTTAGTTCTTTCTTTTTTATCCTTTTTTTCCCTTGGGCATTGGTTTCTTCATTTACAAGCCAAAACACCTAAAGTTTTTTTTTCCAGACGAGTATAATTACTTATATATATATATATATATATATATATATATATATATATATATATATATATATATATATATATATATGAAGAAATATAGTCTTAAAGTGTGCTATATTTATGGGATAAAGTGCTCAATATCAGAGATAGAGCGTGTGTAAATATAAAAGTGAACATAGAAGTCAACACTTAGAGGCGACAGTCTGTTTCATGGTAGATGCAATCGGGTAGTCCGACGATTGCATCTAGCATGAAACAGACTGTCGCCTCTAAGTGTTGACTTCTATGTTCACTTTCATATATATATATATATTGTAATCATGTTCCCAAGTATTTTTGCAATTATATTAATGCCTTACTCGAATGATTTTTTCAAGTAAACCGATTAGACATTTTATATCTACAAAATAACGAATTTCAGTTATTATATATATATACTTTCATTACCACTTTTAGGTTGAGTTGCTTCTTTCCTCTCAGTTCGAATGAAAATAAAAGTATTTCCTGTTCGATAATTTTTATCAGTCGCACATGACCTTTGATACTTGCCGTTTCTCAAATATAAAAACTGAACACTTTCCGTTAGCTCTTTCTGAATTCAATAACACCAATGAGAGTGGAATTAAAATCATGTCTTTGAATATTTCCAGCATACTGGTTTCATAATTGAAAATATTCGTGTCGAATTTTCATTTTGTTCTTTCAATAATTTCATTAAATGCGAAGGCAAATTAATTTTGAATGGAAGGATGGTTTTGATATCGGAAATATACCGTGTCTCCTCGGGTTATTTCAAATTTACTTCGAGTGTCATCTTTTCCCTAATAAAGCAGAAATGATGGAGACATTACCCACGCCCGCTAAAACATTTCAACACACTCACACACAGACACACACACACACACACACATATATATGTAGTGCGATGGGTAAATTGTCCTCTAACTTACGCAAAAAATGAAAATAACACTGACATTTCATTTTAACAGATATATTTACTAAAATTACACAAAAGTATCTTGAAAATTACAGAGTAGATTTATTCGATGGCTTCAACTACGGCCTCCAGAATCTTTTGCAACTCTTCTGGACGGTTTCCTTGCTTAAGTTAGTGAATGCTGACATAATCATTGCCTTCAATTCATCTTTGGTGTTGGAAGGAATATTGTTAGTCTATCACTCAACTGGGCCCCACACATAATAATAAATGGGTTTGCAGTCTGGGGTGATATGTGGACAATTATAATGGATGATGTTGTCATAGAAATTGTCTTGCAGCCATGACTAGGTTCTCCTGATTGTGTAGCATGGTGCAAAGTCATGTTGTCAGACAAAGCCACCCTCTTGACCCAGAGAAGCACCGTCTTCTCAAGGCACTCGATGTAGGCCTCCAAGTTGATTCTGAGGCCATGTGAGAAGATGAATGGAGGCATAACGTGTCCATCATTAGTGATTTCTCCAAAAGTCTCCTTAATCTCGTTTAGACTAATTGAAGTCTTCCCCAATTCTCTGCACTGTTCTTAGATTGACACGCAACCACTCTCTGCACTGTCCTTAGATTGACACGCAAACACTCCGACATGTTCTTATTGGATCCTCTGGTACGAAACTCAAGCAGTACAGCCTGCCGTTTCCAAATTTCTTGCGTCATGTTCGTTAAAGAAAGGGAGAATAATTACAGTACTTAGCTTACATATCCAGATATCTAACATATACATGTAAATAGCATGTTAGCGACAACAGGTGAGATATACTTGCATGCAATTTCTACATTTTATTATATGTGCCTATGTTAGTATATTACTCAAGACTAAATTAAGCTGATCGACTTTGTAGAAACTTACACGAGTAAACACACACGCACACACACACACACACACACACACACACACACACACACACACACACATATATATATATATATATATATATATATAAATATATATATATATATACAGTGGGGTTGAATAAGTGATCGTACAGCAAACAAATGCTTATTATTCTCACTTATAGCAAATGAAAACCTTGAATAACAATGTTATATATGTATTTTGGGGCATAGAATCAGAATCTGCAATTAAAAATTAAAATTCATCGATAAGTGATAGTTATGCAATTTTTCGTCTTTCGAATAGTGGAAAAAGTGTTCGTACACAATCAATTTTTGTATTATAATGGTAGATTTTGATTGTACTTCAAAGTAGAATATGCTAGCCTGTTCTAGAATATTCTCAGTAACTCTATTGCAACATTCAGTTCAGAATTGGATCATTCTACAGTCACTGTTCATTGATAACGGTTCTATTAATGGCTAGACGTATGGAAATGATTGTGCTCCAATGAGCTAATTATTAAGCTATGGAACAATGGAAAAAGCTACAGAATTATCTCCAGTGACACGAACATACCTTTTCCTTTTTCATTTATTGCAAGATTTAACAGACGTAATACTGTTGAGAACAAAGGCAGACCCGTTGCTCCCAGGAAGATATCTCCGGGATTACGATGAAAGTTGATGTGACAGGTCCAATATAACCCAATGACCATCAGACAAGATCTTCAGAATGATCTGAGTTTGACGATATAAAATCGCGCAACCCAAGAAAGACTCCACACCTTCTGAAACGGCATAGAGATGTCAGGTTGAAATTTACGACAGAGCATAAAGATAAGGAAAACACTTACTGGAAAAGAGTTGTTTTGAGAGATGAGAGTCTAATTGAGTTGTTCGGTCGCAATTCCCCGAATCATGTATGGAGGAAAGTCGGCGACGCATACGCACCCAAGAACACCATACGAACAGTCAAATTTGGTGGTGGTAGTATCATGTTTTGGGACTGCTTTTCGATGCGAGGTATTGGCAAACTAGGAATTAGAGACGGTAGAATGAATGCAGAGACATCTCAACAAATCTCAAGCGAAAATTTATCGCTTTCTGTAGAGAAACTTGGGCTTCCTCCTGATTGGATCCAGCAGGACAATGATCCCAAGCATACTGCTAAGAGTACAAAGAATTGTCTTGCTAATAACAACGTTAACATCTTATAATGGCCCAGTCAGTCGGCGGATCTGAATTTAATAGATACTTTATGACGGTTTTTGAAAAATAAGTTACGTGATAGAGGTCTAATAAACATCAAAAGCCTGAAGACACTACTCAGGAAGAATGAGAAAAAATACCTACTAAAGTATACGAATCGTTAATTAAAGACTACAGGAAGAGCTTGGTTGCTGTTGAACTTAATAAAGACTTTGCTACAAAATATTAAACGTAAAAAACATGTTTTTCTTCTGCTGTACGATCAATTTTTTTAACACCTAAAAATTAAATATTGCTATATTTTCTTAACCATGGAATATTATTTAGTTTTATATGCATACATTTTTAGTATGCAATCTGATACAGAAGATATATTCCCGTTTCGTTAATTTAATATGTTACAAATAAAAATATGAAATATTTTCATATGTACAATCACTTATTCAACCCCATTGTATATATATATATATATATATATATATATATATATATATATATATATATATATATACATATATATATATATATATACATATATATATATATATACATATATATATATATATATATATATATATATATATATATATATATATATAATATCAAATCCGACATGCTAAAGGATAATCCAAGTAGGTTTATTAATATAAAATATTCAAAATATAGATCCATACATCGAGTTCAATGTAATCTAATTTTTATAAAAAAATACATTGAGTTCTCTTCAGGGATCTATCTTTTTAATGATTTATAATAAAAAGACCCACTTAAATTATCGTTTTCACTAACAGATTTGATGTTACTATTTATATTGCCCCTTATAATTTTAATTCTTATCTATTCATATTTAATTATTATGCATCTGCGTATAGTTAATTATATGAAAACAATGTTTCTTCATTAGTTGCAAATGCAATTTTTTATGTGTTTCCTCCCAATGTGTGTGTGTGTCTGGTTGTATATATATATATATATATATATATATATATATATATGTGTGTGTGTGTGTGTGTATATATATATATATATATATATATATATATATATATATATATATATATATGTATATATATATACAGACACACACAGTGGGAGGAAACAAATATTCGATAGGAGAGTCCGCCACATATATATATATATATATATATGTATATATATATATATATATATATATATATATATATATATATATATATATATATGTATATATATATATATATATATATATATAAATATATATATATATATATATCTGTATATATATATATATATATATATATATATATATCTGTATATATAAATATATATATATATATATATATATATATATATATGCAGAAATATAGTCTTAAAGTGTGCTATATTTATGGGGTAAAGTGCTCAATATCAGAGATAGAGCGTGTGTAAATATAAAAGTGGACATGGAAGTCAGCACTTAGAGGCGACAGTCTGTTTCATGCTAGTGCAATCGTCAGGCCTGACGATTGCACTAGCATGAAACAGACTGTCGCCTCTAAGTGCTGACTTCCAAGTCCACTTTTATATATATATATATATATATATATATATATATATATATATATATATATATATATATATATATATACATATATATATATACAGACAGATACAGTGGGAAGAAACAAATATTCGATAGGAGAGTCCGCCGTATATATATATATATATATATATATATATATATATATATATATATATATATATATATATGTCATTCACAGACAGTACTGTTTCGCTGTATCACAGCTCCTTAGTGCGAATAGGCTTCCGAATGCCTCAAGCCAGGATTGAAACACAACTAATTTGGTGTCAGCCAGAGCTATCTTCACTCGGTAGAGTTACACAACTAAATCTAGCGTATTGTTTTTACAAAAGTAAACAAATCATATGTGTATATATATATATATATATATATATATATATATATATATATATATATATATATATATATATATATGTGTGTGTGTGTGTGTGTGTGTGGCGGACTCTCCTATCGTGAACGATAAATGACCTCAACAGTGGTTAGTTCCTTTAATTTTACATTTATGCATGCTAGAAGATTCTGTTGAGGAGAAAAACAGATGAAGGACATAATATTTCATTTGTGCTTCCTTATGTGTGATACTAGCCCATTCTTGCTGCGGGCGACTATGCCATACCACAGATGAAATTTCTTAAAGCCTGATTTTGATGGCATTTCTGTTTCAGAGCTTGATTAAGATGAACAATGTATTTCTTTCTACTGTTTTCAAACCCCTTTAGCTTCATGAAACATGTCTCACACCACGCTTTTCTGTTTGCTGCTTGGGCTTCCCAGGTTTTCAGATCAGTTGTCTTTCAATTCTTCTTGCAGCGTACGAGTGAACGTCCAATAGATTGCCTGGAGTTTGATAGTTCTCCATAAAGCACCTTTTTAGGAAGCTTATGCACATCCATTCTCAGAATATGACAAGCCCACCAAAGTTGTATCTTTGCTAGAATTTTTTCACTGCCAATGATGCTAGATTTCTTCAATATTACAATATTCGTGACCCCTTCATCACATTTTATATCACGTATGGCCCGAAGAGACCGCATGTGAAAGGCGTCAAGTTGATTTATGTACTTGCGATGGTGTCCAAGTTTCAGCACAATAGAGAAGGGTTGAGAGAACGACTTTGGTGTTCCATAACCTATGTTTAAGTTTACCGAATGCTGTGCTGGCTTTGGCTATTCTGGATTGGATTTCTCTGTCTATTTTCGATCAGAAGAGACTGTTGATCTAAGATATGTGAACGCTTCAACAGTTTGTCTTGCTGTACCCTCAATGAAGACAGAAGAATTTGGGAGAGCTGGATTGTCTGGTACCGGCTGATGTTGATAGTGATTCCAAATGCTTTTGCTGTTTCAAAGAATTTATCAAGGATAGGTTAAATGTCTTCTATACTATGTGCTAATAGAACGGCATTATCTGCAAGAAGAACGCGTACCCCTGCAGACCAAGTATTTCGATTGTGCTTGAAAGCGTTGCTGATGGTATAGACCTAACTTGTTCTGAATTCAACATTGACTCCTTCACTTGAGTCAGAGATTGCTTTTTGCTTTTTTCCTTTAATAACATTTGGTTTGATTTTAGTTATTTTATATTTTCTTATTTGTTAATTGTAAAGTAATAATTTTAAAATTTGATGGAAAAGCGTTTCCAATTAAAACGTTATTTTGTTACGTTTACTGACAATATTTTGCTTTTTTTATTTATCTTTCAATTATTTTAAAAAACAACAATAACAACAACAACAACAATAATAATAATCTTAAAA
>OZ038485.1:125466329-125623829 GCA_964036315.1 Acanthosepion esculentum | reverse complement strand
TGTCTATTGTCCTCGAAATCAGAGTAACACCCAAGGAATCGAATTAATCCCCCTTCGAAACGAGAATATTGGAATAACGAATTCATAATTAAAGAATGTATTTAAAGAAATCCCAAACTTTTAGGCCAAGGAACTATCCAACGGAAGTCTGCAATTTTTGCCTACTTCCTATGTCCTAAAATATTTAAATACTTGTAAATATATTTTGTTCGAACAGACATATTTCATAAACTTTTTGAAGCACCGTACACATGTCTACTTCAGGTATTCCAACGTAATAAATAATACGCTATAATAAAAGTTCGTACGAGGTTAACAAAAACAGTTTGACAGGCTTAAACATGCATTAATTTCAAAAATTAAAACTACTGGGGATTTTTTCATACTGCATCCAGGGCCAGAATTTCAGGCATATTCCGAAAGACTTTGTACAGACAAAAATATCAAAAGCCAAATCTAAATCGTGAAGAATGATCAAATAGAAAAATACTGAATACGTATTGTATTATTGGAAATTGTGCATAAAACACACAAAATCATACAAAATATAAACGGCTTTCACTCGAGCGGAAGGAATGTGGTGAAAGATAAATAATTAATTTAATAAATAAATAAAAAGAAATTAAAACGAGAACAACATTTCTCCAGCATTTAATGCTGCTGAAATGTTGGTCTTCTTTGGATAATAATAATCGCCAGGCAAAAATGCAAAGTTCGATCAAACAATGAGAAAGTTTTCACAGGCAGAATATATGAAAAGAAATAAACAAAATTAAAAACAATGTTGTACAATATCTAAAAATAGTACAACCAACCAAATAATAAAGTTTTCAGAACCAGGATATAAGGCTGGGAGACGATGAGAAGCGAGCAGCCTTTTCAAAGCGTACCTATACATACATATATACATATATATATATATATATATATATATATATATATATATATATATATATATATATATATATATATATATATATGTATGAGGAAAAATATGGAAAAACAAAAAATCCGAATATGCAAGTTTACTGTTTTTAATGTTGTTTCAATGTCGACGTCAGACGTTTCGGTCTAGTAGGCCTTCTTCAGGACATAGTTATTAAAACATAATTAAAATTAGACGATATTCAAGTCAACATGAAAAGACGATAGACATAAGAATAATCAAAACAAAATGACTGAATTTTAAGATTTTTTTTTCCATATTTTTCCTCATACTGTTGGATCTATATCGACATATTTGCTTACATATATATATATATATATATATATATATATGTATATATATATATATATATATATATATATATATATATATATATATATATATATATATATATATATAGGTAACTATACTCGTGTCCAAAAACCTTCGAACTCTTGATTTAACAATAGCCAAATCAATCACGAAGGAAAAAAAGGTTTTAAAAAAAAGAAAGAGCTATGAACATGAAAGTCTGTCGAAAATAATCGCACAGATACAGGTTCAAGGCCTAAAGAAAAAAACCCCGATACGAGTAAACAACTAACTAAAGAGCTCAATACAAGCGTAGAGCAAACCTAGTCAAACCTAATGAGCCAGACACACCTACCAAGGTTTCAATTAGGCAGATCGTCAGGGTCGGCTGGCGATCTGCCTAAGTGAAACCTTGGTAGGTGTGTCTGGCTCATTAGGTTTGACTATATATATATATTAACTAATTTAAAATATGTTTTTCGATACACAGTAAAAACCATGTTTCAAAAATGGAAGCTAAAAACTCAAAAAATATCAATAAGAACACCGGATTATATATATCTTACTGTTCTGTCTTATACATATATATATATATATATATATATATATATATATATATATATATATATATATATATATATATATATATATATATATGTATTCAAAGAAATTGAAAATCAACCAAAATTAAAGATTATAAATTAATTTTTTTCCAATTCCAACATACCCAGATACGAAGCATTTGCATGTCCAGCTGGCGACTATAGATGACTAAACCGTTCCATGCTACATTTAAAACTGACATACCTACCTTCACCACATGGTCAAGCGACGGCTACTACACGTGGATACGAAAGAGCCATCAATTCTATACATATATAATTACATTTTTACCTTCAATTTCTACTGTATATGTCCACGGAACAAACCTCCCCTTGCCCATTCTGTTCTAATATTAAACCCATATCAGGCGGAGCAGAGATTCTTATATTATAATCATTAACTTCATTGTCTGCTTTTCGCATGAATGATTCGCGTAATATAAATCGAACCTGCACCACTTTATTAATATATATATATATATATATATATATATATATATATATATATATATATGGAAACAGTATTATGGGGCAGTTTCTCCTAGAAACAAAATAAACCTCCCCTGCTGAAAACGGAAGTAAAACTGTTATAGGCATACCTATATGCCGACAGAATAATTAAATCCTCAAATATCTAAAGGTTTCCTGCTTGTGAAAACCGAAAAAAAAATATGAATGGATTTTGAAAGTCAAAGGTTCCACATGGTTGTAGAATGGAAATTATGTATTCTTATCCATTATTTGTCTATTCCCTTTTCATCAAAATAACACTTTGTCTGCTTACTTTACGTATTTACTAAATTGAACTTAGTCTCGTAGAAGGGTGTAAACAAAAATCGAACTCCCCACATTTGTCAAGAATATACTTCCCATTTGGTCATTTGGAATATTTCCCATAGAATCCATAATAGGTCCATCAATTTGACAGTGTTTTGTATCAAAATCAAATTTATTGCTTGGTTTGGTCTGTTCATCTGTCGTATGATATAGAAGATCGATATAGCGTGATAAATTACGTCGAATTGGCGTTTGTGTCTATTCATATCTTTTGAAAATTGAAGGATCTGTTTCAGGTTATGACTATCTTTCTAAATGACATGAGGCAGATCAAGGGGAACATTTTCAAATAAATTGTTTAAATATCTTGGATATCAACAAGCTGAGATCTTAACATTTCTAGGGTCAAAACAATTACTTCAACTTTATTTTCTCCGCTATAGTTATGAAATATATCGTGCCTTGTAGATGTCAACAGTAGCAATTACAGTCTTTATGATAGGATTATATTTTTCTTCCTCAATTGTAGTCGAATAAAGAATTTTTATTTTTAAAAAACTATCATGAAAAATGTAGGATTGATTGTTTTTATTTACATCTTATCAACCATTTGCAAGTATTTTAGACTGTAATAATGTTCTTAGACATAATAATGGTATGCTAATAACTATTTTACTAATTAATCCATATCTGGGGAAAAAGGTGGATTTATACCTTTTCTAAAAGTATTTGCGCGTAAGTAAATATAAGTAACCCAACAGGAATTGGAACTCGGCTCTCCGATTAACAATTCCGAGCCATTATCCATTATATAACCCGCACATCAAAGTTTACAGTATCTGATATTTCCAAGCGGTCACCCGTCTAGATACTGACCAGGCTCGATGTTGGTTAACTGCGGTGATTGTGTTGGAAATAGTGTTTCAACGGGATATGGATGTAAGCCTTAAGTGTAGGAGCAACGTTTAGTAATAAACACGCGCGCAGAACAGTGGCCACTGTAGCAGTTCTTTTCTTCCTTTGACTAAGCACTTTTGAGCTTATCGTGAGTTGAATTATTCAGTTTAATCAATTCTCAGTTTATTAAAATATACAGTGTATAGGATTTTGAGTGTGACACAAAGACTGAGAATGTTATGACATTTGTAATGGTGTAAAATAAAAATGAAAATTAAATCTAGTAATAATGTCAATAAGGTATAAAATCCATTAACCAGCTCTTTCCATTCTGATGATCTGTCTTTATTATAATAATATATTTCCATAACGAGAGTTTAAGTGAGAGGAAATTTCTTGGCAAATAACAGAATGAACGAAATAAAACTGTAAAATGACTGATATTTACACTGATAAAGGATTTCTGTTTGTCTCAGACGCAAAATTATAGTCGAATAGTAAAATAATGAGGCTTGATAATGAAACACTTATACAGTAAGATTAATAAGTAGATATACACTGCACTTTAATCGTGGCTATCATCATGTAGTTCTTATTTAGTACATATATATATATATATATATATATATATATATATATATATATATATATATATATATATATATATATGCGCCAGCGTAACCGAATCCAAGAAAGAGAACTCTGACTTTAGAATTTCAGTTTTTCTGTTTCTGACTAGTTCTGTATATACCGTCTCTTCATTTAACTTAAATTTAATATAAATATATCTCAATTAACCATGTCCTGAAGATTGTCTATTAGACCGAAACGTCTGACGTTGACAGAAAAAACAAAAAACAAAATAAAAAACAGTAAACTCACATATTCGGATTTTGCTTTGTCTTTTCCACATTTTCATCATATATATATATATATATATATATATATATATATATATATATATATATATGGGTTTGATTTAGGAGGGATATGCGGAACTAGAGTCACCACCAAAGGGATTCAAGCAATTTAAGTAGATTTAAACAACCCCACCTCTCGTTCATCTCGTAGAATGTTGATTATTGAATGTCGTTTATTAGACCGAATCTTCTATTTTATCTCTGAGAAATATTTGGGCACCCCGCGGTCTCGCTAGAACAATTACGACTGCGTAGTGAGTTCGATCCTCACTGGGTGCCCCATAATTTCGACCACCTCTAGGCTACGCTTGGAAAATCACTCTCTGCGAAATATTGTGGTTATTGTCATTTGCGGTTAGGATAAGAAAAATTCCTTTTTATTTTTGTAACTGGTAATGAAGAAATGAGGACTGGGGTTTTGGAAAACACCCACAGAGCAGAGTGAAGGGCAGAGGGAAACAGAGAGTAACCTATCTAAGAAGTTTGTGGAAACGGATAGCAAGATAAGGATTTAGGCGATAGTAAGGAGAAAAAGATTTTTTACTGCTAAGTATAATACGAAGTAGAATGATAGGTAATGGAAAGGCATGAACTCACATATCTTGAACAAAGACTTCATATTAAAGATTCATCATATAGGAAAGGTCATGTAAAAAATTATATCTATTTATTGCTTAGTTTTTATCCCATAATTCACTGTCTTTTTTTGTTCGGGTGAGTTTCACACGTTTCAGAAGCACGGCGGAAATAGTCCTTTTCGCCCCTCGAATAGATAATGTTATAAGAATAGAATTTCACTAATTTAAAGACTATACACGCCTTTCAAATATTCAAGTAAATGTGTTCGAATATTTAAATTGTAGAGTAAACAGCGGTAGTTAGGAGAAATACATTCATAATTGTATAGAGTGGTTTCTTATTTTGAGAATCTGTATAGATTTTATTTACATTTCTTATTTTTCTTTGTTTTGTTTCTTTATGCTCATATTCTCCCAATCGTCCTCGATTCGATCTTGTTGCATTGACTGGATCTCATTTAAATTTATTATAGACGCCTTAGTCCTTTCTCCACAAATTCCTCTCATTTATTTCTCAACTAATTATTCAAACATGGCCGCCACAAATGGCATCAACTTGAAGGCTTATGAAATCAGGACAACTACAACTAGCTTATTTCTGCAACACACCGTAATGTGATACAATGTGTGATAAGAATTACGGCTCCCTGTTGTGACGCTGATTAAGATCATTGACGCCAAATACAACAAGAAATTCGAGAAAACGAGAGGGATTAAGAAATCACCATCTTCCTAAAATTATGGCGAAGAGCATTTTCTTATCGGTGAGTGGTGAATGCGCAAATATATTAAGAAGATTCACTTGTTAAGAGTGTTTAATATAATTAGAATTACTGCAAGCAACAAAATAGAAGAAACCTAATATAATAGTATTTTTAACGGGGCTAAGCCATCATTGATTTGATCGGAAATCTACAGAAAATGCCACTAAAATGAAAAGACTGCAAATACTACATAATACTGTATAGGAAACAAAACGTATCAATTTTCGTTAACACGAAAATGTAAAAAAAAAAATCTTTGAAAATAGTTAAATATTACCCAAATTCGCCAGGAACAAATAAAAAAAATTATAGGTAGATGCCTACTCAAATAACAAATAACATTTAAAATTATATATATATATATATATATATATATATATATATTTCTCTTAAGCTTTTCACCCCAAGCAAGGCTGGAAGCCACTAGCACGCAAGGGGTTACAGAAGATTTGGAGCGAGAGCAGATAGGAAAGTTAGAGATGGAGATGTCGATTGATATATATATATATATATATATATATATATATATATATATATATATATATATATATATATATATGCATATATATATATTTACAAATAACGATTAAAGTGATATATATATATATATATATATATATATATATATATATATATATATATATATTAAGTAGTGTAACATTAGAACATGCAAATATCCACTACAAAATTGTACATTTTTGTTTCACCGTCAAAAAAAGGGAAAAATGTTTTAGACGTCTCATCAGGTGGGGAATCACGGTGTTACTAAACAAATTATTCAGAAATACAGTTATCGAAGCAAATATCCCCCAATTCCGTTCTTTGTAAATTTTCATTAAATGTCTTTTAGAATTTAGATGTAGAGATGGAAGGGAATCTAATGAATTAAGTAGTCGTGGGTGGATGAAAAGGAAGGGAAAAGGAATAAAGGGGAAAAGAAAGAAAGAGACTATGATAAGAGGGTGAGGTGATAAGCGCTAAGAGGAGATAAAAACTGGCCACAGAATTTCGTTAGGATGTAGAATTTTTTGAACGCTGTAATCCTACTGTTCGTTCTCCTACACTTTGATATATATATATATATATATATATATATATATATATATATATATATATATATATATATATATATATATATATATATATATATGGTGTACTCTCCGGTCGTATTCGACGTATAAAGGTCGAGCAGTTCAGTTCCTAGGAGCCGACATCTCAGACACCAGCACATATGATTTAATTATAGTGGTGAAGAATTTGTGCAGAAACAACCACACATTTGAAGGACCGAATAGAGAGAACTACCTGCCACAAGGTCCCCAAACGAACATCCGCATGTTGTGAAATTAGAGTTCTACTGGACCAGTTGACATCCAAGGCTATAAATACCAGTCTGCCCTGCTATTTACCCATAGCTGGAGGGAGATGAAGAGGAGTAATACCCAAGGATATTGGCACGTAAGTAAAATGGATTCGACTGGAATTCGAACTCGGCTGGAATATATATATATATATATATATATATATATATATATATATATATATATATATATATATATATGTGTGTGTGTGTGTGTGTGTGTGTGTGTGTGTGTTCGTGTGTGAGAGAGAGAGAGGATGTGAGAGAACGCGAACGAAGAACAAAATATTTAATTAAAAACACATCACTCGAGTACATGTGTGTGTTTGATTGTGTGTGAAGGGACGCGAGTGCGGGGGGCGGTGCTTCTCTTGATCTTCGTGATACTTTGTCTGAATCCATGAGTCGTGCTAACTTGTCAAAATCTGCAAGTGTGAAGTATGTTCAAAGAGAAAAGCTTTTATTCATTTCATTTAACTTCATAGAAAAGTTTGGAACATTCTCTTTTTTGTGTCAGCATTTAACTATAAGTGTGAGTCTATTTGTTCATAATCTTATTTTCTCTTGGCAAGCACATCCTACAACCTCGAATTAAAAATAATGTGTAGTTTGAATTTTACATTTCTCTTTCCTTAGATAAGTGTTAACGAAACTCATACTAAGTTGCAACTTTATGTATTAGCCGGGCAACGAGTCGTCATATTAATAAAGACTTAACTTTAACTTTGTACTCGAAATTCAGTGAACTGATAATATTTTAAATTCCCTTAAATTCAACTCCTTGCTTATTATCAACGAGGTTTTAATCCCACCTCTTGGTCTGGAATGTGTCTTGAACCTTGTAAGTTCTTCTTAGAGATTCTATCTAGATAAAGTCGGCCAGTATTAATCGAAGTGAATCAATTCCCATGACCCCCGGTTCGTAACCCACACTCATCTATTGAAACAAAGTTTTAGCTTTATCCCTTTGCTTTCTATTTATGATGCGATTTAACTTCTCTTTTTTCCCATGCTCCTAATGACCTTAATCATTTATATATATATATATATATATATATATATATATATATATATATATATATATATATTCCATAATAAATATAAATACAATAATAAATATAGATGAGATAAGAAAGTTGAAGTAATTGTTTTGAGCCTAGCCAGTTGATTTCCAAGATATTTAAACCATTTCTTTTAAAATGTTCCGCTTGATCCATGTAATTTAGAAAGGTGACCACCCTCAGACGAATCCTTCACTTTTCAAAAGATATGAATAGACACAAGCGCCAATTCGATGGATCTGACTCATCAGTGTCTGTGACTTTACCTTTGGAGATTACCGGTTTGGCAGGTTATTGGTCGCTGAATTCCAATGAGTAGCATGGAGACATAATAGTGGGTTTACTCGGATCAAATGTCACATAATATCGCAGTACTTGCAAAACTATATTGCGCCTTGATAGGTGTCGCTCTATGTATTCTGTTGGCTAAACCCAAGAGGCGACATTATGCATGTCTTAACCGGTTTGCATCGACAATTACTACTATCTGGTCTTTTCATTTTGGACTTAACATCCATTAACAGTCATAAGCTTAAACCAGTAAACAAAAATAACTAAGACCCTCAACATATTAAACATTCGTTGTTTTCGTACCAATTTCTGAAGAGCAGTTTCTTTTTTTTCGAAACGTTTTCCAGGCGTCGCTACGCTCCGTGAAAGTAATTTAAAGTATTCTATCTCTATAACTAAATTCTCTGTTCTAGTATATTGCACTTTTTATCGGATTGATTCTAGCGCACATATCCTCGGCCATGGTGTGCACTTTAGGGGAAGTGTTCCAGGGCCAACTGACTCATCTACTGTGTTTCACTGTGCCATGTGTCCTAACTGTTCCTTAAGGACACATGTCACAGAGGATAAAGGCGTTAGATAGATCCAGTGACAGGACCCAAAGAGTGGGAGTTAGACATAGATATAAAAACTATCCTAAACGAAGTAGATTTTCTAGATGTTACCTTCAACCTAAGAAAAGGCACATACAAACCATACAGAACACCCAATGATAAACCACTCTATATACACACATCCTCCAACTAACCGCCTTCTATAATCAAACAGATACCAAAATCGATTAACCGCAGGCTTTCCGACAATTCCTTCAATGAATCTATATTTAACAAAGCTAAGAAAGACTACGAAACAGCCCTAAAAGATAGCGGATTCCCAGCAGCACTCACATACTCACCACAGAACACAAAAAAGGCCAACAGGAAATAAATATCATATAGTTCAACTCACCGTACAGCAAAAACGTAAAAACAAACATAGGAAAAATATTCTTCAAACTTTTACACAAACACTTCGTTGAATTAAGCACCCTACACAAAATATTCAACAAAAACACAGTAAAAATCAGCTACAGTTGCACCGAGAACATGGCACAAATAATAAAAAAGCAGAACAGGGAAATTATTAAAAAACCACAAGAACAAATTAAACCCACGTGCAATTGCAGAATAAAAAACGAATGTTCCTTAAATGGTAATTGTTTACAAAACAACGTAATCTACCAAGCCACGATAAAATCACCACATAATGAAGAAAAAGTATACATAAGAGTAACCGAAGGACCATGGAAACAAAGAAATTATCTACACAAAACATATTTCACAAATAGTAAATATGCGAACAGCACAATGCTTTCTAAGTATATCTGTGAAATAAAAAACAAAACGACCACCACACCAAATCTTGGAAAATAAGGAAAAAATCATCAGCCTACAACAACCTATTAAAAACTTGCAAACTTTGCTTGGAGGAAAAAATAGATATCATTACCTTCCCAGACCAAAATAAATTATTAAATAAAAGATCCGAGCTAATCTCAAAATGCAGACATGAAAACAAATTTTTACTACGTAAGTTAAAATCGAAAAATAAATAAATACATAAACAAACAAAATGACAATAAAATAGGTAAAATAAATTAACCCAAACAAATTACCAAACCACACCTGTTAGAATAGAGGAAATAGAAGAAAAAATAAGGAACAAAACCAATAAAGTAAATAATAAACAAATTACCAAACTACTATTATGACCAAAAAATTAGACTATAAATATCCAAACAAAAAATCGGAGGGAAATAGTTATAACTATTATATATCGATAAAAAAAAACACCGATCAAAATAAATAAATAAATATATAAGATAAAATTAAAAATAAAATTAAAAAAATCAAACAAAATAATTTGACATAAATAAATAAACAAATAAACGACTTCCGGCAAAAGTAACCGCCAAATTAGACTAGCCACAATGCACCACTAACCCTTGTATATAAATAGCCGAGAAAAATAACAGCTCTAGTTGCCTGACGATTGCATCTAGCCTGAAACAGACTGTCGCCTCTAAGTGTGGTCTTCTATGTTCCCTTTTATATATATATATATATATATATATATATATATATATAAAAAGAAGAGAGGTACCGCAAACGTTTTTGGTTGTAATGTGGATTTTTCTTTTAAGAATTATGCTTTATTTTTCATAATTTTACTACACGTGTTTATGGTCTCGCGACCGTCTTCAGCTAAAGGGTGAAGACTTCCACATATTATTAAAAATACATAATTTTTTTCTTTATGTTTTTCAATGTTAAATTTTCTTGATACGAGACATTCTCTATTTTTGTGTTAGTAGGGTAGCCTCGTTTTTTTAGAGTTTTATGTAGTTCTTCTAAGCGGGTTTTTCGGAGGTGTTCATCAGTCACTATAATACAATCCTTACGTGGTAGGGAATAGGGGATGGATTTTAGGCAGCTTTTGGGGTGATGGCTCTTGAAATGAAGGTATTGTTGGGTGTCTGTGGGTTTGTGGTAGATATCTGTGATTATATGGTTGTTTTTATTTCTAATGAGTATATCTAAAAATGGTAATTTCTTAAAATTATATTCTTGCGTGAATTTGATTTTGGGGTGTAACTTTTGAAGTAGAGTGTAAAATTGGTTAATGTCGGGCTATGAGGATTTTCAAAAGATGAAGCCATCATCTAAGTATATTTTCCAAGATTTAGTTAATAGGGTTTTTATATTTGACCCATATTTGTTCTATCTGTTCATAGAGGTTCTTCTAGGTAAGCTAATGTTAGGGTGGCATATGTTGGTGCCATTTTTGTTCCCATTGCTGTACCCAGGGTTTGGATATAGTTCTTGTTGTCAAATTCAAAGTTGTTATTGTTTAAAATTAGGTCTATACTATCGATAATGAACTCTTTAGTGAATCTTGTATGTAGTGTTTCTGGATGTTTTTCAATCCAGAATGAGATTGCTTTTTTTTCCCTAGTTCATGGGGTATGTTGCTGTATAGGCTACTAATATCAAAAGTTGCCATAAGCGTTCCCGGATCCACCTTTTGTGGTATGCAGCTAAGGAAATGTATATCGTCTCTGATGTGACTTTTAATTTGTTTAGTATATGGTTGCAATATTATGTCTATTAGTTTACTGAGTTTGCTAGTTGGACAGGCTGGTCCTGCTACTATTGGTCTGAATGTAAGGACACTGGGGTTTGGGAAGCTAATGTATTCAGATTTTTGTATCTGTGTAGCTGCTTATATTTCACGTGATTTGTGAATTTTAGGTAGTCAGTAGAAATTCCTTGTTTTTGGTACAAAGTTTATTAGGAAAATCTTTCTCTTTTTTGTCAATATTTTACTATGTGTTGTGCAGAGTTTTGTAATTTTTAATAAAATGTTTTTGTCTATGTTAGTGTCAATTAATTTGTAGTTATTCCTATCCACTAGTGTTTCTAGAATTTTTGTTTTATAGTATGTTCTGTCCATGATCACTATGGCGCTGCCTTTATCTGCTTCTTTTATAATTATGTTATTATTATTCGGATGCTCTCTAAGGCTTGTCTTAGGTTGTCGAATGCTTTGGATTTTTCCTGTAGGTTGAGGTTCCTGAGTTTTTCAAAAAACACATTTAGCTCATTGGTATTGTTATTTTTGTTTGGGAATAAGTACATATATATATATATATATATATATATATATATATATATATATATATATATATATATATATATATATATATATATATATATCTTTGTTTCAATCTATCTATCTATCTATCTATGTTTGTTTCAATCTATCTATGTATGTATCTATCTATCTATCTATCTATCTATCTATCGTACAGTGATTAACCTTCTAGTCAAACTGTCGATATTGACTTTGTCCTTTGCCTTACACTTCAAGTATATAGCTTTTTACTGAAATTGGTCAACTGTCTGATTACTTCTACACAAAGCTCATTAAACTATTTTAAAATAGAATCGGGAACATATTTTGATAAATAATGCTTACTGGCGGGACCCGTGCGTTATAGAATATCACAAATGGTCCACATATTGTCACAGTGTCGGGTGATTGTTCTAGAGAGCTGTTCTATATGTTGTCTATTATGTTAAGGGCTTGCTTCTGTTAGAGGTGAGGGAATGACCCTTGTTGGAACTGAATCCTTTATTCAGTAGAATATTCAATTCCACGTGCTATGTCTAATGGATGTCAGTTATCAGTTATCTCCTGTTAATTCCCCTTCTAATTTCTCCACCGCCTTAACCAGGTATTGAACTCATACTCTTTGGATCCTGTCACTTGAGCTAATTAACGCCTTTATCCACTTTTCCATGAGTCCTTGAGGCGTCTGTTTATGAATTTCTGGGATTATAAGCCTAATGTCTTCAGTCTCATATTTTACTAGTGCTCATATTGCAATTTTTGTTGTTATCATTGCATGTTTATTTACCAGAGGTCATATTGTATTTTCGTTGTTATCATTGCTTTTATCTGGCACTCCTTATTACTGATTCCCATATTGTATTCATTTCTATGCTTGGTCGGCTCAGGAGATTTTGTGGCCTAGAATATGTGCTGATTCCTTAAGTTTACGAATTTTCAAATGATGTTCTTTGTCTAAAGATTTCTTTGTCTATGATCTCAACCTGATCCCAAAGAGGGCGGTGATCTTCCTTTTCTCTCCATATGTGATCAGCCAGGTCTGATTTTTCCAGATCCCCTCGTATTACAGCTTTTTGGTGTTCTTAAAGCCTTACCTTAAGCGGACGGCCTGTCTCTTCTTTATATTACTTTCCGCAGCTGCACGGAATGGCGTACACACAGTCTTTAGTCATGTTTTTCTCTATGGGGTGTCTTACACGGGAGAAGTATCTACGAAGTGTCCTCCAGCTTTTGAAGGTTGTCCTGATGTTATACGGACCGCAGATCCGTTGTATTTTCTCCGATAACCCCTTCACATAAGGCAGACAGACTGTTTTCTGAGTGTTGTTGTCCTCCTCGTGTACCTATCTCAGTTCATTGAGGCAGTTGCCATGTACCCAGGGTAGTTGTTACGTTGTAGGGTACTGCTTATATTGACCAATTATTTATCTAATTCCTCTGGGTCGTCACTTCTGACTTTTGCTCGGTGTTGTAAGCAGCGGACGATCCCTTTCTTTTCGCTGTATGGATGGTGGGAGTTGAAATTGAGGTACTGTCCGGTGAATGTCGTTTTGCAGTATACGGATGTCTTGAACCCATGCTCTGTTCGAGATATTAGAACATCCAGGAATGGGAGTGTGTTGTTAATCTCTTTCTCCATCGTGAACTGTATCGAATGTCTCATTGAGTTCACATGGTCCAGTAGAATCTGAGCATCTTCTTGGTGTGGCCAGAGTATGAAGGTGTCACCTACGTATCTTAACCGTAGAGTTGGCTTTAGAGATATAGATTCTAATGACATTTCCTCAAAGTATTCCATGTATATATTCGCAATTGATGCTGAAAATGGCGAGCCCATTGCTAAGCCCTCGTCCTGTCGATATATTTGTGATACCATTCAGAAATGTGTTGTTTGTGTACAGAAAGTCAACATCTCCATCAGATTATCTATTGGAATATTGGTCCGTTCTAGGCCAATCTGTCTCTGACTACTGATAGTGCCTCCTCCGTGGGTAACCCTGGAAAACAAAATCACCACGTCAAGCTGGTTGGATAGGATGGGGGCATCTTTGATTATTTCCACGAAGTGAGCGGAGTTTCGGACAATTGAAGGTGACTTTCAAGGAAGCGACTCAGAGGCAAGCATGGAAAGAATACAATATGGGAAACAGTAATAAGGAGTGCCAGAAGAAAAGAAATAATAACAACGAAAATTGCAATATGAAATCTGGCAAACATGGAATGATAACAGAAAAACTTCAAATTGAGCACTGGTAGAAAATGATGGTGAAGACTTTAGGTTTATAATTCCCAGAAATTCATACACAGATGTTTTCAAGGACACATGGCACAGTGGATAAAGGCGTTAGTTAGATCCAGTGACAGGACCCAAAGAGTGGGAGTTCAAGGAGATGGAGAACTAACAGGAGATAACCGATAACTGACAACTATTAGACATGGCACGTGGAACTAGAACAGTCAATACCAGCGAGCGAAATAAAGGGTTCAGTTCGACATTCCAACTACCTGAAGAAGGCCGGAGTGTACAACGGCCGAAATGTTGTGATAATTATGGCAACAAAGACGAGGATGGTAGTCCGAACAATGTAAATAGTGTACATAATACCTCATCTCAGAAATATTGACAGATTACTGACTTGGCGTCTCGACTCTATAAATATTTTCATGATATCTGCTCGGATTATTTTCACTGGTGCCTCAACTGCATGACTTTAAGCGTGCTACGAGGTTGGCATCTCGGTCCCACCCTTTTACTGCCGAAAAAGTTAAATCTAACCGCCTCTTCTACTCCAACAGCTTCGCACTTCCAGTCAGTGGAACTTCCTTCCTCTTACTTGCTTACCTGCTAACTATAATCTTCAAAACATTAAATCTAATGTCAATCGGCATCTTTTGTTGCCTTGATCCCTGTTCTTCTTTTTATCCTCCTCCATTCTTCTTTTTATTCTTTCCTCACCCCCCATACCCGATCTTTTCCCTCACTTACACCCTCTGTAACCCCCTGTGTACAACTGGTATTCCCGATTTGATCAGGGGGAATTGCATAAAAAAACCTTAAAAATTACTACATAAAATTCAAATTAAAGTCAAGTGAATAACGTTCAATCTCTTATTTATTGATTTACATAGAAATAAACATTCAGCGGATATAAAAGGCTGAACAAGCAAGTGTTTATTTCTTAATAAATCAATATATAAGAGACATATGGATTTTCTTCGGCAGATCAATTGTCTAGGTTATGATTGATTAAATATTATAAAATCAATTAAATCCGTTGGCTAGTTTGTGCGTAAAATTAAAATTAAATTGTAACTATTTGCTTCTTTACTACATGTACGTAATTAAATGGCCAAACGCACGTATATACGTCTATATCAAATTGACCATAGATCAATAAATAAACGACAGATATTGATTTTAATGTGAATTTTATGTAGTAAATATTAAATTCTGATGAATGGTAGCTTCAATTTTCAATTAGAATCTTAATTAAACGCCTTAATTAGACGTTATCAGTTGTTGTAAAAATGTAAACAAACCGACCGACCTGGTACCTTTTGTTTACTTTTTTGCGCAGTTTTTTTACAACGGTTCAAAGACACATTTCTTTATTATTTCTTCTCTCGAAAAGGACAGACATCCAAGTGTGACATATTTCAGAATTATCTCGGTAGGTTGATTATAAAAAGGTCTTAATGAGCTTTTTTTAAAACCGGGTGAACTAGATTTAAGGTTAGACTTTCTGTTACCGACCCACTGTCTATTTTTAATTTATTTCAGTAGTAATTAGTTTCCTCACTTGTCATCGGCCGAAATAGATTCGCATGGGTCTGATTGATTAAATATTAAAAAATGGTTTTAATCAGATGAGTATTAAAAAAGCTAATATACTGTTTTTGTTTGTGTATAAAAGTTTATATAACTATATCCCCATAAAAAAACGAAAAACTTGAAATATTAATATAATTTTTTGTGTATGAAATTTGGTTAAATGTATGGCTTTATGTAAAAAAAATATTTTCCAATGAAGGAGTACCTATGAAAAGTAAATAAATAAATAAAAACTTGCAATAAATTAAATTTGTTTTTGCACTGTAGAGGACCGTGTGGTTTGCGTGTTGGTGTTTATTTCCTGCTAGAAGAAAATCCAACTTCAAGAAAATGGCGGACTCTAGTTGAGTCCAACCGAAGATGAAAAGGAAACAAAAAAGACCGATATATATATATATATATATATATATATATATATATATATATATATATATATATATATATATATATATAAACAAATATATGTCTTAAACAACACAATTTTACAAAGGTCATAGACAATAACATTTGCTTGTGTGTGAACATTTGTGTTTGTCCTTTGGTGAATGTTCATACATATCTGTATGTGTGTATAATGTTCTTGGCATCTTCCAACAAGTGGGGATACACGCTATCTTCTAAGAGAGCATACATTGTAAATGTGTTCGCTGAAATGAAGAAAAAGAGAATGAGGCAAGAAGTCGACCAGTATTTATAGTGTAAGGAGAGCGACCCCTAGTGAACAATTAGGGAATTAAGGAGGAGCTAACTCCGACAGTACATACTCTTTACGGGAGAATATTAAAATCATAATTTTATTATTTGTAAAACAATGTTAAAGATCGATGTATAATTGTCTAGGTTGTTTTCTTTTTTATATACACGTTTTTAGAAAAAGGTTAGACGGTTTGTGTGTTAAATTCTGTGCATTTTATGACCTATTAGGCTGAAATGGTGAACGTCCAAAATCGTTTGAAGTGTCTCGGATTTATTTTTTGAATACATGAGAAGTTGATATATATATATATATATATATATTTGAACGATAAAAATTATTAAAAAAATTAAAACCTTCAGACACACTGGGTTGTAGATTAATATTCTTTCGTTTTTATCATTATTATTTCATTTATATTCCTCGATTAGTTTCGGCCAACATGGCCATCATCAGGAGAAAAATAATTCTGCGTGCTGGTAGCAGTAAACTACAGAAATGAATGTCTTGATGTAGAAAATGAACTTTTGTCTGTAGTTTTCATTTGTTTTTTTATTTGTTTTTTTTTTAACATGAGTTTATTAACATTCCTTGTGCTGGTCAAACAGTCTCTTTTAAGTTGTTATTTGAGATAAGAGCTGGATGGATTCATGCTGCTTTGAATTCCCTTGGTCAATTTGGCAGTTTTATTGGTACCTGGAGAGGGGGGTGTCTCTGTTAAGTGTGTGCGTGTGTGTGTGTTATTTAGTTCTTAGGGAGTGAGTGAGTATGATATGTGTAAACGTGTATATTGCTGTGGGTGTGTTTTATCATTTGGCTCATTAAGGAGTGAGTGAGTATGATGTATGTAAGTGTGTATATTCGTGTGGGTATGTGTATAAGTGTGAGGCCTCAACACCTCCGTAAGCATGTCTGTTTTGTGTGTGCGATAAAAATCGGTAGGTTTAGATTTGTATGGTTATGTATTACTACTATCTATATTGTTAACTTTATGGTTTAGCCCGGCTGGATAGTGTGTCTTTAAACGTCGTATTCACTTATTTTCATGGAACTCTAAAATCTTTCTAATGTTATCTGCTCTGGGCTTTTCTATTCTCTCAATTATAGTGAATTTGGCATGGATTTTGAAATCGTGTTTTTCTAGGCGGAAATGTTCTACAGGTAATAATTTTTCATGGGGAGTGACTTAATTCGATTGTGATAATTATTAATTCTGTAGTGAAAGGGCCATTCAGATTTTCCTACATATTCTTTCCGGCATAGTGTGCATTCTAGGAGGTAAATTATGTTATAACTTCTACAGTTAGTGTCGTGGTAGATTTTGAAAGTAGATTTAGTGACTGAGTTAGTGAATGAATTCGTGTGTCTAACGTGGTTGCAGCATAAACTTATTTTGTTGTTACATGGTTGGGAAAACCCTTTGTTTTTGTTGTTAGTTTATTACGGATTACCTTGTCTCCTAAAATGCGGTTACTACCTATGATTTCTTTTAGGTTCTTAGATCTACGATATGCTAGAAGGCCGGGTTCCTTAGACAATTTTTTTAGGTCTGGTTTGAGATGTAGTATTTCCCAGCGACTTTTGATTATTTGGGATAGTGGAAGCAAAGTGGGGTGAAAGTGGTTACTAGAGGAATGCGGCTAGATTTATTTTTAATCTTGTACATTAGGGTGTCTTCTCTGGGTGTTGAAATTGCTTTATTTATTTGTTCCCTGATTAGGTGTTGTTTATAGCCATGAGTTGTGAATTGATGCTCCAGATTTCCAATGTGTTTGTTTAATTCTTCATTGTGGAAACATATCCTTCTGAGTCTAAGTGCTTGTGAATAGGGAACGTTCTCTTTGAGGTGTTTAAGGTGGGAAGACTTAAAGTGTAGATAGTTTTGGGTGTCGGTGATTTTAGTGTGTAGTGTCGTTTGTAGTTTCCTGTTTTCATCTATGTAAATGCGGGTGTCTAAAAATGTTACCGATGTTTTGGATTTTTCATAGTCAAACTTAATTGAGTCATGCACTGTGTTTAGGGCCATGAAGAATTGGATGAGCTTGTCGTCACTGACCGTGTATACAAAGAATATATCATCGATATATCTTGCATAGAATATGCAGTCGTTACTAATGAGGGGATATATATGGGTCTCCTCATATTTTCCCATGAGTATTGTAGCATATGAAGGAGCTGCAATGGTGCCCATGGCACAACCTCTTACTTGAAGTTAGTGTGCTCCATTGAAGTTGAAATTATTCAGATTGTTTCGAAGCATTATATTTAGTGAACTAGTTAATACTTAATTCTTTTATATATATATATATATATATATATATATATATATATATATATATATATATATATATATATATATATATATTGGCCTGTGAGAAACAGGTTTGCTGTAGCCGATATCACGGTCACTTTTTCAAGAAAAAAGACTGTCATCAGCGATCTAGGGGCAGAGGCAAATGTGCCGTTAACAAGAATGGTCTGAGCATAGCACCCTGCACATCAACGAAATGTCCAATGGGACGTCATAAATCTGATCTGACAGATATAAGTCAGATTCTTACGACTGAAGATTTCACACCCAAGAACAAACAAGTGAACTTTATCACACAAAACACCTCCGAGCTGAGACATCCTCTTTCTAAATATTAAGAACAGATGTGGGTGTCGTTTGAAAAATTTCTGCCTTGTGCCATATTCTTAAATCATTTCTCCAAAGTTCCACAATTTTCTCTATTTTTGAAGGGATTGTTGGAGTTACCTCCTCTTTAGTTCCATAATTCTTCACCAGGCGTCTCTCTCCCCATGCTATAAATACTGGGCGACTTCTTGCCTCGAGCTTTTTTTCCGCTAAGGCCTCGTACCGCATCCTACCTCGAGTGCAAGTTGAGGTAATTCTTTCTCTTCTTTCTTCATTTCAACGAACATCGCTACTATGTGAGCTCTCACAAAAGACAGCGTTTCCCATTTCTGGGAAGACGCTATGAACATTACGAACATTCCCCAAAATACGAACATTCACCAAAGAACAAACACAAATGTTAAAAACACAAACACAATGTTAACTGTCTATGTGCTTGGTAATTGTTTTGTTTAATACATATATTTGTTTATATATATATATATATATATATATATATATATATATATATATATATATATATATATATATATATATATATATATCGGTCTTGTTTGTTTATCTTCTTTGTCTTCAGTTGGACTTAATTGAAGTCTGCCAATTTTTATGTAGTTGGACCTTCTTCTAGCAGTAAATTTAAACGCACGTGTTTTCTTCTCATCTTCACACACGCGTCCCCTACAGGAATATTATTTTTTTGTACATGGATCCGTATTATTTACTATTTGCGAAATATTCTTTATCTTGATTCTGTGGGTAATCTCTTTTTTGTTACCCCATGAAAGTGTTTTCCTTCCCAAAGAGGCGGAAAAAAGGAATTTTTTTGTGCAACCCTTGTTTGTACTTTTCAAATTTCTCATTGTAACTAAATTTGTTGATTCTTTTTTATTATTTTACGCAATGGTCGTCTTGTTTTTTTGGTTTTTTAGTTGTGCCTATTTTAGAGAGTTGCTGTTTCTACGAACTAAGTTTTGTGTCTGGCTCAAGAACTTGGAGTTGGTAGGAAAGTAATATTTTTATAATACTGCTGTTTAATTTACGTAAGAAAAAAAAGGGACGGACGGACACGTGTATTTGGAATATAAGTGAATTATATTGTAGTGAACAAAACAAGATCTATATTTAAAATTCAAATGTTAAGCACAGACTCATTGATTTTGTTAGAGATTTTAAAAAAAACTCGAATTTACAAACTTTGCTTAACACACACGCAAAAGCGAATCCAAAACAAAACTCCTGAAATTTCACACCTTGATGCGAAATGTTTTTCGACCAATAGTAAACTAGGAAACATTTAAAAACGAAATTCAAATAATCTTCAATTCTCAGAAACAAACACTTTTACGGCCCTTTTCGCGAGCCGACGCGAAGTTTGTTCTTCGTCCAATGGAAAGGCCCGAATCATATCCGGAAGTGAATTATCAAATGACCTTTTCAAGTTCCACAAACAAAATAAAAGACGGGCAAGTTCGCCTGTCAGCAGAGAGAAGTAGACGAGCGTATTAACATTTTAAGACTGAGGGATTACTTCAAAGACATTCCTACCCTACGATAACGCTCTTACATACATCCACACATACGTTCCTGCCTACGTACAAATAAACTCATTCTTGCAAGAACTACTACGAGCATTTTGACGACTTTGTATCAACCAAAATACATTAATTTTATTTGTAGAGACCTTAATTGATTTATATTTATATAAATTTGTTGTTTCACTTTACAATTTGATTTTCTTGTTGTATACCCCTCTTATGGTGTGCTATCTTACTAACAAGGCCAAATCAAACTAATCTGTTTCAACACTCATACACTCCACTATAACTGATATACCACTATAATATTATATTAAGTTGGAAGAATTATAATTATATTTACTTGCAACATTTACAGTTGACGAAATGTTGATGACGTCTTCACGAACGCTTCACCTAAGACGAACTTATTTTTTTTTTTTTTGGAAATCATTTATTTTTTTATTTTTTATTTTTTAATGAGAAATTTATTTATTGAAAAAAAAGTTTGAACAAAGTAACTATAAACAATTTTATTTTCTATCCTCTGCCAGCCGCAATGATGGAGAAAGCATTACCTCGAACCATCGCCAGTGAGACATGCTGCAAGAGCCACTCCGTTTCGCGAGGCTCGTTCCATAATCGATACGCAATCGCGCCAATCCTCCGAAGGAACGCCATCGAACGATGGCCAATATCCCCAGAAGTTTCCACTGCCACAGGAGTAAAAGAAAATCAGCAAGAGAAGAATATTTAACTATTTTTTTTATCTCTGCGTCCCGGAAGACGGACCCCGGCTCAACCACGGACCTGATCAAATTACCGGCTGAAAATGTATCCCCACAGGTCGCATCCCAAATCAACGACTTACCCATTTTAAAAGGGAAAATGGTAACGCCATCCGGCCGCTTTCTATCACCACGGTCGAGGCCTACGGGTTCGATTTGGGAAGGGAACCCAGCTGCATCCAAACCTCTTTTGATGATGTCGTTAATTGCTGCATGCCGTGGAAAGCGGACGTCACTACGACGACAGGAGAGAGGATGCAAACCAAACTCATCGATTGAGACTCCACATCTGCATCTGTGACGCTCACATAATTTGAGTCCAAGACGGATCGTGACTCCAACCTGAGTTCACTCATCATCTAGAAGGGTACCGGTTGATGAAGCGGGCACTGCGTTGAGCCAGGCGCCACCACTCGGCTGTGAAGCAGATAGTAGACAGGCGAGGCGAGACGATATTGATCCAGAGAGAGCTTCAAATTAGTAAAATTGGCCTCGTATTTTATTTTATCCCAGCTTTTTTGTTTTGATGTGTCTAGTGGGATAGAAAGTGAAAAAATAAACTGAATATAATAATATGAAGTGTAAAAGACGGATGAAATAACTAACAAACAAACAGAATTAAAATATAATTTTAAAATCTCGGGAGTTGTAATTTTTTTCAACTTATTTTGTTGCCTCGTTCCATCATCAGGACGATAAAGAAAATTCTCTTTACATGATTTATCAAATAACGTCCACGTGATTCGCACTTTATTTTAACTTTGATGATTGAAATTTAATTCAAAGATACGTTATCATAGCCATTCGTATAGATCTTGTACGACAACAATCGTCTTTTCAGATATATTTTATTCATTGTGTAAATTTCAATTAACGGGACAGAAAATTAGAAACCTAAATGTTTATTCTTGATAAGATATCGACAACATTTTTTTTAATTTCATGCTATTTTGCATACGTGTCATCGCAAAAACAATTGTACACAGAGTCTCTTCACAAAACTGACAAAAATAGAATACGTTTCACGCAGATATTTTTTATTGTACTTAAACCTTCCTAAACAATCGATAATTGTCAATATACAATTAAGTGTTTCTCGATAATTCTGATTTCATGAATTTCGTTAGAGGAAAAATTCTTTCTTTGTGTCTGCGCATTATTTACTGATAATAATTTACTCTTGTTTGAGAACTGTTTGGACGTAATAATACGCACCTTACTGCGTATTATTACGTCCATTTTTCTATCTCATTCGGCCACGACAATATTCACTCAAAGTATTTCGTCTTAATCTTCTATGGAGATTAATACTTGTCCATCAAATTTAGAAATAAGTCTTGCGTGACAATAGATTTAATAAAAAGGCATTGAAATAGAATTTTTGAGCATAAATTACGTTCTTCAAAAATCACGAAAAAAATCAATCTATTTTTTGTAGGAATTTCATTTTAAGGCTCATAATATTTGTTTAGCGATGGATTTGCTGTCTTGGAACCCATCTTGTAAGTTCGCGTTTCTTGAGATAAATAGATCAACATTCTGACGATAGGAGTTAACCGTAACGTTGACATTAGTCATATTCCTCGGGCAATAATTACCCTCATATCACCTCTAATGCCACCCGAATTGCATTTTCATTGAATAAAGTGTTTTTTAATTGTGAGTAAAAGAAAATGGATTTTGCGTCACATTTTTAATGTAACAGACGCAAGACAAACATTCCCTGTTTTTGTTTTAAATCATTTCACCCCAAGCAAGGCAGCAGAACCACTAACACTTAGGGGTTACTGAGTGTGAAGAATATAAGAAAAACATTTTTAAGGGGCGAGAACAATAAAAGAACGGAACTTAAGAGGTCAGAACATACCGATTGACATTGCATTTAAATTTTTTGAAGCTCAAAGTTGACTGGAAAGAAGGAATCCGGAAGAGAGTTCCACAAGCGAGAAGTGCGAGAAAAGAAACTGTCAGCATAGAATTTATATTGAGCCATTCCAACTGTAAAATGATGCGTTCTTGTCACCAATCTAGTACTCCGCTTAAATTCATAGGGTCTATGTACGTCAAAGGAAAGTTCACCAGAACATTTTCCATGAAAGTATTTATAGAAAAGGCATAGGGAAGTCACACTACTGTGATCGGAAAGTGACTGAAGTCTGTATGCCAGGTGAGGGTCAGTAACATTGCAGATTCTTCTTTGGATTTTATACTGGAACTCTAAATATATAGCAGGTGCACCACACCCTATGTGGCAGCAATACTTGAAGCGTGGACGAATGGTAGACTTATAAATATGTAAGATTCTGGCGAGATAAATTGTCCGGCACGAAACATTTAAACAACCTTCCTAGCAGCTGATTTGATATAATCTTTCCACTTCATGTCAGTGGAAGACAGACAGAGTTCTCTCAAGTGATTTACTAGAGAGGAATTTTTTTTTTAGATCAGCTGCCAAACTGAATTTATCGAACCGCTCATATTTATTATTAAGACAGGAATAAGTGGTTGCGTCATCACTAGAGACATTAGAAAGTTGATAGAAAGTTCATTGATGAAAACTAAGAACAACGTAGGTTCGTGTATAGAGCCCTGCTGGGCGCCTGTATTAAATAAAAAAGATCTAGAAGAGTGTCCGTTCAAGACAACTTTCATTTCGTTATTCGATAAGAAAGACTGAATCATTTAAGAAAAGGGACAAAATAATTATGACTATATATCATCAACAGCTATACAAATTGGCACAATGTGGCTAACAGTAAAGCATAATGTGGGTCCAAAGTTGCCTACCGTAAATGTATGCAGGGGATCCTATCCATGAGCAGCAACAATACCTGTTGATCAGAACAGCCCCTTATTACAAGTCAGATGCAGCAACTAGAGAACTACCAAACTGGTATCCTCATAATGAAAAGTTACAGGCACTGATCAGTCAGATCACCAAAAAGTTAAGACAGTTAATTTATAAAGGCCACAGAAAAGGAATGACTGGTAAGCCATATCCTAATCTGGACATAGGAGATAAACCTTTACTCCAGTTCAATAAATATGGAAGCAGTGCTGTCTAGGTAATAGGCGAGCCTATCTAGTTATATTGTTCACAGTACAGGAAGCTGGGTGCTTTTATCGAGACACCATCTCTATGAAGTTTGCAGAATAAGGCTCTAGACCCCTACCAAGCCAAACGGGAATTATTCGATTATTAAAAACTCTCTGGAGATTATCTCAGGATTTGGAATAGCATAAAATTAGATCACGCAATCAAGTTAAAATTAATAAAAGTTTGTCAATAAATATGAAAAGAATACTTATGTATAAAATAAATAAAATAATATAAGATTATTTTGAAATATATATATATATATAACCATTTTGACTATTGTTGTTTAAAAGATTTGATCAATGATAGGCGGTGGAAGAACCCATGTGAAATCACTGGTAAAAAATAAACAAAACAAAATAGTCCTTACAACTAAGTTATATTTAATGAACAAAACAAGATCTATATTTAAAATTTAAATGCTAAGCATTGAGGCATTGATTTTGTTAGAAATTAAAAAGACTCGAATTTACAAACTTTGCTTAACACACACGCAAAAGTGGATCCCCAAAAAACAAAACTTGTGAAATTTCGCACCATGAAGTGAAATGTTTTTCGGCCAAAAGAAGACTAGGAAACATTTAAAAACAAATTTCAAATAATCTTCAATTCTCAGAAACACATTCTTTTACGGATCTTTTCGCGAGCCGACGCGAAGTTTGTTCTTCGTCTAATAGAAATGCCCGAATCATATCCGGGAGTGAATTCCCAAATGACCTTTTCAAGCCCCACAAACAAAATAAAAGTCGGGCAAGTTCGCCTGTCACCAGAGAGAAGGACATGAGCGTATTAACATGTCCCTTGACAAACGTCAAGCAATCGTTATTATTATCTCTACCTTTCTTCCTCGCCTCTTTTATACTTGATAAACGAATGGAACATTTCAAGAATGAGCTAGTAATTCAAAGACATTCCTACACTACGATAACGATCATACATACATACATCCACACATACGTTACTGCCTACGTACACATAAACTCATTCTTACAAGGACTACTACGAATATTTTGAAGACCTTGTATCAACCATAATACATTAATTTTATTTGTAGAGACCTTAATTGATTTATATGATAATAAATTTGTTGTTTACCTTACTATTTGATATTTTTGTTTTATTCCTCTCTTATGGTGGGCTATCTAACTAACAAGTCCAAATCGAACTAATCTGTTTCAACACTCATACACTTCACTATAAATGATAACCCACTATAATATTCGTACACATAGTGTTACGGGAGTTTTTTTTGTTAGTTGAGAGCACTCCGATAGAGGTTTGTGCAGAAAAGTTAGATCGGAGAATATGCAAAGTAAAAAAAAAATAACATAAAGATAAAAAATAAAAACAAAAACAATGTAAGATGAAATTAAGATGGCGGTGAATTCCAAGGCGTGGGATTAATTTCATATATATACATATATATATATATATATATATATATTTGTATATTTAGGCAGCAATCCTTCTTTTATGCAAAATAAAAAATTTGGACAGTTCTTACACACCCTTTGTCCAGCAAAGAAAGCTCTTGTTCGTACGCAAGAAAACTTAAATAAAAAACTTAACCGTAGTACCTTGTCTGTCGTTTTTAATGAAACTTGCATATATATATATATATATATATATATATATATATATATATATATATATATATATATATATATATATATATATATTTAGATACATTTAAACCGGTCAAATTTTATTTCAGAGAACAATAAAATTAAATTTTGTTTGATTAAAATCCTGCTAACATGGAAGTACCCAAGAATCATTTGAGGCACATAATGCTTTATGAGTTCAAGAAAGGAAACTCAGCAGCCGAAGCGGCTAGAAACATTCCCTCAGTTTATGGAGAGGAATGTGTGAATGAAAGAACTTGCAGAAGATGGTTTGCAAAATTCAGAGGTGGAGATTTCACCCTTGAAGATGAAGATCGAACCGGACATCCAGTTGAGTTTGATGAAAAGGTTCTTGAAGCAGCCCTTGAAGAAAATCCTGCTTTATCAGTTGAGGAATTGGCAGTGGTTCTCAGTTCAAACCATACAATTGTTCATCGTCATCTTCAACTACTTGGAAAGGTTCCTAACCTTGGAAAATGGTGCCTCATGAATTGTCTGAAAACAACCTCAAATCCCGTGTTGACATTTGCTCTTCTCTCCATTCTCGCCAACTTGTTTCACCTTTTTTCGATAGACTTGTGACTGGCTACGAAAGATGGATCTTTTATCGAAATGTTAAGCGTCGTAGACAGTGACTTGGTAAAGGGGAAGGATCCCAGCCACAGCCGAGAAGGGAACTTAATGGCCAAAAGGTTCTTCTTTCAATCTGGTGGGATTGCTAAGGAATAATCCACTTTGAATTCTTAGCACCTAATGCAACAATTAATGCTCAAATATACTGTCAGCAATTAGAGCGTTTTAACCAAGCTTTGATGAAAAAAAGACCTGCGCTAGTGAATCGAAAACGGGTGATGTTTCATCAGGACAATGCCCGACCACACACAGCAAGAATGACGTCACAAAAGATCGAAGAACTTGGTTGGGAGAAAATTCCTCATCCACCTTATTCTCTTGACCTTGCTCCTTCAGACTATCATTTGTTTCTTAGCTCATAGAATCATTTGGAAGAAACAGATTTTGTAACACAGGAAGAGGTTAAAACTGACATTTGTGAGTTCTTCGAATCAAAGCCAAAAGAATTTTATACTAATGGAATTAGTAAGCTTGTTAATAGATGGAAGGAATCATAGATAATCAGGGAAAATACATTGTTGATTGAATCTGTAATTAAATGTAACATTTGGTCACTTGTTTTCTTTTTTCAAAATTCGGACAGAACTTATGGGATGACCTGATATATATATATTATGAATCTGAGAAATATGTAGATATATTATTAACTATTATGTTTTAACAATTAAGTTTTGACTTCGTATAAGTTGTGATATCTCTTATTGATTAAAATATCGCCCGGAAATTTAATTTTCTCTTGTCACAACAGATTATATGACACTTATTTTAAGATAGGTATACAAAAAGAGACTCTAAAAGTATAGAGTGAATTAGTAATACTTTCTTTGTCTTATTTGCCCTATCATCGTGAGTGGAACTACTAAATTCTCTTATCTGTAATCGTGTACCGCGATGATCAAGAGACGAAATGACATTATAAATATCTTGAAGCTTTTTATTCTCACTCGACCGGAAGCGTGAATTCCGGGTGTAAAATGCATCACCATGCTGTTGGCGAAGCCGCTTTGTGCAACGTTTTATTGATATTTTAACGTTAATGTTAGCATTCAATATACCAGAAGAAAGGTATCCATAGAGTATCTGTGAAACCGGTTCCTATCATTTCAGCCAATTCCTCACTTTTTAAGAAATATTTTTTTTTTATCTTACCACATCCACGGTAACTACGCAATTTCAAATCTTAACTCCTGCAAAGCAAGGGCGTATTTGTTTAGTTTCTGGGGGTTGAACACATGATTTGCGGTTTCAAGATATATAGAGTCATTTAGTGTGTATCTAACAGGTAAGAGTTGGCATGTGCTTGAAAACGTAAAAAAAACAAACAAAACAAAAAACCAAAAAGAAACAAAAAAATTGTACCATAAAAAGTGAGTAAAAGTTTCAAGTTTGCTTGAAAGGAGTGTCCCCAAGCAATTCGTACTCCGTTTCAAGTTTGCTTGAAAGGAGTGTCCCCAAGCAATGCGTACTCCGTTTCAAGTTTGCTTGAAAGGAGTGTCCCCAAGCAATGCGTACTCCGTTTCAAGTTTGCTTGAAAGGAGTGTCCCCAAGCAATGCGTACTCCGTTTCAAGTTTGCTTGAAAGGAGTGTCCCCAAGCAATGCGTACTCCGTTTCAAGTTTGCTTGAAAGGAGTGTCCCCAAGCAATGCGTACTCCGTTTCAAGTTTGCTTGAAAGGAGTGTCCCCAAGCAATGCGTACTCCGTTTCAAGTTTGCTTGAAAGGAGTGTCCCCAAGCAATGCGTACTCCGTTTCAAGTTTGCTTGAAAGGAGTGTCCCCAAGCAATTCGTACTCCGTTTCAAGATGAAAGTGATACATAAAATGAAAACCTCAGTAAAATAAATAAAAACTTTCTTTCTTTCTTTTTCTTTCTTTCTTTCTGTCCTTCTTTCTTTCTTTCTTTCTTTCTTTCTAATTAGCTGATGACAATAAGAAACGTAAATAATGATAATTATATTAATAAATCAGTCTGCCTGCATAAACCACTGAAAACGAGGAATGATATTGAGAGACTTATGTGGAAGGAAAATTGAAGAAGAATTGTAAACGTTGAGAATTGTGTAGACTCTGCTGTCAAAAGACTTAATGACTATATAAGGCGAAAGTCTAGTACGAAAATGGTATGACTAAGATTTGTACAGAGTTCAATACAATGTTAATAATATGGCAGGTTTTTCTTTGGATTTTACAAGAATCTCTAATATACATCGCAGAAGCATCAGACCAGGTGTGACAACATTATTCAATACAAAAACAAATGACAGACTAATAGAAATATAAGACAGATTTGAGCCAGGTAAATTGTAAAGCATGAGACATTAAACTAATGTTCTTGTCGCAGACTTAAGAATTGATTCTATATAATTGTTCCAATTCATATCAATGGAAAACTTTAGAAAATTTACCTAAATTAATTTTAACATTTCAAATTAAATTAATGCTGACAAATGTCTCCCTTGTGAGGTTCAATACTTAACTGGATGTTTATTGAAGTTTACTCAGTGCCTTTCACATTCAGCCATCATTTTCTATTTGCCTGAGTTCAGATTGATATTTTCTTGTTTTGTTTCCACAAAGATTCTATGTGTTCAAGGAAACCGAAATAAAATATCTTCAATTCTTCAACCTAGAAGAGCTTTGTGGTGACCAGAATGGCAGCAATTGGAGAGAAAGAGTGGATAAGCATCAAACACTGATATGCAGTAAGGTAGGTGAGAATAAACAGAAACAAATCGATCGATAGACAATCAATTGATAAATGACAACCGAAAGAAATAGACAAATAGATTATCGATAAACTATTTGCTAAGAACAAACTGGAACGGCGAGACAGATGGAAATGGCAAGACTTTGATCTTGCAGATTTTATAAGTATATGATTGTTCTGACAGCAAGGGAATTCTTTTCAGTGTTTGGGGGCTTTATCAAAAACATCAGTATGCTCATTAAATTTAGTAAAAAACTAGTCCATATATTTTTATTTAATCATATTGTATGGAACTATTGATGAAAGAAGTAGACATGAAATTTAAAATATTTGCTTCAGTCTGATCGGAAAATGCACGATGTTGTTTTTTCTAAAGACTGGAAAACACTACTTCTCAAGGAATAAGGCTTGTGCTCTGTCACCAGGTTAAACATTTAAAAATTACTACTGGCTTGTTAATGAGTAAAGTTGGGGGAGAATCCGCATAGTAAAAAAAAAAAAGAAACTTTTGAAGTTTTGACATTCTTCGCTGATAAATTGGTACCATTAGAAAAATAGTTTCTACATTCAATTTTATAGATTCTGTTGAAATAGATAATTCTCAACAGTAACTATGAGAGATGGATATAAGACTACTTTGGATGGGCCTGACAGCTGGTTCAGGTTTGGATTATTCATAGATGTTGCCAACTAGCAGAGCTTAAAAGGCAACAGTGCGAGGTGGAGCAATATTCTGAGTTAGTACTGTAATAAGTAAAATTATCGTTTATTCAAATTTGGTGATTATACTAAGGTCAATGCAGAGAATTATTATTATTCATACTCTGCAAAACTGCTTATTACCCGAATTATTGAAAAAAAAAGGTTTCAAAGACACCATATTTGCAGACTGGGTCCCCGTATCTACAGATCTTCTAATAGAAAACGGTTGTTCTATCATTAAAAGATATATTAGAATGGAAAACGATATTCGGGGAAAGATATCCGGGAAGCATTAAAAACTGCTGCAAGCGAAGTTAGATTCTGAAATAGAAGATAAAACTAAATTAATGGCGAAACGAATGATAAAACACATTATGATCAACATTTTTGTTTAATAAGGATAAATATTATAAGTTGAAATTCATAAGATATATTAACCAAATATGTATAATTATATCCTTAACATTTTACCAATATTGGTTGGTTAATATAAATTTTATTGCAAAAACATTGATTTGCAATAAAAAAAAAAATAACATAATATATATACAGCGAGGGGAGACAAATATTCTTACATATGCGAATTTTTAATTTATTGTATTTCCAAATAATAAATGAAAAATACTTTTCATATAATTAACTGTACACATATGCATAATAACTAAATATGCATAAAAACAGAAAAAAATTGATTTAATAGAAATAAATCTAATTTATCCATTTTAATGTGTTAAAAAGTATTCGTACAATGCAAATTTCAAATTTTAAAACATTTAATTTGCTTTAATACTCTAGATTATTCAAGTGGTATATTCTAGAATGTTCCAATAATGTTATCAGTAGTTATTTTTAGCCTGAAGATACAAACGGAACATTCTGTAATTGATATTCGTGCAAGAAGGATATTATCATGGTAAGAGGTAAAGAATTGACAAATTCGCAAGAAAAACTGATTGTTAAGCTTTGGAAATAAGGTAAAAGTTACACGGAAATCTCTGACAACCTGAATATTCCATTTACTACCATTAGTTAATTCATTACAAGGTATAAAATTCAATACTGTTCAAAACCAAATAAGAACGGGTGCTCGACGGAAGATTTCTTCAAGGTCTTCGAGGAAATTGCGTCAAATTAAACAAAATCCAATGATTACTCGTCAAGATTTGCTTTCATCAGGAATCTGTGTCACTAAACGGACAATAAGCAATGGAATTCACTGGAACAATCTAAAATCACGCTACCCTCGGAAAACTCCACTGCTATTGAAACGAGATTCCAGGTTGAAATTCGTTCGTCAACATAAGGATAAGGAAAGATCTTATTGAGAAAGAATATTATGGACAGACTAAACCAAATTTGCGTTCTCTGGACATAATTCTAGAAATCAACTATGGTGGAAAGATGGCGATGCCTTCAAACAAAAGAACAGTTCCAACAGTGAAATTTGGTGGGGGGCAGCATCGTGGTTTGGGGATGTTTTTTCTGCAAAAGGTCCTGGCAACACCAGTAATAGATGGTAGAATGAATTCAACAGCATATCAACATATTTTGGAGGCAAATTTAATGATTTCGGTTGAAAATCCTGAACTTCCTCCTGATTGGATCTTCCAACAAGACATTGATCCTAAATTTACTGAAAAATCTACGAAGAAATGGCTTGCTCAAAAATAATGTAAATGATCCTGTATAATGTAAATATCCTGAAATGACCAAATTAGTCCCCAGGTTTAAACCCAAACGAGAATATGTGGCGTTGTTTGAGAATTCAAATCCAATGGAGAGCTCTAAAAAATATCCCGGATTTGAAGACCATATACGAAGAAGAATAGAACAAAATACCAGCTAAAATTTTCAAATCATTAATTGAGAACTACAAGAGGTTTGTTGCTGCAGAATTGTATAATGGCTATTCTACAATGTATTATATGAAGATTACGTGTTCTTTTTTGTATTGTACGAATACTTTTTCACCCATTAAAATGGATAAATGAAATTTATTTCTACTACATCAATTTTTTCCTGTTTTCTATACATATTCTAGTTATTTTGCATCAATAAACAGTTAATTATATGAAGAATATGTTCATTCATTAGTTAGAAATAAAATAAATTAAAAATACGTATGTGTACGACTATTTGTTTTGTCCCACTGTATATAGATGTGTGCATATGTTTGCATTTATAGATATGCAGAGTGTAATAATGGATACTTGGAGTCTGCTCATGCGCAATTCCCACTAATGTATTCTTTAAAAAGCATCAGTCTATTTCCCCTGGGCTTTATTTTCTGATATTTAGACAAAATATCTTATTTCTGGCGTCTCACGATAACTGACAAAGAGAGATCATAAGCGATTGTACAAGTCTTTTCCCCATAATTACCTTACCACTCTGGCAGTAGTAATAAGAAGTTATATGCATAGTTAATCTTAACATATGTTAATAAGAAGCATGCATGTACTTTGGTAATTTTGTATGTATATATGTCCTGGTACTTTTGTTAGACATTTATGTTCAGTATGATTTATTAGTCGCGAAGACAATGTTCTGCATTTCAGAGAAAAACCGTTCTTTTCAACACAGCGGAAATGATTGTCTGCACAATAAGCAGAAGACAGAATTGACGCGCCAAATATTTATAATCTCCTTCCGGAATTATTCACATCTTCCTGTGCGATTTTCTTGTCTTTTTTTTTTCAGTGTCAAACAACCTTTGGCTTGATGACCCAATCATTTGTCGCTTAAAACCATTCACTTCATATGGGATTTATCGGATGCTTTCGACAGCATAACATTTGCTTCATTCATTGCAAGAAGGAAATATAGAAATAAAGAAAAAGAAACGCTGTTGGGAATTATTCCACAACTCATTTCGTTGTATTTGAAAGCTAGAATTTTCATATCTGTCAAAGACTTATTTTGGACTGAAATAAGGTTGGTATTTACTTGGCTTAGCCAAGTTAGGAATGGGCGCTACACTTTCTTTTGATGGATATTTTCGCGACAATCTGATATTTATATATATATATATATATATATATATATATATATATATATATGTGTGTGTGTGTGTGTGTGTGTGACATAAAAGGCACAAACACTAATATTCCATGGTTATAATTCTATGGTTTTTATTCATCTGTTTTCTTTTTGAATTTGCATCGTGATTACGATTCCAATGTAATAAATTAAAACCATGGAATATTAGTGTTTGAGCCTTTTATATTATATATATATATATATATATATATATATATATATATATATATATATATATATATATATAGATTGAGATTCAAATCCGAGTTTCTGACACAACTCAGACTGTTAATGATGTTGACACTAAAGTCATTTCGATTGTTTTTTTAGTTTTAGAATCAAGTATATCTTTGATAAATGATTATTAATATTTGGTACATAATCTATTATTCTTGCTTGAAATTGGTATTCTCTGTGGTAAAAGTCGGAGTTCAATCTTAGACAAAGGACAGATTGTGATTAGTAATTTTGAGAAGTCAGACATGCAGGCACTTTCAACCTGAAAGACACTTACAATCTTTCTACTTTTATTTCTCCTCTTTATTAGGTTGAGTACATAATTCATCACGGGATTAATGAATAACAAGGAACGTGCAAATTGTTTTAAATACATAGAACAAATTTGATTTCTTTTGAGATAAAACGATGAAAGGGGGGAAATTGAAATACTGGACATACGCTAACACTTGTCTTCAGTTTCATGGGGATACAGATAATCAGAAAATTTCTGCTATTTTTACCGAGTCACCGATATGGAAACGTAACTACAAAAATTGACTTGAGGACAGTAAAGAAAATATCAGCAAAGATGAACGACAAAATGCTCCCTCACTCATGCATAGTAAAAAGAAAAGAAACAAAATAATGATATCGAATTGTGCCATGAGATTATTCTTTTCTAAAGGCAGATAATTTAAATTCTGCTATACCGCTTAAAAGTTTCAACTGAAATAAACATTTAAGATATTTCCAGATTTAGAAATCTCAAAGCAAAAAAAAAAACCCTATTGAAAGAGAGTGACAGACCAAAAGAAGTATATTTCTTTATGATTTTGATTTTGATATAACTAGTAGAGCCACAAAGCTCTTCTCACCTTCCATTTCTGTGCCACCTGGCGCATCCGTTTTGATCTAATGTTGATGAAAGACAAATAGAAAAACACACAAAAGTAATTCTCAATACACTAGATGGACGCGTCTAATTGATGCAATTCCAGACTGCAATTATTTCACAAGTAGACTAACACTAACCCTCAAAGTGAGCGAACCGAGAGTTCATTGTCAATCTTCCTTAATAGCTGTCTGCTATAGAAGCGATAATATTGGATAGCGTTTGTTTGTTGAGAATTCTTATCGACGCTCTTCTCGTGATTCAACAACCGGAAGTGGCGATCGGTAAGGAGAATCTAACAAAATGCTCCTTATCTTCAGTGGCCGTCGGTAAAAGAGCATTGTTAGGCCAGAAACGTACGCATTCGCACTTATTCAAGAATGAATATACACATACACAAACACATAACTGTACATATATATAAACATATATATATATACATATATATATATATATATATATATATATATATGTATATACATATGAATAAAAAGAAAGAACAGTAAGATATATAATCCGGTGTTCTTATTGATATTTTTCATTCTTATTTTTACAAAACAATGCTCAGTTTAAATTTACAGAGCATAAATATTATAAATTAACTGTATTTTAAATCAGTTAATTTATAATATATATATATATATATATATATATATATATATATATATATATATATATATATATATATATATATATGCTCCTGAAAAATTTACTTCGGTTGAGCTCTCTGGGGAGGATGTGTGGGTTTGTAAACAGTGACTATTACGAATTCCGTAAATCGAATCGAGTTCTCTCAGTCACTGTTTGTTTTAAAAAATAAATATGCTTAAATTCACCTTATTCTCTGCCGTGCGCCAATGGCTTCAGGGTAAAATTTCCGACTGACGCGAATTCAGCCGGTTTTTGATTCTAGCCAACGGCAACCGGACGTCTAGCCACACTGATAAGCTGTGATACAGCGAAACAGTCTGTCTGTGGATGACAATATATATATATATATATATATATATATATATATATATATATATATATATATATATATATATATATATATGTATGTATATATATATATGTATGTATATACGCCCATCTGCTTTGTCGTTACGCTTGTTGTTGCAAGTGCTAATGGTCTCTGTTCCATTTTATTTAAAAAGGATATAGAATGTTATTTTCACGGATCCATTGTGGCAACATAATCTTTCAACTTTCATTTTCTCCATTTGGCTACGTTAGAGTTACAAGCATATAAATGGACATCACATGTAGTGTGTTAATATAACGAAAAACTGCGTCACATAAGTTGACACAATGAAAACAGCATACTTATATCCGTTGTGCCCTGACATCTGGTGAGTCGGTGTGAACACCGACTTGGCGGCTCAAAGCAAGGCGATGTGAATTATCAGAATCTATTTAAGTCATGACAGTGGGTTCTGACGGATGGGAAATACCATTTCGGAAATTTGGGGCTATTTAGAATCGAATGATATCAAATACTACATGTATACCGGGAGTGCGTGATGTAAAGCATTAGTACTGACTGTAGACTGCACAGTAATAAACTATGGGTTTTAGTGTTCGTGATCAGTCATCTGCCAGGAATTGTTTGTGGTAACGGACAAGCGATACTGGCTCAAATAACATCCATATTCAATGCTGGATGTACCAGATAAATATCCCATAGATTAATTCAGTGTAATTTAATTTCTATTTTGTTAGGGGTCAAAAGACCCACCAGGATGCCCTTGATAATACCGTATACAGCGCCATATCTGGGCTCAAATGGAACTTGGGAAAATTGGCAACGTGAAGCTTGGTTCGATGATTCACATGCATAATTGTTTTGAGTTGGTCGTATCATCCATATGAGGCAGAGATTTCATTCGGCCATTGAAACCAGTTGGAATCGTGTAGATTGCTGGCAGCTTCACAAATTGTTTAGTATGTGTTGCATCTACTGGTCAGCTTAAACACGTCAGTTACCGGCTACCGCTACGCTGCACGGTTTTGTAACCATTTGACCTCATTTATGGACTCCATGTACCCCAACAACTATGGTGTAATGGTGAACAAGTTTGTCTTCCGAGATTAGTTACGAATGAGTAGTGAGTTCGATCCTCACTGCGTGCTCCGAATTTTCAGCCTTATGCCACATCTAAGTGACGCTTAAAAAATCACCATATGCCTTCGGTGCAAAAATTGTTTATTTGAGCTACTGTTGCCTGTCAATAAAGTTGAACCCGTCTGGTAATTCTCGACCTCTTTCAATAACAAGGGATTTTTACCTACAGAATTGCTGCTCACTGGAATTTTTCTGACCATTCTCCAGGAAACCCTAGAGAGTTTGTGGAAATTCTAGTAGATCAGCAGTTTTTGAAATACTGCCGATTTGGTACCAACGACTATATCATGTTCCCAGTCACATAAAATTCATTTCTTTTACATATCAGTGAATGAAATGGAAGTCTGCAGGTCATTATGGACATGTTTAAATGTCTATATCCATTAAACTGCTATTACAGCATTGGCCGAGTAGAAATTTGCGTAAAAGTGTAACCCACTGACATTGACCCGTCTAGCAACAGACTTTTCATTTCTCAATTCATGCACTACACTCACCCAGCTGCGAGATCTCTCTCCTCTTCTTTTTCTTTCTCTCAGTCGCTAGGTTCGCTAGCTTTGTTGAGCAATCCTTATGATTTATTCGATTTTATTTGCCTTCCTGGGTTGGGACCAGTGTAGCGTCTCGATAGGGTCGATTTGACTTTCCCCAAATCCTCAATAATGAGATTGACGGCGAAGTCTAGTGTGAACCCTTTATATACGTTGTGTACCATGGAGATGATAGCATAATTCTATTTCTTTCTCTCATTCCTCATACACATTTCTATTTCTCTCATTTGTCTCCCCCTCTTCTTAACAATTCCATATCTCTTTCTTTTAAGGAAACGCTCTACGCATTTCTATGTTTTTGTTTATCTTTCTCGCACTCTGTATATTCTCCTATAGAAATACACAAGCATTAGTAGCAATCTCTTTCTAATCTTTTCTTCCTAAAGTATTTACCGTCTCTCTATTTTTCTCTTAAGCTTCAACAACTTTCATTTCATAAAGCGTGTCACGGACCTCTATAATTACGCAAGTTCAACGAAAAATATTTATTGTCCGAAGGGCAAAATGTCATTGTCGTGGACACCGGCAGAAAATGTCGATACATCAAAGCCCGGTGACCCTGCTGACATTTATAGCATTGCAATACGACATTTACTGGTGCAGTTAATGGATGAAACCCAACAACCTAGATGGTAGGATTTTTCCGAATTGGATGTTAATCCGCATTTGTTGTTTTTCAAATCTGAAACAATTGTCCACTTTCCATCCTATTTTATTATTCCGTCTTTGGTATGAAGATAAACTACATCCACGTCTAGGGTAAGACGATAAACTACGTCTAACAGCAAGGCCTTTGATCAGGAGGCTGTGAGGAGCGTGGAACCGCCTCTTAATTGCTGGTGTTCCCAGGTCCACCTTGACCGGGGGGTGGTAGCACCTGTCATAGTCCCAGCTATGTGCAAATAGTTACCTTTTTAACACCAGCAATACATTATTTGGAACAAATATTACCAACAATACATTTTGGAAGAAAAAATTATTAGCAATACATTATTACCAGCAGTACATCTTTGAAAAGAAATATTACCAGGAATACATTTAAAAAAATATTACCAACAATACATTTTTGGATAAAAATATTACCAGCAATAAAAACCTTGTTGGCATGAAATAACCCATTGAGGTGTTGATATGTCGTAAAAGAAACCAAACGAAAAATAATTGAATGTGTAAAAGAGTGTACATTTTTATACTGACATGCCAAATGTCATACGTTTAGCGTCAGTTATCTTTCAGTATTACTTCTACCCGGCGAAATGCAGTTATTTGTTATGAAATCGTTTCACAAGTGGTGGGATACGTCTGGTGGATCTATGTTTTCACAAAAGCTGTCTCGAGCAAATGTATTGGCTACAACATTCCTCAGAAGATTCCATAATTCTCCTGAAGCAAATTCTGAGTACATTATCCATAATTCATCGTTGTTGGGGTACATGGAGTCAATAAATGAGGTCAAATGTTTACAAAACCGTGCAGCTTAGCGGTAACCGGTAAATGACGTGTTTAGGCTGACCAGGGGTGGTAGTACCTGTTAGTCCCCCTGCTATGGGCAAATAGTTAACCCCAAATCTGAGACAAAAAGCATTATGAAAGTGTAAAAATAGGTTTAAATACCATAAAAACCTTGTAAAAATTATCACCAGAAATAAAATAAAAAATTATTAACAGCATTATATTTTTCAAAATAATATTACCAGCTATACATTTTTTAGGAAAAGTAATACCAGAAATAGATTTTTGACAATACAAAATATTACCAGGAAAAAAGTTGTCGGCATTAAATGACCCATTGAGGTTGATATACCGTAAAACAAATAAACCAAACCTATTTTATTATTAAGGCTCAGCAGTAAGAAGCCTGTGATGGTTGACGATAGAACACAGATAAAGGCAAGGAACTGAATTCAAACTCATTTAAAGTACATTTTTTTAAGTTTATATAAGCAACGATGCTGAAAGTTGAAACAAACATCCATCTTATTTTATTTTCAGTGTCAATGGAAGCAGAATTGGGCTGTCCAATTAGGTCGGCTTCTAAATAAAAAAAAGAAGAATCGTTTATAAAACGGTGGCTGTTACTACTTATCGATAATGTAACGAAATGAAGAAAAAGTTTAAATTCAAAAATACTTTAATTTAAAACAAATTTATGCTGGGAGGAAGAATGTCAGATTTTTAAAAAATAGTTGAAAAGCTATGAAGTATTTACAGCGCTTAAATTTAATATAGGGAAAAAAAAGCAAGCTGAAATAATATGCGGAATAAAAGATGATACTGACGAAATAAATAGGAAGATTAAAATAATAGACAGACTATAAAATAATAAATAGTTTATAATGAGAATAATAAACGATAGACTGTAAGGATAAAATAGACTAATAAAATGAATAAATAAACTAAATGGGCATCACTTAGAGATTACAGAGAAGCAAACAATAAACATAACAAAAGATTACGGTAAAGACACGAATAAAAAAAAAAACAGGCATGCAAAAGAAAAAAAAAACAGAATAAATGACTAGTGAATAAATACAATGATTTAAAAAATTATCTCTCTATATTAGGTCATCCCATAAGTTCTGTCCGAATTTTAACTTCCTGTTAAAATGAATGAAATTTAAAGAGTATTTTATAATGTCTAATGGAGCTGAACATTATTTTTATGTTTAGATGCATTTAAACTGATCAAATTTTATTTCAGAGAATAACATTTTGTTTGATTAAAACCCTGCTAACATGGAAGTACCCAAGAATCATTTGAGGCACATTATGCTTTATGAGTTCAAGAAAGGAAACTCAGCAGCTGAAGCGGCTAGAAACATTCACTCAGTTTATGGAGAGGAATGTGTGAATGAAAGAACTTGCAGAGGATGTTTTGCAAAATTCAGAGGTGGAGATTTCACCTTTGAAGATGAAGATCGAACCGGACGTCCAGTTGAGTTTGATGAAAAGGTTCTTGAAGCAGCCCTTGAAGAAAATCCTGCTTTATCAGTTGAGAAATTGGCAGTGGTTCTCAGTTCAACCATACAACTGTTCATCGTCATCTTCAACAACTTGGAAAAGTTCCTAAACTTGGAAAATGGGTGCCTCATGTATTGTCTGAAAACAACCTCAAATCCCGAGTTGACATCTGCTCTTCTCTCCATTCTCGCCAACTTGTTTCACCTTTTTTGGATAGACTTGTGACTGGCGACGAAAAATGGATCTTTTATCGAAATGTTAAGCGTCGTAGACAGTGGCTTGGTAAAGGGGAAGGACCAAAGCCGAGAAGGGAAATTCATGGGCAATAGATTCTTCTTTCAATCTGGTGGGGTGCCAAGGAATAGTCCACTTTGAATTCTTACCACCTAATGCAACAATTAATGCTCAAATGTACTGTCAGCAATTAGAGAGTTGGAACCAAGCTTTGAGCAAAAGAAGACCTGCTCTAGTGAATCGAAAATGGGTGATGTTTCATCAGGACAATGTGGAACCACACACAGCAAGAATCGCGTTACAAAAGATCGAAGAAATTGGTTGGGAGAAAATTCCTCATCCACCTTATTCTCCCGACCTAGCTCCTTCAGACTACCATTTGTTTCGTAGCTTACAGAATCAATTGGAAGAAACTGCTTTTGTAACACATGAAGAGGTTAAAACTGGCATTTGTGAGTTCTTCGAATCAAAGGCAAAAGCATTTTACAGTAATGGAATTAGTAAGCTTGTTAATAGATGGAAGGAAGTCATAGATAATCAGGGAAAATACATTGTTGATTGAATCTGTAATTAAATGTAACATCTGGTCACTTGTATTCAAATGGGATGACCTGATATAAAACAGAGCATGTGTCTGTCTGTCTGTCTGTGTGATACCTTTTCATTCGAGATCCATCCAATCGATTTTGACGAAACTTGGCACATACAGTGTACAATATAAGAGATAGGTTCTTAGGATAAAAAATCTTACATTAAAAAATAATCAATATTCGATAAAGCCGATCAATAATCGATAAATTCAACTTTTTCCCCCGATTTCATTCAAACTAGGTATGTAGGTTACATCATGACATGACGAGCTCAACGATACGTCATTTTTAGTTCTACGCCACTGCGTTTAGCGAAAAACTGCGAAACATTAAAAATCGATTTTCAACACAAATCGATTTTAACACAAATTTTAAACTAAAAACTCCCTCAATTTTCAATCAAACTAATAGAAACTTTACTCAATTGTAGTCAACTGTTTAACAGTCATTTAATTTGATAATTGAGTCCACCCATATAGTGAAAACCCGCGTAAATAGTGAAACATGGCGATTTTTACTGGTTTCTTTCTTATTTAATTTTTGTTGATCTTTCAACAAGTTTTCATCAAAATTAACAGTTGCTTTATAAATGTATCCTCTTTTACATCCCTGGTAGCACATTGACAAATTTAATTTCAATAACTCAAAAAAAATTGTGGTGTGAAGTGGGTTATCATGTTTCCTGTTTTACCGCTTCATGTCCTCGGTTAATTTCGATTGAATAAATACAGACTACTTCTGTTATATTAGTAACTGCATTAATTCAATTTTTTTATGAAGCATTTTAAAGTAATAGAAGATAGACTCTGTTACATCTAAATATGATGTTGTTTTTGCTCCATTCTAATTGAACGCTTTTTTGATCGACCAGCTGGATATGTCTGCTAGTGTAGACTAAAAGATTAAAAAGATTAAAAAGATAAAGGGACTAAAAGATAGGCTTAATGATTAGACTGAAAAGATGAGATAAATATAGACACGTAAAGGAAAAATATACATATCAAAAGATTATAGAGACTGGGAAACTAATACACTAAAAGAATAGAAATACTAAAAAAATTGCATTTAATATAAATGCACAATAATCGATTATAGCGTATAAAACACTATCTTCACTAATTGAATACAGATGTATGCAATGAATATTAGAGGGGGATGGTGAAAATTTCTCGGTTCGATCAATTTCCCAAAATTTGATCAATGACAAAACAGCGGAATATTCTTTTGAAAATATTTCTTCATCGTGCCTCGGGAAATTATTCCATGCTAATGGAGATGAACATGTTTGTAGAGGAAAAAAATTAATGCATTTTTTTCAATGTAAAACAGATCTGTCACTAGTGAACGACAATTTCCCGCCAAAGGCGGAGGTAAAGAATGCCATGTTGTATGTTTTTGTTGAGACTTAATTGACTTATATTTAATGATCAATTAGAAATTAAAATAATAATTTTCATTCTTACTGATGAAATCATAAGAATTAGAATACTTTTGAGGTTTCGAACTAAAAATAAAAATAATAACAGAAATACAAATAATGAAACAAATGTTTATCGCTTTTTATCTCTTCATAAATGATGAAGCGATTCTCTTCCCGACATTGTTGTAGAAATAACAAAATGGAATCATCCGACGGAGAAAAAGTCTGGGGAGTGAGATGGATGAAGAGAAATATTTATATTCACTTCTAAAAGCTTTTCTTGTATTCGTTTTTTGCGTTATCTTGCAAGAGGAAAGCATTGTTCTGATGAATCAGTACAGCTCTCTTTTTTCATGTATCATGCTTGCAATTGAGACATTTCATTGCAATACAACACTTTACTCATGGTTTAATTTTTTTTTCTTATTAATTGGGTAAAAAGAAACCTTATTCATTTTAACGCCCCAAAACTAAACTTCTATCCATGACTCATTTAAGAGATCATTTTCTGCCTTCCATCCGCATGGCTGATGCTAACCTCCAGGAAAGTGACTCGTTGCGACTTCTTGGGCTAATAATTTCAGTTGACATGAAGTAGAAAGATTATATTGAATCCATTGCTAGGTCAGCTGATAAGAAAGTCGGTTCCCTGTGTCGAGCGAGAGAATTTTTCTATCCAGAATCTATGTTACATATCTATAAGTCTACCATATGTTGATGCTTAGAATATTACTGCTAGATATGGTCCGGTGCTTCTGCTGTTGAACATGAACTCCTTGATAAAATCCTAAGAAGAATCAGCAATATTATCGGTCCTGATCTGGCGGACCGGCTTCAGTCATTTCATGGTAATTGTTCAGCTGAGCTCTTTGATATGGTACATAGCACTTGACGGGCGTCATCAATTTACTGTTTAGTTGTCTCGGTGTAACTGTAAATTTAATGCGAGCAGATTATTTTCTCTATCTTCTCGCTTGTGGAACTGACTTCCGGAAACACGATTTGCAGACGTCACTATCTTCAAAAATGTACATTCAATGTCAATCGATATCTAAAGTCCTCCCGATTAATCTTTTGTTCCCGCCCATTAGTAATGTTTTGTTTTTAATTCTTGCACACCAAGTAATTCCTTGTGTTTTAGTGGCTTTAGTGCATTGGATGGTGTGAAAGCGATTAAAAAAAGAAATAAGCATAGTATATTTTGCGTCGTAATTAACCATTAATGCTTTCGGTGAATATTATTAGAATAAAGTATCTGCTTTTCGTCACTGGTGGCGATCCTTTCTCAAACGAATATTATTAGAATTAAATATCTGCTTTTCGTCACAGGTGGTGATCCTTTCCATAATGAATATTATAAGAAAAAAGTATCACCTTGTCGACACTGGCGGTGATCCTTTCCTAAAAGAATATTATTAGAATAAAGTATCTGTTTTTCGTCACAGGTGGCGATCCTTTCCCAAACGAATATTATTAGAATTAAATATCTGCTTTTCGTCACAGGTGGTGATCCTTTCCATAATGAATATTATAAGAAAAAAGTATCACCTTGTCGACACTGGCGGTGATCCTTTCCTAAAAGAATATTATTAGAATAAAGTCTCTGTTTTTCGTCACAGGTGGCGATCCTTTCCCAAACGAATATTATTAGAATTAAATATCTGCTTTTCGTCACTGGTGGTGATCCTTTCCATAATGAATATTATTAGAACAAAGTATCTGTTGTTCGTCACTGGTGGCGATTCCTTCCCAAATGAATATTATTAGAATAAAGTATCTGCTTTTCGTAACAGGTGGTGATCTTTTCCAAAATTAATAATATTATAAAGAGGTATCTGATTTTATCACTGGTGGTGACCTTTCCCAAATGAACATTATTAGAATTAAGTATCTGCTTTTCGTCACTGATGGCGATCTTTTCCAAAATGAATATTATTATAACTTCGTATCTGTTTTTCTTCACTGTAGGCGATACATTCCGAAATGAATATCATTACAATTAATATCTGCTTTTCGTCATTGGTGGCGATCATTTGCCAAATGAATATTATTAGAATTAAGTATCTGCTTTTCTTCAATGGTGGTGACACTTTCCCAAATGAATATTATTAGAATTAAGTATCTGCTTTTCGTCACGGGTGGCGATCCTTTCCAAAATTAATATTATTAGAATTAAATACCTGCTTTTCGTCACTGGTGGTAATCCTTTCCCAAATGAATATTATTAGAACAAAGGATCTGCTTTTCGTCACTGGTTGCGATCCTTTCGCAAATTAATATTATTAGAAGAAAGTATCTTCTTTTCGTGACTTGTGGTGATCCTTTCCTAAATGAATAGCTAATATGTCTTGTTTTTGCTGACATTCTGATTAACTTGAGAACTAGTCATATCATGTATGACCCACTGGCCAACATTTGAAAATTTAACGCGTTAATCAATGTGGATTTTGTTTTATGGAATGTATTGATCTTTTTCAATTGCAGTTAGGAGAAAACAAGTATCGATTGAAGTCAGTCGTCTACAACGAGGGGAATTTTTGAGAGACCAATTCTTCGTAAACCAATGCTTGCATTTCCTGACACTTCAGACTTAATTTCCATTAACCATGCAAATATTTATTTCTTCTGGAACTTAAGAATCATTTTGTGAACAATCTTTGCATGTAGTGTCTTAAATGGAGCACTTTTGCACTCATTTGTTTGTGACTCATATCAATTTATAAATCATTCACCATTAAATATTTCAGAAATGAAACAGAAATGATAGCAAAATCAATGACAGGACAAAGCCCAAAAGTATTTGCTATGTCACCCCTACTTGATTTTCTCGCAACAAACCAAAGTTATTTGTAGTCTACATATTTTTTTTTAAGCTTATCACCCCAAGCAAGGCTGGAACCCACTAGCACGCAAGGGGTTACAGAAGGTTTGGAGGAAGAGCAGATAGGAATGAAAGGTGAAAGGATGTGGAGAAGGGAAGTGGATAGATCAAGGCAACTGGAGATGTCGATTGACGTTACAATTAAATAGTTGGAGATTGTATTTGTCAGGGAAACAGGAATAAGAAATGGAGTTCCACAGGCGGGATGTGCGAGACATGAAGCTATTGGTGTAGATGAGACGTCTACATCTAACAGTTTCAACGGTGAATGGGGTGGGAACGGGATGCCAGCCTCGTAGGACGTTTAAATTCATGAGGTATAGGAATCAGCGAAAGCAGCTCCCCGGAGCAATTACCGTGAAAGTATTTATGAAAAAGACAGAGCTAGGCAACGTCGCGCCTGTGAGAGAGCGCCTGCAGACGAGATGACAGATCAGGGCCAATTACATTGCATATCCGTCTCTGGATCTTATCAAGAACCCTGAGGCAAACAGCAGGGGCTCCAGACCATATATGGCAGCAATACTCCATGCAAGGGCGAATGGCCGATTTATAGATTTGGAGGATCGATTCCGGGGAGAAAAATTTCCTTGCTCGGCACAGAGAGCCAACTTTCCTTGCGGTGGCTGATGCAATTGACTCGATGTATTTGTTCCATCTTAGATAAAATTGGGAGTATTTTGATAGATCACAACGAGATGTAATTATTTTTATTCAACTTTTCGCGCAACCAAACATTCTGAATAAAAATAGACGCTATATAAAAAGATTTATTTTTATTACGAAACTAAAAACTTAATTATTCGCTATTATTGCTTAAGTAATGATCGATGTTTCAGATTCCAAAAGTTAAGAAAGAATCTTAGACAAGATTGCAAGATATAAAAGATATCTTTATCAAAATGCGTAGACGTGTTTTGCAGAAATTTTTCAATCGAATATAATTTTTGCAAAAATTACAAGTAATGTGTTCGTTGAAACTATGTTTTAGAACATTTATTCTTTCAGACTATTTTTGATATTAAGAACAATATGTGTCGGCATATTTTGGCATAACTTATCTCTATCTATCTATCTATCTATCTATCTATCTATCTATCTGAATCTGTTTATTCCTATCTAATTCTGTTTATTTCTAATTTTGTTTATTTCTATGTAATTTTGTTTCTTTCTTTCTCTCTCTCTCTCTCTCTATCTCTATCTATCTCTGTCTAATCCTTTCTGTCTGTCTGTCTGTCTGCCTATCTATCTATCTATCTATCTATCTAATTTTGTTTAATCCAAACTATCTATCTATCTATCTATCTATCTATCTATCTATCTATCTATCTATCTATGTTTAATCCAATCTATCTATCTATCTATCTATCTATCTAATTTCACGCAAATATGTAAATATACTTTCTCTCATGTAAATATACTAATTCTCTTGCGTGTACATTAGGACACATAAATATATGTATATTCTTACACACAAACATATGCATCCAAACGCATACGCATATCCACCATCCCGAAAACTAATATATTAACATGTGTCTATGCGTGCCCAAAACTACCCACATCCACAAAGGTGTATATCTAGAGACTGTCATGAATACATCTGCATGCATACGAAAGTAACTCACACATACAAGCATCTTCAAACACTCACCTGATATATATATATATATATATATATATATCGATATACACATTACAAACATCTACACGAATGCATAAATCGTATCTACAGTGCATATATATATATATATATATATATATATATATATATATATATATATATATATCCGTATTTGCAATCTAGACGTAGCCCCACTCCGATGTCTATGCAGCCAATCATGAAAGACGTTAACGCTCAAGCCCTAGATTCGCTTTGTGCATTGAACCTCTGTAAGTCACGCAGAACTTGAAAGAAATTGTCGCTATGATCAGAAGCACTTAAGAATTTATTCGATTCCCTCTGTTTAGAATTTCGTCTTAAAAGCTATGAGCGCGTCAAGGACAAGAGCACAAGAGAAAATTCTAAAGTCCTTCCAGTCAGGAATTACATCGATTAACCGCTAATCTGTTCTGCTTGATATTCCTGCTATGATCTTCAGCCAAGTCGCACTGACTCGACGTTTGTGAACGCAAGCCAAGTTTTGTGTCAAAAATTGTGGATGAAATGTGAAATGTAACCATTCGTCCAAGAATATGTCTTATTACTCCCAAACACACGCAGGCACGCGCGTTTCGATTGTAGTTTTATCTATATCAATTTCTTTATGAGGAATATCCAAGAACTTAGGTACAAATATTTACTACCCTAATTCCCCATTTATAATACGCATTCTTTTCTGAAAAAAAAAAATTATGGATGTGTATTATGCGCAGCTATAAAAAAATGCCGTTTCATAGGTCGATTTCATTTGAGAAATGAATACTCACCATAAAGGTACGACAATTTGACTCTAACTTTCGGCGATTGCGACCCCACAGGGATGTCAAATACAATCATATAAGCCTAACAATACTTACTAATGCAAAATAAAATAAGAAATTATCATAAAACTAAATTAGAATAATATTATTATTCTATGTTTAAAACCATTTTTTGTGAAAAACTACATACAGATCCGGTAGACTGCACATTTTATCGAACAAAAACAGGTTAATGAGTCTGCGCAGTAGGCACAATATAGGTATTTCCGTTTACTTTTAGAATCGTGATGATCGGAAATTTTGATAAATATCTTCAATTACAGATTGAATAAGAGAAAGAATACGCTGGCTGTAATGAAATTGTGAGGTACAAGTTATAGTTTAATTACCCCTTAACTTTAACGCCTCGAAAACAAAACTGTTCTCTATTAACCACCACAGGGATCCATCCCTGCATCCCATTAGAATGTCTGAAGACCAACTTCTTGAGAGCTCCTCTCTGCGGCTGCTCGATCTCACGCAGTCCGCTGATCTGAGATGGAACAAATACATCGAGTCAATTGCATCATCTACCGCAAGGAAAGTTGGCTCCCTGCGCCGAGACAGGACATTTTTCTCCCCGGAATAGATCCTCCAAATCTATAAATCGACCATTCGCCCTTGCATGGAGTATTGCTGCCATATATGTTCTGGAGCCCCTGCTGTTTGCCTCAGGATTCTTGATAAGATCCAGAGACGGATATGCAATGTAATTGGTCCTGATCTGTCATCTCGTCTGCAGTCGCTCTCTCACAGACGCGACGTTGCCTATCTCTGTCTTTTTTACAAATACTTTCACGGTAATTGCTCTGATGAGCTGCTTTCGCTGGTTCCTAGGCCTCATGAATTTAAACGTCCTACGAGGCTGGCATCCCGTTCCCACCCCATTCACCGTTGAAACTGTTAGATGTAGACGTCTCTTCTACTCCAACAGCTTCATGTCTCGCACATCTCGCCTGTGGAACTCCCTTCCTTATTCCTGTTTACCTGACAAATACAATCTCCAACTATTTAAGTGTAACGTCAATCGACATCTCCGCTTGCCTTGATCTATCCACTTCCCTTCTCCACATCTTTTCACCTTTCATTCCTATCTGCTCTCGCTTCAAATCTTCTGTAACCCCATTGCCTTGATCGATCCACTATCTTTCTCCACATCCTCTCCTTTACCCCTCCTACTTGCTCTTCCTCCAAACCTTCTGTAACCCCTTGCGTGCTAGTGGCTTCCAGCCTTGCTTGGGCTGATAAGCTTTAAAAAAGAACAACAACAAAACAAACAAGGGGTGCATATTATGCATGAGTAAAAACATTTTCCCACAATTTCAGTGGTGAGTTTTGTACATGGGGAATTACAGTAATCGAACATAATTATCACTATACCAATAAGATATTGTGTACATTTTACCAGAACTACTCTAATACGTTTCTATGTGGTCACCATCAAGAATGAAGCAAATGTCCCATTGCTACACGAATGCATAAATTACCAAGTTATATCTGTGGTTCGTAAAAAAGAGCTTATATCCCGAACCATATATTGCATTTGTTTTTAACGTATTTGGAAAGATATTAAACGCATTTTTGTTTGCTTCAATGCTGCTCATGTCAAAGATATTCACCATGAATATTTCAAATTCGGTGAAGTCAGTACTTATTTTTTCTAGAATTCTGTACCCCAAAGTTAGAGTAGGGTATTACACACGTGAGTATATTCTACAAGATTATTTACGGGATGTTTAGCAATGTTTTACTTGGTTCGTTGAGATAATTGAGTATTTTCCTCCAGTACCTGTTGACAAATTTCGCGTCAGAATTTGGAATGTTGATTTTCACACCTCTCTCTGAAAAGCAAGTATCTCTCTTCTTTTATGAAAATTGGCGCTGCATCATTTTATGCCTCTTATGAGTCAGTACAATTATATTCTGTAAAAATGTGCCATATCTACATTGTATAAATATTTCTCTATCTTAAACTTCTCATATATATCTTTCTACAATAAAAACGCGGAAAATTTATTACCACTGCTTTATTTTTCAGGAATAATTGACCTCGAATAACCTTGAGTAAATTTCTGGAATATTCATGACCCTGAATAATCATTCGATTCACGGGTAATTACTTAAGTCTGATTGGTTCTTTTATGATTGATTAATTGTTGCGCGATCTTGTGATTCGTCATTTAAAGGTTATTTGCAGAGAACTTTCGGCTTTTGTTTTGACCTTCTCGTGTGGCTAAACAATTTACTGATGTAGAGCATCAAGTTATCGTAATTTTCATAGAAAATCTGACAGAATATGCAGAAATTCTTGCTAAATTTTTCAGTCACTTTAGTTGTCACCAGTTTTCAACAGTTGTCTGACGTCTTTCTAAATTAACCGTTCTTTTTTTACTGTACAACCCGTAGTTGTCAGGCCCTACTGATAGATCATATGACACTTTAAAAAAATATATCTTTCGTGAGTCACGTGTACAAATTCATTCATTGTTATGAGAAAATAACAAAGAAGTGTTATTTATTATGTTATTTCGTTGCGTTATTTGATTGCGTTTGTCGATGCCGGGGTCTTGCTATGTCAAAATAAATGGCAATTTGATTATATTTGATATGTTTCATTATCGATTAGGTTCATCTACTGTACATATGAAAACTCGGTCGAAGAACATCTGAGTTACAGTTCTGTATTTCTTCTGTAGTTGATTGAAGAAAACAAAAAGAAATAAACAAAAACGAAAACAAACAAGTTTAAATTTCGGTCAAATTATTTCTTTTATTTGACAGAAAGAGTCACGAATGACTTGAATAGAATCATATTCATTTAAATCACAAAATATTTTTCGCGAATATCCCCCAAAGACGTTTGACAGAAATTAATTTTATCTATATGAAACGAATTCATTTTGGTTAACATTGTACGTATATATATATATATATATATATATATATATATATATATATATATATATATATATATATATATATATATATATATATATATATATATATATATATATATATATATATATATATAGTTAAATTCCGAGATCAACTCTCTGGACAAGACAGATTGGTATAAAATGACATTGGAAAAATCTTAGAAACGCGGCGGCAAAATCTAAGATTTTTCCAATTGTCATTTTATACCATATATATATATATATATATATATATATATATATATATATATATGGTCATACATATGAATTTACTTAGTTATTATAATGATTTTAAGCTTGTCTTTGGCGACAACAGACTACACCTTTTATGCTTGTAAAATTCATGATAAACTGGAGGCAAATTGTTTTTCGCTTGGAAATTACGTCCTGTCTATTTCAGAATTTCTTTGTCATCGGCGCCCTTCTTTCAGTGCACTTGCCAGTTACAACTGTAAAGTCCATAGATGTCAAAATGATGCAACAGTATTTCTGTGATATGAGATATTAGTGATCTTCAATAGTCAATCATTGGCAGTATATTTTAAACAGAATTGGTGAATAGTTATTACTGTGGAAGCAAGACATAAAATCTCTTTTGGGGACTACGACTTCGAAATGTATTGGGGGTATCATTAGAAGCACGGTATTGTTATAATCTTTGTGTCTTTAACATAGAGAACTAAGAAGGAAATGTCACGCTAACAGGCGGTGGGACATGATTCATATCTATATTCAGTGCATGGCAAAAAAAAACAGTTTTACTCCGATTGTGAATTGTGCTTCCCAAATTGTCAGGTATCAATTTGTGCTTTGTAACTGGATAATAAATAGGAAGAATTCGAAGGATTTTATTCAGAGTTTTCCAAAAAGACTGCTTTTCGATCTGATTGCATTTGAAAGAGGCGAAAAAGAAACGGTAAAAATGCATTATTAAAAAAAAAAAATACGAGAAAATAGGCGGTCGGCTGAAGTGGAAATGGTTAAAGTTGTGTGGAATAAACGCCTTTTACATTGGCAAAAGCAGAAGGAGATTAAATGAATAAATCTTGGAAAACAGAAAATATGAACGCTTTTTGCTATCATGTAAACACGTCAAATAAAATGGAGGCAAAAATAATTACCAAGAAATAAAGGATTTTGTTTGATCAAACTAAAAAGATTATAAAAGATGGTGAACATTGAAACGTACATTCAGCACGAGAAAAAAAGAAGCATTTGTGGAATATAGTAATTCCGGAAAATAAAGTTGGGATGAATACAAATCGCTTCAGTTTGTTCGCCAGGAATATTAGCCTTTTTGTTCGAAAAAGAAGAAGGAAATGGAAAGAGAATATCATGAAACAGAGGAAAGGTTAAACGGAATGAGGTAAAATCGAAGATAAACAAAAATGATTGAATGAAAAATCAAAACGAAATATATAAAGGAACGGAAAAATACAGAAAGGAGGAAAAAGAAAAAAGAGAATTAGAATAATAATTTATGGATTAAAAAGATGGTGATGACAAAATAACTTGTAATAAAATGGATTAGTTAAAAAGAAATATAGGAACACCAGAAGTGAGTGCGCAGAAAATAAAATAGGAAAGAAAAGAAGAAAACCGGAAGTAAAAAAGGAAAATGAAGTAGGAAAGTAGGAATAGCACAAAGAAAACAAAACAAATCTTATGAATTAAAAATGGCAAAAACAATTTCTTATTTCGCAATGTAAGATAGAATGAATGTGACAATCTTTACCATAAATACTGATAGACAAAGTTATTCCATATTTTGTATGTAAGTCAATTTAATGAAGAGTTATAACGATTATTGGTCACCATGTTTTATAGCAGGAATCTTATCATTATCATTAAAAAGAACCATTTTTTTTAGATAGTTTCGAATGTATTATTGTCTGTTGTCCTCATCTTTTTTGCCATATTCACAATGTTTCGGCTGATATACGCTCCGGTTTTCATCAGATGATTGGAATTTCGGAGAGAGAAAGAGAGAGAGAGAGAGAGAGAGAGAGAGAGAGAATCTAATCGAATATGTTATTTGGTTAACTTACCTAGTAAGATAAGCAAGTCAACGAAACATACCTTCGAATCTGAAAATTTGATGGTTATTTTGGAAAGATGTTTGGAAGGAATAAATGTGTGGTAAAATGATTTTTATCAGTAAGCGAATCTTTAACCCAATATATTTATTCGTATCTAGTTTATTTATCTGCAGTGTGTGGGAAGGCGCCAACTGTAGAACGAATGTTAACAAGCTAATTTCCCAGACTTGCATAAGCGAACGTAGTAAATTCCATTCTTAAAGTCTATTCGGGTTTGTGGTTTTGTGCAAATCCTAGTTGAATTTAACAAACGTCACATTTACAGGGTTTTCCACATATGACTTCAATGTTCTTATACCCCGACCCAGCTAATTCAACCAAAGATAAGCCTTCTGCGAGACCTGAAATAATCCGTGTTTTGTCTGGAATTGTCAGACGTCGTTTCAGTGACATTTTGTACACCTGCAATAAAGTGTGACACAGCTAAAAACAATTTAAAATATATAACTTAACAAAACGTTTTATGTAGCTTATCAATACGATTAAAATTTTCACTGCATACGTACCTACTTAGAATCTTTCTGTGTTCGATGTTTCACTTCTGTACAATGTTTAAGATTCAAAATATCAACAAAAATGTGACCTGCAATAAAACATGATACACAGTTTATATATACATGTTATGGGTCCTTACCTATAAGTACAGAATGAACTGTTCCTAACACTATGTATACTACGCCTCTCAAGAGAGAGGGACGAATCGAGTCGAGCGGATAGTAGTTCACTCCAAAGCAGACTGACAGTCACACTAACACCTTCTGCATCTTGTATTATTATTCCGTGTAATATATCTTCGTTATTTCTACTCTTGTGTTCGTTTTGTTCTTCCTTGGTCCTAATATGGACCATAACAATACAAAATCCCAAAGTTTGAGTACAACCAACAGAATGATTGTCAAGTAAACAAAATGAAACTTAATAAAGAGAAAAAAACAAACATGTAAACCAAAAACCAAGAAAAATTCCAGTATAATAAAACGAGAAAGAAAACATAAACTATGACCAAAGACTAAAAGGTAGAAACCTATCTAAACATTGCTCGATACCTACGTTAAAAAGACAGACTAATTACGCTTCTCAACGTTACACCTCAGAAAGAGACAATTTTCGTACCTCTACTTTCACGCTACTAAGATCACCAGATCAAGCATTCTGGTCACCTGAAGGTCGTTGTAGTGGGAAATGTAAGTAGCGGTTCGAACTTTGTATATATATATATATATATATATATATATATATATATATATATATATATATATATATATATATATATATATGTGTGTGTGTGTGTGTGTGTGTGTGTCTGTGTGTGTGTGTGTGTGCGTGTGTGTGTAATTTATGTAAGGTTTTATAAATTTCAACGAACAGAAACACACAATTGCTCGGTCAATATATACTTAATATTTCCTGTAAGGAACCAGATCATCTCATCAATGCCATTAATAAAGTATTATCAGTAAATCGCAAATATGATAATTCTTTAAGTGAGATATATTTTAGAAAGAATCAGTTTCTAGAAATTCTAAGAATATGAAAGTACACGACTAAGAAGTTATGCCATCGTTAAATTTATGTTTATAAATTTTATAATCGAAAATGAAATAACATTAATGTGTAATGAGTTGGCAAATACTTTTAATTTTTCTGTTGGAAGTTAGAGTTTAGGTTTTGCTTTTAGGAGATTTTGATTTCTGTTTTTTAAGTATTTGCTAACTGGTACTTTAGTGTATACTCATTTAAACTGACCATTATTTACATTATTCGGTCTATTGTACTCATTATTTACGTTATTTCGACAATTGTCCTCATCTTTGTCGCCATATTTATTACAACGTTTAGGCCGTTGTACGCTCCGACCTTCTTCAGGTGGTTGGAATGTCGAACTGAACCCTTTATTTTGCTCACTGGGGTAGAGTGTTCTAGTTCTACGTACCATGTTTAATGGATGTCAGTTATCCGTTGTCTCCTGTTAATTCCCATCTAAAAGTTTTCCCCTGCCTTAACCGGGTATTGAACTCACATTCTTTGGGTCCTGTCACTGGATCTAACCAACGCCTTTATCTACTGTGCCATATGTCCTGAAGAAGTCCGGAGAGTACAACGGCCGAAACGTTGTAATAAATATGGCGACAATGATGAGGAAAATAGTCCGAATAATGTAAATAGTGTATATAATACCACATCTCAGACAGATACTAAACTGGCCATGTACCTATCTTTAATTATTATGTATTTTGGTCTTTCGAAAAAGGCTCGATTGTTTGTAAAATGGGGATTTAAACTTTTGCCATGGTTTTTACTAGTCTATGTGGAACATTTTAACTCCCAGATGTCTTAGGTCTGAAAGGAATGTTTGCTTTGTGCGTTTTGGCTAGATTATAATGTCTGTCTATGAAATGACGATATTCGATCAAATTTGACAATGTTTTATTCTCATTATCAACTAAATTCCTAATTGATCTATTGAAATCTTTTGTTTGGGGAAATGTTTTATGTTCATCGATCTTCATAAACGCTTGCATCATTGAATAAAAGACTTATTTTTATTATTGCAGTCATCCTTATCCATAATAACAATCCTACACACTTTGTCTGGGATTGTGATGGAAATATTCTTAGTTTGGGGCTAAATTACGAATTTTTCCGAATTTTTTTCCGTGAGGTTGATATTTCATTAGAAACTCATAAAAAAGACTATTTATTTTTGTCAAAATTGTGCCTTGATTTTCAATTCTTATTAAATAGTTACATCTATAACAATCTTATATGTTTATGGTAGGTATATTCAATAGTTCTCTAAAAATGGTGCATACCCTGATGAAAAAAAGGCTCCAAACTTGATTAAACAATTTTTTATCGTCTAAATGTTACTAAAAATCGATGATTTATATTCTTCAAAATCTTCGGCATTAAATTAAAAAATTACAGCGATGCATGTATTCCAGTTTTCAAGTTTTCATAAAGTTAATTAAGGTGGAGGGTGTAACAGATATACAAAAAATTACCATGATTTTCTAAAAAACAAACATTTCTAAAATAATTTCATTCATTCTTGAATAAGTTCTGGAAGTTTAATTAAAATCTGTCAATTATTTGATTTTTGCAAGAATTTCCAAATTAATGTCTTTTTCAACTAAAAAAGCCCTAAAAAAACTAATGCTAAATATTACGCGACAGCTAACGTAAAAATATATATATATATATTTCCAAGCAAATGAGCTAGGAAGAAAAAAACGAAAAATAATAATTAAAAAATACTTTGGTGTTTCCTCTTATTAATAACATAAACCTTTTCCCGATAAAACTTTGTTCTTGTTAAGTTTGGGGCCTTTTTTCATCCTGCGAATTATTGAATATACTTATTGAAGGCTAAAAAGACGCCAAGTATGTAAAAGTCATGACTCATCAATATTTGGTTTTTAGTGAAAGAAATTAAGCATAAGTTTGGCAAAATCCTTGCCAGGAAAATCACATTATCTTTTAAAATTCATTTTTGTTGATGCAATTAAACATAGAAATATTCAATGAATAGATGACACTTTCTGTTTGATTAATTAAATATTAATTGGCGAAAATGATGTTTTGCAAATTCTCGTTCATCCATTATCTCAGTAATTCTCGACATATTCGCCCACAGGTTTTCGACATTGGTAGCACTTCCTTTTTTTAAAAAAAAATAATGAAACCTGGCTGTTTTTATAAAAGAAACGATTCGATTTTGCGCTCTGTTCAATGAAAGGGAAAATTGCAAAAAGTAGGAATCAATATTCATGTACCAAAATCAGTTTACGATAAAAAGCAGAAAAAAAAGCTGGCAGCATATATGATTTTCCTATGATTTATTCAAAAGTTACTTCAGGAGCTAAAAATAACGAGTGAACATTATTTTTTGTTCACCTCAAAAGTCAGGATGGAAATTTAGTTTCAATCTTTCCTCTTACTATGGGCTTTGACAACTACAATAGGATTAACTATAATTTGATATTTAGCCAAGCACATCGATCGCTAAGGCACTTGAAAGATCTTCAGGCAGTAAATGTTAGTTTTTATTTAAAGATAGGTAGGCTAAGATGTCCAGGCAAATATACGTTTATACTCGTATATAGATGAATAATTCTTATGTATATATATGTATATATATATATCTGAAATTATTTTTAAAAAAGATATGATTCCATCGCAACACAGAAATTACTGATTGAAACTGACTCAAATCCCAAAGTTTAATTTCAATATTAAACTTAAAATTTGGAGCACAGTTTCATTTTCAAGCGATGTTTAGAATAACTGAAGAAAAGTTTTTTCTTTCGCTATCAACGGTCTCTACTCTGATGAAAGTATGAATGTTTATTATATAAACATTTCTTCAGTTTGTTATGAAACTGTTGTGAGACTAATACTTACATCATGGGCTCTCCCAGTACTATATTATTATGTGAATGGTAGTATCATGGGAGGAATAGCACCAGTAAGACTGCTGCTTGACAGTGTTTTGGATATTTTACCCTTCTGTGTTTTGAACCTCAAATTTGATTACTGCTTGTCTGTTTCTGGAACTGTGTATTAAACAATTAATTTTTGGTTGAGTTCGTTTTTATTATTTACTGCCTTTTACGACTGTTTCGAAAAAAAAAGTTTTGATTTTTCTTTTCTTTTTTAACCCCCCCTTTTTTAATTTTGTTTTTGCCTCCTTAATTTTTTTTTGCTCTTTCTCTTTTATTCTAATTTCTTTCCTTTTCGATTTTTCTGTCTCCTTCTTTTCTCTTTTAAATATTCTCTTTTAATTTATCTTCGTTCTCTTTATTGTTGCAACGACTGTCCGTGTTTTTCGTTTGTGACTAACTATTAATCTCTCGTTATTTCTTTAAATTCTTCCTGTTAATAGTCGTTAGTTTTGCCTGTGTACTGTTTTTAATATTTTTTTTCGTGTCAAATATTATTCTAATATTTGTATTATCCCTTGTTATTGTCTAAATTCTGCATTTAATTTCATTGTTTATTTGTGTGACTCGCTAATTTCTTATTGTCAGCCATTTCCTCCCCTCCAATTCCCTTTGTTTTTCTTTTTTTAAAAAATGGAGAAGAAAAAAAGTATTTCGTCATTCTTATTAAAAAGAAAAAACCAGTAATCCCTGACCTAAAACGGTAAGTTAAAAAGCATTTATTTGCTATGAAGAACCCCCTCCCCGACAAAGTCCATATGGATGAGTATCCTGTGTTACCAGCCACGTCTGCAAGTACAGGCGTGGAAAATACACCCCCAAAATATACTAAGGCCAATAATGGCCAAGTTTCTAATAATATGGAGGCCAATAATGGCCAAAGTTCTAGGGAGGTCAATAATGGCCAAAGTTCTAAAATTATGGAGGCCAATAATGGATAAATTTCTAAAAATACGGAGGCCAATAATGGCCAAAGTTCTGAAATAATAAATGCCAATAATAGCCAAAATGAAAGCAAAATGGAGGCCAATAGTACCTCACATAATGACAAAAATGGGAAAAATTCAGAGGCTGGGAATCGCCCTCTTGTTGGAAGTTCCCTCCCCGAGTTGTATAATCGGAATTCTTGGATCGAGCTAAGAGTTACGAACACCTTGTGGTAGAAGGTGCTTTCTTAGTAGACGCCCAGGAACTCAGAAAAATTGAGAAACGAATTGTGTCAGTTTTCGTCATCGACAAGCGTGCGCGCAAAATTTGTCGCTCGACGAAAAACACAGTGATAAAATCACTGGAGTCCTTGGGGTTCAAACCCCTCAAAGTTGTTAGAGAGCAAAAGTTTTTCATGTGGGACGTATTGTTACCCACAGCGGAAGATTGCCTAGAGGCTTCGAGCCGAGAACTTATCACGATAGAGCTGGTAGTACGCACTGAATTTAAGCAATATATGAGGTCCCTCCTCAAGTTCTCGGGGAACATCTCGCGGCCTACCTGTCCCAGTACGGCGAAAAGCCTGAACTGGGGGTGGAGCTTTGATATACGTCTCGATGAACAGGCCTTCCGCTCCATCCCCAACTGTCTGGTGGTAGGGAAATTGAAATTGCCGGTCATTGTGACCGCCCGTAAAGCTGGAAGTGTGGAGAGCCTGGTCAACTCTCCTGTTCCTGCCTAGAGAAGAAGGCCTCTGTATTTCAATCTCCTGTTGACCCAAATCCCCACGTCTTTACATACCGCCTCGCCTGTAATGGGCATGCCAGAATCTGGGACCGGTAGGGATAATACTTCGGTTGACCAAAAGACCACATTCCCCAATGAGCCTTCACCCGCTGCTCGTGCAGTTGCGGAGAAGGTGGAGGGGGAATGGCTAGTTGCTGGTAGGGCCAGAGGGAAGCGCCAGACAGCGGGTCCTCAGTTCCTTGAAGCCCCAAGGACCACAGGCACGTACAGCCCCACTCCCTCTAGCAAAGTTAAGGGCGATGACCCAGCCTCTCATCTGACATTCCAAGAAAAGCAACAAAAATATGATTCTGGCTATTCGAAAACAGAAAAAATCAAAGAGTTTAAAAAAAAGTAGACACCAAGAAAAAACAACTAGACCCTATTCCTTCAACGTCCTCTACCAGTTCCTTCTCCCAAGAAACGACAAGCCCCCACTAACATCACCATCCAAATCACTTCCCCTCAGTAGAGATCCCAGCCCTCATAGACATAGATCTTTCTATACCCCTCTCCACACTCCCAGTCCTTCCCCCATTAAAAAAAACCCTCCCACACCCCTCTGCATACTCCATGTCCTTCCCCCGAGAATAAATCAGAAATGCCTCCACCCTCCTCCAAACGCAACACAAGCCCCACTCAGGAGCTTAAAGACAAAAAAAATCAAAAAAACAAATTTACAATTTGGGAGAGGATGTTTGCCGCATCTCCCCAGCTCAGGCGAAAAGGGCCAGGGACTATGGCAACCGAATAAAGGACTTGCGATATCTTCTTTCCATCAAGCAGTTCTCTGATTTGGATGTGGAAATTCCACAAAATTTCCCTCTGGCCCAAAGGTTTCTTACAGTAATTAGAACCGGCTCTGGAGCCAAACAAATTTGGGCGATGTTAGATGAGGCCCTCATGTCTAACAAGATGACCTTGCCAATAGCAATTGTGCAGAATCAGCAGTTTAAATCATTAAAACAATTTTGTGCAGGAAGGATCCCAGTTTTAGTTCACGCCTCTCTGTATAGAGCACTCACACTGAATTTCCCCTGGGATATAGGCGGAATCTCCCAAGACGGTACCATCAAGACTGAGATGGGTCATGTGTCTATGGGAGAGGCTGTTGGTATCCTTACCCCGACCATGTTTAAACCAGTAACGCAACTCTAATCAGTTTTCATCATGGCACTCTGGTTAGCTAGTATAAATGTGACGCGATTTTACCATAAAGGATAAGGCTCTACGACTCATTGGTGTTTATGCGCCCAATAACCATTCTGAGCGACCTGCTTTGTTTCGGCAGATCGAGCCATACTTGACGACATCTCGTCGGGTAGTTTTAGTGGGGAATTGGAATGCTGTCCTTGACCCCGATATAGATCGTATAGGGCAAAAACCGGTTACTAACAATCATGATGTGAAACCATTTCGGGACTTAATCGGCGGGTTTGATCTTGTCGATAAGTACCGGAATGAGCACCCTCGGGAGGTAGCATGGACTTGGACAAATAGTGGCAACTCGGCTTCTGGGACGCTTGCGAGCTACCTCGACCGAGTTTTAGTTAACAGAGTCGATAAAGGGCTCTTAGGTTGTCCAAGCTTCCATTATATAGTTTATACAGATCATAGGCTTGTCCGGGTCCGTGTAAACTTAGATAAGCCTAAGGTTAGGTTGGCTGGGTACTGGAAATTAAACTGCTCAATATTTGGTGTGCAGGATTTCCGGGACCAGCTGCTACTAATGATACAGAGGGAATTGAGGGGGGCAGTTTTAGGCAATGCCTGGTTGAATAAATTAAAATCCAAAATTAGAACGTTTGCTGCCGATTTTAGTCGTCGACTCAATCTAGATAGATTAGCGGCGCAAACGGCTTTAGAAGAAAAAGTTGATCGGGCAGTGAAATCCCGTAACAGTGGGGAAATAGCCTTATCAAAGGCAGAGTTGTCCTCCTTGCTTATCAAGAAGGATCAATCTCTGGTAGTTAGGGCTAGGTTAAAAAGAATGTCCTCTGAGGCGACGAATATGGCCGCTGAATTGCGTGCAGAGGAAAATCGGAGCGCTACTAGGAGACATATTGCGTGTGTCACATTGCCGGATAATCGGACCGTGACTACAAACGCGGGCATATGCGAGGCTTTTCGAGTTTACTTTCAGGATCTTTTCACCAGGGAGCCCGGTCTGAGCCCTGCTCGGTTCGACGCCTATTTGGCCGACTTTCCCTGCTTTGAGGGAGCTGAAGCGGCTGGGTGCGAGGGTCCCATCACAGAGTCGTAAATCTGGGAAGCGCTGAAGCAGGTTGGCCTGGATAAATATTCTTCTAGATGGTCTTCCCTACGAAGTTTACTTGAGGCAGTCGCCCGTTTTTGTTCCTTTGCTGGAACTGATCTTCAACAACTCGATGAAGCAGGGGTCTGTACCCCAACGCTTCATCAGGGGTGTGATCAAGTTGCTGCGTAAGGACAAGAAAGGTGGGGATGGGATAAATAACTATCGCTCTTTGACTAAGTTAAAGATTTTGGCGAAGATCTTAGCCAACCGTTTGCAGCTTGTCCTGTCTAGTCTGATTGGTTCCGAACAGACTTGTGCTGTGAAGGGCAGGATTATTCGGGATAACCTGCATATGGTACGCTTGATCTTAGAACAAGCCGACAGTGAAGCCGCACTGATCAATTTAGATCAGTCCAAGGCCTTCGATATGGTTGACCATCGTTTTCTAGAGGCTGTCCTTTCGGCGGCCGGTTTCGGAGCCGACTTTTGCTCCTGGATCCGACTTTTGTATGCGACCCCCGGTGGGCTGGTGGAGGTGAATGGGGTAAGATCGAAGCCTTTGGTATTGTCTTGCTCTATTCGTCAAGGTTGTCCGCTTTCGCCTTTGCTTTACGTTCTTGCGTTGGAACCTTTCCTTCGCAAGTTAAAGGCGAATCCGGTCCTGTGCGGAATTTCCTTGCCTGGGGCTACGAACTCAGCCAGGTATTCTGCCTATGCTGACGACGTTTCGGTTCTTGTGTCGAGCAGAACCGAGATTGACGAAGTCAGCAAAGAAATCAGTGGGTATGAAATGGTGACAGGGGCCATGATCAACCGCGATAAGTCTGTTGGCTTGCGGTTGGGTGCGTGGAAGGGAGTTTCTCTTCCTGGACCTTTCCTCTGGACGGATGGGCCGATCAAGATACTCGGCGTGTGGTTCGGGCCTGATCTCCAGTTGGAAATGAATTGGTTGGAGGTACAAGGGAAGGCCGAGATCGCTCTTAATCTGTGGTCTCGGAGGAGTCTTTCCTTGAAGGGGAGGGCGGAAGTATGTGTTTCACACATCTACCCGATTCTCCTTTACCGATTCTGTACTTCCACTCCCGTCTACCAGACTAATTTTATTAGTTAGGCTCTTGTTCTCTTTCTTGTGGAGAGACAAAGCCGCTATAGTATCTCGCGAGATCTGTTGCCTTCATCCCTCTGAGGACGGTCTGGGTATGCCTAGCATTGAGATTCGTCAACTTTCGCATCAACTTTCTGGACCGAATGTGTCGAGGATCGGATGAGGAGGGCGCCTTCTGGAAGGAAGACGTCCGTAAACATTTCCCATCCTTGAGAAGTGTGCACTCGTGCCGGGAGGAGGCCGGCCGTACACCCCGAGCCGAATGCTCCTTCTACCGCGAATGTCGGCATGCTCTGAAACGCCTCTCCCGGGCGTCGGATGGCCTCTCCAACGTCCAGGCGTTGTCTCGTAGGGCATTGTATCAAGTGTTAGTCAGGGGGACCGTTCAGGATGATCTGATTGACGAGCTCGGTCTTACGAAGCAGAAGGCTCGCTCGATATGGACTTGGGCGCCTGGGTTGAAATGCCTCAATAATGATGAGGCATCACTCACCTGGCTGGTGATTCGTGGGGCCCTCTGGGTCGGCAAGAGACTTTGTTCAGCAGGCTTGGAGAAATATAAACTGCCGTCGCCTTGGTCACGCCTTCTTTCATTGCAGAGCCGTTGTGCAAGTTTGTTGAAGGCTTCATGGTTCGCATGTTGCGGGGAAAGTTCGTTGTCCTTGAGGCCAGTTCTGTTTGTAGCAATGTGGTGCCGCAGATGACGAAGGCTGAACATTATGTGTTCTGTTCTTGACTAGGTGTTATGAGAGTCGTGATTTGGGCGACGCGTCAGAAGGAATTCTATGAGGGCGAGAAGTACACTTCTTCCCAACTGATCTTGTTCTTTAAGCATCAGCTTAAAGTCAAGATTAGGACGGAGAGGCGGCGGCTCACCTCATCAGATTTTGGCAAAAGTTGGGTGAATCTTGCGCGTATGTGTCGAACAAAAGGGGCTGACTTGGAGTGGCATTTTGATGCCGGTTAGGCACCAGGATATTGTTTTCCTGGGTTCAACTTGGGCAACCCATCCCTGGATTTAGGCTAGAGTAAGGTTTTTGATTCTTTAGTTTTTCTTTTCTTTTCCAGTAAACTTAGCTTGGGTGTGTTTGCTCATTGGCCCGTTTTATTTCTGCCTCCATTTTTTTGCTTTAGTTTAATTCCCCATCCCCCCCTCGTTAGGTGGTCAGTGATTTCAGTTCGCTGCTGGATGCGGGGCGCCTTTCGTTTCGCGTGCGAGTTTTCGTATTTGTTGTTGCGTCTGAATGAGTGCATGTCTGTGTGAGTGTTTGGGATGGATGAACATTTTCTCTATTCTTTAAAAATTCCCGCATCGATTTCGTCTAGTTAACTGATTTTTCTGCCACATTTAAGGTTTGTGGGGGGGTTTATTACTAACATGATTTTGTTTATTTTCTTGTAAATAATTTTATGTCATATTGTATAAAATCATTGGGGTTTCTTTTAAACTTGTTATTTTAATTCCCCTCCCCCCACAGACATTATTTGTACATATGGGGTTAATTAGGATTTTCATTGAGACAGTGAGGTATTTTGGTGGGTGTAGTAAGAAAGGTAAATACGAATGTGTTGCTTTGGTGGTAGGAATATCGTTTGATTTGATTGGGTCAGTGGTTGTGGCTAGCTAAGTTTAAATTTAAGACAAATGATGACCGTCCTTTCTCCCAACCCCTCTTTTGGCCGTGTGCCACATTTGTTGTATTTTTCAGCAATAAATATTGGAGTAGGACCAGTAATGCGCAGCCGCGTATGATACCAATACCGGACACCACTGGATAGTAAGCTCTGCTTACACTATTCTTTGTAACTTTTCTGTTTAATATATCTTTCTTACCTCTAACCCGTGTTCCGTGTTTTCCTTCCGTGGCTCCTACTTCGGGTCCACATCAGTGGCGACAGAGGACTCGAGACACGCACCCACACCGAAACCCCAAAGCCCCAGTCCCACATCAGTGGCGACAGAGGACTCGTTTAACCCCACTGGTTCCCACATTGAACTAGAATTTGAGATGGCATTACTACATCAGCGAACGAAACGCAAATAACGAGCAACCAAGTAGCAAGAACGACTGCTTACAAAAAACCCAGCTTGTGCACAAATCAATCTGACAAACTCAAGAACTCAAAGTTCTACGGTTGACTCAAGTTCGAAAAAACTATTCACCAAGTCTCGCATTTAGAAAAGTGTTAAAAAATTTAATGAAATTGATTTGAATTCCTACAAATCTCGTGCATAAAATTACCCTCCTCTCAAATTGATTGAGGTGAGTTTTTTCTAAAAAAAAAAACGCAAAGCAAATTTTCCCAAAAAGGAAGAAAATCCAGTGTATTTATTTATTTTTTTTTTTGCTGTCTAAGTGATATTTTTCTCCCCACACTTCTAAAAAAATATAATAAGTGTGGAGAAAATTTAAATGGTCACATTAAAATTAACGGAACAACGGTATCTCAAAAGATCTAAACCAGTAAGTAGTTCTTATTAATTCTTATTATTTTATTAATTGACTACTAGATTTCGTACACGGTTTTCAAAGCAACAGTAATTGCTGTTATTTATTTATTTATTTCTGTTTTGTGTGTTCTTTCATTACTTTTCTACATATTATCTAAATATGGAAGAATTCCAAAAAATAATTGTCCAAATGTTAAAGGTCCAGGTGGACCACCAACAAAAATCAGATGAAAGACAGCAGAAATTGGAAAAAAGATTCCTCAAATTACAGTCGGACCAACAAACAGAACAGAAACTTCAACAACAAAAAAGCGTAGAAAGATAGAAACTCCACCAACAAAAATCAAACGAAAGACAGCAACAATTGTTTATGGAGTTATATATACAACAAATAGAATTCCAACAATTTACACTTCAGAAAACAGAACTACAGCAAAAACATCTTGAAGAATTACTTATAAATTCATGTAACGGCTCTAAAAACTCTGACAAAGATACGACATTTTCCCAGAGTACAATCTACAACTCGATTGAAACATTCGAATACGTACCAGATGACGGCAAAACATTCGAGGCGTTTTACAGGAGTTATGAAGATATTGTCAATGTAGACTGTGAACAATGGCCTAGTGAAAAAAAGGTACGTCTGTTATTAAGGAAACTGGGAGCTATCGAACATGTTAGGTTCATAGACTATATATTATCCAAGAAAATTACGGACCTGAATTTGTCAGAGACTATTAAGCTCCTAACGGAACTATTCGGGCCTAACATAACCTTGTTCCACAAAGGTTGGAAATGCCTGAACACAATCAAGGACAACCAGCAAGATTTTCTAACGTTTGCAGCGTCGCTAAACAAGCTCTGTAATGATTTCAAACTAGCCGAGCTGACTGTCGACGATTTTAAGTGCTTAATATTTGCACAAGGTCTAGTATCAGTAGAAGACACCGAGGTCAGACGTTGGGTACTTACCAAACTCGAAAACGAACAGGGATTGGCTCTCCAAAAATTAGCAGAGGATTGTCAAAGAGTAATTTCTGTCAAGTGTGACTCAAAAACGATCGAGGAATCAGGTGTGGATCAGATTAGAAAAATCAGAAGCAACCCAACCTCTTATGCCCCGCAAAAAAAACAAAAGACAAATTTCATGTTCTAAATCCGGTAATAAACAAAATACGAATAGGCTAAAGAAACCTCCCGGAGCATGTTACCATTGTGGAAAATGGCATTGGATGAAAGTCTGTCCATTCAAGAAGAAAACATATTGCAAAAATTGCAATAAAAATTATCATAAATTAACTCATATGTTGGTACGCCAACTAGACGAGGAAACACAAAAGTAAAATTAGGCAAGCCCAATCAGACAACATAGTCGAAAGGAATTTAAGACAATACGTGAATGTTGATATTTTCAATAACTCTATAAAATTCCAGCTTGATTCGGGTTCTGGCCTCTCGATTATCAACTGGAGTACTTGGCGAAAGTTAAACAAGCCGACCATATTAAAGACGGATAAAACAGCAAAATCAGTAACTGGCGAGAATATTAGGCCAGGTGATTCTTACATGTAACACTAAATGGAGTTACCAAGAAGCTGAAAGCCTACTTACTAGAAAATTCAGATAACCTATTCGGAACAGATTGGATAGAAAAATTCAATCTATGGGATTGCCCAATGAGTACTTTTTGCCGAAAAATAAAAAGTACAACGTCCAATTCGGAAAATCTCAAAGAGGAACTCAAACAACAATTTCCCCAGGTTTTTTCTGGTGGCCTTGGGAAATGTTCTAAATTTAAAGCTAACTCCAGGGTGAAGGACGGTGCAAGACCAGTTTTCAAAAAGAAACGGAATGTCCCTTTCGCTGCTCTAGAGCAGATCAACAAAGAATTAGATAGACTCGAACAGGCGGGTATTCTATCAAAAACAGATTTTAGCGAATGGGCAGCATCTACGGTCTATGTAAAAAAATATGTCCAACCAAATACGTGTATGTGGAGATTTTTTCACAGGGCTAAACGATGCTTTGCAGGATCATCATTATCCCCTCCCAAGCCCTGAAGAAATCTTCAACAAATTGAATGGCGGAAAAATCTTTTCTAAAATAGACCTTTCAGATGCATACCTTCAGATAGAGGTGGATGAAGAGAGTTCTAAATTGCTTTGCATAAACACACATAAAGTTCTATACAAATATAACAGACTGGCTTCTGGGGTCAAGGTTGCGCCTGCAATCTTTCAGCAGGTCATGGACGCCCCTGCTGGGCGACTTTGACTACGAAACAGCCTATTTGGATGATATACTGGTGACCAGTAAAACGTCGGCAGAGCACCGGAACCATATAATAAACGTATTCAAGAAGTTACAAGAATACGGGCTTAAGGTTAAGGAAGCAAAGTGTGATTTGTTTCTTACCAGAAATCAAATACCTAGGTCACATTATAAATACAGACAGTCGTCGGCCGGATCCAGAAAGAGCCAATGCAATCAGAAATATGCCGGCCCCAGTTAACGTTCAATCGTTACAAAGCTTCCTCGGCCTTGTTAACGAACTTTAAAAAAGGATAAAGCATGGGTATGGACCCCTGAATGCCAAGACGCATTGGAGAAGATCAAGAAAACACTTATTTCGGATCTTTCTCTCACCCACTACGATCCTAATCTCGACATCATAGTCGCAAGTGATGCAAGCCCATACAGCATCGGTGCTTGCATTCTCCACAAACTGCCACATGGTTCGCGAAAAGCCATAGCACACGCATCTATATCTTTACTACCATCACAGAAACAATATTCCCAAATAGAGAAAGAGGATCTAGGGATAATATTCGCTGTCACTAAGTTCCATAGATACATACATGGAAGACGGTTCATACTGCAAACGGACCATAAACCTCTAATAACAATTTTTGGTTCCAAGAAAGGCCTACCGGTCTATACGGCGAATAGATTACTTCTTTGGGGAACGATTATTTTGAATTATAATTTTAAGATCGAATTCTTAAAATCTTAAAGTATTTGTCATGCGGACAGTTTATCGCGACTCATTCCTAAAAATACGGAAGTTTTTGAAGACTCCATCATTGCTACACTAAGGACGAATTATGAAATCAAAAATATGATTGCGAATACAATTAGAGAACTCCCAGTTACTTTGGGCGACATAAAATGGGAGTCTCGAGAGGATGAATTCATCCAAAGTATCAAAAACAAAATGCGCAACAAAGACCTAAATGTGCCTGAAGTTTTCTCCCTCTGTGAGGATATTCTATTGTATAATGACTCAGTAGTGATTCCAAATAGCCTACAAAGAAAAATCCTTAAGGATTTTCATATGGGACATCCGGGGAAGAACCGTACGAAAAACCTCATGCGTTGCTACGTATATATTGGCCAAATATGGACAAAGACATAGCAGACATGTAAGGGATGCATGTTTGCAGCAAAATCTCCGACCACGACGTGCAAACCATGCCCAAACACAGACCATCCATGACAGAGAATTCATTTGGATTTGGCAGGGCCCCTAGACAACATGTACTAACTTATTGTTGTGGATAGCCACACAAAATGGCCTGAGATCCTGAAATGTAAAATACCAACCACCAACTGCACGATCGGATTTTTACATGAGCTATTCGCGCGTTTTGGCGTGGTAGATTGTGTAGTGACTGATAACGGCACTCAATTCACATCAAGTGAATTCAGAGACTTTTGCAAGTCGTATCAAGTGGACCAAATTACGACGCCTCTGTATCACCCCAGGTCGAAAGGTCAGGCCGAGAGGTTCGTGGACACTCTAAAGAGAGCTTTACAAAAGGCACTAGGCACACGGACGGATAGAGCATTACAACAGTTTCTGCAGGTGTATAGGATAACCCCTAATTCCAAACACGCCTATGGGACGCTCACCTGCAGAAACAATGTTCGCATGAAAAATCAACTCCGTCTTTGATAAACTCATTCCACGGCAAGCGATGTTCAAGAAAACCGTCTCGCTCCGTAAGAAATATTTTAATCCTGGCGACAAAGTCCTTTTTAAGGCTTACAAAAACAACATAACATTCTGGGAATTAGGCAACATCAAACAGAGAATTGGCGAACTGGTCTATATTGTCCAGGGACCGAAAAATACCCACAAATGCTATATGAACCAGCTCAGGAAATGCCGTTTGACGGAATCTGAGGAATCACCACAAAATATCTGCGAAGAGTCGATCGACGTAATATTCGAACATTTCGATCTTGACACGCCCCAAGTCTCTCCGGAAATACGACGCTCGGGGAGAAAGAGAAAATTTACTCAACCACTCGACGTGAATCCCAAGAGGAAGTGGTATTAACAGTTTTCATCAAGAAAAAAAAAGAGAGAAAAAATATAGGAAAACTCTTGGAAGGGGGGTTTTGTGAGACCAATACTTCCCTACATCATGGACTCTCCCAGTACTATATTATTATGTGAATGATAGTATCATGGGAGTAGTAGCACCAGTAATGGTGCTCTGCTGTCGAACTCTCTGTTTGGCAGAGAGGAACTCGGACGAGGCTTTGCCGCCGGGCAGGGTTTTGTCCGGGGAGGTAGACAGTCCCTAAACTTGTGTATACGCGTTGTAAATTGGCATATTTTTGGCCGAGCCTACGGGCTCGGTAAGCCCATGTTAAACTGGCCTTGTGCCACATTCGACACGTGTGGGGGTTGTTAAATATCGTAGCACCAGTAATGCGCAGCCGCGTACGATACCAATACCGGACACCACTGGATAGTAAGCTCTGCTTACACTATTCTTTGTAACTTTTCTGTTTAATATATCTTTCTTACCTCTAACCCGTGTTCCGTGTTTTCCTTCCGTGGCCCCTACTTCGTGTCCACATCAAAAACTAAAGGGCTTCACACTGAATATTAATAATTCCAGTATTATCTGTCATTTATTATTATTTTGTTATTTTTTGTTATTTAACCGTTCTGATCATTTTGGCCGCCATGGGTTTTGCAGTAAGTCACTAAATCATCCATAACTTTAGTATTATCCTCTCAAATTAAACCAGGCAATAACAATTAATATCGTATGATTGTCTGTGAAAAGTATATAATATAAAACAACTTTGATAAAAACTTATATCTACTTTTCTGACGAATACAATGCCGTTCTGAACAATTTGGCAGCAACTGTATATGTGTATTTCTGGTTATATGTATATGTGTATGTGTGCAAATATTTGTATATCAATGTGTGTATGTGTCTATGTATGTATGTATGTGTGTATGTGTATATATGTGTATATATACATATATATGTATATGTGCATATGCATATGTGCATATGTATATATATATCTAGGTGTCTATGCCTGTATATGAATTTGTGTTTATGTGTGTATATAGTAGCAAATAGGGTTTTTACAGGATTAAATATTTTTCTATGTTTATTTTAAATTTGTAATCTGCAGGAAAAATGACATACTTTTTCAAATTGTTCTTGATTACACATCATTTCTCTTATAAATGCCACTGTTATAGTTTGGCCTTTTTTTTACCTTGGGCCTTTTCTTCCTATCTCTCATCTTCTCTTTTCATGTTTACATAAGGTTTTTAAATGCATACCAGACGACTAATTTTCTTCTATACATCGGCTGTGTAAATTGGTTAAATATTAAATTTGGATCATAAAAACATTTCCTGTGTCTAATGTCACCACAAATGTATCCACACTTTTCCGGTGTCTGTTTTTTTTTTAATTTTACATCAACGAATCGGTAGTGATTTATTTATCTATATCTAACTCATTTAAACCGTTATTTAACTTCTCTCTTTAAAATTTTATTCTTAAGGACTTTTCAGTTCTTTTTTCTTTCGTTACACCTCTCTCTAGAGCTTACATATCTTTCCCTCTCACCCTTGTTTTTCACTCCCGCACATACTCTCACTGAAATTGTGTTTTTATACCCGGATTTATGTTTTCTGTTTCCTTTTGAATTGTAAGTCTGATGAATTGGATCGTGATTACGATTTCAATGTAATAAATTATAACCATGCAATATTAGTGTTTGGGCCTTTTATATTATATTCCTGTTCTCATGTACTTTGAGCTCTATCTGGAATTTATCCTCTTGGAAATATATATATATATATATATATATATATATATATATATATATATATATACATACATACATACAAGGGTCATTCAATAAATAAGGTGAATTTTTCGGTATAAGGACTTCTAATACAAATAGAAGCATGCTTTTTTATTTTTTGTTTTACTTCTTTTTCACATGGATTTAATCTCTTTTGTATATTCAAAATAAACTGAGAGTTTTGGCGATTAACAAAGATGGTCGACCAAGAAGCATGCTCCAGGATTGAACAGCGGTCAGTTATCAAGTTTTTGGTTGCTGAAGGGTGCAAACCAGTTGAAATTCATAGGAGAATGTCAACTCTGTATGGTGCCACATGTTTCATCCCAAAAATGTTTACAAGTGGGCTAAATTGTTTAAAGATGTTTATATATTGACCACTAATGTTATATATATATATATATATATATATATATATATATATTTCTTTATCTACATATATCTTTATATATATATATATATTTGTTCATCTATATATATATATATATTTATGTATATATTTGTTTATATATATATATATATATATATATATATATATAGATAGATAGATATATATAGATGTAAATTCCAGTTCATCTCGACAAGTATGAATAAGATCCCCCCCTAATTTCTAATCTATATTTTCACTTTTCTGCTTTAGCTTTGATCTGTATTTTGATTGGTCAAGCAGGACATGCCCATAAAAGTTTGAAATCATGTTAACCCCTCCTTCGTAACTCTTCAATAAACTACCATTCTGTTTTAAATGTAAATCATATTCATTAAAAGTTACCTAACATCGTCCGATAATGGAACTAATTTAAAATTCCGAAATACATAAATTAACGTGTCGCGTTGAAAATATTAAAAAAATATTAAAATATTGTACTGTACGTTGAATCGAGCACTTTAAAAAAAATAAATGCAAAAGAACTGTGTATTCTTAATCTAACTGTTCTTTCTCTTTACATATATATATATATATAATTATTTATTTGAATATTACAACATAAATATGTTATAAAATCACGACAAAAGTAGGCATTTTGTTTCAACACTTCTAGTGTCTTATCAAGTGACGATGTAGAATATAGAATAAATGGTTTTAAAAGTTTCAAATTAATCAACGATCCTTAGCCAGGAGTAAACGCTGTTACATAAGCTAGAGTGACCAATCAAAATACAAGTATAGGATGATTCGAAAAATTTGACAACTAAGCAAGGTTATCATATATATATTAAGAGATTTATAAAATTTGAAATTAAAATTAAAAGTAAAAAATTAAAATTACCTATTTAGAAATCTAAATCAAATCTCTATTAAGTTTTAAATTGTAGAATTACCAAGGAGAAAAAATGTAAAAATATAAAAATAAAAGATATATATGCTATTTAATTTGTATTTTCATTGAAATTATGTTGAAAGGGATGTTCAGAATCCCAGACATAAACGTATACATTTTAGTTTCATTTCAACATGTTAGTCGCCTCTTACGCGAAATCATTCGAACGCACGCATGTTAAGCGCTCAGACGTATTTAGATATATACACACACATATAAAAAATCAAACCACACTTAGGCAAATGCACTTTACTTACATATACACATCAATACACACAGGCACATACATCTACATTCAATATGATCTAGACGGTCAGATGTCAAAGCTATTCGTGGCTTAATATGTTATTAAACGAATTTTTAACTTGAAATATAACTAAACCGGTAAACTTGTAATATTCAAATAAATAATTATATCTGCTCTACTCTGTATTGAGCACTCTTTAAAGAATATTAATTGTTGGTTATTGGATCTCACTCCGTATATACCAATCCTAAACTTGGGTATATATATATATATATATATATATATATATATATATATATATATGTGTGTGTGTGTGTGTGTGTGTGTGTGTGTGTGTGTGTGTGTTTTATGGGAAATTGAGAATATAAACGAAGAAGAGTTGGGTGTCGAAAGTCACGCTAATTTCTCGTTTCACGGACAAGCTTCATGCCAGTTGAGTGTTCAACAAACTTTTAAAATCTCGCCTATCTATCTATCTATCTATTCAAATCATCCTTTTAAACACAGAAAACTCTTGAAATATCTATTCATTTTTTTAAAAACAGCTTTTCATTAGCTCAGACTTTCAGATGATGAAGCAGCCTTTTATATATTATTATTTTTAATTATTCCTTTCATTCCTGTCAATTTCAAATCAGGTATTTCTCCAGGTAACATTGAACTCACTCAACACAACCCTTGCATTTCCTTCCTTCCTTCCTTCCTTTTTTGCCTCTCCAAGCGAACAGCTTGTTTACAGTTTTCTACGCTGTTACATTGTACCATGCAAGAGAGCCATTGATTTACTGATAGAACTTGAAACATCGATCAATCATTCGATCATTTGTCTCCGATGATTGAATTTCCTTCTTGTCGACGATACGACATTAGAACAGCACTTCCGGTTTGTCCATCATTCTTCCCTGGAAAGATGGATCGGCTCGGATTCGACAGACTTGGACCATTTTTCTTGGGGGCGCAGAAAAACATTAATCCAGTTACAAATGTACATCCCCACACACACATACATTTGCGAAGAGTATTTTTAAAAGACAGACGAGTAATAACTTTAGTTTATTGAAAATAATTCACGGTTAGCCCTAACTCTATATTTGCACCGAATGAGTTTTTACCCAGAATTTATTTCCGAGTTTTTTTTATTGTGGACGGATAGATACTTTTATGCAAAGAGGGCAGTAGCTTGTCTGTATCTACAATCGAATGCTTTCAATAACACAACACTATAAAGAAAATATTCCTTTGCTCAAGACAGACAGATGCGCTAAAAGTCAAAGATAAAATTAATGTTTTTCGCACTAAAAACAATAAGTTCACGTTTTTTAGAAAATAGAACACGCATTACTCTGTCACTAATAAAATTCTCCGTAATAATTGTCAATTACTTCATGCTTCGCTTAAATAGTTTCACATAATAATGTCGTTATGTTTTAAAAAGTATTGCTTTCAAGGAAAAAAAAACAGACAACAACCGGAAAGGTTAGGTGAGGTTTATTAAAAAGATCTTCCGACTTATAAAGACGTTGTTTCTAATAGAAAGAAATCCGTCTTACCAATCTAGCATTTATAAATTCTTTATTGCTAATATTTGAAAAATCCACATCGTCAAATCTTCATAAAATATCTGATCTCCGTCGTTACCGAAATTCCATACTGTGACACTTAGCTGATGAATAATTTTAATACTAACCTATCGTAGAGGGAGAAAAATTTGATTTCAAACAAAGAAGTGAAACATCCCCAATAGTGATTAATTTTTCTTTTGTAATATTAGTAATATTTTAACATCAATATGATGGTCTGTAATAGGCACACTATTATTTTTTTTTGCCTATAAAATATCTGCGATAGACATGAGTTATTTGTGTTCGCATCTCAAGTAGGAAGAAAACCGCAGTTCAGCCACAAGTCTCGTCAACATCAGGAAAACATCGGCAACAGAATCACCTCCAATAAATTAAATTATGATTTTGCGTTTACTTGCCTGAAGGAAAATCCTTTTGCACCTTGTGGTTTCAGTTTTCTTTTTTGCCAGCCCATTGGCCTATTCAAATTTACTGAACAAATTCGCTAATTAGACTGTAAACAAACAGAAAAGAAAAAGGACATGATCAAAAAGAAAAAATATCGACAAATTTATTGCTTGTCTACGCCCATCTCAAAACACAAGAACAGATCAGTGATTTACTAGACCGACATTAGTTTTCTGATGCAAAATTGTCGGGTCATTCGAAATTTTCTTTAACTAATTTTTAGGATAAGGTCTGGAGTCAATTCTGACTAAATGCCTGGGTCATTCAGCAAAGACTGAAATCGTTACATTACATTAAAAATCTACTAAACTCTGTTGCGAAATATCGTTATATCTATACAGTATATCAGATTTCAGTTTATATGCATAGGTAACTTTCTAATCAGCAATATTTGCATGCATTCATATATACTCTGCGCTATGTTTAACGTACATATAGACATAGAGGGAAATATATATAGATTTTTATATATCAAGAAAAATATTAGGAAAATCTATGACAAAGTGGAAAAAAGTTTCATGTGGTGCGTTTCCTCCTTTAGGATTTCACCGGACTAAAGTGAGAATCGGGTTGATGTGATTGCACATGCGAATGAGTGAGAGGAAACGCTGAAATTTTAAATTGCATTATTTTTTTTAAACATGAGCTTCATTTAGTTTCTTTTTTGTTTATATTTTCATCTCTTTTGTTATTAAATATTGAATATTGTGATAATAGACGATCTCCCAAGAAAGGTGAAATGTTGTAAAAACCTGCAAGTATATATACTGTTAATGATCTAGTGATTAAACCACTTTCTATACATTTTTATCTCAGTAAATTGCTTTCTCTTTGAATTAAAGAAGCATTTTTAGATCAGAATTATGGTCAAACTCATTGTAGTGAGCAACTAATGAACTGCCTAATGAATTGTTGTTTTGTAAAATATCCCTTTCGTATTCATATAATCTTTTACTTATATTTCTTGAGCTTTCTCCTATGTATGTCTTTTGGCATGTACCACAGGTTATAGAGTAAATTCAAGTTTTGGCTTATTATTTTGTTTTGTATTAATTACGCCTTTCATCGTTTTAGAAGTATAAATTTTATGTTAAGCTTAGATACATTCTTTTGAATTGAAGTTGTCATAGAGTTGGTGGGTAGAACAATATAATTTATTTGGGTTTGTCAGAATGTTCAACTCTTCTATTTTGAAATATTTTATAAGCATTTTGTTTCGAGTTAAATATTAAATAATTAGGGTATATAGAGGTGGTAAAAAGTCCTTTCAATGTATTTCTCCTCTTCATCTAAAACAATTACAAATTCTGACTGGTCGTAAATAGAATTCGATGATTATACAGGATTTTATCATGTTGTATAGATAGAAAACATGAATGATGGATTTTAATGAATGTTTTGTTTTGATGCTCATTTGGTTGTCTTTCCTTTCGAGGACACACCAGATATTCTTATCAAAAGGATTCGAAATAGCAGGGTTAAGTGAGCATACATCGATGGTGACATGTTCCCGAAAATTCTCAGCTAATCATTCCTGGGTCATGTGGAAAATTTGAGGGGTACATAGTCGATCCGGAGCTTGACTACCATATTTAAGCAGTGGTAGAATTCCTCCCGGAAGAAGTAGGGCGGTATAACAGACTACACTTTGTTTATAACTCCAAGAAGAGTTCAAACGTGGCATGTATAACTTTCGGTGTTCGTCAAAGCCTATTGTTGTTCCTGTTTCAAGAAGCTGGCTAAACCAAGTCTCTCTGATTTGAAGCTAGTACCACGAGAACAACGTTTTTGCATTTTGCTTTTGACCATTCTGATGAATAGAATACTTATTATAATTAAACTGGAAATAGGACAAGAACCACGAGATAAGTATGTGTTTTCTCACCAGATATATTAAAACTTTACATTCAGACTATCTTAAGATAAGTAGAAGTCCTACCAAAATGTTGTGGGCTCTCCCCTTTTACACAAGATGGACTCGTCTAAAGTATACTTATATGACAGTGTTGGAGATACGAAGAGATACATTGAGACAAGGTTGGGATACGTCGAGTCCAGAGAGAGAGAGAGAGAGAGAGAGAGAGAGAGAGAGAGAGAATTACGGCTCCACTTACAGAGACTTGTACCAATACTTTCTACTAACCCGTATTCCTGGACTACTAATCTTCATTTCAAGTTTGTATTCTTACGTTCAATACACTTATTTTCCTATTTCAATTTCTGGCGTTGTTTATTTATTTGTGCAGGATTCCCCCCAGAATCCACAACACAAAATATTTTATTGACAGATACAAAGGTAATAACATATGATAAGCAAAAAATACCGTGTTGATGGTCTACACGGAATAAAAACTATTGCAGGGATCCTAAAATTTTAGTAAAGCGGGAAGAAAGGTGTAACCATCAATATTAAGAAGAAAGAATGTTTGGTTATCAGAAGAAGATACAGTTGAAGATGCGAGCTACGACATGGAGATGTTGGAATCAACGTGGGAAGTATTTTAGCAATAGAAAAAATATGACAGCGAAATCCGAAGTTAGTTAGGAATAGCTAATGATACCTTCCAAAAGCTAAAGAAAATATCAAGAAACAGAAACATTTCACTAGAAACAAAACAAAATGTGCTGAACTAAATTACTATGTAATATCAATCCTCCTTAATGGCAGTGAATGCTGAAGAATCGCAAAATGGAGACTTGAGGCAACGGAAAACGATGATAAGTATATCATGGCCGAAACATGAAGCGATGAGGATATTTTACAGATAACTAAAACAAAAAGGACACTTTTACTTAAAATCAGAAAGAGTCTGTCAAAATTTCTAAGACATATAAAGAGCAAAAACAGCTTGAAGAATTTGACACTTACAGGATATATTGAAGACAAAAGGGAAACAGTGAGTAACTTACCTAACGAGCTTGTGGAAATGGATGAAAAAACAGGGATTGATAGTAAAAAGACAAAGATTGCTATGAACAACAAAAGATAGGAATTTGTGGAGAGCAATAATCAACCTATCTAACGTGCTTGTGTAAATGGAATGCAAAACAGGGAGTGTGATGGATAGTAAAAAGACAAAGGTTGCTAAGAGCTACAAAAGATAGGAAGTTGTGGAGAGGCATAATCAGCCTACCTAACGTGCTTGTATAAATGGATTGCAAAACAGGGAGTGGGATGGACAGTAAAAAAGAAAAAGGTTGCTAAGAACTACAAAAGATAGGAAGTTGTGGAGAGGCATAATCAGCCTACGTAACGTGCTTGCGTAAATGGATTGCAAAACAGGGAGTGGGATGGACAGTAAAAAGAAAAAGGTTGCTAAGAGCTACAAGAGATAGGAAGTTGTGGAGAGGCATAATCAGCCTACCTAACGTGCTTGTGTAAATGGATTGCAAAACAGGGAGAGAGCCATGATCACCTACCTAACAATATTGTGCACATAGATGACAGAACAGGGCGTGGGATGGATAGGAACTTGCAAAGAGTCATGATCACCGACATCCTTATTTCATTATTAAACAAATTAAATTATAACATAGTTCATTTCTTTTTCTAATGATACGTTCCTTATGCGATATATAGATGATCTGCAACAAAATTAACCTGATACACGCACCCTTAACACACAATATATCTATGCTTCCCCAAATTATTAGTTTATAATTTTGTACAGACTCTTTTCTAGAAATTTCAAACGCTTCAGATATATCGTTATTTACGCATAAACACTAAATACTACTTTCTCTTTAATCCTAGAACACTAACCATCAATAAAAGTTACACCACTACTAACCATGGGTATATCATACCCGATTTTGTGAATATCAAAAAATATTATATAAATCTTTATTTGAAATATTTTACATGCAGGCACTTCAAACTTTGTACTTTGAGTTAACATTAATAGGAACTGAAAAACATATTATTTAGGTAAGAAAATCAGGTACTAAAATTGTAATTAAAAATAGCAAACTTTGCGCTGGGTACTATATACCCATGTTTAGTGTTATAGAATTAAACTTAGTTCGTACAGTTATTTTTAATTATGAAAAGTTTTGATTAATATTCCAGTAAGTAGAGAAATGCTCTCCAATTAAATGTGTTCGTATTTTCGAGATACCTCATAAATACGAATGAAAAAATCTTAAACATTCAAATTATATTAAAACGCACCATAACAGATAATTAAAAACTCTTCCAATATTTCTACTTAATTGAAACTTAAAATAAATGAAATCAACAAAAATTGAAAACAGGAAAATGCAAAGTCATAAATCTTTGTTAATGTTTTTCCATCAAGTGGTTATGCTTTTCAAGTTTGTAAATTTTCGCTATTTACATTATTCGGACTATTGTCCTCATCTTTGTCGTCATATTTATTACAACGTTTCGACCGTTGTACGCTCCGGCCTTCTTCAGGTGGTTGGAATATCGAACTGAACCCTTTATTTCGCTCACTGGGGTAGACTGTTCTAGTTCCACGTGCTATGTTTAAGGAGGCTTGGCACGTGCAACTAGAACAATCTACCCCGGTGGGCAAAACAAAGCTTTCGATTCGAAAGTCCGATCATCTGAGCGTACAACGGCCGAAACGTTATGAATATGGCAATGAAGATGAGGATAACAGTTCCTAATAATGTAAATAATGCAGGTAATCATAATAACTCATCTCAGGGATACAGACTGGTACCATTACCTTTATTTCGATCATTACATTTTGGCCTGTGTATTCTTAGACTGTCCACACATGCCATTTTACAGAATGTGATTTATGAATTTTCTCCAATCTGAATTGCTCAAGTGAAAACAAGTTGCACCCTGGGTGTTACTATGAATTAATAAATAATCGTTAGCGTTTAAATATGCGAAATTTGAAATAACTAAGAAAATACACCCTTGTGCAAATTATTTGAAACAAAACGAATAATTTCGTTATTTACATTTTTTTCGTATCATTCCTATGAAAATTGACCCAGTGCACATGTTAGTACTTCGTATGTCGATTCCACAAAGTCGTTCCCTGCAGATTGAACACAGATTATCGATTGGATTTGAAACAGGAGAGTTTTCGAGTCAGTCTCTAGTACTTTGATTTGCTCATTGGTAAGGCTTGCCATTGTGTTCATGCAGCGTTACAATTTTCGTACGCTCCCTTGCAGTGATGTCCATGTCAGACAATGGCCGTAGGATAAAACATCGACAGTCGAGGTAACAGTGTCTGCAATCACGGATGACGCAGTAATTTTCCAGGCCAAACAAATTTCATCATACACCCCGAAAGTACATTCATATTGCTGCAAATGACCTAATCTGAGGAAAAATAGAAATCAGTTACACGCTATTCGTCTAGTGGGTCTAAAACTGAAAGAATGGTGAAAGAAAGGAAACTGAAGTGGTTGTTCCAATTAATTTGCACAAGGGTGATGTAATTAAACAAAATTTCGAGAAAGCCAGAACGAGCAAACATTTATTGATTTAAATTTCTTGAAGCAAACACACACACACACACACACACACACACACACACGCACGCACGCACGCAAACGTTTAAAAATCAAGAGCATAGTTATTTGTAGAAATGATGCAGACTTTGTTTACAGAATCGGGTAAATATCTGAATATGTTGAAGAATGCAGGAAAGAAAGTATAAGTATCGTAAGAGTCGATATTTTTTAAACGACAGTAAATACGGCTTACAATTAGTGTGATCAATGGCAAATGGAAAGCCAGTTGTAAACGCCACGAAGAATAAAGTATTGTTGCCAAACCAGTCACGCAGACATCATTCTCAGGTTTGTCTGGTCATTTACAGCAACTCAATTTTGCACATTTCGTCCAGGATTATACCTTGTCGCTGGAATCTTGAGGAAAATTCCTGTGTTGGTTTATAGCTCTTCAAACCATTATTAAATTAAAAATCTACCAATTTACTAATCATCATCATAATCATCCATTGGATTGGTAGCGATTATTTGATATACAAAGTCAAAACCACGTACTAAGTACTAAGTCATAAAACTCACCAAGGACATCAGGACACAAACCGATCAAAGAGATGTTTCTTTGCAGAAGGTCAAACATTCTTTATAAAAAAAAAGAAAAAATGCTAAACTTGTTTTTCGTATTTTTTCTAATTCATAAAACCCACCAAGAAGCCATGTCTTTGTTTTGTTCATTAGATTTGCTGTCCGTGATTACAAATTTCGCCCTTCTCATTAGCAATTCTTACAAATTGGCAATAAAAGCGAACTTTAATGATCAATAGTAATGTATTCGTTGTGTATACTCCAGTTGTTTTTTTAAAGTAACATTTTTATAGCGTTGAACACAAGGAAATTAAAAGCAAAAACAAACAACTTTTTATTACGCCAGGAAAAAAAGTAAGGAAAACAGGAAGAACCTAAACGAAACCTGACAAAACCTAAAACAAAAGAAAAATAATGACTAGCAAAAGATAAAATACAAACTAGAAAATAAAGTGAAGTGTGGTATATAAATAGAAAAGAATAGTAAAATGGAAGCGCAGACGACATAAATATTGGTAAAAGGTATGCGAGGAAACGAGAGAGAGAGAGAGAAAAAAGGAAAGGAGAAACATAAAGGGAGAGAAGGTGATCAGGAGAAACAAATGAAATAGAGAAAGAATGAATAGAGAGAGGTTGATGGAAAGGAGGTTAATGAAACGGAATTACGAAAAGAAGGAGAGGAGAAGGAAAGAGGGAGAGAAATAAGGAAGGAAAGAAAATAATATAGAAAGAGATGATTAGGAAGAGGGTAATCGGGAGAAGAGAGAAGGGAAAAGAAAAGAAAGAGAGAAGAAAGAAAAGGAGTGTAAAAAAGCGAAAAGTTCAAAGAAAGCGAATAACAAAAAGATATGAAATAGAAATAAGAAATAAGAAAGAACTGAAGTGGATGGCAAAAAGAAAGAAAGAAAGAAAGAAAGAAAGAAAGAAAAATTCTTGAAGTTCTTTATTCCTGGCTTATTCCTTACTTTCTTTTCATTCAGGATTGAATGCCTCCTCATCTGCACGACAAGCAAGTGCCATTAAAATAATCCCTAAATCTCGTTCAAATGACCTTCGCTGATTAACTTGGCTGCTTTAATCCAAAGATGGCTAATAAAAGCACGGATTTATTCTTCACGAAAACAAAAAAAGAATGGCCAATGTTGCAAGTTGTCTATTAAAACGTCACCGATAAATTTCCAAAAATAAGATTTACCCATAAATTAAAACATTCTCAATTTCGATGAAGGAATAAAAATCGAGTGGTCGCGAATCGTTTTCGATATACGAGAGGGTACTGAAAATTTCTATGTCTAATAATCCACTTCACCAATTCTGACCAGACAGTAGAATATTTGTAGAATTTTTTTAGGGTCCCATATCACAAACCATGACGACGATTAAGATAATAACGATGATATTAATTCAGTTCAAAATTATATCTGCAATCATCATCATCAACAACAACAACAACAGCAGCAACATGTACGATAACAGTAGCAACGTTCTACCAATAAAAAGACACTCAATCGTAACATAGTAGCACGAATATACCTAAAAGAACTAAAACTGCCAGTAGAAATTCCATGGTGAATCATTGTAATGCTCTATCAAACAGAAAAATAACAATTATCTACAATTTTATCAGCTAGCTTGGTAGCTGAAGTTATTCATACAGACGCCAAGAGTTAGAATGTGGATGATAAGAAAAGAGCGAGGATTTCGAAAGATGTTTTCAAGAGAGCTGATCCTCATCATTGAAAAATCTTAGCGTAAGACAATCTTTTCACATTATTCCCTCCTATTTACCCTTGTGCCAAACTCAGTAAATAACAATACGTGTTAGTTGCGCGCGCGCATTTCCATTGTATGGTTCAATCACAGCACGTATAGTCCAGGAACTTTTTGATATATTCCCGTATCGAAACCTGAAAAATATGCTTAAATTTATTTTAAATGAACGTAGGCAACAAAGCAACACTTATATTTTATGACTGCTCGATATGAAACAAAAGAGATTGGTGGCCATTGAATACTAGAGTTCGGAGTTCGAGCCCACATACATACTACTGTTTTGAATTCTGACATACAACACAATTTTTTCTATTTCCAGTAAACATTGTGCCAGATTTACACTGGAATTACACACACACACAAAAAAGAGTGAAATCAGAAAATTGCACTCGGCACATCGTAGCACCCACCAATTGTTACCATCATTAATTTCGTTCATTAAGTTATAATCAGTCAAATGTGAATTTTAAAATAGTGGCGTAACTTTTTGAATTTCGATTACAGAAAGATGTGCAATAGGTTCTGAACGGAAGTTATTGATTACCAAAGGTTGTTAAAAGATACTAGGTCAGACCGAAAAAATAATATTTTGGTAAGTACGTTGGGTCAGGAAATTTTCAACAGAGACTCCTTATATCTATCTATCTATCTATCTATATATATATATATATATATATATATATATATATTGATATGTATGTATGTTGTGGATTCCGGGATGAAATCCGGTATCAAATAATAACAAACGCCAAGAATGAATATAGGAAATAAATGTATTAACGTAATAATACAAACTGGTAATACAGGTTAGTAGTTCCAGGAATGCGGGGTTAGTAGACAAATATATATATATATACAGATAGTCTTTGGTATCGACGTATCGCTTTATGACTTCTTACTGAGTCTAAGTGCTCGTTACTATGACTCTTGCCGCTACGTTATTCTACTCGACAGACTCTACGTTCTATTACTACTACTACTGTCCAACTTGACTTAACGTATTGACCGACAGTATTTACTGTCCCCCCCACGAGGCCGGGTTTAAAGTGGGGTATTCCCGAGCCCGTAGGCTCGACCAAAAGTGCCCGTAGACCCCGCCAAATTGGGATCGGATTGGTCAACCGAACGAGACTCTGCCATTCGGCGGAGCCTCGTTCGGGTTCCTCTCTGCACAGAGGCAGAGAGTTCGACCGTCCAGCACTTAACGTACTGACCGACGGTATTTAGTGTCCTCCCCACGAGGGACAGATGTGGCACAAAGCCGGGTTTAAAGTGGGGTATTCCCGAGCCCGTAGGCTCGGCCAAAAATAGCCCGTAGATCCCGTATAAACGGGATCGGGTTGGTCAACCTGCCTGAACGAGGCTCTGCCCTACGGCGGAACCTCGTCCGGGTTCCTCTCTGCTCAGAGGCAGAGAGTTCGATCGTCCAGCACTTAACGTACTGACCGACTGTCCGGATATTCACTGGTAGTAGTATATGTATACCTTGGGTAAATCCATTTGTGTAAAAAGGGGAGACCCCTCAATAATATATATATAGATTTAGTTTATTTTAGCTTATTAAATCGAAAACATGACAAAAATGCTACACAATTTCAGTCGTGTTTCGATGCATATCAAAGCATCTCATCAGGCGATTGTAAATTACTGGCGAGTGAACGGATTATTCAGATTTAAAAGCAACATACTGACTCCTTTTACGAATAAAGAAAACAAAAGGAAAGAAAGAAAAGAGGTGGGGTAGTTATAAGGTTGTGAACTTTACCCAGATCAACCAATCGAATATAACCTAAGTTAAATTTAAACTAAGGTACGAAGCAAAAATTAAGAAGCTATTTTTCCGTTAGTTGAAATAAAGCCTACAAACCTTATAACCGCCCCACCTCTTTTCTTTCTTTTATTCTTTCTTTGTAAAAAGACGGTAGTATTTTGCTTTGGAAAATAAAGCATAATATTCTTTTAAAAATTCCACATTACAACCAAAAACGTTTGCAGTTTCTCTCTTCTTTTTAATGTACACACTTTTCTCTCGTTGGAACTACTATAACCTCTTCCTTATATATATATATATATATATATATATATATATATATATATATATATATATATATATATGTATATATATAATGGTTGCGACAAGAATTATAGTAATGCCATCACTTGATTTATCCTCATATATAAGTACTGGGGATGTAGCTTCCATTGTTTTGTGCTACTTACGACCATATCTCGTTGAAAGATCAATTATCGTACGATACCTGGAGTTAAGCAACGTTGAGGTTTGTCAGTACCTAATTGATGACCGCTTGGGATATACAGGTGTTGTCAGGTTGAATATACAAATAGTGTAATGGACAACGTTTCTGAATTGGAAATCAGAGAGCCGAATTCCTGTCCCTGTGGTGTTCCTTACATTTACTTACGCACAAATACTATTGGAACGTGTGAATCCATCTCTTCTCCCTCCAGGTATGGGTTAATTAGTAGGACTTTTATCAGTAGATCATTATTATTTCTCTCCAAATTCTTACAATCGAAAATATTTGGGGCTTTAAATAACGTACTGGTTGATAAGCCGTAAAAAAAACAAATCATTTCATCAATTCTCTGGTGTGTATTTGGTAACGTTACGCATCTGCAGCAGTAGTTGTTGACTTAATATTTGGTGATGTTTTAGTCCACCAACTATGTTAAATTCTTTTTAATACTCCCTTCAAGTAGAAATGCCGCATAAAGTCTAATAAATGATTTCTGTCTGTCTGTGTCTGACAGAGACAATCACAATCTTTACACGTTCGATAAACTTCTGTGCCAATATTCTCAGGGAAATTAACACCAAGAAGATTACAAACAACTCTAGAGTATTTCTTGCATAGCATAATTCTTTTACACCTATTTCTTACCAATGTACACGGTTTTTCTCATAGATTAACAGAGTCTAGACCTCGGTTTTACCTGATAATTTACATTCTGTTGGTCTTCTGCAGTGTGCGTGCATTCTTCATGCAATGTTTATATTTCACTTTCGACTTGTGCGCTGGAATTTTTTCGAAATGTATCATTCCACCATCTTTAGCAACAGATCGAATATATGAGTTCCACTTGAGGTCTGTGGAGAGCCTGAGTCCCAATCGACATTCAAGGCAAGGAGCTTTCTTGAGAGAGGACAGATGTATCATTCCATCATCTTTAGCATTAGATCGTATGTATGAGTTCCGCTTGAGGTCTCTGGTAATCTTGAGTCCCAATAGACATTCAAGGCCAAGAGCTTCCTTTAGAAAACAATCATCGACCATGATTGCTGAACGTTCGGGTCCTGTCCGATGATGGTGGAACATTACTAGTTTGGTTTTGAGCGTATTGAATTTTACTAGCCAGACCTTCCTCGATTGAGCTCTCAGCGTTACACCAGGCGATAGATTATCTGTCATCTTTTGGTCATCCAGATTTTGGGTGGTGCGACTATAAATTATTGTATCATATCGGAATATGTTCTTAAGCAGATCAATATATAGATCATAAAGATGTAGCACCAATAAGAGAACATCGAGGAACGCCGGCATTGATCTTATGGGCTTCCCATTGCTTGCTGTTAATAATGACCTTTATGAACCCACCTTTGCAGGAGGGCTTGATAACTGTGAAAGCCTTTCCAGTGATAACATAGCAAGAGGTCTAGCATGTTTGCCTGGGTCAAATCATATGTGATAGAGAAATTATGACAATATCTGCCTTTTCATCAGTTCGGATTGAGTGGACTAAACATTACATGTGGTGAATATTGAAGTCACTACAAATATGAATGCTTGTCGAAGGATAATCAGAGAAAATAACAATCTTCTCAGCTATTCTATAAAACATTACAATTCCACCATAGACAGTGAAAATGAAAGACATTCTATGGACGAGGGTCATGTGAAAGAGCATGAATGGAAAAAACGAGTCCTTGCTTTTGCGGTCTCTACAACATGGAAATCCGTCCTTAATATAGGTACGGAATCCATGACTATGCAAACTTTGAGGGTCATGGTTTATTATTAGGATCAAGTAGTCAGGGATTGGGAATTCTTTCACTGGGATAGTCAAACACGAGTATACGACAGGAACATAAGTCCAGGCTTGATCTCGTGAAGATAGACTTCAGTTTCTGGAATGTTGGATCGTAGGCACTCCATATTGGTGCTAGGTCTGGATCTACTTCTTTTTGTGGGGGTGAGTTTGTATCTTTTGTTTGATTCTGTTGTGGATATGGTTATATATATTAACATATTGGAACAGGTTATGTCAAGAAATAGCCACGCCTTCAGTTAGTAAGTACATCAATTACATGGATTACATTGTACAGAAGTACAATTACAACTGTACATTTAATTATGGTATCAAGAGACCCCACTTGAAACTACTGCACGGTCCAGATCCAATTCACAAACAGGCAATATAATAGCCCTGATATTATACACATACTGATGTGATAGTCTTCTCAGAAGTTACGCTGTGGTTCGGATCCCTGACTATCAGGCAGTCAGCGCCAACCTAGAAGACGTTTACATCTAGCACCCTTAATGAAAAAACAAGTAATCCTGGAAAGAAGAAAATGTAGACATACTACCATGATTGAATCCGCATCTTCTACGCACAATTCAAAGCAACAGAACTTCTTGGGCCCAAATCATCTTGACTAAGCAGGGAGCCCTAGCAACGAGACATAATCGCTCACTTTTAGGGCTAAAAGATCTACTGGGAGAAGTGTGGTTACAATGGATGGTTGGTAATATGTGCTGTGTTCCTTTAGGGTGTGTGGGTTTACAGCTCTGGAAAAGATCATATTCTGTGTAACTTTTTGCAATGTTTGTCTGTTTACTATCCCTGTTGTGAAAAACATTAAACTTGTTAGATAGGTTACTCGCTATTTCCATCAATCCATCTTGTCTTTATAAATGACATGTGAGTGTCAAATTCTTAAAGCTCTCTTTCTTCATTATGCGCGCTGTATATTGAAATAGTTTCTTTCTGAGTCTAAGTGTTCTTTTTATTTTTATGTTTCCCTCGTTGTTCGCATGCTCTGTCCATTCTAAGCATTCTTCTGTCGAACCTAATCACTTTGGTCTCAAGCCTCGTCTTCATCCGAACGGAAATTGTTCAGTATTCACCTCCACGTAAAAAGATGGATATTACATAACGGTTTCTCACTCTTTTCTTTGTTTCTAATGAAATTTTGCCGTTTCTTAATATTTGAATTAACTTTTGGAAACATGTTTCAAATGCACATTCGGATTTCAGTTTCACTTTTTTTTCATAATCTGTTAGAACCCTTCTCAGATATTTTAATTTATACACTTGTTCATTGCTTGATTTTCGTATCTCCAATTCAATTGGGAGTTTCATCTTGTTGACAACCATACATTGTCTTCTTATAATTGATGGTGAAAATCAACACAATATCGTCTTTGTATCTTATATTGTTAAGATTGCGCCTACTAATAAATGTTGAGTAAATCTAGGGAGAAGACCTTGTCTTACTCTCATTTCTATTTTTATGTATTTAATTCCTTTTCTACTAGTATGCAGGAGGTTTATGCCCAGTATATATTCTAAATTATTGTAATATTTTCCCGGTTAAATATTATTTTCATCGCAGTTAAATAGGTCTTTGTGTAGTACCTTATCAAATGCTTTTGTGTAGTCTATAGAAGATAGATCTCTCTCCTTTTGCATTTGTGTTGCTCGTTTTGATAGCATTCTGAACATAATTATTGGATTTCTTGTTCCAGTGTCTTCATTTCAATAAAGTTATTTAAATTTTTAATTCTTCAAATATAGTTATTTCACGAGTGAGTAGTTTCGTTTGCTTTTAGATGGAATTGTTTCATGAGTCGGTTTAAGAATAAATCGTAAATAACAGTTTTCTTTGATTGTAAGGTTACACCAAATAAATGAGTCTTTTCTCTGAGGAGAATGAAAAGTTTCCGAAGGAATAATTTTAAATAGTGAGATCTTTGCTCTGCATTTGTGGGGTGAATGAAAGCAAAACAGACAAATGATGACTAACGCACTTTCTCCCCGAAAGCCTCAACGGACATCTGCCAAATTGTCTGAATGATTACAGCAATAAATATTGATTAACAGTGATGTTTTTTTTTCGTGTATTGTAGCCAAACTCGATGTTTCTCTCAAGAGTCTTCAAATATCCTACAGCGGAAAGTTAAAAATAAATCAGTTCATCATCAACACTAATAGAATTAAAGAACTTAAGAAAGGATAACGAAGAAGAAACGAAAACAAAGGGTAGGGAACTAGTACAAATTTTCTGATGGAGAAACGAAAACGAGGCTGACGCTGAATCGCTTCCAGCTGGTTTTTGCACTTGGGAAACGGTAAACAGAAGCATAATGGGTTGTATGTGCAATTAATGTTTAAACTTTATCAGAAGTTTGCAGACTATTTTTTGGTTGTTTTATTATACAAACCTGTAACCAATAGATTGATGGCCCGTCATTACATGAAAAAGAAATTAAAACAATCTTAAAGAATAAAAGTCTATAATTTCACCCCAACTGGTCCATTTAGTTGAAATTGTTGTTTACAGTGTAGCTTTGGAGGCAACGATGTTGGGGTTCTTTGACATGAATATTCACATATGAGAAAATAATACTTTTTTAGCCGGTCAATACATAGAAAGTATCATAAACATTCTTTTAAATTCCTTTAAAATAAAACAACCCCAATTATATAACTTTGCCTGTCTGGCCGAAAATATGTCGGTGTAAAATAGGACTTTAATGAATCTTAAAAAAAAAACCCTCTTTCTGAAGCTTCCAAAAATCACAATGAAAAATAAAAACAGGAAAATAATTTTAAATATTTAATAAAAATGTCACATGTGAAAATTTCAAGGAAGAACATTCTTATATATTCCTTAAGTAAAATCATATTATTCACAAAGTATATATATATATATATATTGTTATATATATATATATATATATATATATATATATATATATATATATATATATATATATATATATATATGTGTGTGTAGTTTTAAGGAGTGCTATAATTATGGGATAAAGTGCTCAATATCAGAGATAGAGCATGTGTAAATATAAAAGTGAACATTGAAGTCAACACTCAGATGCGAAAGGCTGTTTCATGCTAGACGCAATCGTGGCGGCCTGACAATTGCGTCTAGCATGAAACAGCCTGTCACCTCAGCGTGTTCTTTCAATGTTCACTTTCATATATATATATATATATATATATATATATATATATATATATATATATATATATATATATGCGTGTGTGTGTGTGTGATCCACAGACAGACTGTTTCGCTTTATCAAGCCAGGGTCAAAACCCAACCGATTTGGTATCAATCGGAGATTTTACCCCTGAGTTATAAGCTCCCGGCAGAGAGGAAGGTGGATATTTACGTATATATATATATATATATATATATATATATATATATATATATATATATATATATATATATATATATATAGACACACACACACATATACATACATACATACATACATACACATATATATGTGTGCATGTGTGTGTGTGTGTGTGTGTGTGTGTGTGTGTGTGTGTGTGTGTGTGTGTGTGTGTAACATGGTATTAAAGAGTAAAATAGAGAAAGCGGTGAGTTAATGGATTTTCCGACGCTTTGTATCTTAAATCCCCAATCCGTGATGAGGATATCTTAACTAATATATATCTAGATTTATGTCTGCATTTCAGAAATCCTCTTTCTATGTAAATCAATTATTTTCCCAACACCTTTTCTATGGCAGTCAATTCTCTGTCTACAAAAAGAAAGAAATCCACACTATACAATACGAACCTCATCCAAACATCGGCGTAAGAGTTTCTGTTTCTTGAATATTAAACTTCATCTTGAGATCTCTTATATAAAATGGCGGCTGGCATAGAACACAACATCTAACACATATATCATTATTGATTTAACTGGTTGATTCATGTAATAATAAAGAGAGATTGATATAAAAAACGGAAACACCAAGATTTTTCTTCAATTAAACATCATTAGTAATTCGTATGACCTACGGATTCGATGGGGGGGTGCAGTGAAACAAAATAATTTTGAATATAACGACTAACTTTCTTTTGAATAGTGTGTGAACGCTTACTATTATAGTCATATCTAGTTTTGTAGAATATTTGGGTCATCACCCTTTAGGAGGAAACTTATTTTCCGAATCGCCACCGCAACATATATAGATTTTTTGTCATAATCTTTGAGATACGGAATTTTATTCTCATGTCCTTTGTTATGAATAATCAAGAGTGGTCTCCCCTTGTTTTGTTACTCTCCTCTTTGAGAGAGCTATTTCTGTTTACTGGGACTATAAAAGGACACTATACGCGAACCTTGTATTCTCAGATGAATAAGGCTTTCTTAAGCCTACACCTGCGTACTTTTGTCATTACAACCTTTACTATTCGGAAGTGGAACATACTCTCGTAACAGTTACAGATTCCGAAAGAATTTAAAAATTTATAAAGTCGATTGTGAAAAATTATAAAGTAGAAAAATTACCTGACGTTGAGATTCATGTCCAAGTTTTGTATAGCTGATGAAAACAAATCCATGCGAAAAATATAAGGGGAAAATATTATAGCGAAAGAATTTGAAGGAAACCAGAAATCTCATGAAATGTCACTATTAACTCGTAAACTATCTTGGAATTTATAGTCGAGAAAACCACTTAATAAATTCTCAATTAAATATACCTAATAATTTCCCGAATGTCTCAGCATATATAAATATATAAATAGAAATAACTTCCTTACATTTGGCTCTCCTATCGGTTGAAATATGATTTGCTCAGTTTAGAGTGGCCAGTCAATATGATAATACGTAAAGTGCCAGGTTGTTCATGAGGTCACAAAGCCATCAAATTTTCTATTTGAAGACGTTCAGCGATATTTTGCAATTACCTAATAACATCAGGTAATGAGTACGGAGGTTTTTACTTCATAGTAATGTTTATTAAAAGTCCAGTACTTGATTACACATGAAACAGTATCTACATTGTGGAAAACCTTTTTATTTTTTTTCATTGATGGGGATTCGTACTCAAAATTAGGTTCCTATCAATATATATATATCGCCCTGAATTAAAAAATATTCTGGACTCATGAAACATTAACTTTTCATAAAGAACAGAGTTGAAAAAGTAAAAATCAAAATTATAAATCTTTAAAGATTACGTTGAGAATAAAGAAAATGTGTTTAACTTTCACCAATTTTATAAGTGAAGTTTAATTTTTTCTTTCTTTTGCTTCTCGGAAAATGTTCACTGGTGTGTAAAATATTTCGATGAAGCAGTTTATATATTGAAGAGCATGGACAACTCGAGGCGGTCTAATGGTTAGCAAGCTTGTCTAACTAGAATAATTAAGACTGAATAGTGTGTTCCGTTCTCACTGGATTCCCCTTACATTTGGCCTTGTGCACATCTAAAGTACGCTTAGAAAATCACTATATATTGAAGAGCGTTGTGGATTTGTGATAAATTTAAATTGAGGTTGAGTTGGACATTTTATTATTGAAAACTGATTTTTTATCTATATGTATAAAAAAAAGTTAGATGGTTTCAATAAGAATTCACATTTTAAATTACAATTTTCAATGAATTTAATCTCAGGATTGTGCATTTCGTTTAAATCCTTTATGATGAATGGACAAAGAAATGAACTAGTTGCAGAATATGCGCGATTTTAATACTGACATTTTCAATTTTAAACTTCATATGAACATTTTTGGGTAACTAATAGAAACTTAGGGATTATTATGTTATGAAATATCCTTTCTACTCTTAAATAGCATGTCCTTTAAGGACGTGGACGACCATGGATCTTTATATTTTTTTGTTGTTGATCTAAGTGACTCCTGCCTCTTTAATAACCGTCTTTATCCTTGTTCTGCCATCCATTCAGCCAAACTTGTCAAATAGGTTATTCGTTGTTTTCCCCAGCTTATCTTGCCTTACAATACTCAAAATGTCAAGTTTGACGCATTGGTTCAGATAATATTTAAAGTTCAGTGGATTTCATTTCTTTGCCAACCGCGAACCCATTTTCTGGCTGCTTACCTCTTTAATATGATTTAATATCGGCTTTCTGCTTCTTTTTAATACTTCGAGCGACCTGTCAGCCATTTACAATTTTTAATCCAAAATTTCTTCTAGAGGCCTGTCTTTCTTGTGATTTCACGCAGAGAAAATAATATCACTCAATCAAAAAGGACCGGCCAAGAACCTCACCGTTACAAGCACATATATGCACACACATATACATACGCACGCACACAGATACTTAAAAACATACATACGCAAACACACACATACATGCAAATATAAATATATTGCAAAAGCTAAAATGAAAGACGTAAAACTTATTCCCATAAATGTGAAATTAAGAAATCTTGTTCCAAATGATAGTGCTTGGTTATCACAGATTTTACAAATATTTCGTTGGTAATCAGTAGGGATATATTTGAAATAAGATATTTTTTTCTCACATGTGGTAACAAGTGTCACCGACTTAGTGCAGCGAAAAAAATCATTTTCCCAAACAACACTTTTATGCGTACAATTATTGACCAGAATTCTCAGATTTCATATTTATAGCCTTAATAATTCTGCATAAAAATAGAATCTTACATGTGTAAAACTGCTTTCCTGCGATCTAACATTCAGGCTGAATATGCAAGTGCTTAGAAACAAGCTAATGATAAAACATTTTCTTTTCGTTTTATTAAATACTATTACAGCAGTGTGACTATTACCGAATGCACATTACGTCCAGCGGTATTTACGTCCCGAGGAAAAAAAAGATTAGAGATGATTATGCTTTAAGTCGAAGTGTCAAACGTTTTCTACATGATACAAAGAGGCACTTAGAGATATTCTCTCTCGTAATGAAATGTATTCCTTTTCTGCTTAGTATTTTGTCTTTTCCTGTTGGAAAGATGAGAAGTACGATGTTTCTCGAAACGAGGGCTACATAGTGTTTCATTGCTATGAATACACGTTTTCATGAACCTTGTTCAGACAATTTAAAGGTATTAACGGTGAAGGTAACGCACTTGTAAAAAATATTCAATTAACAAAAAAGAAAATGAAGTTGAGTTTGTTAATATTTCGATGTTTATTCACATCATCGTCAAAAATATTAGAAATGAAAGATTTTCGCACCCTATATCAACACTCATAAAACCATAAAACTGCAAACAGTATAAAAAAACAAATGTCTTATGTTTACATATTAAAAAGCAATTTATTTTTGGAATCATTCATACAAGTGAAACTCATAAAATCTACGTATATACCCTATTTTACAATTTAAAAAGATCCCAAATTTAAACAGTCTGAGTGTTTTCATTCATTCACATAACAATTGTCGTGGCCCATATTACTCCAGCATTGGGTGAAATATGAGAAAATAGGGGACGTGCAGAGAAATTGAAATTTCCTACAAACATTTATTGCTGGTAATATTTTTTCTCAAAAATATGTTGCTGGTAATAAGGTATTGCTGGTAATAATTTTTTACAAAGATGTATTGCTGGTACTAAAATATATTTTTACACTTTCATAGTGTTCATTCGAGTTTGGAGGTTAACTATTGGCCCATTGCTGGGAGCCTGACTGGTGCTACAAATCTGCGTCAAGGGGGACCTGAGAACACCAGCAATTAAGAGGTGGTTATTCCACGCTCCTCAAAACTTCTTGATCAGAGACATTGCTGTTGGATGTAGTTTATCGTCTTATCCAGGATTATCCATTTGAGGGGGTCTTACTCCTCTGCAGAGGTGCAGTCAGCGTATTCAGAAGCCCCAGCCGATAGAGCGATGTTCCAATTGGATATATACAATTAAATCAAAGAATAGCGTTAGTTTCAGAAATCATACTGCTTTTTATATTTTCTGCTGTTGGATGTAGTTTATCGTCTTACCCAGGACGTCTCATTGGTTTCGGGGTTTGGGCTTACTCCTCTGCAGAGGTGCAGTCGGTGTATTCAGATACGCCCATTTCCTTAAGTTGAATTTCGTTTATTTCATTTTAATGACAGTGTTTTAGTATTGTTCTATTTACGTGTATCTATAGGTCAGATTTTAGGTCAAATATTGTTATTTTAGTTATTGTATCGAAATTATGCTTTCCGTGAGAGGCGTAGGAGGACCGAGAAGGGATGCAATAACTCCGGTTCCCATAACCGGTGATAGTCATAGAGCCACCATCTGTATTGCATCCGCAACAGTAATGGCTGTGTCTAAAAGATAGCCTGATAAACTCCACCCTTTTTAAGTTGGAAAGCAGAGTTTTCCTTCTTCCAGTTTGGCTGCACCAATGCAAGTAAGCTTAGTTTGACCAGCTATTGAAACCAAAAATCGTCGAAGATTCATTCATGCTTTCCCTAGAACATTAGTGCGAAAGGAAAGAAACAGATTCGGTCAGAATGTGACCTCAGTACGCCCATTCCAATTTCAACATAGATAAGTATTACTCTATACGCAACTCCAAACGGAGTTAGTAGAACCATCATTAATACAACAGCCACAACAGCAACACCAATGATTCAAAGTATATGTTAGCGGAGACGTTTCTGATAAATTCTGAAAACATTTACTCTTAAGAAAAAAAAAGTGATAGTAAATTTCACTTGAACGTTCCGTCTCTCTTTTCTATCAGTCGGTATTTCTATTTAACTAAAATACTTCCTGGAAACGTAGGTGTTCAACTTACTTTAGTCTGTGAGACCCTTTGCCTTATACGACTCAGTCAGTATTTGTTAGATAATATTTAGTTGTATGAATTTGCAAAAGCTACATAATCAAAGAAAAAAAATCGAATATTTGAACGTGGTTTAATTGTTTGAACCTGAACATTTTACAATCGGATGAAAATCTTTATTGACACAAAATTTAAACGAGATGGCATGTCTTATCTATTTTCTGAAATGATGCTTGTTTTAAAGGAAATTTTAGAATTTTTAAATTTAAATATTTTGGCTTTTAAAGTAATCAGAATGCACGCGTGGATTTCGAGAAGATTAATACAAGAGAGAAGAATCTCTTAAACATAGAGTGGTAAACGACTATCAACTAAGCTGTAATCGTTTCCTGTTGAAATTCAATTCTTCGTTTGAATTTTGGTAGTTAAAACGTTAAAAAAGCAAATAAAGTCAGAGAGAAAAAAAAAAGAAAAAGCAAAGTTAAAACGAAAATAGAAAGTCACGAATATTTCACACCATTAATCGAAACTTCAATCTGAAAAGTTCCTCCTGGAAGAAAGAGAGTTGATGTGACGTCACAGCCTAAACAGAGAAGTCGTTTTTTTTTTTTTTGCCGACCGCATAATGCAATTTATTTTTTCATATTGCATTTACTCGAGGTTTTGTTGGCATTTTTAAAGCCATTTCTTTAGTTTAGATAAAGTTTTGGTTAACTTTGTAGCACTTCAGAGAGTTAATTAGAAAGTTTGCGAGAAAGCGAAGAAGAGCAGGCGTAGAAAGGAAGCGGAAGTTGAGAGGAAACAAGAAAGAAAAGGAAACACAAGTAGAAAAGGAATAGCAGAAATTAGACACGAAAGAAAAAGAAAAGAAAAAAAAGAAAGGGGACACACGAAAAAACAGAAAGAAAAAAGTGTTTTTTTTTTTTAGTGCGTTGTGTCACTGATTGAATGAAAGCGTATCTGCAGAATGAAGTCGTTAGAATGATTTGCACTCAGAAAAATATCGAAATTTTCACGTAACTAAAAAGTGCTAATAATAGATAAAAATGATGACAAGTAAAATTATTGAAAAATAAGAATATTTCTTTAAAAAAAATTCAATGATTTTCTTTCTGTTTCTTTCCATGTAGTATAATTTACAACGCATCTTTTAGTGGATACATAGTCCTATTAAAACGGCAAGGATACATCGATATGTTTATGTGTAATTTGGCACTATTCATAGAACAAATATATGCTGGGAAAATATTCTTTTGTCGCCTTATACAGAGTAAATGGATATCTTAATAAGAAAATGTAGCACATATAATCAGTTTAAAGGAATTTACAGGCATAAAAACTACATAAAGGCAGGTGTTAACATCGCGCGAGAATTAGCTTATCTCGTTCGAAAAGTGAGCTTGATCTTTACTTCAACTCCAGTGATCTTATCAAGTAAAAAGGAATAAGTCTTTTGACTGTTCAACAAATATAAGGCCCAAGAGCCACGCAAGGTAAAGGGTTAATAGGTTGTTGTAAGGGCGGAGTGAGAGAGAGAGAGGGGGGAATATTATCAGGATATATAGGATAGATAACGGTTGACCTTCGACTTGAAGTTAACATTTTACTGACCGGGAAACATTCTTTTGGGAGTTCGCTCAAGAATGCAACAGTTCTCCACAAATATCCTGATGTTGATTTTGAAGACAGCTAATTCAAACCAACTTAAACGATTGGAACAAAACAATTTTTATACACTCATCCATTTCTAATTTGAGTTCGTGTTGTCCTAAGCTAAGCTTAGTAAATATTATACACAGTTTTTTTAAGCATTTCACCCCACGCACCTAAGGGATTACAGAGAGAGAGAGAGCGAGAGCAAGAGTAAAGAGGCGTGTTTGAGGAAAATATAAAGAGAATGACGAAGAACAAGATCAAGCATCAGAAGATGTCGATTGATATTACATTTGAAGATTTGAAGATTATAGCTATTAAGGAAGCAAGTAAGAGGAAGGGAGTTCCACAGACGGGGAGTGCGAGATAAGAAGCTGTTGGAGTAGAAGAGACGGCTACATTTAACTGTTTCGACCCTGAAAGGTTGCTACCGAGATTCCAACCTAGTAGCACGCTTAAATTCATGCATTTTGGGTAGCTCGTCGGAGCAGTTGCCGTAAACATTGTAGAAAAGACAGAGTTAAGCCACAGCACGTCTGTGAGAAAGTGACTGTAGATGCCAGATCATGAGCCATCATATTGCATATCCGTCTCTGGATTTTGTCGAGGTCCTCGAGACGAACAACAGGGGTACCAGACTATATATGGCAGCAGTATTCAATTCAAGGACGAATTTTGATTCAATGTATTTGTTCCACCTCAGGCCAGTAGACAGCGTGAGAGCAAGCAGGCGAGAGTGGCGCTCTCGTGGAGTTGAGCATCAGACATTCTAATGGGAGGCAGGGAGGGTCCTCTGTGGCTGGTAAATTAGAGCAGTTTCATTTTGGAATCATTAAAGTTTACAAGCCATTTCCTGCCCCCGTTAACCACAGATTGGAGGTTCTTTTCGAGACCAACGGCCAAGGTAACTTTATCAGTATTGACGGATTTACTATTGAGCCTGGCATGAATAAATAAATTGATAAAACTATTTATTCTAGTTTATTCCTCTTTCTAAAATAATCAAAGGAAATAATATTTTATTTGAACTTTATACTCGTCGTTGTCAATATTCAGTATTTTTAAATATTTGTTTCATTTATTTTAAACGCCCAACATTTGAAACAGTTGTGATCACCTAGCAGCCTATTAAGATGCCACAATTTGTTAATAATTAGTCTGAAGCCCTCCACATAACACATCAAGTCTTGTTTCAATATTAACCGATCATAGAGAGAAACGAAATAATTTCCTGTCTAACGCCAACCAGAAAGATGTTGTCAGCCATTTTCCATCATATCCTTGCCAGTGTTTTTATTAATATTTCAATCATCACCAATACATACAAACATATCTATGTGTACATACATCAGCATGCACATATCCGGATGAATAACGAAGGGAATATAACCTATCGTAATTCACTGAGTTGAGAGCAAGCATCAATTTTTCAGTGTTCTAGAAATGTAGCCTTGTACCAGACTTACCTAGATTGCAGTATATTTAAACCTGTGCAAACAGACAGATTAAAAGTAAGGGGATTATGTTGACATACTGTTGTGGCCTGTTTAGTGGCCAGAAAAAAAGACACGAAGGACGAAGGTAGGTTGAACAAGTATATTGAAGATATATACAAAGCAAGAGTTAGCGGTGTGCGTCGTAAAGTAGGTTAGCACTGTGTCTGCTTCCCCCTCTCAACCGACTCTCGCAGTTAGTATTTATGAGAGGAGGAAGAGTTCATTCTACTGTATGAGGATTTACCACAACACACACTATATCAACAATATCTACTTTACCTGCATTATTTACGTTATTCGGACTGTTATCCTCATCTTCATTGCCATATTCACAACGTTTGAGCCGTTGTACGCTCCGGACTTAAGGACACATGGCGCAGTGAATAAAGGCGTTGGTTAGATCCAGTGACTAGACCTCAAAAAGTTATGAGTTCAATACCAGACCACATCGGTGATGAACCAAATTTGGAGATTTGTGACAACTGGAAGAGGCATGGCACGTGGAGCTAGAACAATCTACCACGGTGGATGAAATAAAGAGTTCGGTTCGAAATTCCAGTCACCTGAAGAAGGCCGGGGCGTACAATGGCCGAAACGTTGTGAATACGGCAATGAAGATGAGGATAACGGTCAGAATAACGTAAATAATACAAGTAATCATAACACCTCATTTCAGAGATCTAGACAGATAATATCTACTTTTGACAAGTACACAAACTCGCACGCGCTCACATACACACATACACACACGCACAGATACTCACACATGCACAATCACACGCACGCACACACACACACGCCCCCGTCCTTGGTATGATGATAAATTACATTCGCGTCCTGGGTAAGACGATAAACTATATCCGACAGCAAGGCCTTTCATCAGAAGGTTCTGAGAGCGTGGAACCACCTCTTACTTGCATTCCCCTATTCACTCTGACCCAGGGTGGTAGCAGCTGTCAGGGTTCTAGCTATGTGAAAATACTTACCCCCCACCCAAAAAAAATAGAAAATTGGGTCAAAACACTATGAAAGTATAAAAATAGGTTTTAATACCAGCAATACATTTTTTAGAAAATTTTACTAACAATACATGTTTGAAAAAAAAATTATAGCAGCAATAAAAATCTTGTCGGCATTAAGTAACCCATTGAGGTTGATATACCGTAAAACAAAACCAAAACAAACACGCACGCGCGCACAAATAATTTCAGTTTCATTTACATTACTTTTACAAAGTATTCCTTTCTTTTGTTACCCTGACGATTGTTGTATGACCAACCAAAGTTTTTAGCCAATATATAATTTTTCAATATTCTGTATTTCAGACAGCTGTTTTTTTTATCACAACGTCTGATGCAGACACCGTTTTTCCTGTATAATCGGAAATTATGAAATGGAGTATTTACATTATTCCATATACTTTCGGGTTATTGTCATCGTGTTTTTTTTTAATACAGCATTTCGGTGGACATATTTTACGTTCTTCCCCGGCCATCTGCTGCATATAGTAGGCATCAGAACCTTGTTTAGTACATTTTTCTTTATTTTTACTATCCTTAATTATACTAACACAAATAGAATCCAAGAAACGTGTGTTAAAGTATTTAAAAACAGAAAATGTATTAAGGCATTTAAAGTGCAACATTATTATCATTGAAAAAAAAGTTAAGTTATTTAAGAAAAAAATGGTCAATAGGATAACTTCAAAATACCGTGATTGAAACGTGAAAGGCTGTTTTTAACTTAGTATAGTTTAAAGGTTTAACCAAAATTGCCAAGATAGATGATAAACAGAGAGAGTAAAAACGTCAATGTTAAAATAACTACCGTAATTCGCCATGTATAATACATCTTCATCCATAATTCGCACCCCTAAAATTAGGCTGAAAGTGTGGGAAAATGCTTCTACTCATGCACAATACGCACCCCTTTTTTGGTAATCAATCCTACTCTATTTAAACAAATGGTTTTAAACAGAATAATATTATTTTAATTTAGTTTTATGGTAATTCTTATTTTATTTTACGGTAATTTTTAAAGATGTTTTGTAGCGGTCCATAATACGCACCCCTGATTTTGCTTATTAAGATTTAGAAAAAAATGCGTGTTATACATGGGCAATTACGGTAATTTTGTTTCTGTTTGCATCGCCCTATAGCAAGCGCGCACAAACACTCACACCTCTTCGCAGACATACACGTTTTATACCTATCTCTATCTATAAAAGGCAGGATGTGTGTGTGTGTGTGTGTGTGTGTGTGTGTGTGTGTGTGTGTGTGTGTGTGTGTGTGTGTGTGTGTAACGAATGCACGGCCGCAATTTTCGACGGATTTGCACCAAAATTTACATGCACATGCTCCAAGTTAGCGGAAGACCATGACCGACTTTGCATTTACCAACTCCCATCGATAGTGGAAATAATCGACTTTTAAATGCTTCTACGGCAGTTTTCATGTAGTTTGCGGCCATTTTCCACTAGCCAGAGTGGGAGCCTATAGCTGGCTGCCACGGATAGGCAAGAATATTCTATTGGCCAGCGTGAGCGCCAACAACTGACTGACACGAATGTTAACTAGTATGCTAGCGTGCAAAAAAATTCGATAGCTGCATTCATCACAAGTGGAAAAATTTAAATCTGCATGCCACTTTATTCCAATTGACTCATTCGCCTGCTTAAACTCAACGTTGATTCTGATTCCACAGAACTGTGTTGGGTGTGAAAAATTATTGTTGTTAACATTCTTTTTTCATTCGGTTTTTCCAGTTACGATTCCTTCTTTAAAGCTGATCGTTTTATGTTCATTTTGTTTAGTTCTTTTTTCGTAAAGGATTTAATGTTTAGTATAGAGCTTAGAAAAGATTCGCAGTGTGAGATAGGCAAGAAGTAAGGGATGTAGCAGCATTAGCACGGCAAAGGGCACCCCTTTAAAGGCAAGGAAGGGCAACAATATTTTAAGTCAAGTGACAACGGTTGCTGTATGAGTCGTACGATTTTCGAAACAGAAATGGGATAATTTCGCAACACAATTCTTACTAAGAGGGCATAAATATCGCTTTGTGAAAAACTTGGTTTTAATAATAACAATAATAATATACTGAGAGCATCTGCCTTCTGATAGATTAATCAATCGACAAAAAACTTATCTCTGAAAAGTTTGAGAAACTAAGTAAATAGAAAGACCTTAAGATTGAAATCAGTCGAATGTGTATTCTTAAGATAACAATATTACCGGTTTTTATTGGATCTTTGGGAATGACATCCAAATGAGTAAACAAATATGTGTAGCAAATTGCTAAAAGTCTTAAAATATATGAATTGCAAAACATTTACATGGTGCGTAATGTATTTGAAGACATATTGAAAACCGTAAGAAAATCGGTCACATCTTACAAACAACTAAGTTTATTGGTGCATAACTTGGTACAAAAATGTAGTAAAGGTTAGATTACATGTTTATTCGATGTAACCGCCTTCAGCCGTAATGTTTTCAATGCAGGATCGGAATTTTTGACATGCACGATTCACATGATCTGTATTGATATTGGGTATTATTCGAATAATGGCCACTTTCAGAGAATCAATCGTATTGTGAGAAAATTGATTAGTATCCCATTCAACACCGCCACATATGTAATAGTCAAGGAGATTTAGGTCTGGTTAGTTAGGTGGTTACATGATTGGTGTGTTGAGGTTGTGCAGATTGGCCGACATCCAATCTATGGTCACCACTGGTGTGTGAGCCGGTTCAAATTCTTGCTGAAAAACATACAGCCTTTTATCGTATACAGCGCTTCATAACTGTTTCCAGCACCTCAGTGTATTCAGCAGTATTTAACCGAAGACACTGTTGCAAAGAAGGGTTGGCATGACGTTAGCTCATTAATCACCACCCTTAAACCATCACTTATCCTTGTTCCTCTGAAAAACAAAAGCAGAAACCTCATGCCTGGTTCTTCTGGATGTTTCATTTTCTTCAGTAATCGCTTTACTCGAAGCGGTTCTTTTGTGTTTACCGATATAAACTGCTCTTTCCTTAAATACGTACTTAATGTCCTCATGCAACACAATGTATATTATGCTTTCGGACACTTGCGGATTTCTGGCTTATATGTTGCCAGTACATTTTGCAGAAAAAACATCCCCAAAGCATGATACTGCCACCACTAAATCTCAAAGTTGGAACTGTGTTCTTTTGTTTGAAGGTATCGCCATCTTTCCTCATTACATGATTGCTAAGCCCAAACAACTCAATTTTGGTTTTGTCTGTCCATAATACTCTTTACCAATACGATTTTTCCTTATCCCTATGCTCACGTACGAATTTCAACCAGGCATCTCTGTGTCTTTTCAATAACAGTGAAGATTTCCGAGGGGAGCGAGACTTTAGATTGTTCCTGTGATTTAAATTGCTTATTGTCCGTTTAGTGACACAGATTCTTGATGAAAGCAAATCATCCTGCAACTCTTGACGAGTAACCATTAGATTTTGTTTAATTTGATGCGTTAATTTCCTCGAATACCTTGAAGAAATCTTTCAATCCCGAGTTTTGCATCGATACTGATCTGCACCCGATGTATACATTGTGGTGTGTCCTGATACTGTATGATGTTAATGCTTTTTGCAGGATCTTGTAATACGTAAAGCAAAGGTAATACGCAATAATAATTAATTCAGTAGAAAACTGAATTACATTATTTACATTATTTGGAGTATTGTCCTGATATTTGTCGCCATATTTATTACAACGTTTCGGCCGTTGTATGCCTTCTTCAGGTGGTTGGAATGTCGAACTAAAACCTTCATTTCGCTCACTGTTTTAGACTGTTCTAGTTCCACGTGCCATGTTTAATGGATGTCAGTTATCAGTTATCTCCTGTTAATTTTTCCCTCTGAAAGTTCTCCACTGCCTTAACCCGGTATTGAACTCACACTCTTTGGGTCCTGTCACTGGATCTGACCAACGTCTTTATCCACTGTGCTATGTGTCCTTGTAATAAATATGGCGACAAAGATGAGGACAATAGTCCGAATAATGTAAATAATGTACGTAATAGCTCATCTCAGAAATATAGACTAAACTGAATTAGTACATCAATGTTAGCAGACTGTACATAGTGTGATTGTACAGCCCAACAGAAACGCGCACGCAACTAACTAAAGCCAATTGCGATTCAAACTAGGGAATCTGTCAGTAGCTTTCTTGCTATATGTTCATATTTAATAATTAAACTAGGTTAAGTTACATTGTGTCTGAACGGCTCTGAAATCTTTACAATAGTTGCAGTGAGATTGCATCAAATTTTGAGTGAAACTCAACAAAACTGTTACGAAGACTTTCGCTTTGCTTCATCAAGCTTTTGCCGAACTGTATTTTGCGTAGTACGCGCATTTCAAGACAGATCGATGTCGACTTAAGGGATAAGAATTTCAGGATAACCAGTTGCAAGAAAAACGTCAATTATATTGAAGATTTTTATTAACTCATCCATGAAAACCGTTGCCAAACAATCTATCAGCTTTTTTATAATTATGGAGACTTCTACGATAACCTAATCCGGTAACTTTCTGATATCACGTCGTCGTAATAGAAAAATAGGCCTAAATACAGTAAAATCCGACAACTGGACTAAGGCCTTCCACATATGAGGAATTGCTTACAAAGTCCGCATATCAGGGTTATATTTAGATTAAAACTGAAATCGGGTTTACCATTTATTTTCAATGTTTTATTGTAAACAAAATAAGCTAATGGCGACTGAAATATACCGGAACTGATTTTAAGGTAAAAGAAATAAATTTATTAATCGCTGTTGCATGAAGATTCTTTTTCTTCTAATGTCATCGTCAGCTTTTTACGCATTTTGTTTTGCTTTTGTTCTTGAATTTCTTTAAACAAATGACACTTTTTAACTCTGCGTGTGTTATTGCAATCGTCATAGATGAATGCTGGCTTTCTTTCCATAAAACTGAAAACCGTTTCAATAGCTTTTTCAATTTCAGTCCAGGTTTCATTACAATCATGCATCTTATTGCTATCTTGTTGCAGATGTGTCTCGTTGTCATCCTTTTCACTTATTCCCGTCATCTTTTGCACCAATACAAGACATTAGGGTGAAATAAGCATAAACAGTTATCCAAAGTAAATTTCCTGAAAAACAGAAATTTCAAATCACTTGCATATCACCCAAATAGTTAAAATATACACATCAGAATCATGTCCAGATATGCAGTTTTCCGAATATGAGGCACTCTGGATATGAGGCACTACGGATATGAGAGATTCTGCTGTATGTTAATACATTTGTGTCGGCTCAGCAATTGTTTATTATTTTGAGACAATGATACATACATTGATAGATTCTTTAATAAATAGGCATAGTTATATGAAAAAAACGCGTATTAAGGCACAGAGAATAAGTGAGAAAGAAGGGAAAATAAATGAAAAATATTTTGATTTCAGACTATCACAAGTATTAGATACATTTCTACATTATTGTTTATCTTCATGTGCAAAAACAAAATATAATAATTCGGGACGACTTAACGTATGATATTTGAATAGAAAAAACACGTTTTTATTTTGTACATCCTAATTTTGTTCGTCCTAATATTGTTTTCAAAACGAACTCTAAAATATTGGTGCTTTTTTTTCTTTGCCTCGGAGAAATAGAAAGACGAAAGAAGAAATGCAAAGAAAGAAAATGAGAAGGAAGAGAGAAACGAATTTGTTTTTATACGACGATGAACACCAAATTTCTGTGGAAACGTTTTTCAAACAAATATTCACATAAACATTAGTCAGATTTATTTGATACATAACGACTAAAGGGGGTACTTTCTTAAAATATCTTCAACATTTACATGTTGGATTTTGTTAGGACATTTGCGACCACATCACATTAGCATGGAAAACAAAATATGCGGTTGAAGTGAAAAAGTAAACTGTGTAAGAAAATTTTGACTTTTTAGTCTTTGAGCATTAACTATTATTTCCCTATTGCTTCTATCTCGTAAGCAACGAAAATGACTATTATTTCTTTCAGACTTTGCGTTTGTGATCTAAACATCGATATTTTGAAACTAGCCTATATTCCATTACATTACAGACAGATTCAGCTCTGAGTTGCTGAAGGAGAAATTTCTAGAACCTTCTAGAATTTCTAATAGGTTCAAGAACTTTCGAGAAGTTTTTAAAAATTTCAAGACCTTTGTAAAAGTTTCTAAAAGGTTCAAGAACTTTCGAGAATTTTTTTAAAAAATTCAAGACCTTTGTAGAAGTTTCTAAAAGTTTCAAGAATTTCTACAACGTTCTGGCAAGAGAGATGGCAGTATAAATACAAGGAACATAAGCTCAACAGTTCAGTTTAGATGTTCAAGGGAAGACAATTCGTCGTTGGTAGATGCATTCGTCACAGATGGCATCAAGAGGTTGTAAGAATGCGACAGACGCATTTTTCGATGTCTGTTGTGAATTTATCAAAACAAGAGCGAAAAAGAACTCTGCTAAAATGCGTGAGACCTAGAAGGCATATTTCGGCATGTTTATCGGGGTTCAACACAAACTCTAGGCACCTCATTTCATATACAAACTCTGCAAAAGCATTGCGGAATGTAAGATGGAAAGTTTTGCTTGTTTGGATAGTGAATTCTTTTAAAATTTAAATAACTTTTACTTTTATTCTTTTTAAATTAGTCTTATTGAAAAATATGTATTACATATGTTTCAACAATCGCGTATTAGTATCCACAGTATCATGGATCACTGGAAAGAACCATAAAAATATGGAAAATAAAAGGATATTCAGTATTGAAGATTTCGTAGTTTTGTAGCATTTGCTACATTAATTGGGGTCTAAAGTCACAATTTTACATAACAAGCGCACGATTTTTAGTAATTCAAAATAATCAAAAATGTTTTTTTTTTAGACTTATCAAGAAAACTGGGTGAAATATATATGTATTTTTTATCTTATTATTTTTATTTTGCTCTTTTGCAGGTTGATACAGACGGGGAAAAATAGAGCCATGAAATCTAACGAACTTGACTATTCGAGTAATTGGTTCTAATGCATGGTAGTCCCTTCCAAATGTCTAGCTGGAAAGAATGCAGCTGCTATCATATACAGAGACGTTGTCACCCATCGTGCAAGCGCCACGCTGCCCTGAGCTCTCCGTACACGCTTCTCTAAAGAGAGACCAGCCGTCTTCAGGACAGAAAAGCAATTCAGTAGAGAATGAATTCATTGATCCAGATTCCAGAGGCGCAGTTGAGGGAAGAGACCCATACTAACACAGACAAAATGAACTCAACGACCTAATCAGAAATCTTGATCTTACAAAGTTTAATGCCGAGATTTTGACGCCGAGACTCAACCAGTGAAAGTTCTTTGATGAAAGTGTGCAAGTCGCAAGCCAGAGAAAGCGTCACCAGCATTTTTCAAGTTTTTTCACCCGTCAAGATGGGGTTTGCTTCAACCACAATGTGACCGGTCTGTTCAAGGCAATTGGAATCGCCTGTACCCGGCGATTGGCGCCTCTTTATTGGCAGTTGATCCAAGCTTTATAATAGGAACGTGCATCCATCCCATCTGGCTCGCTCGGTGCAGCTCAAAGAGGAATACCATAGTGTCAAAATCTTGATAGATGCCTTGAAATATGAAGAGTACGGTTGGGAGGTTATTGGAGATTTCAAAATGTTGACATTTCTGATGGGTCTCTAAGGCGGCTTTAACAAGTTCTCATGTTACCTTTGCCTTTTGATCAACAGGGACACCACGACACACTACCGCAGGCGGGACTGACCACAGCGGACAAAGTTCAGTGTGGGGCGGAACAAAGTTAAATGGGAGCCACTATTGAACCCATGGAAAGTATTGTTCCTGTATTCCATATAAAATTGGGTATTATAAAACAATTGACGCTTATCTTGATAAATTCAAGGAGAACATGGGGGTGTACTTAGAAGAGCAAGGCGAGCGCTTCCATCTGGATATACTGGACTAGAACACCGATACCAATGATTGTATAACAAAAACATGATGGGAGACTACATTTAGGAGCTGATTCGTGAAAGTAATTTACAGTATAAGCGTAAATTGATAAAAACTACTCACTTCTATTTTTTTGTGGAATCTCTTGTGCAATCCTAGAATAAATAAATGCTACTTTTTAATCATATATCGTTTTGTTCCTATTTTGCGTGAACGAGACTATCCACATTTGCCAGTTTTCCCAAGGGGAATAGATCAATTTCAGAAATGTCATTATTCTGGTCACAAAAAGTTAAATCTGAAGGAAATGTTAGCCATTTTTCATAATGTCTAGGCATAATCACACAGGAAATAACAGTTGATACCCGAGGACAAAAATTGTATTGCCTAGTTATTAATTGAAAAAGAAGAAAAAAATTAGAATTATTTTCTCTGCGGGAATATTTTCAGTTCATAATTTTATTTTTCAATAAAATAATTACCTACTATCAAAATACCTGTGAAAATTTCATGTATTTCCTATTTTCATTTTCTGATGAATTTTAATTCGTAAGTCAATAACTGAATAAGCTCTCTGCGAGTTCCACGGCCTATAAAATACCAGTGCAAATTCCCCCTATTGCCTTAAATGCTTGTGATTTAAATGTTAACTGTTGTATTCATTAACAATCATATTTATGGATACAGGACATTATTTAACGAAGTAAGAGGTTACAAATGAAAAGATTAAAAACTGATACGCTTTTTCATTTCACTGAATGAGACGTTAAACACGAGAGTGTTATCAACTATTTATTTCTTTCAACCCAAATCAGAGCCCTTAATATATATTTTCTTCCTTTTTCTGGGCAGAGAACGGGCAAGCTATTAAAGGCCTATCCTCACAATCAGACAGGAATGGCTTATTGTTTAGTTGAGGTTAGTGGCATGTGCACAACATACGTGTTAACTAATGAAGGAAGGAACAGAATTATAATATGCAATGGGTTAAATAGCATTTCAAGTGATATATATATATATATATATATATATATATATATATATATATATATATATATATATATATATATATATATATATGCTTCTGGTATACAAGAATATGTTTTTCTCCGGACGATGAGTCAAAACACCACAATTTGACCACATCATTTTACTTTTAGATAAAAATGGCAACTTTCAATGTCATACAGGAAAGGAAACAAAATGGGACGTTGTGCTCGTGTAAGGATGGCCAAATTCATCCAGCATGTTTAGAGCATCAATCACGACCACAGGTTAATAGCACAGGTCTATAACAAGGTAATAAACATGACTCCCTGAATCCCTAAATTGACACGGGAGGCCATAGGTGTACTAGCAGGACTTTGCTGCCTTTCACAAAAAAACATGAATAGGTCACCGAATATTCTCATGTTTATGTCAATCTCACCATATTATTTTCTCGTTTTCCTGATTTGAATCTACTACATCTTGGACGTATCCGAGAGGGAAACTATCCAGTGACCGAACAATACCAAGGTCTCGTTCCAAACTATCATCGTGTTCGTAATGGCTAACATGAAGGAGAATCATACGAGCCCGGGACACAGTCTCATTTGAGGCTGTATCAACCGGGTTGATGGTTGAGAAAGGTTTAGTCGAATAAACCGTTTTCCTTATTTGAACATATGTACAATTGGTTGTAAATATGATGAGAGTTTCTATTGGATGTCTTTTTTTTACTTATAATTTCTTTTACCATAATTCATTTTGTGTCACCTGGCGAATGCGCATGCACAGAAACACACACGCACACATTATTTCTCTCCCTGTCTTTTGCTATATATATATATATATATATATATATATATATATATATATATAGTTTCCAATCTTTCTAAAAATATTAGTTCGTGTCATATTAAAGAATGTATGCTGGATGTTACACTTTGTCCTATCAGAACATTCAACCCTGTGAACATTTCCATATCGACAACAAATAATGACAATAAATTGTAAAAGGAATTTACTTTCCAATTTTGCACCTAAAGAAAATATTGGGTTGTAACAAAAATTCGTAATATTTTTTAAAAAGTGAATTTCAAAGAAAATGTTTAGATATTTATACATAGATTTATTCAACCATTTTGCTCCATTATATCTAGTCACCTTTGAGGCAGTTTCATGACTCCACACTTTCAGAAGCTGATATTTTTATGGGTAGTAAGTTGGTCTAAGTGGTTTAACAGGCTCCCGAAGAATTATTAAGTCTTCATCCGAAAGTGCAAGGTCAGGTAAATAATACTAAGGTAGTAAGACATTCCAGCCAACCTGCACTAATTTATGCCGATTTGCAAACAGAAGTGAGGTCTGGCATTGTGCTGATAGAAAGCAACATCCTTCTGATTCAGTAATTCTAGATTTCAGTACTTGTTTGATCCAACGTCTGATATTGCAGAAGAAGCTCATAATGCACAATGCCCTTCCAACCCCACATGATGCACTGCATGTCCTTATTTGGATGTAAACCGTTTTTTCATTTTCTGCAGCACCGGACTTTTGCTCCACATTGTTGTAAACAATCCATTTTTCATCACTTATAATCGTTCTTTTACAAAATCGGTAATTTCGTTGCGTTTCGTCAGAAGATCGGAGATGGAAATGTGCATATTCACGTGTTTTCAAATGCCTTCCAACGTAGAGTATCTCAGCGATTTGCCGTGTCGTGTGACCTGAAATATTTTTAATCAGCTTTTCTACTTGATCTCCCTTAACGCCTGCAAGGCCGTCGGAGCGTTCTCAGTCTTCCTGTTCAACTTTCCACTTCTGAACCTAGCAAACCACTTACAAGCAGTACTCTTAGCTATGGCACCATTTACATAAGCGTACAGATTCTTTTTTCGCTAGTTGTGCAACATTTGTTCATCCCGCAAATAAAAGAACATTTTAACGTAAAACATTCAACATTCACAACCCACACGCAAATTATATGAAAGGAGGCGATGAAATGCCGCCATTCACCAGACTATGTATGAATAATAATAGATTTTACGTACGTGTGAAAGAAAATTCTATGCTTCAACTTCACCTATTTCCAAACGCTTTTATTCTAACCCAGTGCATTTCCAAGCTACGTATTACAGTCGATTTATTCGTTAGAAGATGTTTTCTTTGATAGGACGAACGAAATTGAGCCAATATCTTTTAGATAATTGTTAAAGTTGGAGTGGGTAATATCTTGAACAGTTTGGACACAAGACTTTACTGTTCATAGTTATTGATTCCCATTTGCCTACATTTTGACTTTAACATTTTTCAATAAAAATTGTAGTATTCTTTTAAGGGTTTTATTTTACTTTATTCTTTTAAAAAGTAGTAATAAACGTTTATAGGCTGATCAGTGCATTCAAATTGGAAATTCTCATTTAGAGTTCGTAATCTAGAGCAACTAAAACATTGTGATAAAAACATCACCAAACATCGTCTTGATAAAGACGAAGAAACCAGCCTGAAAAAACAAAAACCTAATACATCAATAACAACACCTTTTGTTTCGGAAGTTTTTAAAGAATTTGTTATCTCTGAATGTTTTAGTTACTCTCTGAAATTTAGATAATTCTCAAAATACTTTCAGTACACAAAATAAACCAAGATTATTTCCAAATTCAAGGTGCCAATAATCTCATTTAGAATTGAAATTGCAGTTTGTATCTCGTTATATATTTATTCGGGAAATGATACCCATCAGTCGTTGCAAGGGACGACTATCTGGATATATATATATCATTCATATTATAATATGACAACTAAAAAAATGACTTGGTAATGCAAATATATATTTGCATAAGATTAAGAGTTGGTGTATATGCTTTCGAAATCGGGAATAGAATTTGAAAAAGTTAAGAAAAAAACATGGTTCTTACACAAACACACACACAAACTGATAATAATAATGATAATCCGTTGGTATATAATCCAACTGAATCGTAATAATATAAAAAAATTAAAACTGATCCACTAAAAGAGCTCAATGTATATACATTACATAGAATAGAAATCCAAATTTACCTCATTCGAACAACTATTTCAACCAAAACCCGGCACAACTGCTTCAGCCATTCGACAGTCTGAAATGTGTATATGTTTATCTTTCGAACTCAGGTAAAAGCAAAGATCTCGAATTTTGGCTTTCAAAACAAACAGACAAGATTTTACTATTTATAAACTTCGTACAAATCCGAAGGACCCGACAAAGTAAATCTGGCAACTGTTCTTCAATGGACCTCCAATAAGTGGTTAACTGGGGCAAGAAATGGCTTGTTCGTTTTAACGACTCCAAAACAAAACTGCTTTAATTTAATCACGACAGAGAACCTTTTCTTTTTGCCATCAGCATGTCAGGAGAGCAACAGTCCGAGTTTTCTCGGCCTCACGTTTGCCACTGGTATGAAGTAGAGCGATTATATTGAATCAGTTGCTATGTTTACTGCTTGGAAAGTTGGTTCTCTGTGTCGTGTCAGAAAAATTTTCATGTCAGAATCCATCTTGCACATTTATAAATCTACCATTCGTACATGAATTGAATACTGCTGCCATATCTGGTCTGGTGCTACTGCTGTACATCTCAAGATTCTTGACAAAATTCAAAGAAGGACGAACGACGGCGAACGATTACCGGATGGCCGCAACTTTCTACTCTAAAATGTGGCCTCGAGATCCCTTGTCTCGGGGTCCCAGCGTAGTGCGCCTCGGCAGTGGTCGACGAAAAACGTTTGAACGAGCTAAGTGCCGACTTCGTAATATCGCGTGAACACCGGAAAAAGTTTACTCACCCTCAGGTATTCTATTGATAATTTTAATTTTGGATATAAATGAGATTTATGGAAAAACTTTGTGCAAAAAAACTGACTCACTTATTTCCTGCAACTAGTAATCAATAGAAACATAACCGAACAGCTTTAAATAAAGAATAATAGAGGTATAATTTATTTATAATAGGTAATATAGTTCGAAATATTTAATAATCTATGGGTCCTCCTTTATTTTGAATAGCCTTTTCAACCCTTTTCGCATTGATTTGATCAGGTTCTGGCAAATCTCATGTCCAAGCATTGAATTCCATTCGGATATGAAATTCACAATCAAATCCTCTTTGTTGCTCAACTGCTTTCTCGAGAGCCTGTACTTTATAATGCTCCATAAGTTTTCTATGGGGTTGAGGTCAGGAGATTGGGGCGGCCATGTCATAACACTCACCTGCTTCTCATCAAAGTATTCCTTCATCAATTTTGATTTGTGACAGGCAGCATTATCCTGCATAAAACTGAGCTTGGTGGGATCGATCTGCACCCTTTCAGTAGAAGGGAGCAGACAAGACTCTAAAATTCTCTTGTACTGCTCGCTGCTGAGGATCATTTCAATAGGTTTTAAGAAACCAGTTCTATGAAATGAAAAGCATCCCCAGAACATTATACTGAACGGATGCTTGACAGTACCTACTGCTAAATTCAAAGAGCTTCTTCTTCGGATTTTAGATCACTTATCCTTTGAATTTATCTCAACTTTCGTTTCATCGGAGAATAGAACAGTTAGTAAAAAAATCAGGTGAGTCACTTTTATCGAACAGCCCTGTATGTGTTTGTGCGTATCTGTCTATATTTCTGAGATGAGGTTATTATGTACATTATTTACATTATTCGGACTATTGTCTTCATTTTTGTCGCCATATTATTTACAACGTTTCGGCCCTTCATTATCTGTCTATATTTCTGAGATGAGGTATTATGTACATTATAATACCCAGAGATTCATACACAGATGTCCTCAAGGCCACTTGGCACAGTGGATAAAGGCGTTGGTTAGATCCAGTGACACGACCCAAAGAGTGTGAGTTCAATTCCTTGTGAAGGCAGTGGAGAACTTAGAGAGGGGAATTAACAAGAAATAACTGATAACTGACATCCATTAAACATGGCAAGTGGAACTAGAACAGTCTACCCCAGTCAGTGAAATAAAGGGTTCAATTTGACATTCAAACCACATGAAGAAGGTCGGAGCGTCCAACGGCCGAAACGTTGTAATAAATATGGCGACAAAGATGTGTTTGTCTCCTTGTTTATGTGTCTTTGTGTGTGTGTCTCCTTCTTTATATGTAATTATTTGTAAGTGTGTATGGACACGTGCAACCCGGCAGATGCGAGCAGTTTCTCACCCTATCCTTCAGAGGTTTGGGAGCTAAGATAGTTGTTCATTTATACACGAAATTCTAGCTTTAACTGACCTCGAATTAGACCACAGGTGCTGGCATGAAATACACAAATCTCTCCGGCGATATCCAATGTCTTGTTCGACGCTTTACATTCGCGCCATTATCGAGTAGAAGCGAGTGTTGCAGATTTTCCTGGGTTAAATGCGAGAAGATTTTAAAAATTAAACTGAGAAAACATTTATGGACTTTAACTCCTGTTAATGTCGTTTTGCAACACTATCATTGAGAACATCAGCTGCTCAAGATGTTAATCGCTCTTTCTTTGTTTCTGACATCCCAGCAATTTTTTCTCGTTTTCTTTGGAATTTTAAACAATGATCACAAATATTTCCTACCCAACTCCCAATTTCTGAAACGTGTTTCGTTTCTACCGACCTTTTTAATTCACTCGGCGAGTGTCAATATAGATTAATCTAATTCCGTATTGACTTGGCATCAATATTTGGACCAAAACATTTATTACGTGGCCGGTGTTGAAAGGTTCTCTCTCACAGAAAGAGGAAATTAATTTGTAATTAAATGAACCTATTAGGCATTGTATTTCTTTTATGCTGGACGCATCGTTTCTTAAGTGACTTAAATCCTCCTAAAATATTCTGATGTTTTATCCTTGAATGTTTTTCTGTTGCTGTTATCACTTTTGAATCATGCGACAATTGCCTCTTTTCGAAGCCATTTTAAGGTTAGAAAACAGGAAATAATCAGACCTGGTGAGAAAAGTAGATGATTCATGGTTAATGCATGTAAATGGACATTTCTGCAAAACAACCGTCGTCTTGCCAGCCCTGTCCGCAGCTTCCCTCACCGGTTTTGTCCCTACCCTACGAACCCTTTAATCGATGCAGAATGTCACAGTAATATTTTGTATTTTTCTTTTTCATTTCTGATCCTAATCCTTCATAAAAATACCGCCCTTATCTGAAAATACTGCGGCCATCACTTTACTTGCTGAATTTAAGTTTTGAATTTTTTCGTCTTTCGAGAACCAGCGTCCAACCACTTCATAGAATTGTGTTTGGTGTCCTTATCTTCGTGGTGTAAATATGTTTCATTAACGGTAAAAAGTTATTCCAAATCGTTGGATATATCTAGTATTTTAATAATTCTTTTGGACGAGATTTGTCAAGAGGTCAAACATTGGTCATGAATAATTTCAGGTGTTGCTATCCTGACGACTTTCTTACTGTGCAGCATACTTGCTCTTAAAATCACCAAGTTGGAAGTCGGCACGTCATTTGTTTACCGCTGATCATGACAAACACTTAGCCCCTAAATTCTACACCTTATTCTCATGGATTTTCTTTTGAATATTCTTCTACATGAATTAGAATTTCATGACAACCAGAAGTGCAACACTTGAAAATTTCATACTTTCCATTGATATGATTGAGAAAATAATCTGAACAAAATTTTTAAAAAATAATTGCAAGAGTTGGCAAATCAGAATTTTTATAATATAAAAGAACACTTTCCCGTTCCAGTGGCGAGATAACGCTTAGACGTTTAGGAAGGGGACCGAACAGAGAACTTATCATGTACCTCCTAGTATTTATTTATTTATTTATTCTGGTAACTTAATTATGTTCTCGTTATATTTTGATGAAGATTTCTTCGATCTAATCCTATATCTTACAAATCCCATCATATGTACATGAAGCAATCCTCTAAATTGGAAATAAACCATCTGTTGACCTTTTCCTCCCGTCTATGTCGTATCAGTTTTAATGTTTCCCTACTTCCTATTAACCCGATGTTTATTTTTGTTGCAAAGGTCACATCTATGAATGAGTGGTTGAAAAGTTCTGTTTCTAGTAATTTGATGTCTTTAAATTTTTAATGAACTAGAACACATTGTTTTCTCGTGCTGGATTGTAAAATCCTAGGTAGCTTCAAAAGTTACATGGCTTACATTGTGCCACATGAATATTTTCGCTTCACTTAGATATGATATCAGTTGTTCGATTATCCGGCTTGTTCCATTGTGTCATTGTGGAGAATCGGAGTTCCTAAGAAGAAGGATTTGCGCACTTTTATTCAACATGAGGCACATCAATGGTTCTAGTTTATTTTGAATCTCATTAACGTAATTCGTTGGGATCTGTCAACAGACTGGATACTCATTATGCAACTGTTAAATTCATTATGAATTATGTTAACAGCCAGATTGATTAGAATAAGTATTTCTTTCTTATGTAGATATTAGTCATTTTGGCAACACTGCTTAATGTTGGAAAACAGTTTGAAAGTTATTACCGACTGATGCCATAGAGATAATCACAACCTCTAATCTTCCACAATAAAGATAACATGCAACTTCCAACAGTGTTTTTAAGTAAAAGAAGAGTACTGATATATGATACCTGCCCCGGCTGTTCCATATTCAAACTCGGCTGATCGTAGACTTGATCGCTTCGGCGCAAGTGTTGTCTCACCCCATGTTGTGTTGATTGATCGCAAGACTAGCTTAGTCCGAATGGTCGACTGGAATCGATGACTTGTTTTGGTCCGGTCAGGGTAAAGTCACACGAAAGAAATAATTAAATTGGTTAGAAGAAAAAACATTTATATACAGTTTTTTTCAATTAAAAAATATCCCTTTCTTTCATTTTCCTTCGTCTGGTCATCGGTATATCTTCAGTCTATCGGAATTTAGTGTTTTTCAATTTACCAGCGCCATTCCAATGGTATCACAAATATTTGGAAAAGTGAATTCTCATTGTTGCGTATCAATTAAAATATTGCAAAAATCAATGCAATTGTGAAAATTATCTATACTCATATAGTACTTTTGTCATCTGGATAGTTTCAATCATTCATCAAATATCTAATTTTACCATTTAAGTTTCTAAAGATTTTCGTTGTTTGTACAAGCATTATAATTATAATAACAATTATTTTTGCTGTCGCTTTCTATTTCAATGGCGGCATGTTCTATAATGTAGCATGGACCTGTAAAACAACATATTCAGTGCTAAAAGAAGTTACGGCTTTTAAAACTTATCTTCTCGTCATGAGAATCCTAAAATCCGTGTTGATTTGATATTTCGAATTTTTAATGTGTTCAATTATATTAGGGCTTTAAAACGGACATTTTAAAAGTATATATATATATATATATATATATATATATATATATATATATATATATATATATATATATATTATAGCATTTTCCTATAAAAAAAACAATTTATTCACGACTAAGATGCACCTTCGATTCGGTGCATTTAGTTGCACCTCGACTGGTGAGAACCAAAACGGTTATAAATAAATCTGTTTGTAAGCAGGCCGCGCGTAGAACATCAATTCCTTTTTTCTATTCGTTTGTAAAAAAATAAGTACATTTTAAGACTGGGTGCATAAAGATAAAGGAAAACTAGGAGAGGAAATAGAGTGACAGAGAGAAACAACTAAATGCATTGAAACAAAGTTGCATCTTTGTCGAGAGTAAATTGGTTTTGTCTATATGAAAAAACTACAACAAATAATTATTATTTTACTATCGGTAAGGAGCCCTGCCTTGAATTAATGCTGTGAACGTTTGAATTTAATATTATTATTGTTCTCGTTACATTCGGATATATATAGAAAAAAAAAAGGAAAAAAGGTAGTCCCCACTGCAGGCCATTTAAAAATAGTTCGCGCAGCTGATTGGTTGTATAAAACAGCCAATCGGATGTGCGGAATACGTGGTCTTTCTTCGTAGAATTCTTTAAAAGGGCCAGAGTAACTGTTAGCGGAGGGGGAATCAGGGTTAGATCTCCCCTGATTGGGTCGATTTGGTGATGGGGAGTATGATGTTGAAAGACCCGAAACTCCCTGATGAACCAAGTCAAAACATCACTGACGAACCCCTCGGGCGCCTACTTAAAAGCGTATTTTTGAATGAATATATATATATATATATATATATATATATATATATATATATATATATATATATATATATATATATATATATATATATATATATATATAGTTTATATACCGGAGTTGATTAAGACTGACAAGGTTTTCGTCGGTCGAAATGAGTCTGTACCCCATATGAGGTAATTTTGGATTTTTGGGTTTTTGGTTCTGTATAATAAATACATTGAGCTCTTTTGGTAGATCAGTTTTAATATTTTATATCCCTAGGATCCACTTTGATTATATACCAACAGATTTATTACCTTTACACTCTCTCTCTCTCTCTCTATCTCTCTCTCTCTCTCTCTCTCTCTCTCTCTCTCTCTCTCTCTCTCTCTCTCTCTCTAGAAATATAAAGAAAATATAATATGAAGAAATATAATTTTAAAGAATGCTATATTATGGGATAAAGTGTTCAATATCAGAGATAAAGCGTATATAAATATAAGTGAACATCAGGTCACATGCGTTGTGTTTTCTCGACTATTTATATAAATAATCGAGAAAACACTACGCATGTAATCTGATGGTTGCGTTTAGCATGAAACAGTCTGTCGCCTCTGAGTGTTGATTTCAATGTTCACTTTTATATTTATATTTATATATATATAATATAATTTTTTTTTGTTTACTGTTGTATTTTTTTGATCCACCACTTTAAAGCGAGTGATTTTTGTATCTTTGCTCCTTTTATATATTTTTGTATATATTTAGATATACTTTCAAAATGCCCGTTTTTAAAGCACCAATAAAATTTAGTTCTCCCTCCAAAGATTACTTAATCCAATTTTAATTCTCTTAAAGGGAATTATGGAATAAATATAGATGATTTTGATGGATTTGTCATCTTGTTGTATTATTGGGGAGCTATAATAATTATTATTTCTTGTTACTAATGCTATGCATGCTCAATGTTTCATTTTTCTTAGAGAGGATATGGGTATTGCTAAACTTTCTGATACTCTTGAAAGACTTCTCGTGCATGAACCCGATCACATCAGCGAAAAGATAAGGTTAAAAATGAGTTTGAATGAGTTTATTATCTTTGTAAAGAAATGCAAAGTGACACATGTATTAGGAAAAACGGATTTTAAAACATTTTGCTGGTGTCATTGTTTCGCTTCTCATTCTCGGATCATTTTTGTAATTTATGAAAATGGCGTTCGGTCGGGTCGAGGTAAAATATTTTGTCGAATATTTTCGAATGTAGTTTTTGAAAAGAGTGAATAAAAGAAAGAACAGAGAAAGGAAGAGTTGTTAGCGATAAGAAAAATAAGCAGTGAAAGAGAGAGGAAAAAAGAGAAAGTGAAAAATAAGAACAAAAGAACAAAAATGTAATTTTCAATGCTCCTCTCATGGGAATTATATTTTACCCTTTTTGTAATAGTCAACTCATGATATAAAAATGGCGATCAACTCTATATTATATCGGATATTGCATTAATACAAAGAAAATAACGCAAAGAAACTACTTTTCTGGTATTGTCTGTCATTAACCTATCTTCACCAACTTCCTTGGCGTTCAGAATGGCAAATGACAACGACACTACTTCTATGTATTTAACAACTTTATAGCTACTTGTTTTTCTTTCCATTTTTCGCTGTCTCATTCCAAGCAGGACAAAGCGATGTTTGTTTCTCAATCATTTAGCATAGAAACTTCTATGTCTCCTCAAGTGGCCACACCAAACGAGCAACCAAAAAGTAAAACAGATTCCTATCCTGTATTTTATATTCTACAGCGTCACTTATTGCTATTTTCTTTTGCAATTTGCTATTCTAAAGCTCATTGCTTCGCGGTTTTAGGATTTCAGATGATTGGAAACCTCTGGGAAGCATCTTCGAAGATGGGATCCGATCATCAACACTTCCTTCCATGCAATATCTGTTTCTATTAACTGAGATACTTATTCATGGATTCCATTTTCTAGATCCAATCAGGGTCCCCAACCCTTTGGCTAATACTGATGCACACAGTAGATGGAATAAGTCTGACCAGCTGAAAGTTTGCTTCACAAAGCTTTCATATAAAGATAATAACACCAGATTTTAAAAGAGGAACAGCCTAAAACTGAAATTACTTGCCTAATACCCAAAGCTGTTATATATACGAATCGGTGCGGTCAGGGCTAACTCCCCAAATGGAATTGATGATACAAGATCGAACTTTAGTTGAAGCTGCTCACATGCTTTATACCTTTCAGAACGATATGAATTTATTATAAACTCAGTTTCATCTCCTATCATCTCGATAAAATAATATCTTAAGATGAAATGAAGCCGTTTAAAATAAGCAAGTATGTATGAGTACATTATAATAAACGTAATCGGTTCTTATTCCATTAATTTTTATAACCAAATTCTTCATCTTTATTCATCTTTATTGCCTTTTGCACAACATTTTGGAGACTTTATTAACCGAGTTTTCAAAGGCTATTTTGTATCTGATCATCCTCAATAATTTCGAATATTACTTTTTCTACGCTATTTTCATCTTCTCAGTCCAAACACGTTAATCTTACAGAGACACATCATTTCGGTCTTATATAAATGTTATGGTAAGCCCATGCGAGACTAGAAGAACTTAATCAATAACAATCAAATAAAACGGTATTATAAAAAATATATGGAATCATGAAAAATATGGATCTCAAAATTTCAGAAAATCATTTCATTAGGTATTGTCTAAGTAGACACTTGCATCATATTACTGTTTTTTATACTGCAGATTTTGTCAAAGGTCAATGTAAAATTTATAGAAAATACTGATAAAATTTGAATATGTTTATTTGAAATTATTTTTGAAAAATATTCAGTAAAGAAAATTCCAACAGAATAAAAAGAAGTGATTAATAAGTGTATTTTCTCTAAAATCCACCAAAAATTAATAACTTTGATTAACAATTATCTATGATAGTATCAACAACTGAAAGCTAAAAGAAAATCTGCTTTTTCTTTTTTAGGTTAAATTCAAATCAACAGTCTGTATTTGGTGAGGGAAGATGTTTTATTGTATAACTTTCTGGATATAAATCTCTGTCATTATTCAACAAGATATTCAGAATAATATCGTCATCTTTATTGTTTATATCACTTCTACTCCACATCAAACAAACGAATGAGAAAATCGTCTCAAATCGTCTACAATAAAATGGGCAAACAATTTGAGGTATACATGAAGAACCATCACCCAGAGATCGTTATAACACTGAGTATAATTAAAGACAATTTATACAAATTTAGTTAATAACCAACTAAGTTCTTCAATGAGGAATTTTTTATTTACTTTTTTCATATTTCTGATCGTTTTCTTAGGGTCTGGCATATATTCATATACATACTGTCCAATGTCTGAGTACATTCGGCTATTGTTAGCCATTATCAAAGTGATTCTTTTCATTTTCAAGTATTGCGCGCAGTTCTTGTAATCACGCGATATTTAATGCCTTCAGGTTTAAAAAAATATTCAAATATATCTATTATGTTTGTACTTATATTGATATCATTTCATTGATGGTAAGTTGTTTGTTTTTGTGCTTAATGTTTGTAGTTGTTGAAGTCGTTTTTTTACTGCTATGTGATATATCACCTCTGTATTATTGGTAAGGATTTGTTAGAGTGTTAGAGTTTTTCTGTTGTTTTTGGACGGTTATATGTAAGTTATTTGAGCTATTATCAGAAAAAGTGCATGTTAAACGCCGTGGTAATGTGGTGGTCGTGAAACCAATATATTTTTTGAGTAGTTATTTTTAGAGAAGCATTTTCTAATTGGGCAATAGACAGCATTGGTCTGGTAAAGGTGTTGCTGGTGAGTTTTATTTTTTTGTAATATTTATCATTTAACATTAAACATTGTTTATCTTTTAAAATTATCACTCGAACACGCAAAAACGCACGTAATACTTAAAAGGGAAGAAACCGACAATCTAGACAAAACAACTCGTTATAATAGCCGAAAGTATTCACTTCATACTTAAATATATAGTCGAAAAGAATAACATGATTTCAAACAGAAAAAATAAATAAAAATACCTTAGAAAACAACTCTTGTTGACCAAACTTGTTTCTGTCTCTCATTCTCTCTTTCGCTCTCTCTCTCTCTCATATAATATATATATATATATATATATATATATATATATATATATAGCAGTGCGACTGTCAGGCAAAATATGGGCAGGTATAAATGTGCGTACGAAGCAGAGGTGTGTTATTGAATTTGTCTATGGAGTAAAGATTGCATCAACTGGCATTCATTGACGCGGACTCAATGGTTATGGAGACCAGTTAGTGGATTTAAGCACAATTAATTTCAGCATTAACGAAAGCGATATGTGTGAAAAGGTCACTTCCGCTGCTGTATAGCATGCAGTGTTTGTATATCGTTGGTGAAAATGCATAGCAAGTTGTGGCAACTATGTGGAAAATAGTATTTAGCAGTTGACAAATTTCTATATACAACGTTGTTATTATGCTCCTTTTTATAATATAATCTCCTTGGAAATCAATACGTGGTATTATAGTATCTATATATCCATGTATGTATGTTCACAAATATTTGTTCACTGTAAAGAGCCATATCTTTACAAGCCACAACTGAGACTTACATTTGAATGATGTTTTGCGATGTTTATACTTGACATATAAGTAGTATCAATCATGTATGTATATATTTACTTACCATTCTTACAGACTTTACTAAAATTACTTTTTTAAAAATACGTAATCCGATAATCTAAATTTTTCCTGAACATTAAATTTAGATTTTATCTGCAATAAACTAGCGTCAAGATTTTCGTAAAATATAAAAATACTTTCGCAGTTTTTAAAAGATATTTATAATGTTTTTAATTAAATAACTAAACTGCTGTCAGTAATTACTTTACTGTACGCCATAGTTAATGTCGATGACAACAATTTCAATTTTATATTTAAAAACATTTTAAAAATAAAGCAGCATTCAGAGGAAACAGATTCCAAAAGAATTAATTACTTAAGTGAGAGAAACAAGAAAATATTTCTTAAATTTTGCTTAAAATAATAGGAAAGTGCATTTTTTTTAAACGTGTGTCTTTAACTATCAACACCATCCAGAGGTTAAAATGGATGGTGCGAGGTATTTCAATAATTTAATGATTAATTGTCTGACTCTGTTGTAATCCAGAGAAGGTTACTGAATGGAATAACCAAACGAAGGTTGGAAATGAAATTAGGACACGAACAACACATATAAGATTCGCCAAGTAGTCAACTTCTACAAGTCAGTCATGTCAATTCCACAATGAATCTCTAACTGCAGGATAGCTGCCAACCGCCTCACGCGGTCAGATGTAGCACAAGGCCGAATTTAATGTGGGCTATCCGTAGGCTCGGACAAAAATTTCCCGTAGATCCTGTATAAAACGGGGTGGGGTAGCTGTTTCTCGAGACGAGTCTATGTCGAAGGGCAGAGCTGGAGACGAATCTTCAACTGCAGACCAACAAGAGTATTTACTACTGTATTTATATGAATAGGGACATACACATTATCGTCAGTAGGGGTGCTACAACCGAGTTTATGCTTAGCAGATGCAGACAACTGAACATGATGTTTTCTTATTTCGCAGTATTATTATCGAAAATAAGTATAATATAATCCGTCCTGGGTATGACGTTAAACTGCATCCAACAGCAAGGCCTCTGATCAGGAGGTTTTGAGGAAGCGTGGAACCACCTCTTAATTGCTGATGTTCCCAGGTCCACCCTGACCCGGGGTGGTAGCACCTGTTAGGGTCCCAGCTATGGGCAAATAGTGAAATCCCAAGGTGTGTCCACGTCATGGGTATGACGATAAACTACATCCGCGTCCTGTTTTTTTTTTTTTTTTTTTTTTTAAGCATATCACCCCGAGCAAGGCCGGTGGCCACTATCACGCAAGGGGTTACAGAAGGGTTGGAGGAAGAGCAGATAGGAGTGGGAAAGGAAGGGATGTGGAGAAAGAGAAGGACGGAGGGCCGATCGAGGTAGGGAGGTTACGGGAGATATAGAGCGAGAGCAGATAGGAATGGAAGATGTCAGGAAGTGGATAGATCAAGGCAACTGGAGATGACGATTGACGCTACACTTAAACCGTTGGAGATTGTATTTGTCAGGGAAACAGTAATAGGGAAGGGAGTTCCATAGGCGAGATGTGCGAGACATGAAGCTATTGGAGTAGAAAAGACGTCTACACCTAACAGTTTCAACGGTGAAGGGGTATGACGATAAACTACGTCCAACCAAAAGGCCGTCGATCCGATCAACCGGCTGGTCATGTCATGCCCCATCACATCTAACCCATCCCAAAACAACTACAACTTGCAATTAACTTTCCCTCCCAAACACTACACTAAATATACTAACGCCTTACCCCTAGAATGTGATGGAAAACATAGATGTTGCCAGCTATACGTTTTTGAAACGATGATGTTGCCAGCTATACGCTTTTGAAACAATGATGTTGCCAGGGATACATTTTTTTTTAAACAATGATGTTGCCAGGGATACATTTTTTTTGAAACAATGATGTTGAAGGGATACATTTTTTTGAAACAATGATGTTGCCAGGGATACATTTTTTTTAAACAATGATGTTGCCAGGGATACATTTTTTTAAACAATGATGTTGCCAACTATACGTTTTTGAACCAATGATGTTGCCAGGGACACATTTTTTTGAAACAATGATGTTGCCAGCTATACGTTTTTGAAACAGTTTCCAGCTATACGTTTTTGAAACAGTTGCCAGCTATACGTTTTTGAAACAATGATGTTGCCGGCTATACGTTTTTGAAACAGTTTCCAGCTATACCTTTTTGAAACAGCTGACAGCTATACGTTTTTGAAATAATGATGTTGCCAGGGATACATTTTTTTTAAACAATGATGTTGCCAGCTATACGTTTTTGAAACAGTTGCCAACTATACGTTTTTGAAACAGTTCCCAGCTATACGTTTTTGAAACAGTTTCCAGCTATACGTTTTTGAAACAATGATGTTGCCACGGATACATTTTTTTGAAACAATGATGTTGCCAGGGATACATTTTTTTGAAACAATGATGTTGCCAGGGATACATTTTTTTGAAACAATGATGTTGCCAGCTATACTTTTTTGAAACAGTTGCCAACTATACGTTTTTGAAACAATGATGTTGCCAGGGACACATTTTTTTGAAACAATGATGTTGACATCTATACGTTTTTGAAACAGTTCCCAGCTATACGTTTTTGAAACAGTTGCCAGCTATACGTTTTTGAAACAATGATGTTGCCAGCTATACGTTTTAGAAACAATGATGTTGCCAGCTATACGTTTTTGAAACAATGATGTTGCCAACTATACGTTTTTGATATATCTAGAAAATACTGGATCTGGCATTAAATAACCCATAGTGGCTGATATGACATAAAACCCCAAACAAACAAAGAAATATAATATAATATAAAATCAGAAGAACTTCTTAAATTATCTTTCGTTTAATTGGCACGAGTAATCTGTTACACCAGATAATTGTCCAAACAACTTGAGAACAAAAGTAACTATTAAATGTATAACGCATTTTGATTATTAAGAAATTAATTCCAGATGTGATTATTACAATATTGCAATGATTCAGTAACAACTTTTTACGCAAGTTCAAAAGCAAAAAGAACATGACAATAATTTTAAGATTTCACAAATATATTCAAGAAAATGTTTATTAAAAAGTATGAAAATTTAAAAAAATCTTTTTACGGATCGTGTGTATTTAATCGTGTGTATTTTAATCCTTTGTTTTTTATTGATACTCCTAGTTATATGTGTAGAATATATATTACGACCAGTTAGAATGTTAGGATCCATAATAACATCCCATAATTACGTCAATTTTTTTACGTCAATTTTTTTATGTTCCATTTTAAGACCATGATCTTTCTTTTTCAAAGAGAAGTAATCGCATGCAGTGCTTCATAATTTTTAGTTGATCTGTTATGATTTTAGTGTGTACATTTGTTGAATCGTAGAACTGTTGAAGATCACATTGAATCGTAGAACTGAATCCCTATGCAATATTGATTCTTATGTCCACACTATCTGTATATACACATCCATCCATCCATCCATCCATCGATATATATATATATATATATATATATATATATATATATATATATATATATATATATGAATATGATTATGCAAAACCTTAAAATAAAAGACGCTTTCTACTGTATATTTATTCTATGTTTTTAAAAGATGTGGGCCTGAAACATTTGCACACATAATATGTAGAGATAATTTGCGATGTGGGGTAACAATTCTCAATAACAGAAACAGAATTGTTGCATTCAATTTCCAGTTGAAGCAATTTACGTTTTCTTTGACATAATAACCAGAAAAATGTATGAATCAAGTTATCCATGTCGCATGATTGATCGTTCGATGTTTTTACACAAAATCTCTCTTCAATGGAATACCATATTGGCTGGCGAAAAGAGAGCGTAGTCTTTCTCTATGTGTCTCAATACGTTTGTGATCAGAGCTTTCTCAGCTTCCTTTATTTTCTTGCTTTCATCAATAGTTGTTTTTTTACAACTCACTTTTGTTAAGTACTTGTTTCTTCCTCCATTTGCTCAAATTTGTCAAGTAGTTTTCTCACTACTTTCCTCTGCTTCCATATACCCTCACTATTTACATAATTCGAACTATTGTCCTCATCTTTGTCGCCATATTTATTACAACGTTTCGGCCGTTGTACGCTCCGGCCTTATTCAGGAGGTTGTAATGTCGAACTGAACCCTTTATTTCGCACACTGGCGTTAGACTGTTCTAGTTCCACGTGCCATGTTTAATGGATGTTATCTCCTGTTAATTCCCCTCCCCAAGTTCTCCCCTGCCTTAACCGTGTATTGAACTCACACTCTTTGGGTCCTGTCACTGGATCTAACCAATGCCTTTATCCTTGAGGACATCTGTGCATGAATTTCTGGGTATTATAAACCTAATGTCTCAGCCTCGTTTTAATCAGTGCTCATATTGCAATGTTTTGCTGTTATCAAATTATGTTTTTACCAGAGCTCATATTGCAAATTTTTTTATTATTATCGCTTTTCTCTGTCACTCGTTATTACTGGTTCCCATATTGTGTACAACGGCCGAAACGTTGTAATAAATATGATGACAAAGATGAGGACAATAGTCCGTATAATGTAAATAGTGTACATAATACCTCATCTCAGAAATATAGACAGTTCCATAAATCCTGTCAATGTTAAATTCTTTTCTTCTTTCCTCATGATATTTCACCAACAATTTCGCCTGTCTTTTTAGTGACAATTTCTTTATTGTTCTTATTCTCATTGGTAATTCGGCATTTCTCACATACTCTGTCCAACGTACCCTCAAAATTCGTCAGTAGAACGAAATCTCTGTAGCTTTTTCTTCATCTGTTTGGGAATTGTCATGCTATCATTGACAGACAGGATATTATGTGTCGCATGCTACTACAGATTTATTTTTGTTTCTTAGGACATTTTACGATATCTTAATACCTTGATTCTGAAAAGATATTTCCTTATTTTGCCTCGTCGGATTCCTGTGTAAAACTTTCCGGCGTATGTCCTTATATTAAAAAGTTAAATTCCCCCATTTGACTGATTTTGATATCCATGATATGTAACGCATACCCTGTGATTTTTTGATCACAAACATGCATTCTGTCTTCTTGTAGTTAAGAGTCCTTCCTTCTTGCTTTTATGGATTACCTTATCTCATGGTTTTCTGTAATCGTTTCACTCCAAGCAAAGTGATAATACCACTAGAATGCGGGGGGGTACAAGGAGTGAAAGAGAATGAAAAGACATTAATGGGGAGGATTGAGGAAAGGAGAAAATGACCAGGATTCAAGAGGACATAAGATGTCGTTGCATTTAAACTTTTCAAGATTGTAGTTATCAGGGACGCAAGAAGTCGGATAGGAATTTCAGAGCTGAGAAATGCAAGAAAATAACTGTTAGAGGAGTGGCGGCTGAATCTGGAAATTTTAACAATAACGCGGTAAGACCTAGTTGCCAATCTAGTAGCACGCCTAAATGCATGTAGTCGGGGCACCAGTGCAAAAATCTAATCAGTTAGGTTGCCATGAAAATATTTGTAGAAAAGACAGAGGGAAATCACCTGACGTCAGTGGGAAAGTGTCTACAGAAACATTCTTGGAATTTTGTCAAGAATCTCTTCAAAATGTACACCAGGAGCACCAGGCCAGATAGACGAATGATAGATTTATACATGTGCAAGACGAGAATCTGACGAGAAACATTTTCTGGTACGATACAGTGTGCCAACTTTCTTAGCAATTGTAAAACTTATGGCCAAGCATTAAAACTTGTAATGATGAAAAAGTCAATGTCCATGTAAAGAAGATGTCGATAAAGAAACAGAAATCGTTGAAAATAACGTCAAATTTGAAAGAGAGAAAATATAAAATGAATCTCTTTGATGAAGTCCATATAATATCACGTAGCTCATGTTAACACGTATAATAATAATTTTTTCCAGCTCTATCTGCTATTATGTTAATCCAATAGACGCCTCGATTACTTATAATTTCTAGGTATATTATTTAACCTACAAAAAAGTTTATCCTAAAATCTTTAATACTATTGTTTGCTTAATACAATTTCAATTGTGGAAATATTGACTTTGCTAATATATACACCATAATGGAGAAGGCATGTAAATTTATATATAATAATATTTTTGTTAACAGATCTGAAAGCGAGGAAAACATCATTTTCAAACAGTTGAAAGTTTCACGTACGACGTCGTTATTGATTGATGTTAAAATACTGCAAGTTTGAAATGTGGAAATAAACCACTAAAGATCTTTGCATGCAAAAACATTCATATCAAAAGCTGCATTTATGTTTTCGTAATTTTGTCAAGAATCTCGAGATGTACAGCAGGAGCACCAGGCCAGATAGGGCAACAGTGTTCAATGGTCAGAAGAATGATAGATTTATAAATGTCCAAGAAGAGAATCTGACGAGAAACATTCTCTGGCACGACATAGTGAACCAACCTTCCTAGCAGGAGACCTGGCAACTGATTCGATATAGTCGCTACATTTTCTGGCAGTGGAAAACGTGGGGCCAAGAATTTTAACATCAGCCATGCTGATGGCAGGCAGAACAAGTTATCTATAGTGATTAAATGAAAGCAGCTTTGGGGAGGCGTTGGAATTAACAATCCATTTCTCTCTTCAGTTAACCACTGATTTGAGATCCTTTTCAAGACCATTTACCATGTTTAATTCGTCGAATTCTCTACTAAGACATGATTAAATGGGCGTGTCATCTGCGTTAGTATCTATTTGGGAACTGATGAGATCGGGGAGAGCATTGATGAAGATCAGAACCAACGTAGGTCTAAGGGTAGACTCCTGGGGTACCCAGCGTTAGTATGAAATGATCTGAAAACATGCCCACTCAACACGAACTTCATTATACGTTTTGTTAGGAACGATTTGATTAAGCCGAATATTCGTCCCTTGAGCTTGCGTAAAAGGCCTGCATTACCAAACATTGCAGAAGGTTGTGAGATATCTAGAGCCACAAGCCGAGCTTTGCCATTCTTGTCCAAGGCTTGATAAGCAAATTCAGTGATGGCCGTTGACTAGTCGGCGGTAGACCTGTGGAAACGGAAGGCATATTGTTTGTCCGAAAGGTGGTCGTGTAAGTAAGATGCATAACGAATACAACATTGATTAGAGGTTCGAGTACTTTTTGAATCTGCCATCAACATAGCGTGCTCTGAATCGTCGTATTAAGGTTACTTTCACTGATAATCAATCGTTGTAGGTCTTCTAATTATCACCGAAGAAGTTAATTCTGGTGAGAAAACACATCTTTGTCGTACGTCTCTTTTTCTTTTTTGTCTAATCACTTTATTCTCCATCTACATAAAAAACTGTCCCCAATAGGGGTGACGGATTAGTTTTATAACTTTTCCATCCTGACCAAAGTTTCCTAATATTTTCAAGAAGTTCTTCGTCAAAGACTTTATCGAATAACTTTGTATAATCTAGAAAATTCAAGTACCTTTTTTCTGTTTTCTATTTTCGTTCTAATAACGTTCAGATCATGACGATTGAATTTTCATTTATCAGCGTCTAGAACAAATCTCAATTGATCTTTCCTCTTTCCATTATAATTTTGTTCCGAGATCTATTTGTTAGAACCCTAATTATTCATTTTGTGATCAAGCTAACTGATCTACTGAGAACATCCGGTATTTCGCCGCTATCGTATATTGTATATATCACTTTGTCAAACTTATCAATATCAAAATCATCTATGACTGTTAAAATCTCGATTAGAGTTTAATCTGGTCATCTTTATTCGTCTTCATCTTGACGAATGCCGGCTTTACTTAAGGTGGTTCATCTATTCATTTATTATAGCTTTCTCAAATCTGTTGTCCTAGAAAAATTTTCCTATGTACTCATTCTACCACTGTTGCATTTTCCACACGTTATAATCGTTCCCTCACTATCTGTATATATTTCTGAGATGAGGTATTATGTACACTATTTACATTATTCGGACTATTGTCCTCGTCTTTGTCACCATATTTATTAAAATGTTTCGGCCGTTGTACGCTCCGACCTTTTTCAGGAGTTTGGAATGTCGAACTGAGCCCTTTATTTTGCTCACTGGGGTAGACTGTTCTAGTTCCACGTGTAACACGAGGGGAATTGGAAAAATCAGATCGTGGCTGACTACATATGGAGAGAAAATGGAGATCACTACCATCTGTGGGATCAGGTTCAGATCATAGACAGAGAACATCATTGGAAAATTCGTAAACTTAAGGAATCAGCACATATGCTAGGCCACAAAAATCTCCTGAACCGACCAAGTATAGAAATGACTACTATATGGGAACCAGAGAAAAGCGATAATAACAACAAAAATTGCAATATGACCACTGGTAAATACTGATGGTTGAGACATTAGGTTTATAATACCCAGAAATTTATACACAGATGTCCTCAAGAACACATGGCACAATGGATAAAGGCGTTGGTTAGATCCAGTGACAAGGCCGAAAGAGTGTGAGATTAAAACCCGGTTAAGGATGTGGAAAACGGGAGATAACTGACAACCGTCAAATGGAACTAGAACAGTCTACCTTAGTGAGGGAAATAAAGGGTTCAGAGCGACATTCCAACCTCCTGAAGAAGACCGGAGCGTACAACGGCCGAAACGTTGTAATAAATATGGCGACAAAGATGAGGGCAATAGTCCCAATAATGTAAATAGTGTAATCGTTCCTTCTTTAGATATATTAATTGCATTTGTCTGATTTTCGACATACTTAAGGTTTTTTTCTTTGTTCTTAACTCTGGCTGAATAATTTTGCAAATGTAGTCATTCTATCGTAGTTTAGGCATTGCTTTGGGACTCTTGAAGTTTTGTTATTTTGTCCGTATTTTTCATGTGACAATGCGATGATTACTACTTCAGCCAGCGCTTGAATATGTTTTAGAGGACAAAACTACGTTTCTCAAATGTTTATTGATGGTCATCTAGTGTATCTTTTTATGTCTGTTTTCTGAATTTTTTCAACATCCCAAACACCTTGAATGTTTTTCAAATCAAGTGTTGGTTATAACTTAGCCAGTAGCTATTCATCACTAAAGCCAAATGTTCTTCATTCTCGATGTTGATTTAAATCTATATTTACCAACTATCTGATTCATTTCATTCCTTTCCACTATAATAACAACGATTTCTTCTGGCATAACTTGAAATTTGGGCATTTTTAGTGTGCCATAAAACTTATATATTCTATTTCTTCTTCGGTGCTTGACGTGCTTGTATATATACATATACCTCTATAATTGCCACATTAAATGGCTTTAATCACCAGATGGACTCTGACAGTTGCCAGTACCCAAAGTCTTTATCATCTTTCACTCTTCTCTCCTCCTGTACCTATGAATTGGTGAATTTTTCTAAAATTCTCTTTCCATCTTTCACAGACTCCCAGAATATTAATATTCTGTCTTTCCATCTCTTGTTTCAGATTTTTCTAACTTGTTTCAGTGTTCTAATATTCCTTGTACACATAGTAATCTTATTTTAGTTGTAAACTACATACATGGCCCTAAATAAATGATTTTTTTTATCCCGTGATTCGTAGGCTCGTAGGGGCACCATGTGTACTGCAGCCGCAGTAGAAGTGGTGTTTCTTGGGCAAGATAGCCAGACGGAGCCGAATCCTCTCCAGGCCTGTTTTGAGTTTTTCCTTCTCCTAAACCAAGGATATAGAACCCAGCCTGTGCTACTTATCCGTAGCTTGGGGGAGGGGGGTGATTCATAACTTTCCCAAGAGTATTAGTATGTAAGTGAATGTAATGGATTCGACTGGATTTCGAACTCGGCATTCCGATTCTTCAACCTATTACCACACGTGACACCATATTTGCCCCTAAATTATATGCGCACTTAACTAATTAAAGCTATAGTCCTTACATGAAAATAAACCATTTGTAATAGGCAATAATTGTTTTAACAGAAGTCAGCTAACGTATCTTTAAATTATTTAATTTTAACTCTGCTAGCATGTTGAATATTGCTTATGACTGCTTTAGCTAATGGATACAATGTGCGTGTGCGCGCGCACATGTGTGAGTGTATGAGTGTGTATGTGTGTGAATAGATGCAAGGTGTTCCAAAATGTATACATCCTTAGTTAAAAGCTCTGGTTCTCACTTTAAAGTTAATTGACTTGATTAATTGTCGTGATATAACAGCTTTTTTCATAATACGAAATGTCGAAGATGGGTCAATTTGGATTAGCAATGACATATTAACTGGGGTTAGTAGAAAATGGAGTGTTTCTCGCTGGATTTATGCAATTATCAGCCGTTTAATTTCCCCAGGAATTTTGTAATGTTTCTTAAACCTCAATATTAGCGTTATCAACACAGCGTCTCAGCTTGAAGTGCTTCAATCAGCGAAAACTTTGAAATCGATACCACGATTCTTTTTAACGCAAAACAGTTGGGCCATCGCCATGACATCAAGCACAGATTAGCGAGTGAGTTTGATTTAGATTACATTTTATTTTTTTGCCAAAACCGAAAAATGCCAACCAACCATTGATCTTTCGCCAAACAAGCGCAATTTAACGATAAGTATTTCATGACTTTTTTCGTCTTTTTCCCCACAAAGATCAATTTTTCTAATCAATTATGTTTTGTTTTTTTTTTTTGGTTTTCGGATGATTTTTTTTCTGGAATCGCCTTTTTTGGTTCTTAGAGTTTTCTTCTATCTTTGGCTCGAACTTTTTTTAATAATTTTTTCGGATCAAAAATTTTTCCATATTTCTCTCTTCTTTTATCAATTTGGTGACGCTTTTAGTTACACGTTTTATCTAATTACTTCCTAATTTTTTAATCATTTTTTTCAAGATTTTACTTCTTTTTTTCTTCAGCTAGAAAAGTTATTTTACGCAAAATAAAGTAATATAAATATACCCTGACATTGGACCTAATCAACTCTTTATGTTTTTATATATTTACGCTTTTATCGTCTTTCCCTTTATGTTTTTGTCCAATCATTTTTCTCTTATCATAACGCAACATTTAAAACTTAATACAACGTCTCTAAATATACATGTACACTAAAACAAAACTCCTCTCTTGCTTTGTTTTTTTTTTCATTTAAATTATTCATCCACTTTTCTTTTCCGATGGTTTCTAGTAAAAGAATAAAATAAAAACGTGCATCTGCAGAGATACCGGTTTATATCTTTGTATTTGTGAAAGAGATCGAAGCAACTGAATAGCAAATTAAGTGATTTTCGTCTTTGCCCAGTTACCCGCTTTATTACGAAACGAAATTAATGTTAAGTAGCAACAATTGTGCGAGCAGCAACCGGCGCCAAATCAATGCACGGTTCATTGATTTTCAAATGTCATCATGCACTCTCAAAGTTAGTAAAGCACGTGACCGTTTATAAGAGAAAATTTAATGGGCACTAACAATGGGCTCAATTTAAAAGGAAAAATAAAAAGTAAAAGATCATTTTATACGTAAAGTGGTAGAAAAGACTTCGCACACACACACACGTATATATATATATATATATATATATATATATATATATATATATATATATATATATATATATATATATATATATATATATATATAAAGATATATAAACCGTTCCCACCAAAATAATAGTCGCAACAAACCACAACAATTAACCCCAAAATTCAACAAATAGCTTTAATTATCTTCCCAAACAAAAACAAAACTATTAAATAACCTATATAAACAAATTTTTATTAAGTTAATAAAAACACCGACCAAAATAAAAACATAATAAATAATAAATAAATAAATATATAAGATAAAAAAATAAAATTAAAATCAATAAAAACAAGCAAAATAATTTCACCCAAATAAATAAGCACATAAACGACTTCCGGTAAAAATAATCGCCAAAATAGACTATTCACAATGCACCACTGACCCGTATATATAAATAGCCGAGAAAAATAACAGCACTAGTTGCCTGACGATTGCATCTAGCATGAAACAGACTGTCGCCTCTAAGTGTTGACTTCTATGTTCACTTTTACATATATATATATATATATATATATATATATATATATATATATATATATATATATATATATATATATTTGAATGTAATAGTCAGCCAGAAATACATCTCCACCTAATGAAGTATATTGTACACCTTGAAAAATATTAACTCTTCTTCAAGGAGTGGATTTGAGGAAACAAATGTATTTACCTTCATTAATCATATTGAAATTAACGTAAATTTAAATTCGTTTCTGTATATTTAAAGATATTTAAAAGATTTTCTTTAAAGTTATATTCAATTCAAAAAGAAAATAGTACATTAGTATGAATATTTCAAGAAAACACAATGTTTTTTTTAAAAAGGACTTTCTTCGATTTTAACAATACAACCATTAATGATTGTTCGTATAAGTTTCTTAAAAGCCACTAAACGCAATTTCTTTTATTTGTAGATATGTAATACAGGGGAAGATTGTAAAATCGATAGATGCCGCCATTTTATTATTAAGTCTGATTGTTGGCAGCCAACAAAATTAGGTTTCATCCAGTTATACTTTTAAAAGGTTTATATTAGTCAATAATGGTAAAATGACAACACCAACCAAAACTTGTGTCGGTTTCAGTGAAGTTTATTTTCCGCAAATAAAAGAATATTTGTCAAGGAATTAAAAATCTTTGTGTCCGAAATGATGAAAAATATACTTTCCTCTTAATTTTTGTACTGCAGTATCTGTTCGTTTCGAAATCGCGCTGATTTATATGCGAGCTGATGCCAGGCAGCTGAGAATTCATATCGATCATAGGTTAGCGCGTTTGTCATTTCCGCATTGGTCAATTCCATCAAACATGTGTGCTCGTCATTGGAGGCATTGTATCAAATTTGGCTTTCTTCAATTTTGTTTTGTCCAGCCCTAAACACTTTGATCATGTTTATTGTTGTTGGATATGTAAACACAAAAAGAGATTCGAAAAGTATTGTAAAGTGATGTCCATTGCAAATAAACTCATAAAACCTACCGTTTCCAAGCATGGGAATAATATTTGATGAGTTGAGGGAATCTAAATTCGCATTGCAATGACACGACTTACATTTTCCAGCGGCAGATTCATAAACTGACATTTATTTTTCGCATCTGTAAACCTTTAAAAGCGCTGTAGATATAACTGATTTTACAAGTAAACGAATGCACCTATAGCTCGTTTTTCAGAGAAATTAATTGGCATTAACTGTGATGTTGTGTAATCGACAGAGTTGTCATAAAAACAAAACAAAATGAAAATTTTTGGACTTTTTCATAAGATGTGAACCTTAAAAACAAGTAGATGCAAATACGCACATACGGAATTTTTTGTAAACACTAATAGAAAGAAAACAATTTCTAAAAACAATAAATTGAAATATAATATAAACTATTAATAGTTTCGGATTGGCCATTTCAAGGCAAATGATTATTATTTTGAAATTAATAACTAAATGAAAAACGTTACATTTTACCTTTCGAAGAAAAAAAGAAACCGTTTTTACTCATGTTTAAACAAAACACCGCCCAGAGCCACTCAAGGTAGAGTGTTACTGAATGATGTTGTATGAAGTTCAATTTATGAGATTAGCTAAGACAGAAACAGTTAATCGGGAAAGCATACTACTGGGAGTTTGTTCCATAAAGCAGCAGTTCTTGGGAAGAAGTTGTGCGATTAGATTTTTTTCACTATTTACATCATTCGGACTATTGTTTTCATCTTTGTCGCCATATTTATTACAACGTTTCGGCCGTTGTACACACCGGCCTCCTTCAGGTAGTTGGAATGTCGAACCGTTTATTTTGCTCACTTGGGTAAACTGTTCTAGTTCCACGTGCCATGTTTAATGGATGTCAGTTATCAGTTATCTTTTGTTAATTCCCCTCTCCAAGTTCTCCACTGCCTTAACCGGGTATTGAACTCACACTCTTTGGGTCCTGTCACTGGATCTAACCAATGCCTTAATCCACTGTGCCATGTTTCCTCAAGGACCTGAAGTAGGCCGGAGCTACAACGGCCGAAAAGTTATAATAAATATGGCAACAAAGATTAGTCCGAATAATATATATAGTGTACATAATACCTCATCTCAGTAATATAGAGAGATGGATTTTTTTCTTATTTATAAATTACATAAGGAATGACGACGATTCATCGTTGTGTACGTGCCATGGCGTAGCCTAGTTGTAAATGTTTGGGCTGGTGGAATCAAGTAATGTAGCTCGTCATAACACTTGCCATGAAAATAGCGATAGATTAGCGATGTATCTGTGGGAAAGGGGTTGTAGGGAGGAAAATAATTCATCATTCACAAGGCCGCGTAGACGCTTTTGTACACTATCACAACAGGTAAATATGAACTGGGCAGCTCCAGCCGAGAGATTTGCAGCAATACACTATATGTAGTCTGATTTAACTCTTATAAAGACAAAGGTTTTTTTTACAGAGTGTGGAGGAAATAGCTACAGAAACGTAGGAATGAGTAGAAAGAGAAAAGAGCAATCAAGAGGACAGTAGATAGCGATTGACATTGCATTTACATTATTACAGATTAAAGTTGGCTGGAAAGCATGGGACCGGAGTTCCACAAGCGTGATTTGCGAGAAAAGAAACTGTTAGCATAGAAGTTACGGCTACATCTCGCCAGCTCAACTGGAAACTGATGCGATTTCGCCGCCAGTCTAGTATTGCGGTCAAACACATCCATTCCAGGTACAAGAGCAAAGAGCTCATTCGAACAGTTACCATTAAAGTATTTATAAAAAAGCACAGTGAGGCAACCCTACGGCGGTGGGCAAGTGATTGGAGCCGAGCCGCCAGATCAGGACCAATAATATTGCTGATTCTTCTTTGGATCTTATCAAGGAGCTCCAGGTAAATCGCAGGGGAACCGGACCATATATGGCAGCAATAACGAAGCATATAGGCGTATAGATATGCAAGATAGATTCAGGAGAGAAGTATTGTCTGCGGGACCGAGTTCCAACAGGAGTTCAAGCTAAGGAGCCTCCTTCATAGAACCACCATCCCTCATGATGGGGAAGGTTCAGGGTCTGATCAGTGATGGTGGAACATTTCTAGTTTGTTTGTGGATGTATTAAATGTTACATGCAAGTGTTTCCACCATTAAGTCACTAATGCTAGGTCAAAGGATTTGGTAAACCAGATTTTGGGAGGGGCACCTATACAATGTTATATCATCTGCATAGATATTCACGAAAGATCCTAGTATGTTTTTTCGGCAAATCGTGAAGATAAAGCGGAAAGAGGGTAGGGCCGAGAAAAGAAACTTGGGGGAAGGCTGGCATTGATTTCATGAGCCTCAGATGTCTGGTTGTTAACAACGACCTTCATGTATCTGTCTGTTAGGAAGGACTTGATAAGTGATAAAAATCTTCAAGAGATTCTATAGCTGGAGAGATTTGTAGGAAACCCCAATGAGACACCTTATCAAAGGCCTTTGATATATCGAAAGCGATCTTCCTTCGTGATTAATGTATTGTCTAGTGCCTTACTGATATTGTGAGTAATGACAGTTAAGACACTGGCAGTACACCTAGAAGAGCGAAATCGATACTGGTTATCGCTCAGGATGTTGTTCCTGTTGAGATGTTCCCCAACTTTATTGTTGATTATAGACTCGAGTTTTTATTTTATAACAATAAGGAAGCTAATTTGTTCGATATTGTGACAGGGATGAGCGCTCACCTGCATTTCTAAAACTAGGACCTACAGTTGACACTTTCCTTGGGCTTGGGAAGCATTTCTCCTTTAGAAAGCGATTCAACAGTTTTCCCAAGATTGGAGATTATTCTGTTGTGATATTCTTAGAACAACCATATATGCATCTGCTGATGGGATAATCTCCTCAAGTGTTTGAATCCCTAACAGTCAGGCTGATAAAGTCAACCCTGAAGGCGTTTACATCGAGCATCCTTAATGAAAGGTAAAAAATTTCAGAAAAGAAGAAAAAGCAGGTGTACTACTCGTAGTGAACATTTGCCATTTAAGCAGAAATCAAAACAAACAACTTCCTGGGTTAAAATTTTAATTAAATTGGAAGGTCAGACAAAGAGGCATGCTCATTCACTAAAGAACCCAGTGGGTAATGATGGGGTTACAATGGACGCTCGAGGAAAAACAAACAAACCCTACTCTCATTGAATTTAATATTATTTAAGTCATAGATACAGAATGGGAAAACGAACATTAGAAAGCCCCTTATGGTTTATTTGATGCGCCAAAGAATGATTGTGATGATTGTATAAAATTTCATGAGACAGCCTCCAAACGAGAAAATAAAAAGTAACAAAAATCTTTAAAGATTTTTCTTTAAAGAGGAGGAGGAAAATACAACTTATAAAGAGTAATAAGGTAAGAATTCTTTCCATAGCTATACACCTAGGACGATAGATATTTTAAAAGAATTTGTACATTTTTTTACACGAATAGCAGAATAAAAATGTATAGAAAGAAATAATTAATTTTAAATCAAATACTTCTAAAAAAGTCAGATGAACGCGGTCATTCACACTTCAAGTTAACAGTTCAAACTGGGATCACAAATCCAGAGAACAATTATTCTAATCTGGCCGAAAAGTTCAATCTGTTAACCGAAAGCCAACCCCATTGTTGCTGTTTGTTTTATTAATGGTATTTATTTAAAGCTATAAACATTATGGAAAAAGATTGTAATGAAAAACCTTCAAGCTGCGGTTTGTATGGAAAAAAGATTGTACTGAAAAATCTAAGTTGGGATTGTATGGAAAATTTACTGTAGTGAAAAATAATCTAAGTTGGTGATTGTATGGAAAAAAGATTTTACTGAAAAATCTAATTAGGTTATTGTATGGAATAAAGATTGTACTGAAAAATAACCTAAGTTGGTAAGTTTATGGAAAAAATTGTCTTGAAAAATCTAAGTTGTAGATTGTATGGAAAAAAGATGGAACTGAATAATAATAGAAGTCCGGGATTGGATGGAAAAAAGATGGAACTGAATAATAATAGAAGTCCGGGATTGGATGGAAAAAAGATGGAACTGAATAATAATAGAAGTCCGGGATTGGATGGAAAAAAGATGGAACTGAATAATAATAGAAGTCCGGGACTGGATGGAAAAAAGATTGTACTGAGAAATGTTCTAAGTTGGTGATTGTATGAACAAATGTTTGTTCTGAAAAATCTTCGAAGTTGTGGGTTGTATGTCAAAAGGATTGTAATGAAAAATCTAAGTTGGAGATTTTATGAAAAAAAGATTGTAGTGAAAACTCTAAGTTGGGGATTGTATGGGAAAAGATTGTACTGAAAAATCTATTTTGTGATTTTATGGAAAAAAGATTGTACTGAAAAATAATATAAGTTGTGGAATGTATGGAAAAAATTGTATTGAATAATCTTAGTTGGTGTTGTATGGAAAACAGATTGAACTGAAACTCTAAGTTAGGGATTGCATGGAAAAACGATTGTACTGATAAATCTAGTCGGGCTTTGTATGGAAAAAACATTGTACTGAAGATTAATAATTTGGGGATTGTATGGAAAAAGATTGTACTGTAAAAACTTCTAAGTTGGAGTTTGTATGGAAAAAGATTGTACAGAAAAATCCTCTAAGTTGGGGATTGTATGGCAAAAAGATTGTACTGAAAAATCTTAGTTGGTGTTGTATGGTAAAAGATTGTACTGAAAAATCTTAGTTGGTGTTGTATGGTAAAAGATTGTACTGAAAAATCTTAGTTGGTGTTGTATGGTAATAGATTGTACTGAAAAATCTTAGTCGGGGATTGTATGGAAAAAAGATTGTATTAAAACATTTTTAATTTGGGGATTTTATGGAAAAAATTGTACTGAAAAATCTTCTGAGTTGATGATGTATGAAAAAAAGATTATACTGAAAAACCTTTTAACATAGGGAATGTATGAAAAAAAAGATTGTACTGAAAAATCGTCTAAGGTGGGGAATGTATGGAAAAACGATTGTACTGAAAAACCTTTTAAAATAGGGAATGTATGGAAAAAAAGATTGTACTGAAAAATAACCTAAGTTGGGGATTGTACGGAAATGATATTGTACTGACAAATCTAAGTGAGGCATTGTATGGAAAAGAGATTGTTCTGAAATATCTTAGTTGGGATTGTATGGAACAATTATAGTAGTGAAAAATAATCTAAGTTGGGGATTGTATGGAAAAAAAGATATTACTGAAAAATCTAATTTGTTTATTGTATGGAAAAGAACTTGTACCGAAAAATCCTCTATGTTGGGGATTGTATGGCAAAAAGATTGTACTGAAAAATCTTCTAATTTGGGGATAGTATGGAAAAAAGATTGTACTGAAAAATATCCTAGGTTGGTTATGGTATGGAAAAATGATTATACAGAAAAATCTTCTAAATTGGGAATTGTATTGAAAAAATATTATACTGAAAAATCTAAGTTGGGGATTGTATGGTAAAGAGACTGTACTGAAAAATCATCTAAGATCGTATGGAAACAAGATTGTACTGAAATATCTAAGTTGTGAGTGTATGGAAAATTATTGACGTGAAAAATAATATAAGTCCGGGATTGGATGGTAAAAAGATTTTACTGAGAAATTTTCTGAGTTGGGGATTGTATGGACAAAAGTTTGTTCTGAAAAATCTTCGAAGTTTGGGATTGTATGGAAAAATGATTCTACTGAAAAACCTTCTAAGATGGAGATTGTATGGAAAAAGGATTATACTAAAAAATCTATGTAGGGGACGGTGTGGAAAAAAAGGTTGTACCGAAAAATCTAAGTTGGGGATTTTATGGAAAAAAGATTGTACTGAAAATCTAAGTTGTGAATTGTATAGAAAAATTTCTACTGAAAAATCTAAGTTGAGGATTGTATACCTGACTTTAAAATCAAGGTTTTAAATTTTGGGCTTTTACCTAGGTTGGTGGCCGGACAAAAAAGATAAACTGCTATCTTAGCTACGAAGCAGGTTCCATGAGCTTTTCATATTTTCAGTATTTGAGGAAGCATATAGATATTTCTTTTTTCGTTCCCGATTGCTTCACATATGTTTTTGATGCTGATTTTTTTTTATTTAGTTCTTGATAATGAATAAGAAGATCGAAATTACTCGAACAGTACAAAAGCATGAATTTACAGTTCATACATATCCTGGTGTGCAACAATTTATTTGAAAATTGGAAAAATACAATTAAAAATTAAAGACACAGACCTTGTCCGCTGAATTGAATTCAGTAGCCATAAGACAAAGAAGTACAAAATTAATATTCATGTGTTGTAAGACAAACGGATGCTTTACTATTTTCTATTTATAATGTCGGAAATGTTAATAACATTGTCAGGAAGACATAAGAAATCAATTTTCATCATTGATAGGATAGGTTTTCAATAACAACGCATTTCGCAAATGGCTCTATTTTGAAAACGGTTAGACCGACCGTTAGCATCACATGCGACGAGTATGTATTCGATATTAGTCCTACCAGAGAATTTCAGCAAATCACTTTTGAATAATGTTGCTTTTAACTTCGGCCATTGGTGAAATAAATTTACTTTGGTTATCAAATAATGAATGCATGTCTTAATTATTTCTATTCAAATGTAAAAAAAAATAGAAGTTCCCAACATTTTAGAAATTTTCTACAACCTTTCATCCATTTTTTTTTACTTACAATCAAAATATTTTTGAATGAAATGAAATTTGCTCGAGCGACCGCTCCGAAGAAAATGTTGTGCAATTTTGATTTGGTGATGGTATTTCGCTTATCTTACTGATAACAACGGACAACGGTCATTTGTACAAAGCATACACTTGTATGTTCAAGATTTATTTTTGATCCCTTAAATACGAAGAATGTGTGTACACACATATACATGCACAAAAGCGAGTCGGCAGATACATACCCAGAAACGTATGCACACGCACATACATTTAAAAACTTGATCACACAATCACACGCATGCGAAAATATGGCAATAAATATTTGTTAATCGTACTAATGTGTTCAGAAATAATTTATTGTGTTATAATTAGCGTAGTCATCTTGTAACTCATTAATCTGATTTCAAATACATGGCATTATCAAAACAGTAACAGCTTTTTCATACATGAAGTTTATTTGGAAAGAGAAGAGGTACCACCGTGATAGTTTCTGAGACTTTCATCTTTACGCTATGCTGACGAAATGACATCAGCATTGTTGGCGCATCACGTGACATGATGTGATCCGCCTATTTTCTTACACTAACAGCATTTATTTCTTTGGGATTTAAGCAATCAAATAAACCATGTCATTTGGCCTCGACACTCCATATTAGTTTATTTTAGAAGGGATATACGGTTGCACTCATTCAAAATAGACGAAGAGAAATAGTTTGAGATATTTATCTTTCTTGGATTGTTGAGAGAAAATTCTCTAAAGTGCCACGTGCTTCGTTCGAGACCGATAATATAATCGGTGAATAATTTTACACTGACGAGTACTTCAACGCAGATCGCGAGGAACTGAAACGTAACTTTTCACATGGCTTCAGAAACTCTTCCTTTGATTAATTTCATTTTATTCTCATTTTATATAAAAAAAAAATTTCGCACGGGCTCGTTACTTTTTTTTCTTATTGGCTGACCAGCTAATTGCTGTGAAGGCAAGGTTTTCATTGGTCCAAAGAAAAATTCACATAGGCTCGCGAATTCCTTTCCCTCTTCGTCACTCCTCGCAATTTAAGTGAAGAGAGTTATTACTTTTTCACACGCACTACATCACTTCTCTTCTCATATTTAACGGTGTCCTTTAGTACATTTATAGTAGTGGTATGTATTGTCACTTTTCCGGGTAAAAGACTTACCAGACTTACCTCTCGTTGTATTGTGCTGTCTTGTCTCCATAGCGCTGTGGTGATTTATGTTTTCTGCTGAAGTTTCTTTATCAATAATAAGTATTTTCACTCTTTCTAATTACTGCTTTCAATCTGTCTATGGAAATATTGATATCTGTCTATATTTCTGAGATGAGGTATTATGTACACTATTTACATTATTCGGACTATTGTCCTCATTTTTGTCGCCATATTATTACAACGTTTCGGCCGTTGTACGCTCCAGCCTTCTTCAGGTGGTTGGAATATCGAACTGAATCCTTTATTTCGCTCACTAAGGTAGACTGTTCTAGTTCCACGTGCCATGTCTAATGGATGTCAGTTATCAGTTATCTCTTGTTAATTTCCCTCTCCAAGTTCTCTACCGCCATAACCAGGTATTGAACTCACACTCTTTGGGTCCTCTCACTGAATCTAACGCCTTTATTATAAATGCATTAGTTAGATTGAAAGGTCTTTATGATAAAGGTGTTAGATAACTGATATATATATAGATATATAGGATGAGGGCTGAGCAATGGGTTCACCATTACCACCAGCAATGGCGAATATATACATGGAATACTTTGAGGAAATGGCATTAGAATCTATATCTCTAAAGCTAACTCTATGGTTAAGGTACATCGATAACACCTTCATACTCTGGCCACACCAGGAAGATGTTCAGGTTCTAATGGACCATGTGAACTCAATACTTCGATACAGTTCGCGGTGGAGAAAGAGAGTAACAAGGCGGGGGAGGACTTGTAGAGGGGAATTAACAGGAGATAACTGATAACTGACACCCATTAGACATGGCACGTGGAATTAGAACAGTTTTTATCGGAATGCTGATGATTGATAATTTCCTGTAAATCACAAAGACTGATTGTTACTGCATTAGGTAGCCTTGATAAACAGTCTGCAACGTTATTTTAACATTCCCTTATATCAGAAATGTCTGTAATGTATTCACTTATAAAGCTCAAATGACGCTGTTGTATGTCTGACTTCAACAGGAAATGGATAGTAAAGGCACTACACAGAGGTTTATGACCTGTTAACAAAAGTGTATCCCAATCTTCTACATGTTTAAAGTGCAACATTGCTAGATATGCATAGATTTATTTAATTATTATTCTCATTTTATATAAAACGAATTTCGTTGGTTGGTTTGCTACTTTCTATTCATTTGCCTCTCGGCTGACAGGCTAGTTTTTGTGAAGGCAACGTTTTCATTAGTCCAAAAACAATTTCACATAGGATCACGAATTTATTTCCTTCTTCTTCCTCAGTTCTCCGAATTTGAAGTTAGTGGGTGAAGGGAGTAGTTAATTCGCATTCACTACACTCCCTCCACTGTCGTTATCAAGAACGTTTGGCAATTCTCAAATAAAAGGTAAAGCGATATCGGTAATGTTATTATCGCCTACTTCATGAGGGGATATGGTTGTTACATTAAAACGTTTAAGATTTTTACGTCTTGCACCATCTCAACACATTATATAGGATTTCAATATCATTCAGCTACAAAAATATTACGCCAATATTTAATGAGTATATAAATATTCATATAAAACTACTGGCAAGATTAAATGTAAAAGTGTTTTAGAAAATGTTTCTTTTGGAAATAGTGGAAAATATGAGAGAAATATTAAATATGAAACAACATGCACCGTAAAACTTGCGTATTAGTCGATCCAGCAGATAAGTCGAGATCAATGTTCGACATTGAAATTCTTTCCTCGGGTATATGCCCACCGTATCAGATGAGGTCAGCTCCTGAAGTATTGGCTTGCAAGAAATTGGAGTCGTAATGAAAATTTTAAACGAAAGAATTATTTGGTGAAGACAAAATTAGTTTCATATTTTATTACCGGCTTGTTGTTGAATAATTTTAACCATTATGGTTAAAAATAATCAATAAATACTTTGAATACAATACATGTATGCAACTCACAAAAGAAAGCCATCTAATCTGATGCAGCGATGTCGTTATTGAGATAATAATTGAGGTAATAATGATAATTCAAGGGACATAATTCAAATAACATACGTAGTTACTGCTAAACTGGCGGCCATGTTTCTTAATCAGTTTTCATTCATAAGAATATAATCAAAATGAAATTAAGACACTCTAATTAACAATTAATGTAATAGCTTGATGAAAATTAATTGTTATTTGTTGAATAATGATGGATTATTAGGAAGCTAGTTTGTTTCTACTCTAACTTTTGTTGAGATGAATCCTATAGTGTCGCGGTCTCAGCATGACGCAACACAGCTGTCATTTAGTTAATAGTCGCCTATGGCGCGCGTATAAGTCAAAACTTTAGTTTCGAACATTATCTACTTAGCTGTGAATTTTATTATGGTACTTAGTTTACATTTTCGGTAAAACGAAAGAAGTATCATTTCAACTACGAGAACATTTCCTTTCTGGTAAAAATCTGATGAAAACTGGAAATCTAAAATTAATAAAGAAATAATATATTCAGATATACTGTGGCTACTGTGTTAATACATATTTTACTTGTCAACAATTTTTGGTGAAAATTTAATTTTTATAAAAGTGAAAAAAGTTCGTATGCCACTTTTATCTAGTATTTTTTTAAGAATTGAAATAAAAATTTTTTTTTTTGCTTTTTTTAACACGAATGATTTAAGCAATTGCGGTGTGCGGTGTGCGTGAGAAAAGGTCGAAGCAATTTAATAAGGGTATTTGAGGTCGTGCGTATTTGAAATTAAATTATAAATTTCATCGTATGGTTCACAATATTTTTTATCTTTCAGTTTGCTTTTTTCTTTCTGTTTATTCCGTGTGAAATTGCGTTTTTTATTAAGTCATAGTACTCTATTTTTATGAAAAAGCAGAGTGATTAATAACTGCATGTATGCATAAAAGAAAAGGGATTTGACCCCCGCTAGGAAAACAACTCTGTTTATTTAAACAGTAACCCTTACTTTGGTTAAAAGCCTTCGCCTCTAATATCTAAGCTTTAAGAACTTGATAGCCTTCTTATCGCGGAGGATTTATTTATAATCCTGTTGAAAAATCGTTTACTAACGGGAGACAGGCATAGCAACGTTGTTTGAATAAAAGCCGAGATCCCAAACAGAAATGGGTTAATACGTTTGGAAAGAATTTTAAAAAATGTTTAGTAAGAAACAAAGAAAAAACTACTGAACTGTTATGTAATATCAATCCTCCTATATAAATGATGAACAATCTCATCAGAGATGAAGAAAAAAACTTACGGCAATAGAAAGGTACTGAGATTACCATAGGTTGAACATGTGAACACCGACGAAGTTTTACAGAAAACGGTAACAAAAAGAGCACTTATATTTGCATCAGTGAAAAGCATTTGATATTTTTTGGGCACATGTTGAGGAAAAAAGGCTTCAAAAATTTGACACTCACAGGGCATATTAAAGGCAAGAAGGAAAGAGGAAAACAGTGCCTAACCTATCTAACGAAATGGTTCGCAGAACGGGTATTAGGAGACATAGCAAAAAATACAAAGTTTACTCAGAGATACAAAAGGACGCGAAATTGTGGAGAGCCATGATCACACACGTAATTAATGGACAGGGCACATAGAAGAAGAAGAGTGGCTGTGTTACTTTAAATTTGTGCGCATCAGAATTTAATGCATCCATAAAAATAAAGGCTGACTCATTGCTGGAAACAAAAGGCCGATGACCTTTCGTCATCTGCAGATTATTGATAAAGGCATAAAAGTCAAACGTATCTCGCTTTATGAAGTGCAATTACTTAATGAAATTTACAAAGCGGAGCTTAGTATGGTTCAAGGTCAGAAGAGCAATTATTTAATGAAAAGTAAAACAATAAATACCGCCTTCACTCATCATAAAAATTATCTTCACTGCCGAAAGCAATATATGAACATTTTTGAGCAGTATATTAGGTCAGTTTTAGTATTCTTAATCCCAAAGCAATTTTTCTTATTTAAGAAAGAATTTTTATTGCAGTATATGTTTCGATTCGCAAAACTTTCGTTATATTACTTAAGAAGAAAAAATGGTTAAATCAAGAAAAGAAAATTTGTATGTAGTTTCCTTTGGATTAATTTCCTTGTTTTTGTTTCTTACTCTTTCTCAACGTTTCGGCCGAGTACTTTTAGAGTGTCTGCTGCGATGTAAAGATTGTTAAGAAATAAACAACAAAGAAGAAATTAGTTTGAACCAAAAGACATATAATCATTACGCCAGCCAGCCCCATAAAATTCCGATAAGAATCAAAAGCGGAAAATTTGCGCTAACAACATACCAAGACTTGCAAAAATTTTCACAAATTATTAACAGAAGAAAATATCAGATAACAATAATTCATTTAAACAATAGAAACACCAAATCCATGACCGGCAAACAGAAGTGTATACTAGAATCACACACACACATTAATGAAGCCTAAACCAACATACGTCTTCTGTCAGATGTGGGTTGTTACATATCCGCCTCTCAGATGTGGTTTATTTCATAGACGTTTGTAAGATATGGCTCATTTAATAGTCGTCTGTTAGATGTGGCTCACTTCATATTCCTCTGTCATATGTGTCTCATTTCATAGCCGTCTGTCAAATATGACTCATTTCATATCCGACTGTCAAATATGGCTCATTTTATATCCGTCTGTGGCTTATTTCGTATACGCCTGTCAATTGTGGCTCATTTCCTAGACGTCCGTCAAATATGGTCCATTTTATATCCGCCTGTCAAATGTGGCATATTTCATAGCCGTCTGTCAAATATGGCTCATTTCATAACCGCCTGTCAAATGTGGCACATTTCATATCCTTCTGTAAGATAGGTTCATTTGATATCCGCCTGTCAAATATGGCTCATTTTATATCCGCCTGTCAAATGTGGCTCATTTCATATCCGACTGTCAAATATGGCTCATGTCATATCCGCCTGTTAAATATGGCTCATTTCATATCCGCCTGTCAAGTGTGGGTCATTTCTTAGCCGTCGGTCAAATATGGCCCATTTCATATCTGCCTCTCAAATGTGGCTCTTGTCATACCTGTCAAATATGACTCATTTCATATCTGCCTCTCAAATGTGTCTCATGTCATACCTGTCTGTAAGATAGGCTCATTTGATATCCGCCTGTCAAATATGGCTCATATCATATCCGCCTGTCAAATATGGCTCATTTCATATCCGCTTGTCAAATGTGGCTCATTTTATATCAGCCTGTCAAATATGACTCATTTCATATCCGCCTGTCAAATATGGCTCATATCATATCAGCTTGTCAAATGTGTCTCATTTCATATCGTCTGTCAGACGTGGCTCATTTTAATAAGTATCTACTTACTGATATCTATCCATTTTCCTTTGCATATGCCAATTGCACATTCACAATGTTTTTTAATTTTTTACCTTTAAAAATTGGAAAAGAAATATTTGTATTTTATTTCAGTGCACGTACAGTTAATTTTAATGCTAAAGAATTGATTTTTATCGGACTTCACTGGTCAAATAAATGAGTGAAATATTTTGCCGGTCGGTTTGAGTTACAGAAATTGCCATTTTTGCTTATTTTTTTAAATCTTATCTTTCATATATTTTCTTCATATAATTATATTCATATTTGGAAATACTGAAAAGTCTTCCAGCAAACAAGACATAATTTAAAGAAATCCGATGTTTGTTAATTTAGTTATAGTTTGAGAACTGGTGGGCCCGGAAACTTTTCAATACCTCTTTGTATGTGTTCCCTCATCTCTAGCGATTGCACTATCACTCTATTCATTTACATTCTTGTATCATTTTATCGATGGTACCCTATGAAAATATTTTCATAAATTTTATTCTTCTTGAGATGAGAAACTGAATTACCACAGAAGAACTGGGAATATTCCAGCGAGGGTCTTTTGAATAAACTTTTGGGACAATCAAAACTCCTTATTGCGTTCTATTTAGATTTCTCAATCATTCTAAGAACTCTTACTCGTCTTCTGAAATTCTCTCGTTATCATGCGTTCCCTCTCTTTACAAACGATATATTAACCTTCGTTTTTGGCTTGCATCATTGATATCAACATTTTCTTTCTTTCTTTCTTCATATCTATCTATCTATCTATCTATCTATTTATCTATCTATCTGCTTCAGTTCTAAATACTTACTTTGTTTCTAGTCAACACTCGCTTTAAGAATCTCATATTTGTCTAATGGTCAACAAGCTGATTTTGCAGATCATTATTTGAGATCTCAATTCAGTGAGCCAATACATGTAGCTTTGCTTCTAACAAAGCTAAACATAGTAAACAATAACGAAAAGCTAAGTGTTAGTTTTGTTACTCATTCTTTCTTTCAGTCGCTACTATTTTCCAGTAGATCATCTATGTGGATATCGAGAAAAAGAAGCGAAAATAACATTTAATACGAAAATTATGGGAATAGTTGTGGCATTTTTGTCCGTCATGATGGACCAAGATGGGTTAAGAAATAAAAAAGCTAACGAAACCAGAAAAGGCAAAATCAAATCAATATGGGAATGGATTGTAGAAGAGAAGACGACTTACTTCATGTGGCAAAGCGAACACGTATATGCCTGGCGTGCAAAACGAGTGAATGAAAGGAAAGGAAAAAGAAATATGGCCGCCCTGACACCTTATTTTAAGAAAGACACGGTCTCGGAGCTAGGAGAATTCGCGAGAGTAGTTGAGCGTATGCAACTTTTTTTGCGAGATCAGCTGGGCATGAAAACTCGATGCGAACAGAGAATAGGGATTTCGCTCGTGAACGCGGTGCTGATTATACGGAGAGACTTTTTGATTTGTAAAGAGATTACTCGGGTCAACTTCACACCTGAATCATCAAATATTATTTCCAGAATAGACCGCCCGTTTCTCTCTCCTCCCCCGATTGTATCTCGTCAGAAAAACTCAGATTTGCCTATTTTCCTCTCTTATTTTTTACACTCTTCCCTCCTCTCAGCTACTCCCATCCATTCTTCTCACTGTTCCTCTCTCTCTCGTCTCAACCAATAGCTTTTATCAAAACGTTTTCTTCCTTCAAACAACGCTTTCTACTTCTTTATTTATACTTGTTTCGAATATCAGACAACAGATAGTTGTTGTATGTGAGGTCAGGCATTGTTTACTAGAGCGAGGTTAGTGAACTACGATATTACTAATCTAGTTAAGACCAAACATTCCCTCATCCTTTCAGAGCAATCACTTGTATTTCCACAATTTACATTTGGCGTGAGTATATTTTTGACTGCTCTCTTATTGTAGAAAACATTCTTTAATTCATAATGCAATACCAACATTCATCTAAATAAATTAGTTACCATGAGTATCGCATTCTTGGAGATACAAAAAATTTAATTTTATTCCATACAAAAAATTTATACATATCAGAAAATTAGAACCACGAATTTATCTTTTGTGATGCCATTTCAAATAATTACCAAATAAAATACAAGGCAGAAAAATCGAAGACAAAAAATGAAAAAGAAAAACAGAATATGCTTGAGAAATTCATGCTGAAACTGTTATAATTCTTCGAGAACGTTCTGTTTTGTCGAAAAGTTTTTTTTTGCTTAGGAACAAATGTTAAGTAAAACTTATGATACCAAGCAATATACGCGTTTCAATCGTGGTGAAGTGAATCTTGAAGACCAACTGCCATCTGTCCGACCTTCACGAAGACGAAATAACTAAAATCTTAAAGACTGCCGTACAATCAAGATCATTGTCTGACTATTGATGAGATTGTTTTGGAGATAATGTCAGCAGATGTTAACAGAAAATTAGAAACGAAGTGAATTTGCGCACAATTTGCACTTCGTTAGCTTCTAGTAAATAAAATAAAAACGTTTGAATGTATGCCATATTTTAAGAGAACAAAGTCCGAAAAGATTCGGTTTCTTTCTAGAATTCTGACCGAGAGAGAATCTGAAAGAGAAACTTTTTATTAAAATACGGAAAACTACCGTGGATAAGCTCCAGAAGTATTTCTATCAGGGAAATAACTTTGGGACAGGAGGATTGAGTTAAATGAACAGAATTATGAAGAAAGTGAATAGATTTTCAAATTGTAAAATATTTTCCCATACCTCCTCATATGTTTTAGACATCTATTTTCACTTAGAATTGAAGCAAATAATTTGTGATGTTATTCACTAGATAAGATATACACCTAAAGAAGTCCGGAGAAAAGACCGAAAAATTTCTTTAGGAATATGGCAGATAAGACTATCATTGAATGGGATAAAATACGCCTCAGAATTGTCTCTATTTTACGATCTCTATAATCAAATATGGCTTTAGATATTTTATTCTAAATGTCTAAGCAAGCGAAAAGACTCATTTGCTCTATTGATTGTTTTGATTCTGTAAAATCTACGATACTTATATATTCTAAGCATAAGATATTTCTATTCTAAATTGTCTTTCTTCCTCACGGTCTCGAATTAGGGAAATCTTTCTTTCGTCTTTGGCTTCTAACTCATTCCAGTTCTTTTACTTATTCTTTCGAACGATTATTCTTTCCCTCTTTACATTGTTTCTTTTCTGTAGCTTCCTTTCACCGTGAAAGATTCTCTCCATCGCAAGCCTCTGAAAATAACCAGTACAAGAAAACACGATGGAATGGTAATGGCTTCAAAATCGTTTTCCAGTATCGTCCATCATTGTTGCTTTCTGAAGAGGGAATAAGAAAAGAAACGGAGAAAAACAGAAAAACGATGATAGTCCAACCGACGTAAATATAGAAACAAATTGGGAACTGACAAGCAACATTTTGCGCATGTTCTTCCAAATCCACTCCAGTAATTGGCTTCGAAACCTTTCGGCTTTCCCGGTTATGTAATTTACTTTCCTTTTAGTTCTTTCAAAGATTTAATATATTCCTCTTGTTTTTTTAGTGTCTAAATTTCTGATATAGAGAATTATTACCATTTCTTTCTTTCTTTCTTTATACTTTGCTAATTTGTTTCGACAAATGCTTTATTACTTTAAAAATTTCTTTTTCGTTTGGCTTGGATTTGATTTCATGCACTTTTCTCGGGCTTATCGTTGGCTTTTTTACCCGGGAATTGAATTTTACACATTAAAGCATAATATTAAAAATATCAATGTAAACATTAGATTAGCAAATTAGAAGCCTAAGTTCTATCTCTCTCTCTCTCTCTCTCTATATATATATATATATATATATATATATATATATATATATATATATCTGTGTGTGTGTGTTTGTGTATAAGAAGATGGTCACTTACCTGATTGATGTCACATTCAGCATACCGACTCTAAAGTTTCGTAGACGAACCTGTCCGTCCACTCGTCAGCGGTTATGAGCAACTGACTGCTTATACTTCCTGATTTTTCTTTTTTATATGCACATATCACTGGGTTAAGTTTTCTTTTCATAGTGTGTGTGTGTGTGTGTGTATGTGTGTGCAAGCGTTCGCGCACGCGCGTACTTCTGCGAGCAGAAGTGTTTTCGCGCACGTGCTCCCATGCACCCGTCTATGCGTTTGTGCGCCCGTCTATGCGTTTGTGCCCCCGTCTGCGCGGATGTGGTTACGTGCAGGGTGTCGTGATTATTTGTCCTGTTCTTTGTTATTTTCCACTTTATACTCGCTGCTAGGGTTTGTGTTAGTTTTTCCTCTTCTTTTTGTCTTTCTCCGCTTTTCTTTTAGCCATTTATTGTTATTTGATCTCTGGTTATTTTTTCTATTCATGTTTTTAATTCTTGAGGGTTAAAGTCTTTTCTTGAGTTAGGAAATTGTATTTCGTTTATTACATATATAATTCAATTTAATGTTTAAAGAATAACGTAAATATTTATACATATCTTCGCTTGGCTATTATTTTTTGTCATATTTAGTTTGCTTATATCCTAAGTTTTAATTGTAAGCGGTTAGGTTTATAATTAAAGTTTTATTTATTATTGTTTGAATTCTTTGTTCATAACCCTATATCTATACACTTGAGCACACGCACACACGCCCTTACATGGATATACGTATATAGATATACACACGTGCACATATATACACATAAAAACGGGCATACACTAGTACATGTACACTTGTGTCTGTGTGTTGTTATTAATAAATTAGTGCTTAAATGGTAACGGCATTTTTAGGGTATTAATTTGGGTTGGGTTTATGGAGTATTTTCGCTGATGTTTAAATATATGTATATAGATTATACAGCATATACTGCCGCACAATCACGCACGCACCCGCACACACATATATTTAATTTTAAATAGTGTGTATGCAGTAAATTGAATATTTGCTTATATCATATGTTATCGTTTATCTAATGTTTTATTTCTACTTAATTATTAGTAGTTTATTTCTATTAATTAAGGGAAGTTAGATTTGTTCGTTTGTAGCTTGTACGTGTGTATATTTATATGTACATACACACACATGTATAGATGTGTATATTTAATATTTGTACGTTTATTTATTTATTAACAATTTCTTACATTTATATTATATTTATTTATTTAAAATTTCTAAATTTATTTTAATTATTTGTTTATTTTTAATTAGTGCCTACATAGTGTTTATTTATATGACTACATTTGCCCATTATTTAATTTTCTTGCTTTATTTTGTTTATTTAAAATTAAATATTGCTAAGTTTTCCTCTAAGTATAGTTTTATTTTTTTTTACTGTCAATACTGTATGGCGTGTTCTTTTCATAATTTCTCATTGGATTTTGTTGGGGATATTGTTTTCTTTTTGGCTACATATATATTCTTGATTATTTTTCTTTCTTTCAAAGGACATTTTGCAATTATGATATCTTTCTTTTAACGTTTTTTTCCGTGGATCCCATATACATTTTTCGTCTGTGTTAATGTTATTAGTTACGATAGCTTTCTATATTATGTTATTGGTTAAGCATTTATTGTTAAGTGGGCAATTTTCTTTGTTTCTGCAGTTACAATCGATGTACTTCTATTGATGGAAGTTATTGTTATTGTGGTAATTGTTATTGGTTTTCTTGAGTATTTTTTTTATTTTGCTTAGTTATTATTTTCTCCGTGTTATCCATGCAGCTGTAACTAATTTTGATTGTATTTTATAGATAATTTTTGATAATTTGCTGTTTTTAGGGAAGTGTCGATCAATTATTTTGAGGAATATTTTCCCTATCTTTGTTTTTATTGTATTGTTGTAGGGAGTTGAATCAAATTATTTTTCTTTTTCTGTTGTTTTTGTTTGAACTGTTTTTGTATTCTAGTTTGTTTGAATATCCGCTGTTTCTAAAGGCTGATTCATATGTTTTTTTGTTTTCATTGAATATCTTTTAGCTACTATAATTATAGCTAATTTAGATGGTCTGCTAGTAAGACATTTTAGAGTAAAAATTGGTTAAAAAGATTGTGTTATGTCAGATACCGGATGACTTATAAATCATTTTTCAAAATCAATTTGGTTTATCTTGGCAATTGGAAATACGTTACAGTCTTATTTAACAAGCAGTTATTAATTCTTATTAAGGTTAGCATAAGACCACACAAAGTGCAAACTAATTTATGTTGGAAGGCACATAGCAAAGCATGCAATCTTTTAAGCTGGATATTACGGGTCTGTAAACAGAAAATCATGATATAAAATTCAGAACATGCCATTTCAGCCATCTTGATCTAACCAAGCACCTCGTATTAATATAGATTACATTGAAGCTAATTCCAGGAAAACGTATTTTATTTATAAAAAAAGTACTTGCGTCTACGCTCTACAATGGGTTTTGGCTAAGGTCTTCTTGAGAAAGGAGCAGTCATTCTAATGAAATTATTCCTACAAAAGTGGGTTTAAAATATCTATTTACTCTTGCAAAGTATAAGCTGATTCTGTAAAAAGAGTGACTTCTGCATATTCGCAAAGATTTAATTACATAAGTTATTTTTCAAGCAATTTTCCTTAGAAAAATCTAATAAGCATCATGAAAAAATCCTGATGTAATAGAGACAACAGTAAAGGCTTCTTTTATCTCCCTTCCGCTCCTGGTAAAATCAAAGACGCTCATATTTTGTTCGCCATTGTTATATATTCTAGTACTAAACTCTTTTGTAATTATTGTTGTGTCCTCATTGTATATGGATTCAATAATATTTACGTATTATTTTCATTAATGCATTCCGTACTGATGTAAAAACTACTGTGTGTTCTACTGAACCAAATCCTTTTCATAGTCAACTACAGTTAGTATCTACTTGTAAAACCTTCCTGTTCGTGCGGTTGGTTTTCATCACAAGATTTTAATACTGAAAACATATTCTTATTAGCACTTTAACTGTATCATTCATATTAAAAGCAGGGAAGGCTTTTTCAAACTTTAACACGGATAATATCTTATGGTCAACCATTGATAATGCAAAATGACGGCTGTTATAACTAGAAATCTGTTTTCCTGGATATGCATGAAGTTGCATAAATGAGCAATCAAATATTTGGTAATGCTAATGACAGGCATGAGGCGCTTTCATTACGATGCTTATACGAGTATAGAAAAATAATCTTATTTGTTGATATACTTAGTACAAGAATAAGCTTTTAATTTTCAAATGAAAAAGAAATTACTTTTATTCGTTCTCTTGCGATTCTCAACTAAGATTTGAAATTATTTTCTGTCAGTGCACAGGTGTCTGTAACTCTAAAGCTGGGCCAGCAATACGGCCAGCCAAGTGTTTGAGGAAAATTGCGTATTCCCATCTCTGTTAGAAGTTGAAGTTCAAATTCAGATTTTCTAGGCAGGAAATAGATACTTGCCTTTTTGCAAGAATGACGTAATACACACTTCCAAATTTATTTCAGCCATTTTGATTTGTGTTGTACAAAAGCTAAGTTTAGTAAATATAAAGATGAACCTACGGTCAAGTTTCATGCACAGGGAGGAAATAAAAAAAATCAGAGAAAGCGAAAAAAGTAATAGAAAGAAAGAAGATATATGAGAAGAAAGAGTGAGAGAGATATGAAAATAAAGGAAGAAAGAAAGAGAGAGAGAGATGAAAAGAAAGAAAGAAAGAGAGGGATGAAAAGAAAGAAAGAAAGAGAGAGAGAGATGAAAAGAAAGAAAGAAAGACAGAGAGAGACGAAAAGAAAGAAAGAAAGAAAGAGTGAGAGATGAAAAGAAAGAGAGAGAGATGAAAAGAAAGAAAGAAAGAAAGAGAGAGAGATGAAAAGAAAGAAAGAAAGAGAGAGAGATGAAAAGAAAGAAAGAAAGAAAGAGAGAGATGATAAGAAAGAAAAAAGAGAGAGATCAAAAGAATGAAAGAAAGAAAGAAAGAGAGAGAGAGATGGAACGAAAGAAAGAAAGAGAGAGAGATGAAAAGAAAGAAAGAAAGAAAGAGAGGTAGATGAAAAGAAAGAAATAAACAGAGAGAGATGAAAAGAAAGAAAGAAAGAAAGAAAGAGAGGGAGATGAAAAGAAAGAAAGAAAGAAAGAAAGAAAGAAAGAGAGAGAGATGAAAATAAAGAAAGAAAGAGAGAGATGAAAAGAAAGAGAGAGAGAGAGAGAAATGAAAAGAGAGAAAGAGAGAGTTGAAAAGAAAGAGAAGTAGATGATGAAAGGGAAAATTGGGAATCTAAGAAGAAAAGGCGAAATAGAAAAATTTAAAATCTGTGCGAATAGAAGAAAGATATATGAAAAATAAAGGAATTGAAAAAAAAGTAGCGTGCAAAGGAATAGAAAAGAAACGGAAAGCAAAGTGATAGAAAGAGATTATGAGGAAATGAGGATGAGGGTGAAAGATCAAATGGACTGCAAAAAAAGAATAATAGGAAGAAAGAAAAAAAGGAAGATAACGAAGAGAAAGAATGCAGAGAAGATAAAGAGGAGAGAAAAATGAAAGACAAAGAAGATAAAAGAAAAAAATGGTAGTAACAAAATAAAAAAAGAAACATAAAGATAAGAATGTTGTATTATTTTTCTCTTGATGGTTTTGAAAATATCACAGGTCGATAGTCTGGGTAAATTTTTGCCGCATCTTCTTCCCTGTAGGATTTCTTTCTTGACAAACAAAGCAAAAGGCGAGGCGGACAACAGGAAAAACTGATGGACATCCTGTTTACATAGCAAATTTACTTTCTTTCTTCATGTTGCCCAGAGACACACAAAGGGAGATAATTTCGTCGAACATTCCACTAAGTTGGGGAGGGAGAGAGAATAGCATTTCCTTATGAATATGCATCTGAGTTGCAGCCTGTTCTGAATTTTCTGATTCTTGTAGTGTCTAATGTTTTTTTTTGCTTGCTTAACATCGGAATACAAACAATATGAAACAATCAAATCCGTTTCTAGTATACAATATTTTACATTTAATACAAAGTAAGCCCCTTGGCTGAGATAGATGTGTCTTTCCATCGGTATCAACCTACGTTAAATCAAGATTTGAAAGTTTTATTTTGGAGCCAGCACATTCTTACTGCCTATAGTCCCTCATTTAATCTGACACCTAAAAAAGATAGCAAATATCTATATCTATGATAGAATGAAAACCTTAGACATACATCTTTAATGAGATACTTGCAATTTGCTTCTGGGGTCAGATGCCGGCGTTCGAATCGATGTGAAAGCTAGGCTATCCAGTTCTGTTGGATTGTCAAATGTAGACA
>OZ038485.1:125331329-125461329 GCA_964036315.1 Acanthosepion esculentum | reverse complement strand
TTTACCTAAAAAATCAACATATTCCAATATATTGATGACCGTCTATTTATATTTTTCTATTTACATTGTTCGGACTATTGACCTCATCTTCACTGGATTCAACTAACGTTTTTATCCACTGGGCCATGTGTTATTGAGGACATTAGTGCAGGAATTTTTGGGACTTATAAATTTAATGTCTCAGTAAACATTTTTTAGCAGAGCTCATATAATTTTGTTATTGTTTTTCTCTGGCACTCTGCATTATTGGCTTCCATGTTGGATTGCTATATTGCATTTCTATGCTTCGCAGGCTTACGAGAGTTTTGTGGCCTAGAATATGCACTGATTCCTAGGCGAAAAAGATGAACAAAAACTTGGAGATTAAAGGGAGACAACTGATAGTGAATCATTCGGGAGAGGCATGGCGCGCGGAACTAGAACAATCTACCCGGAGGACGAAATAAAGAGATCAGTTCGAAATTCCAATCAGCTGCAGAAGGCCGGAGCGCACAACATCATGGATATGACAACAATGCTATAGACAACAATCTGAACAATGTAAATAGCGTAAATAATTACAATACCTCATTTCAGGAATATAGACAGATATTAATATACTTCTGCGAAACTACATTACCTGACTGTTCTGTTTATACTATATTTTTATTATTTGGGCTTTGTTTAATTTAGGTACATTTTAGATTAGTCAACATTTTTTACCATTTCCTGTTTAGTCCCTAGAAATTAACGGAAACGGAACAATGAACCACGGGAACACTACTCCCTTATCATTTATATCCACCCCAATGATAGCATTGCCAGTATGTAACTTTCTAAACTTTTTTCTCTCTGAACGGGTTTCCTTTAATATTGTATTATTTGCAACTTTGTTTATGCTAACCGCCTTTGTCTACACTGCAAACCTTATAACCTATACATGCATTCAGATTATTTGCTGCCTCCACTACTCACTGTTTTGTTCAGTATTTGGGCCACTTTGTCATATTTTTTTCCTTTTCATTTTTACCTTTTATTTATGTTGTTATTCTGGCGAAATTAGTCCCAAGTTTGTATTTATTTTTTTTATTTTCACAATTTTGGATTTCTTTATACCTGTTGATGAACAGGTCTTTGTCTTCAGATATTTTATTGCCGTGAGGCTTTTACGTGGCTGCGTTAGGTGCGCACACGCGCGCACGAGACGGACGCCTATCGTTTTCCTATCGAGAGGCAGCACACTAACCTTGTAGATGAAGTCGAACAAAGTCGAACAAATGATAGAATTCACTTACAAAACAGAAACAAATAACACTTTAATTTCTCTTGATATTATGATACGCTGCACGGAACAGTACCTAAAACAAAGTGTCAATCGCAATTCAGCTAATAAAACGACCCCGTAAAATTCTATTTCACCAATACGACAAAATAAAAATCCAGAATAATTTTCAGATTCTATTTAAGTGCAACCATAATAGATAGGCTCGCCTATCACCCGGTTCACCACTTCCGTTCTTTTGAACAGGAGTAGATGTTCATATCCTGTTTAGATTAGATTTCTCTTTTTTTTTTCTAGTCTTCTCGTTCTCTTTCATTCGCAGTAATTCTTTGAGTCTTAATGGCGTTGTCATCTTGCTTGTGGCTTGTTTTGATTTAAAAGAAAAAAAGATAAAAAGAGGGGAAATACATTGAGAATCATTTGAAGCTCTTTCACTTTTCTAATTATTTCATATTCAATGTGAAACATAAAATCTGGTAAAATATTTAAGAACAGAAGAGTGGAACTTGACAAACATAACGAATCAGAATATATTGTTTGACTCACAATGATAACTACAATTGAAAGGACTTTATCGAAGATTCACATAAAATGTGTTATAACCAGTTCTAAAACAATAAAAAATATAATGATAAGCTAAAACCTGAAGACGAAACTTACTCTATCAATGTAATAATTGCCACAATAAATACATAGGAGAAACCTCAAGGAATATAGATAAAAGATTATATGAACACAAAAGGGATCTTTCACAAAACAACACATTTAGTGCTTTCATTGCTCACCGTAATGAAACTGACGATAAGTTCAATTAAAAAATGCTGTTTTGGTTGTATGATCATCCACAGTAAATTTTCGTCCAGGTTCTTAAATTTCACCATTCTTGGTAGATATTCTATTATCATAATGCGTGATACTTAAAACCAAAAGTGATAAAACATAAACATACCCCCCAAACCTTAAGGAAATTGGGTATACTATATACCCAAACACACATAAAAAAAAACATTTAAAAGTTTAAAATTTCAGCGTACCCATCACCCTTCGTGCGCATGTGTAGTTTAAACAACGTAAACATCTCTTTAGGCCGATGAAGTTTTAAAGAACGAAACGTATCACACGAAAAACTTTTCCTACTTTCTCATTAAGACTCTCCTACACGTTTTAATGCAAGGACACCTACCAACGTATTCACTTCAAATATTAACACGACGTAGGAATTAAAAAAAAAAACTTTGACAATTTTTTTTATTATCTTAACAAGAAATAAATTATAAATGAATTTCAAAAGATTTATAAAACGTGAAATACGACACCCAGCGATCGGAGAATAGAAAGTAATTTAAATGGTTACATCTGATCTTTGACAGCTGTAAGGACTCTAGTAGCTGAATTGTCAGAGTAGCTAGTTTGGCTTTCCGAGGCAAAATTATACACCCTCCAGTCTTTCCAGAAACTTATTTGTTTTTTGAAGGTTGAATAGTTATGATGAAAAGCAACTAAAATTAAGGTGGAAATAAAATTAGTCTAAATGTAATGATTGTAAGCAAAGACTATCAGATTAAATTATTCACTACTTTTGTACACATGCGTATGTTGGTATTTGGTATACGTCTCTCATTTACTCTCACTCTGTTTTTCTGTTGGCTTTAACAAATGTTTACAATCCATGTAAATTCCAAAGCGTTATCTTACCATTAAAAAAAAGCAACTGAAAATTCTATGAATTTCACAAAGGTAGCCAGAACAAAGAATTTTAAAATAAAATAAGTTTTCCTTTTAGCGATTTACAACGACTGTTAGCAATCCGTACAAATTATTCGTGGTTCATTTTTTATGATCAAAATATACTATTAGTTAAGGTAGACTTAACATTTTTAATGTAAACATCAATACTTACGGGTTTCTGTTGCACTATTCACATTTATTCATATAAAAGGAAAACATTCTATCGGAAATTGCATAAAATATGCTGCTGACTAAATCTTATATATAAAGTACACTGTATGTGTGTGTGTATTTGTGTGTGTATCCAAGGAACTCCTCCGCTCCCACTGGTCCGATTTCAATGATTCATAGCTCATTCAAAATCCATAGAAAATTTAGGCGCAGGGAATGATTTTTGTTGACCTCAGATTCAGAGTTGGCAGATTATGCGAAGTTAATGTATATTAATATATTATACTAGCCATTATCATTGCTTCCATGGTTCAAGGGAAATAACACTTATTTTCTTTTTGTATCCCAAATTGCAGTGCACTTTTTATTATAAAGTAGCTTAAACCCGCCTTATTGGGCAGCATTTAAGCTAGCTCCTGTGAAGGACTCATAGTTTGGCCATCATCGCAATAGTTAGAGGGGGAGTAGATGCGATATGCATCAATAAACTACAGAAGAAATCAAAATTGAACACTTCATTTAAGTACCTAATTAATGTTTAACTTATCTTTTAAAAATTCAACGATAATTATTCTGCTGACACTTAAAGACTATTTGATGTACATTGATTTTCCATAAAACAATTATTGCTTTTTCATATTTGACAGAACAGGGGACAATTTATAGGATAAAATTAATAAAGTCTAAAGATGGGAAAATAGAATTAGTTTTGCATTTAACATTTGAAGAGTTAGAGAAACATAATAGCTAATTAAGTAAAAACAATATTATGGAATCTACATGAATAAATACGAGACTGGAGCTCAATTCTCCTATGAATTCTGGGGCAAAAAAAGCTCCAACCCTACTTTATAGCAGTTTATACTCAACGCACTCAATATTTGTATTATATATTATCTAATTCTAGGTGATATCACTCTTCAGGTTTAACTAATTTGCATATTGATTTTTAAAAACTATATTTCATTAATTAGCTGTCCTTCTTGACTATTCTTTTAGTCAAGGTTTGTTTTGTTCTTCATATCAAAAATAGTCTGTTTAGGAATATTGTAATATATAATGCACAAAAGTGTTTGAAATTTGCATTTTACTTGGCTTTCAACAAGTTGGCATCTATTTGTAAAAACCTTCCTTAACTATAAGAAGCCAATTTATGAATGAAATGTTCATTTAAAATTTTTGTTTCAAATATTTCAAGTAGTGAATATATCTTACTTTACAAAGCGGCTGAAGCCTGCTAGTGTATAATATTTAAGAGATTTCTTACGCAAAGTGTGAAGATATTTTATTTCCAAAAATGATATATTTCTTTATCGGCTCACACAGGGCTTCGATCATTTATAATTATTTCACTCCAAGCAAGGCGATAATGCCACTAAGACGCGAGAGGGTTACAGGCAGTGAAAGTGAAAGAAAAGACGGGAGTATTGAGGAAAGGACAAAAAATGAAAGGGATTCAAGAAGACTGAAGATAGTGATTCATGTTGTATTTAAATCTTTGAAGATTGTAGTTATTAGGGAAGCAAGTAAGTATGAAGTGCTAGAAAAGAAACTGTTGGACTAGATGTGGCGGTTGAATTTATCTATTTCAACAGTAAACAGGTGGGGTCTAGATGCCAGTCTAGTAGCACGCTTCAATTCATGTAGTCGGGGCACTAGGGAAAAAAGCACGTCATTGAAGTTGCCATGAAAATATTTGTAGAAAAGACAGAGCGAGGCCACGTCAAGTCGGTGATAAAATGACTGAAGTTGAGATGACAGGTTACGATTGATTATATTACAGATCCTTCTTTGGATTTTTTTCAACAATCTCAAGATGGGTAACAGGTGCACCTGGCAACAGTTTTCAATGCACGGACGAATAGTAGATTTGTAAATGTGCAAGATGGATCCTGGTGAGGAAAAAATTTCTGGCACGACACAATGACCTTCATTTCCTTGCAGTAGATGCAGCTATCGATTCGATGTAGTCGCTCCACTTCTAGTCAGTGGAAAACGTTCAAGAAGACGCACTGTGTTGTACTCCTGGAGTCTAGCGTTGACCATGCTGATGGCAGGCAGAAAAAGATTTTCTATGGTGGTTAAATAAAAGCAGAATTCTTTTGGAGGCATTAAAATTTACAAGCCATTTCTAACCTCAGTTAACCACTGATTGGGGTCGTTTTCAAAAGTATCCCTGGCATAGTCGGCATTGAATTCGCCGAAGACAAAGATATTTGAAAACGGGTGTAGAAAGATGGCTTTATCTATATTATCAAAGATACTATTTTGCACACAACTGTCTTGAGAGGAAGGGGAACGGTTGAGAAAGAAGAAATAGCTGACTGAATAGAGAAAGACGGAGGCACATGTAAGAATGGTCTGTAGACTCAAGAGAGAGTTTCCCTAGCCAGCGGGAGAATTCAGAGGAGTGGGTTGAAGAATTAATATTAGTTTCGCAGGGAGTTAAAGAAGTCCGGAGAACAATCGAAGAGGAAAGATTCTACATTGAAGAAGTTGGTACGAATACCACGAATGTTGAAGAAATAACTGCTGATGGGTTTAGGTGATTTTTGTCGAGCTGGTTTGGCTTTACTTCGTTGGTTGCTCATAGACATACACGTCTTGAGTTTGGTTTTCCAGTTAAATTAAATCTTCAAAAATTAATTCATTAGATTATTCAGAGAGTCCATTATCGGCCCAGGAGGATATTATTAAGCATGCTATGTTTTTTTTTCTTTTTGACATTCTAGTCCATTTTAGGAGTTTTGGGGTAGGGGGGGGGGAAATAGTCTGCCCTTAATAAATAGTCGCAAAGAAAAAATACGATGGCAGTTACATTAACATTAATTGAAATAAAAAGGGCAAATTATTTAAATGTGGAATTTAAACTGGAAATTGAAACTCTCAGTTGCCTCTGAGAGGGGAGATAAGAAAAACAACAACAAAATTAAAACGGGGAATAAACAATAGCAGATATCTGTGAGAGGAAGAGACAAATGGAGTATACACATGCTGGTTTTGGCTTAAGTTAAATTTTTGAAAATTAATTCAGTTAGCTTATTTGGAGAGTCCGTCATCGTAACATGAAATTTCCACATGTACTATATCCTCAATGTCATTTGTAGAAAAGTCCTACAGAAAATTATATTATATAATAGGAAATGACGTTCGTTGTACTCCTAAAGTTGTACTCCTTAAGTTGTACTCGTTAAGTTTATGAACAAATTCTGTGTTCGACGTCAGAAGATCTGTAAAGATTGTAGCTCTTTTCCTCGTTTTCTCATTTGTTTATTGTTTGCTGGAGCATGCCATTAGACGCCTATAGTGTTTATAGAAGAATATGTGCTGTTAAAATTTGCAGCCAAATAAAAGAAAACTGATAGAAGGTTCGAACTCTTGTCAGTCATAATTAATTGTTGAGGTTAAAACAAAAAGGATGTGCATTCTGTTCAAGAGCGGCACAGATTTCTGAACCAATACTTGTTGATCAAGATGCATTATTTTAAATAATTGAAATATTTAAATTGAATAGGAAATCACCCTTTTTAATTTCAATATGAAGTAAGTATAACAATTTGATATTGATATTAACTTCCGTGTACACCTGGCGTTTTATAAGTATACAAAATAAGTGGTAGGAGTATAAATGATTGTGTAATATAAATATTTTCAGACGTGGTCAAAACTTGTGAAAATTTAAATTAATTATTGATCAAATATCTTGGCAAAAGAAACTGATCTCTAAGAGAAATATAATGTTGTTGGTTTGGACACCTCGGCGTGGTATAATGGTTAGTAAGCTTGTCTCGTTAGATCAGTTACGAGTGAAAAGTAAGTTCGTTCCTCACTAGGTGCCTCATACTTTCGGCCTTGTGCTACACTAAGCTACGCTTAGAAAATAACTATAATGTTGTTGGATTTGAAAAGTTCGTCTGCGCCTGTATATAGTGATTGGTCACATGATGTTAGGCGATGTCTCATTGGTTAATAAAACCACGTGGGTTCAGAAAAAGCTGACCATCAGAGAAAAGGGACCGGACAGGTTCCAAAGTAACACAGAAGAAATTCTCTCCACCGCTAACAGTACCAGTTGATGAGGGTTTTACAGGTATAAGCTACTTAGCCCTATCTCACTCACCAGATGGGTAAGTCCGCCTGGCATATTTTCTTTCTCTATATAGGAAAGGACATTGTGTTTATATTAAGCGTTGTATTCATGTTTAGGTGTAAATAAATATGTTTATAACACGTTGATAAATTCTTCTTCTTATTCGTGTCAGTCCCAAAGTAAAAATGGGGGTATCACAATGTTTTTGAAACTACAACGAATATCTATTTTGATACATAAAACGGATCAATAAAAATGTTACTTGATTTCGTTTAGTAATATAAATCATGATGTTAAGTCACAATTTAAGAAAGAAATCAGTCAATTGCAGAGATATGATCAATATAACGGGTGTTATCTCCATGCTTGTGTATGGGTTCACAGCGGGAGAAATACTGGGGTGTAAATGATTGAGTAAAATTTGATACACAGAAAACCTCACAATTATGAATGAATCTTTTCAAACAAGATTGCCTGTGGATCATGTTATTTACATATTGAGGAATACGCCCCTAATTCCGAACATAAGCAAGCTCTATATATTTACTAAGGGTTAAATTAAGGTATGAGTGGGAGATTGTATTTTCTCACTATTCACATTATTCCGACAATTGTCCTCATCTTTGTGTAATATTTATCACAACGTTTGGAATGTTGAACTGAACACTTAGGGGTAGACTGTTCTAGTTCCACAGTGTCAGTTATCTCCTGTTACTTCCCCTCGCCAAGTTCTCTACTGCCTTAACCAGGTATTGAACACACAACTCTTTGGGTCCTGTCACTGGATCTAACTAACGACTTTATCCACTGCGCCATGTGTTATTGAGGACATCTGTGTATGAATTTCTGGGACTAAACTTAATGTCTTCAAAACAGTCTAGTCCTGCGAGCAAAATAAAGGGTTCAGTTCAACATTCCAACCACCTAAAGAAAGCCGGAGTGTACATCGGCCGAACGTTGTGATAAATATGGCAACATATGGTGAGGACAATAGTCCGAATAATGTAAATAGTATACATAATACCACATCTCAGAAATATAGACAGTTACTGTATTTTCTCCGTCCTTCAAATTCAAGGGTCTCATCTGGTTTGAAAATCAGCAGTTAAAATTCTTACTTGAACTTGGGCTGGAACACTTATTAATGGTTCCTGCAAGCAATACGCAACGACCTTGGCCACTAAACTTCTTATGTTCATTACCTGGATTAATATTTGTTGTTGCTCAGCATAGCGAGTTAAAATCATATGTATATTTTGTGATTGCAAAAATATTTTCGTTAAATAGAAAAACAGAATTTTTCGCGAGAATTCAGTGATTTTTTTCCAGCAAAACCGAGTTTTATATTTTTATAATCGAAAATAATTTTAAAGAATATAATTTAAATCAGTCTAAATATAAACGAGAACAAGAAAACTATAAACGAAAAGAAGTCTGTTATTTTCTCTCTGAGAGAATTTTGGTCGCTCAAAAACAATTTCATAAAATCTTTGCAGTTTTCAAATTATGACTGCGTAATAAGTAATTACTATTACTGTCTGGTTACTACATAATATACCAATATATATATATATATATATATATATATATATATATATATATATATATATATATGTATGTGTGTGTGTGTGTGTGTGTGTGTGTGTGTGTGTGTGTGTGTGTGTGTGTGTGTGTTTATTGACACAGTATTCGATATTTTCATTGATTCATTGTGTGTTTTGTGATCGAATGAAATAAACGAAACGAAACGAAACCAACGTAATTAAAACAAATAGGAGAATATAATAACCACTTCTTAGCTTTTGCTTAGTGAAACAGGAGCGGAAAATAGGAAGCTGTACGTATAACATTTACGACGTTATTTACGTCTCTAATTCGCCATTGCAATCAGTTGAACTTCTCAAGAACTTTTTCTCTTTATCACATTTCAGTTCTCTCTTATTCATTACTAAGCTGAACTTTATATTTACTTAATATTACGATGGCAGTTTCTCTTGTTCTGGCTTTGAACTGCCGATTTTACTGTTTCTCTAAAAGATAACAATTTTTTTTTCTCGTTGGTTTTGTAAGACAAAGCATGTTCATTTCATGTGTAGTTGCTTTGCAAAATCTCTTTAATTTGTGGACTTGTCAACCTTGCTTCATGGTTGAAATCGAATGGTTAAGTAAAAGCCAGTATTTAATTTTTCTAAGATAGAAACAATTCAAAACTGGTCTGTGCTTAGCGCTTTATAAGTATCTGGAATCTATTTATTTTCATCTTTTGCATTTGTCTTTGCTTTTGTCGTCTATAAAAATGAAAAGAGTAATGATTCGTAAATTAAACCGTTCTACTGAAAAGAGTTTCATCATTTTACTATGGTTCAGTGCTAAACATTTAGATCTCACTATATATCCCCAGAGAATGCGTGTTCGATCCTTACTGGCTTCGACATTATTATTGCGTACTATTAGACGATTTGAATCTTCCTAAATATTTACAAAATAAAACATAGCACTTGAACGTTTTGCATTGAAGAAAGATTAATTCAAACAAATTTGCTTCAAGTAAAATCCTAAGGAACAAGAACAGGATTTGAACGTTTTTTCCTTAAGTTAAATCTTAAAATTTTTGGAGTCAAGGCTGTAGTGATAGGTAAAGCCTTGTGTTTGCGAGAATATTTCTGAATATTTCAAAATCTAGTGTCGTACAAAACAATTTAACACGTCTTCGTTACGTAACGTATATACATTTTGAGTAAGTTGTTCCAATTTGAATTCAGTTTTATAGCATCCTGCTACTCATTTTCTGTCAATGACAAATTTTGTACACATCTGTGCAAAAAGAGGATCACAGAGCCATGATATTTTTCTCACTTTTCATTGGTCAGTTAATATTTAAATCATGCTTTCAACTACGTCCGAATAACATCAACCTAGTTCCTGACCTAAAGAAAATACATTCTCCACCAAAAATCATAAATGCTTCCCTGAACGTGTCACGTGATTACGTTGATTATAAATACCAGACACAAGTTCGTGTTTCCTTCTTTTTGATTTCTCTCGCTTACTAAACTTTAGCTGCTAAAGAAATCGCGTTTCGACGTCTTGCGGGCGGACGCTATGAAAACATATTCACACAAGCACACGTACACGTACGTACGGAAAATTAATTACAAACATTACGAACATTACAGAACATTACAAGCATCAACATATTAGGAAATTCAACTGCAAGCGACGGAAACTTAATTACAAACATTACCGAACTTTACAACTATTCTGAAGCTAAAAGTTTATCAACATATTTTCAGCTTTACAGAATTCTTTCAACTCTCACACTGAACATTTTGAGTGACAAGTTCATTCAACTTTATATGAGCTCAGTTAAAAACATTTTTCATTAGTAAAGTCTTTAATTTCAGTCAAAGGGAAGTAATACGTATGCTTGTACATCATGACATACTGAAATATAAATATGAATATTGTTCTTGTTATAAAAACAGTTTTTCATGTTGTTTCTCTTCTTTGTTTTTCGTTGTTTACACATTTGTAAAGTAAAAATGTACGGTTTGATATAGGCCGTCAATAACTGTTGGGGCGCACCCACCTCCACAACCATAATAGACTGATCCTATTATTATAAATAGAACAGTAGTTCTAGAGCAGGGTAGTACAGTGCAGAGTGAGACTTCCGTAGTGATCAGTTACACTTCCGTTTCTCGACCGGAAGATACCGTTGGACTTTATTACTATTACTTATTGTTACTACTAACCTACGTTTGTTCTACTACTAATCTCTCTGATGTAAATACCTCTCTGAATATACCAGTATTTTCCCTACAACTGTGTTTATTCGTTATTACCATATACTCACGTGGAAACACTCAACATCTCAACAATAACGCTACAAGTTAAATACTGAATTAGAATTTTTACGTGAGAATTATTGAAGTGAATAAGAACCAGAAATTCAATTCCAGTCTCCTAAAAGTTTACTGACCTGAATCGACATATTTAAGTGCTAAAATTTCCAACACTGAAAAATGTTTAATTATTTTTCCCTTATTTTTAATTTGGACGGAGCATTTGCCGAAGTATATTTTCTATTGTAATTCTTGTCATTATAGTTGTCTGATCTGGCTCAGTAATACATATTGATTACTTCCCCTTTAAGTGAACTTTCGCCACTAAATGTCAAATTAGATGTTGCCAACCACATTCAGTCTCACGCGTTTGACTGTGCCCTCCTCCTGCCGTCATATTTCCTTGATACTGAGGTGCTATTACACGCCTCCACGATTCTCGATTTGTCAGATGTCGACTTGTTTCATGTTAGCGCTAACGTAAATGAACACTTTCGAGATAATGTCTTTCTTTGTGTGGAGGAAAGGATGGGAATTCACAGACTGATATTATTTATAACGAAACTCTTCAAAGTACAAGCCGTTCTCTTTGGGAATCGGGCTAGCAACAGTAGGTCTTGGGTGAAGAAGCTGATATTTACAATGCAGTCACACATAGACACACACACAATATATATTATCGTGAAATTTATAAAAAAACCGATGTGTTAAATACTTTTGCTACCCACTATATATATATATATATATATATATATATATATATATATATATATTATATATATATATATAGTTTACGAAAAACTATGTAATCCGTCTGGGTAGACCCAAGGAGGATAAAATACAGAGAGCTCAATGTAAATCAGAGCTATTAATTTAAATAAAAATAAAAACAGACCACTTTAAGGTTCCATGTAATAAATTATTTCAGCACAGCCCTTTCAAAATACCGCGGATCATATAGTGAGTAGCAAAAGTATTTAACACATCGGTTTTTTTTATAAATTTCATAATGAAAAATTATTCAATTTGAATTATATTGACTTCAATTATTTTAATGAACATTGTATAACTAAACATAAAAGTACATAAAAACAATTTTTCTCAATTTTCCTTAATGTTTAGCCAATATTCATTAAATTATTTGAAGTATAATTCAAACTGAACAATTTCTTTGTGAAATTTATAAAAAAAACGATATGTTAAATACTTTAAATGATGGAGGACATGTGGAAACTTAAATAAAATTTCAATAAAACCTTAAACAATATAGATTTGCTTCTTTCTAATCCTTTTTATAAATTATTTCTATCGCATATACAAATAAAAATATATTTTTTTTAAAGTGCACACGAACTTTATGGACACCATGTATAATAATGTGATGCCTTAAGGTATAAGTAACTTAACATAGGAGTTTTTTGAGATGCGAGTGGTGGCTCGGGCCAATTGTTGACTGAGATGCGAGTTAATTTCTGAGATACGAGTCGTGTTTCGGAAAACTGCCGCTAGTTGGCGCACGGGTAAAGCATCAGTACAACGAACTTCTCGTTCGTTCTCGCGTGTTATCCGTACAGTAAAGATGTATCTCTTTCGCTATCCGTATTTGTGCATCATTTTTACAGTTTCTAATTACATTACAGTGATTTTTTGGTGCACCATCATGAGCCCAAAGAAAGTAAGTGTAAAGAACAATGGCGAAAAGAAGAAGAGTATGATGTCAATAGAAGTAAAACAAGAAATAATTAAAAACAAATATGAAAGTGGTGTACGAATGATTGCACTGGCAAAGCATTACAAGTGCAGTCCATCAACAATTTGTACGACCCTAAAACAAAAGGATGCTATAAAAAGTGCAACAACAGCGAAAGGAACTACAATTCTGTTCCAGTTAAGGGCATATATCCATGAAGAAATGGAGAAGCTTCTGCTAGTGAGAGTGAAGAAGAAAGAGCTCGCAGAAGATGCATTGCCGTAGACGGCAATATGTGAAATGGCGCATGTTATTTATGGCGACTTGATGGAGAAAGTACCGTGAACATCAAAAGAGGCAGCAGAAGATACGTTTAAGGCAAGTCATGGCTGGTTCGAAAATTTCAAGGACAGAACTGGCATCCATTCGATGGTGCCTCATGATGAACCTGCGAATGCAACCATTAAAGCAGCTGAGAAGTTTTGCTGCACTTGTTGCAAAGGAAGGGTACATCCCCCAGCAGGTGTTCAACTGTGATTAAACCGGCTTGTTTTAGAAGAAAATGCCACGGAGGACTTTCATCACCACAGAGGCGAAGGCGCTGCCAAGCCAGAAACTTATGAAGGATCGCCTGACCCTTGATTTGTGTGCAAATGCTATAGGTGTCTGTACAACAAAGCCACTGTTAATATACCATTCTGATAATCCTCGAGTGTTTAAAACTTACAAGATTTTAAAAGAAAAACAGAATGTTATGTGGCTCTCTAATCATAGGGCATGGGCAATGTGGCGCTCCAGCCTTAGGGCATGGGTTATGCGGCGCTCCAATCCTAGACAAGGGGTTATGCGGCGCTCCAACCCTAGCGCATGGGTTATGTGGCGCTCCAATTTTAGCGCATGGGTTATGTGTCGCTCCAATCCTAGGCAAGGGGTTATGTGGCGTTCCAATCCTAGACAAGGGGTTATGCGGCGTTCCAACCCTAGCGCATGGGTTATGTGGCGCTCCAATTTTAGCGCATGGGTTATGTGTCGCTCCAATCCTAGGCAAGGGGTTATGTGGCGTTCCAATCCTAGGCAAGGGGTTATGTGGCGCTCCAATCCTAGCGCATGGCTTATGTGGCGCTCCGATATTAGGGCATGGGTTATGTGGCGCTCCAATCCTAGGGAATTGGTTACGCGGCAATTTTTTGTTGAATGGATTAATATTGTCTTTTGTTCTGCAGTGAAGAACTAACTTTTACAAAATAAACTCTCGCTGAAAACATTACTAGTCCATGATAATGCTTCATCCCACCCACCTGATCTTCAAGATGACATACTTGATGAGTTCAAGATCGTAAAAGTCCTCTACCTCCCATCCAACACGACTTCAATCTTACAACCTATGGATCAGCAGGCAATGTCAAACTTTAAAAAACTTTACACAAATCACTTGTTTCGCCGTTGCTTTGCGGTTACAGAAAATACCAATCTTACCCATCGAGAGTTTTGGAAAGGTCATTTCAACATCGTGGCCTGCTTGAACATCATTGATTTGTCATGCCGAGAGGCTACAAAAAGAATTTTGAACTCGGCATGGAAAAAGTTATGGCCTGATTCAGTTGCACCCAGGGACGTCGAAGGATTCGACCTCGTACCTGAAGCCGAGGAAGAAACGGTGAAGGAGATTGTGTCCCTTGGAAAGTCGATGGATGTGGAGGTAGATGAGGGTGAAGTAAACGAGTTTATCGACGGACATGTGGAGCAACCTTCAACCGAAGAGTCAAAAGAGCTACCGACGATTTAGTACAGGAAGGTTCTGCAAGAGATTAGTAGTGAGAAGGGGTTAGAGTCCGATGTATGGATTTCTACAAGTGAAATTAAGGAAATGCTGGCAATGTGGGAGAAGCTTTCAAGTTTCATTGAAAAGACACATCCATAAAAAGCTGGTGAGCAATTTATAATGGCACTTGTTTATCGCATTTCCGTAACATTTTAAGAAGCCGACAAAAGCAAACCTCTTTCGATAAGTTTTTATTCAAAATGTCTGCAACTGAAAGTGCCGAAAATCCAGACAAAACGACAAAAGCAAGTGATGATTAAATGAGGCATTTATACAATACGTAATGTTAAGTTTGGGTTTAGCTTAAGAAAGTTTAATGTTAAGAAAGTGAAGTTTTAGTTTACGCGACTACAGTCTGCATCATCTCCTCCCTCACTCCTCCTTCGCCATTCATTTCCGTTAGTCACATACGTCTGTCTCTAAGGCAAGAATACAGTACTAAATAACACCTTTTCTTTTATTTCATATATATGTGAAGCATTAGTAAAGTATACATATATCTTTCAATTAAAAAATGTCTTTTTCATAATTTAGGGTATTTGGGGTATGTTTTACAGGGTTGAAACGGAATAAATCCATTTCATTTATTTTAAATGGGAAACTTTTTTGACGTACGAGCTCGGTTACGGAACCGAATAAACTCGTATCTCAGGGTATTACTGTATATATATATATATATATATATATATAATAAAATGCATATATATATATATATATTCGGTTCCGTAGCCGAGCTCGTATGTCAAAAAATTTCACATTTCAAATAATATATATATATATATATATATATATATATATATATATATATATATATATATATATATATAAATGACACAGGGCTCTACAGGGATGACGGTCTCATAATCTTAAGAAACTGCAACAATCAAAACACAGATAAAACTAGAAAAGCAATAATTAAAATTTTCAAAAATAACGGATTCGAGATAGATATGAAAACTAACCTAAACGAAGTAGATTTTCTAGATGTTACCTTCAACCTAAGAAAAGGCACACACAAACCATACAGAAAACCGAAGGATAAACCACAGTACATACACATATACTCCAACCACCCGCCTTCTATAATCAAACAGATACCAAAATCGATTAACCGCAGGCTTTCCGACAATTCTTCCGATGAATCTATATTTAACAAAGCTAAGAAAGACTACGAAACAGCCCTAAAAGATAGCGGCTTCCCAGCAACATTCACATACTCACCACAGAATACAAAAAAGACCAACAGGAAAAGAAATATCATATGGTTCAACCCACCGTACAGCAAAAACGTAAAAACAAACATAGGAAAAATATTCTTCAAACTTTTACACAAACACTTCCTGGAATCAAGCACCCTACACAAAATATTCAACAAAAACACAGTAAAAATCAGCTACAATTGCACCGAGAACATGGCACAAATAATAAAAAAGCACAACAGGAAAATTATTAACAAACCATACGAACAAATTAAACCCACGTGCAACTGCAGAATAAAAAACGAATGTCCCTTAAACGGTAATTGTTTACAAAACAACGTAATCTACCAAGCCACGATAAAATCAGCAGATAATGAAGAAAAAGTATACATAGGAGTAACCGAAGGACCATGGAAACAAAGAAATTATGTACACAAAATGTCTTTCACAAATAGTAAATATGCGAACAGCACAATGCTTTCTAAGTATATCTGGGAAATAAAAAACAAAACACACACCACACCAAAAATATCTTGGAAAATAAGGAAAAAATCATCAGCCTACAACAACCTATCAAAAACTTGCAAACTTTGCTTGGAGGAAAAAATAGCTATCATTATCTTCCCAGATCAAAATAAATTATTAAATAAAAGATCCTAGCTAATCTCAAAATGCAGACATGAAAACAAATTTTTACTACGTAATTTAAAATAGAAAAATAAATAAATATATAACAAACAACAATAAAATAAGCAAAATAAATTACTCCAAACAAATCACAAAACCACACCTGTTAGAATATGCGAAATAAAATCAAAACAAAAGAACGGACGAAAGTTACAACTGTTCTATAAATAAAATAAAAAAATTAATAAAAGATAATATACTACGTTACTTACAAACGGAAAGCCAAAAATATATAGTATAACAAATAAATAACAACAAGTATAATAAATCGATCTAAATACATCCAAATATATAAATAAACTAACAACCGATTAAGATAAACTAGTCGTTTAGAAAAAACAAATAAAGATAACCAACCTAAATAGATAAAATAAAAAACTGTTCCCACCAAAATAACATCACACACCAAAATTCAACAAATAGATTTAATCAATGACAAATAAACAAATATATAAGATAAAAAATAATAATGAAAATAAATAAAAACAAGCAAAACAATTTGACCCAAATAAATAAGCGAACAAGCGACTTCCGGTAAATGACGGCAATTATAGACTACCAAGAATAAGCTATATAAACAAATTTTTACTACGTTAACCAAAAACACCGATCAAAATAAAAAAATAAATAAATAAATATATAAGATAAAAAATAAAAATAAACAAAAAACAAACAAAAAAACAAGCAAAATAATTTGATATAAATAAGTAAACAAATAAGCGACTTCCGGTAAAAGTAACCGCCAAAATAGACTACCCATAATGCACCACTGACCCCTAAAATAAATAGCCGAGAAAAATAACAGCACTAGTGGCCTGACGATTGCACTAGCATGAAACAGACTGTCGCCTCTAAGTGTTGACTTCCATGTCCACTTTTATATTTACACACGCTCTATCTCTGATATTGAGCACTTTATCCCATAAATATAGCACACTTTAAGACTATATTTCTTCATATATATATATATATATATATATATATATAAATTGGAGAAAACAACTGAAAAGTTGCAAATTAAAATAAAATGAATGTTTTTTTGTGAAAGTATTTATTTATATTTTATATATATATATATATATTTGATATTTCAGATCTGCGCCGATCTTTCGTCAGAAATAAATTAAATAACTGTATTCAGAAGTTTGTTTACAAGTAGCGTCCGTCGCGATACACGGACATCACGTGATGTGGAATGCAACAGAAGATTATATTATATTATGCTATATATATATATATATATATATATATATATATATTATTATTATTATTATTATTATTATTATTATTATATATATATATATATATATATATATATATATATATATATATATATATACAGTAATACCCTGAGATACGAGTTTATTCGGTTCCGTATCTGAGCTCGTATGTCAAAAACGTTTTCCATTTAAAATAACTGAAATAGATTAATCCGTTCCAACCCTATAATATTTATTTCCCATATATATATATATATATATATATATATATATATATATATATATATATACAGACAAACCTCTCATCTACTACTTCCGTCATCAACGAACTTCGAATGTAACGGACAAAATCTGCAGGCAAAATAAAAAAGTTATGAGGAAAAATAACGTCCAAATTGGCAGCGATGTATTTCAAAATTTATGGGCTTATCGGAACGAGTCGTATTACTTCTCAAAGTGACTGCTTGGTGGATGTGGTTGGCTTTTCAATTGTAAACAAAGACGGGTGTACAGTATATAAAGTACAATACATTAGCGCGTGCATGATAAAGTACCAGTGAGAAATATTATTTTTGTCATTTTGTTTAAAATATTTATTAAGTATATATATATTTATGTCATATATATATATGTTTACAGTATTTATATTATCGCCATAACTACTTGTATTTACTATAGGGGGTTTATAACTCCAAAATAATCCCTTCCCATCAATCCCAATTGACTTTAACGGACCACCCAACCCCTATTAGTCCGTTGACGTGAGGTTTATCTACATATATATATATATATATATATATATATATATATATATATATATATATATAATTATTTCACCCCCAAGCAAGGTAATAAAGACGCCAAGACGCAGGGGTTTACTAACTGTGAGAGAATATGAGAAGAATATTAATAAAAGAACATGAATTAAGAAGACGGACGATAACGATTGACATTGCCTTTAAATTTTGAAAGATAAAATTTGATTGGAAAGCAAGAAGCCAGAAGAGAGTTCCACAGCTGATAAGTGCGAGAGAAGAAAATGTTAGCATAGAATTTGCTATTACATCTCGCCATTTAAAGTGTAAATAGATGAGAACTTATCGCCGATCTAGGTACCATAGAGCATAGTTCATCAGAACATTTAGCAAGTATTTATAGAAAAGGCGCAGACAAGCTACGTTCCGGCGACGGGAAAGTGACTGAAGCCTAGATTCTAGGCCGGGGCTAATAAAATTGCAGATTATTCTTTGGATTTTCTCAGGAACACAGTGCAGAAACATCAAACCAGATGTGGCTGCAATCTTCAATGCATAGACTTATAAATGTGTAAGATATGTTCGGGTTAGAAAATATTGTCTAGCGCTACACCTTGAACCAACTTTCCCAGCAGTAGACCTAGCAATTGATTCAATTTAAACTTTCGACTTCATTTCAGCAGAGAATATTAGTCCAAGAATGTGCAGTGACTCACTCCCTTTGAGGTTAGCATCAGCCATTCTGATAGACGTGTTCTCCCAGACGATTAAAAGAAAGTAGTCTCGTTTTTGATGCTTTAAAATTGACAATCCATTCTTGCTCCGCTTAACAGATTGTAATCCATTTTGAGATCAGCTCCCCATATGACATTATCGAACAGATCTGACTTACTCTTTAGACAGGAGTAAATAGTTGTGTCATTAGCACAGATACCTAGTTGAGACTCAGCATATAAGGAAGGTGGTTGATGAAAATTAAGAACAACGTCGGTCCAAGGACAGAGCTCTGGGGTCAAAATCTAGAAGAGCGTCCGTTCATGGCAACTTTAATTTCGCGATTTGATAAGAAACACTGAATCTGTAAATAAAATTGTACTGGAATTCCATCTCTTAATATATGAAGGAGACCGGCATGCCAAGCCTGTCAAATACCTTTGAGATACCTACAGTAACACTCTAAGCTATACCAATCTTATCTGAAACTTGATAGACATTTTCATAAAAAACATAAATACATCAGATGTTGATCTAGAGAAGCAAAAGCCATATTGCTTATATGAAAAGAAACTCTTCATTTCAGAAAGTTCAGAAGTTTAGGGCATATTGTACTTTGCCAGAAAGAAGTAGAAGGCTAAAAGACTGACATAATGATCGGACAGTCCCATGAGTTCTTAAAGACTGCAACTACAAAAGAGGATTACTATCAAGAAGGGAAACAAGAAGCCGCAATGAATTTATTGTAGAATTTAGAGGGACCAGACGCCAATCATGGAGCACATTCTTAAGGACTATTGTAGGGATACGATCAAGTCCCCCTGCTTTTTTGGATCCAGTTTAGTGATGATAGTAGAAATCATGGATGGTGTTATATGCATATTCCTCAATAGCACTCAGAGTTAAGTGGAAGGTCAAGCAAAGATAATCCATTTGAGTCAAGAGTAAACATTGAAGAGAATTTGCCTGCGCCGCATTCCGTTTTTATCATCAGAAGAAGTTAACAACTCAAATTGAATGAAGAAAGGAGGGATAGAAAACTTACTCTTATTCAACACACTATTACGGAGATGCTAACCAAACTTGTTAGAGGTTGTGTCGTGCCTCATTCTGTCAGAAAACAAAGACTTGTCCTCTTTGAGGACAGTTTTAAAATTATTACGAGAAGACGCAAAGAGGCGTTTGTTGTGATCCGAATTATAATACTTATGCACATGGACTAAAGGATTCCTGAGGCGTATAGCCGCTGAACAGGCCGGTGTGTACCCATGAAAGATTCTGGTGTCACCTCTTATTTTAGAGAAGGTACAAAAACTTCGATATCGGCTTTCACTCAAAAAGAAACCTCTGTGGCACAATACCCAATAGGAAGGGGCGTCTCGAAGAAAGCTGCAAAATGAATCCTAATCAGTACGAAGGTAATAAAATTAAATCTTGTGAATATGATGTTCTTTCCTAATAGACGACTCAAAGGAAATATCAACAGATAATATAATTGAACCGAATAGCCAAGAGGACAGATTTGTTATGGTCGACAAGAGCTAGGAGAGGAGATAAGGAACAAATGAAGTAAACAAGCAAATACACATGCGTATGTTTGTGTGTTTTTTCAAGATCTGGAATTGCAAAATATTTTAAAAGCCAAAAGATAAGGCCATACCACTGGGGAAGAGTGGGGATTGCCTCCATCGAAATAAATAAATGCTGAAACTCTTTTGACTAGAATTAATGCAAAATAATAAAGTATTATATCATTTCATCAGCTCAGAAATTCAAATCACAAATTGAGATAATCTTTTCCAAAACTATTGAACAGTTTTTTACGATATTTTATACGAAAATCGATAACCATAATTTCTTCTTATAAGCCATCATTCATTTTAGAAACGTTGACATTTGAAATATAGTCTTTATCAGATTTGATCCCGACTCATAGACAGACAAGTAAAATTCGTTCTTCATGTTCCCAGCAAAGGACGCCATGAAGTCAGCATGTCTCTTCCTATGTTTCCTATTCAAATCAACACTTCAGATTCTTCCATGTTGCTTACATGGATCAAAATCTCATTTCTTTCTTTGTTGTTGTTGTTGTTTAAAGAAAGGTCTTTTTCTTCAAAGATATCCTTCGCGCGAAATAGTTCAAGAACTGCAAAAGAATAAATTTCTTCACGATCAGGCGTAATCGTCAGACATACTTCCCTAATTGACCGACTGATTCTTACTTTTCAAGTCACGACATTATATATTGTCATTTAACTTGGGTCGGATATGATAAAGAAGAATGATCACGAAACAAATTTCTTTTCTTTCAAAACTTCAAATAATTTAAAAGACTACTTTCTCTTTTTGAAACACTGTGACGTAAAGAACAAGAAGCAAGATTAGTTGAATGCTGTGGCACTATACTTCGGGTGTTAAGTATATTTCAAGATATATTTTTTCTAATTCTTTGATGCTGACAACATTGCATTTGTAGTGTGTTATCTTTTGGATCCTGCATATCGTGTTGGCAAAGGGCAACAACCAATCCACACACGCAGACACACACACACACACACACACACACACACACACACACACACACACACACACACACACACACACAATACACCCACATGAAAACAAAATTTCATTTATTTGGATTTAATTGATTACAAATATATTACTTCCATAATTATGAACTTCATATTTTTTTTTATTTAAAAATAGGAATCTTAGAGAAAATTAAGAAAACCTGCATGCATAAGGATCAATGCAAAACCTAGATATTGTCCGTAGTTCTAATACAAATCAGAGTTTATATTCCGCTGTTATTTGAACAAATATCCTCATCCTCGATTTTGTCTTAATATTTAATATTTAAGCCAATAGGAAAAAGGCCCCCCAAAAAATCATCATGACAGAAACATGGTCGTACATTCAGCAAACATTGAAGGTGCTAATTTGTTAAACCATTATAATTAAATCCTGTATATAAAATAATTTACTGAAATATAATAATTCTGGATCAAAGCCCCATTTATGTTATTTCCATTTAGGGAAAAAAACCTTGTGCTTTGTAAGTTTGTTTTTTTATTCACGTAAAAATTAGTAAATCAATTCCTTTGCTTTGTATGGGAAACGATTACAGAAAATATTCGTTACTGATCCTTAACGTCGACAGGATAAAGGCATTGGTTAGATCCAGTGACAGGACTGAAAGAGTTTGGAGTTCAATACCTGGTTAAGGCAGTGGAGAACTTGGAGAAGGGAATTAACAGGAGATAACTGATAACTGACATCCATTAAACATGGCACGTGGAACTAGAAAAGTCTACCCCAGCGAAATAAATGCTTCAGTTCGACATTCCAACCACCTGAAGAAGGCCAGAGCGTACAACTGCCGAAACGTTGTGATAAATATGGCGACAAAGATGAGGACAATAGTCCGAACAAGGAAAATAATGTACATAATACCTCATCAGAGAAATATAGACAAATACTTAAGGATCCAATTTGTAAGCTGTTGTACGAAAGAAATGTAAAAACATCGTGTCATTTTGCAAATAAACGGCTTTGATCAGTTTTCTGGCTCTTGTGTGGAATCGCATAACTAGCTCAGTGGCCTAGATGAGGTTTTACAACATTATCTCCGCTTTCTAGATGTGGTTGTATCGCAGATTAGTTTCTGTTCATAGCGTACCTATTCAATAACGTCCTTGACTTCTACGACTGTTTTGTTCCGATGCATTTATTTTTGCATTTAATCCATGGGTCTATACAGGGCATGATATATTCAGTGGAAATTTGTGTGGTATGACCACGTGATCAAATTAATTGTCAACCTTAAAACTTGCATAGCAATAAAATAAAGCAATAAACTGTATTAAACATTGAAAAATGTATAATACTAAGAGTTGAATAAGATTTCTTTGAATTATTTTTTATTAATAAGATAATCTTGAAAAGAAACATTATATTTTTCCTGTTTATAATTTTAAGGCGAAGACCAGTTAACAGAATTATTCATGGCCAAATATATTTGACCTTTTCTGCAATTCAAACAGTAAAATATAAAGGACATATACCGGAAATGAGAGCAGAAAAACAATCAACCAAAAGTTATAACAGGATGTGTTTGGTGTTTTTGTGAAAGTTGCAGATTTTCCACTGAAATCGATATAAATGTTCAAACCTCGGCAAAAGTAGGATTTAGAAAACTGATATTCAGGACAGGTAGGTAGATCATCTCCACTTATAAAATTTGTACAAAAAATAAATATTTTCTCTCATTTTTGTCTAGTACTAGAAAAATGTAAGACTAATGCAAACTGAATAAATATCTATAATAATGGCAACAACAATAATGATGTATTACGTTTGTGTTATGGGGACGATATACCAAGGAAGTTCTTCATTGCTGAGAGTCATTCACTTATACTGACAAATAATAAAATTGATGCTAATTGCTCAGTGACTCAGTCAAGCCAAACAACTTTACGGGATGCGTTTCTAAATTCTCCAAGTTTGACTTTAAAACTTGAATACATTTTTAACAAGATTAAGGTCCTAGACAGATTTGACAAGAAATCGTAAATCTTTGTGGCAAGTATCGAGATGAAAGTTTTGTACAAAATGGATTCGGACAGCCAGAAGGTTTATGGTTGAAGTGAAAGAGAGTCGGCCTAACTTTTGTAAGGGCGAAATTGAATGAAAGAATGCATATAGAAGAGAAAATGCTAGAGGGAGAGAGACAGAAAGCGAAAATAAGTGTTGTTTCATATGAGATCTCTATGTATCTATCTATCTATCTATCAGATCAAAAATGATTTAAGAATTATTATATTAAGTGTGTTCTAATGCCACAAAATAAATTGAAATCATAGTTTTCATTTGTTCATTTAATTAATGACGAAACTCTAAAATTCCACTCAGTACTTTTGTTTGGTTTGGTTTGTTGTGTTTTACTGTATATCAACCTCATTGGGTTATTTAATGCCGACAACTTTTATCCTGGTAATATTTTGTTCTGTCAAATATATATTTCTGGTAATATTTTTCCCTATAAAATATATCGCTGGTAATATTATTTTAAAACATGTATTGATGGTAATATTATTTTTCAGAAACATATTGCTGGTAATAGTTTTTTCTTCTTCAAAAATTTATTTCTGGTAACAATTCTTTTACAAAGTATATCTGGTATTAAAACCTATTTTTACGCTTTTATAATGCTTTTTACCTCAGTTTCGGGGTTAACCATTTGCCCATTCCTGGGACCCAAACAAGTGCTACCACCCCAGGTATGTGTGGACCTGGGAACACCAGCAATTAAGAAATACTTCCACGCTCCTCAAAACCTCCTGATCAGAGGTCTTGCTGTTGGACGTAGTTTATCGTCTTACCCAGGACGCGGATGTATTTTACCGTCATACCAAGGACCCGGATGTAGTTTATCGTCATACCCAGGACGCGGATGTAGTTTATCGTCATACCAAGGACCCGGATGTAGTTTATCGTCATACCAAGGACGCGGATGTAGTTTATCGTCATACCCAGGACAACTCGGTGCTTTTGGATCATGTTCTTTTCTACATCAAGATTAAATAAAGTATTAAAATTTTCATAGTTTCTAATGACAGTATCTGATATATTTATTTTGTTCTTCTTTCTATGTTTATTTTTTGCATTACATTTGAACAATTTTCAGTTTCATAGAAAAGAAAAGCCTGACCAGAAAACGGTTAAGGTGAAGTTTCTTACGATCAATGTTGTGCATCACAGAAACACAAGATATTGTTTCTTAGGAAATCAGTTTCATGAAATGGTTATTATATTTTGGCGATTGATAATTTGTGAATCATCTGAATAATTATACGATGACTTATTTAAACTAGTATCTTCGTCCTTGTTTTCACAGTATCACGGGTAATTTTGTCTTCTTCGAGCGAATGTTGCACATTGTTGTCCTTGATTATCGAGGCATGACTTTTGTTGTGGATTCCGGGATAAAAGCCGATATCAATGAATAACAAACGCCAGGATGGATAAGGAAAATAAATGTATTAACGTAATAATACAAACTAGTAATACGGGTTAGTAGATACAGGAATGCGGGTTAGTAGCACTAATATATATACAGTCTTGGTATTGAAGTATCGCGGATGACTCCTTACTGAGTCTACGTTCTCGCTAACTGTGACGCTTGCCGCCGTCTCTGTGTGTGACTTACCCTACTACTAGTGAAGTCTACTACTCTTCTGTCGTTCCGTCTCGACTCCTTGACTCTTCCGGTATTCACTGGTAGTAGTATATGTATACCTAGGGTGAGTCCATTTGTGTGAAAAGAGGAGACCACTTAACAACTTAAATATAAAATCGTTGGACAAAAGATTCTGAATCACAAACGATGAAATCTTGGAATTATAGGAAATCTTGGAATTATAGGAAATCTTGGAATTATAGAAAATCATGGAATTATATAGGAAAAGTTGGAAACAAACAATTGGTTGCAGCGGTTGTGTTAGTAGTTGTGTTGCTGTTTCATATCCGACGATGTATGACTGTCATTTCAAACGTTACTGCTAAAAACATGTTACAAGTAAACTTTGTAATTTTTTTTTTCATATATGTTTGAAGCAAAATAAACTACACGGTGAAAACATGAAAGATTTCGAGCGAATAAAATGAAGATTATCACAGTTTAAAAACAAAACAATGCAGTGCAAACGAAATAATAGGCTGTTGAATATACTGAACTTAGTTTAGTCGTCCACGAGGCTAATGTTGTGAGAACCGAACTCACATCAACTCCACTATCAGCTGTAATCGAAGATAATTGGTGTAAAAGATTTATTTCTCTGTTATGCTTATTGCAGAGAATCAACGGAATATATTAAGTTGGGAGGAAGAAAATTCACCCAAAATATTTCGTATTTGGTTACAAAAATCTTTGCTTTTTATTTAATTGTCAACTAAACACTTTCGTAGGAAAGAATAAATGTTAGTGGTTCTATAAAAATGAATCTTTCGAAATGTTGAAAATATCCTGAAAAATAAGTTTAAAAAGTTTTAAGCAGAGAGACTTAATTTCCAATCAAAGAGAATTTTCATTCTCGCATAATTACAAGAGATTTATAGATGTTTACTTTTTATTATAAAAGTGTTTAACTTTCGGCTGGTAATTATTACAACAAAAGAATATAGTGACTATATAATTTCGAAACAGAAAAATTAAATATATTATCTGAATTTTGGTAACCAAGGGAGACCAGTAGACACAGAATACATAGAATGTGCATATCACAGTTTCATTTGTAAAATGTCTTTTATCACGAAAGATAACCGTGAATATTTTTACTGGTGCTAAAATTATCTTCCAAAACATTTCTGTCAAAAGCCTTGCATAGAAACTTCGCATAGAAACTATGACTTTGTCGTTGATGAATGAATACACGAACACACAAAGGCTTTCGTATCGCTAAAGTAAAATTTTGTTTGTCGTTATATTTTTTCAAAAGAAGAAAAGAATGAAAATAAATATTAGAAATTGAAAGAAAAATGATCAAAAGAGAGAAAATCTGACGCGAGGATGAAACAAGACAATAAACTAAGCGTTTTTGTATTAATATTCAACACCCTATCAACTTCTGTATGTTATGCCAAAATCACACAAACACACATTAATACATATGCATTTTAGATAAAAAGAAGACAGTTGGAAAATATATTTCTTCGTCATTGGCGACGCGTTCCATCTCGTCAATCCGACTTTATCAAGGCAAGTTTAAAAACGAAATGTTTTTTTAGTTACATTACATTCAAATATAAAGGGAACTATTCTTTGTAAGCCTCCTTCTGGACGTTGGTAACTTTTTTATTACTAAGAATTTGTTTTAGTTTTCCATGTCGACATATTGTTATATTTCTCAAAATAATTCTGATGATAAGACAATTTGGATGAAAACTAAAACGAATCACCGGAATAAGGCCGGAGCATACAACGACCGAAACATTGTGAATATAACAATGAAGATGAGGATAACAGTCTGAATATTGTAAATAATTCAAGTAATCATAATACCTCATCTAAGAGATATAGACAGACGTGTGTGTTTGTATATATATATATATATATATATATATATATATATATATATATATATATATATATATATATATATATATACACATATATCATGAAAATCTACGCTAGAATTTTGCTGAACAAATTAATATTGAACGCAGCGACAAATCGCTCTTTTCAAAGCTGGTATGGCCGTAGAGCTAATCGGATCACAACCGATTGTCCAAGAATAAGTGACAAGAACAAAATTTTGCTTTTGTTGACATGGCAAAGTCGTACAACACTAGAATCAGATACTGGAAAACCTTGGACTGCATATGTATTCAATCTAAAGTGGCCCCAGAAAAACACGACAACAATTCAACTAGACAATGAGATACAATTTGCGTAAGACGCGACTCTAGTTGTTCTGTAATATGTAATATGTAACGTCTTGATTTGTAGTACCTTTTGGTTTGAAAATCATCGTGAATATAAACTATTTTTGACAATGCAATTCATCTCAACGACAGTGTCACAGGTCCACTGTCTCCTCTAGTCAGATGAAAATAGAAATATTTCTGGATTTCATCTGCCAGACTGGATCATATTCACTGATAAAATTTACTCAAAGAGGTAGCCAAGAGCAAAAAACATTTTAAAGACGACAATAAAAAGTTCAGAATCTACAAAATGACCGTGCAGTCTGTTCTTCTTTAAAGAATGTGATGCCAGGTCTCTTTAAAGAAATTCTTCGTCTTTTGTAGAATCGACTACTGCCTGTGAAATGCAGATGGGGATAGAAGATTTCCGAGGTAACCTAAGTTTCGGAAATAAACCGAGGTGACAGAAATCAGAAGTGACAGTGCCATAAAAACGGTTTATTTTCCAGTTTCTAGACCTTTGCTTTTGAAAAGACTTGACCTTATTCGTAAATATTTAAACGCGTATATATATATGACTTTCTTTTAGAGAGTGAGATATAGGTTCATATATATACATATGTGTGTGTGTGTGTGTGTGTGTGTGTGTGTGTGTGTGTGTGTGTGTGAAATGTGTATAAATATAAATATATATATATGCAATTTTTTATATATATTACTTATATATTATATATGCGCGATACTTATTGGATAGGGTGATAGAACTAACATATTTAATTGGATTGATATGATCAAACTATATATATATATATATATATATATATATATATATATATATATATATATATATATATATATATATATATCATTGACCGGTTGCACTGCCGTGCTTTTCTGGGGCTACTATATATATGTGTGTGTGTGTGTGTATTGGGCACCTCAGTGGGTGTAATGGTTAGGACTGAATAGTGAGTTTGATCCTCACTGAGTTCAATCCTCATACTTTCGGCCTTGTGCCACATCAAAGCTACATTTGGAAAATCACAATATATACATGTGTGTATGAGAGAGAGAGAGAGAGAGAGAGAGTCTGTGTGTATTAGCATTTCATGCAATGATTTAAGTGCCTGTGTAGTCACTGAAAGAGTTCAAAGTAGTTTCCAATAAGAAAATCGACCACGTAAACGAAATCATATTATAGGCTTCGATTGATATGTATCTTTCTTGCATCTTCAGGTGTATACAGCACCAAGATTCTCTTAGAAATTGATTCAGAAAAACCGCAAAAGTTTAATACGGTCACAGAATGAGAGGCTTAATTTTCGTCTTCACTGGATAACCGAAGATATTCGGGGAAATAATCTGTTCTCATCAGTCCTCTCATAAAAACGAAAACCACTAACTCTAAGCCCAGTACTGCAAATATGGAAATTTCATTGTTCATTTGTTGAAAAGAAGCGACAAAAAGAAGTGGAATAAACAAGAAGAATAAGCAATTTCTTATACTCCAGGATTCATGACGAAATGAGGAATATCTTAGAATACTCTGACTGGACATTAGGGTTTTAATTTTATATATTTAAACTAAAGCAGTGACATATCATTAAGATGTATCCGGTGATTCCCACATAAAAAAAATGTTTGAGATGAGAGGTCGAATAACTTTAAATCTCTCCTTCGGAAGGCATAAGTAATGTAATCACAAAAGCAAAAAGATTAAATCCATTCATTTGGTTACATTTAAGTGAAGGGAGATGTTTGAATTGATTTGCTTTGTATTATGGCGTATCAACCTAAATGGGTTATTTAATGCCGACAAGATTTTTATTGCTGGTAATATTTTTTTATCTATCTATCTATCTATCTATCTATCTTTCTCAGTATATATTGGTTTGGTTTGGTTTGTATTGTTTTATGGCATATCAACCCAAATGGGTTATTTAATGCCGGCAAGATTTTTATTGCTGGTAATATTTTTCATCTATCTATCTATCTATCTATCTATCTATCTATCTATCTATCTATCTATCTATCTATCTATCTATTTATCTATCTATCTATCTATCTATCTCAATATATATTGGTTTGGTTTGGTTTGTTTTACGGCATATCAACCTAAATGGGTTATTTAATGCCGGCAAGATTTTTATTACTGGTAATATTTTTTTCCAAAAATGCATTGCAATGTTTTTTTAATTCTATAATTCATTGCTGGTAATAACATTTTGCAAAAAGGTATTGCTTTCATAGTGTGTTGGCCAGAGTTTGGGGGTTATCTATTTGACCATAGTTGGGACCATAACAGGTGCTACCACACCGGGTCAAGGTGGATCTGGAAACACCAGCTATTAAGAGATGGTTCCACGCTCCTCAAAACCTGTTCAGAGGCCTTGCTTTTGGATGCAGTTTATCGTCATACCCAGGACGGAGAGGTGTCTAATAAAGCCACTAGACGTTATATCAGTAAAATGAAAATAAAATATGATACACTTCTTGAAAGCTGTTTTGAAGTTCTAATAATTTCAGACAGTCGCAGTTATTTTGTGATTCGAGCCAAAGATTTTGCGAGAAACATTCTCGTATAACCTTTTACATAATTATGAAATATAGATTTTCATCTTAAATCAGCTTAAAATTCCTGGATCAATGTAGTTGTTAGCGATATGAGAAATAAGGTACCTCATTCTAAAATATAGATTTAATAATCTTAGTGTTGTATTTTAAATTCTGAGTAGATGCAAATAAATTTGTGCAATTAGCATCCAGATTATTCGTTTGAGAAAAGATGATTAAAAGTGGAATTTTTGAAAACTCGTATTCCAACTAATTTCCAACTCGTTTATTCGTTTTATTTAAAATCAGAAGCAAACTTAGTCAGTACTAATATTTGTATTCGATAGCTAGGATTTGGCATCAAAACATTAATCCATTCATAGGCAAGATCTGATAAGGTTTTGTTTATTATCCTAAAAAAAATTGGCGTACAAAATATCTTCGACATGTGAAATTATTTTATTTTTTATAGCAAGACTTATATAAATGTTTTCATATATTTTCCATTATTTCACGAATTATTCGGATTAGTATGACGATAAACTACATCCGGAAGTAAGACCTCTGATCGCGTGGTTGGAAGTATTGACGAGTATGGAACCACCTCTTAATTGCTGTTGTTCCTAGGTATCAACTGTTAGGGTCCCCGTTATCGACAAATAGTGAACACCCAAACAAAAATAAACAGTATATTTTTATAATAAAATGAACAACAATACATTTTTATAGTAACATGACAATCAATGCAACACAAAAAATTTTTGATAGTAAAATGACCACTAATACATTTTATGATCTACCAACTATATATCTAAAAACATTACTTTACTATGAAAGTATAAAATTATGTAATATATATCTGTAGTTGTAAGCATAAAATAACGTAAAAATATTTACATTTTGGCATGAAATAACCCATAAAGGTTGATAAGCAAAATCAACCAACCCACAATACCTGTTTATAGTAAAATGACTAACAATACATATTTAATGCAAAATTACCTGTAATAAGTTTTATTTTAGTTGGGTGAAGACAGTTGTGTTGAAAATTTATTTAATTGAAGCCATAAAATTGTATTCAAAATATTTAGATTTCGGCATTTAAAATACCATAGAGTTTGATATGCCACTAACAATCAACCAAACAACCGGTATTTGCTGTGAGCTACTAAAACGTTCTTCTTCAATGATTCTTTTGTCCTTAACTGATGTCCAGTACTTTTGTTTTATGTTCTGAATAAAAGTTATTAGTTTACAAATACGAAATGGCATAAGTTTTTTTGCCTGTCACGTTGGATTTTGGGCATCAATTTTGAAACAGCAATGAAATTGTAACAAACAAAAGAAAATGGAACTCAAAACAGTTTGAAATTTCTGGTGTCCCGAATAAAGAATCAGAAGTTGTAAGTTTTGAAGAAAACTTTCTGCTCATCTTATGTCTGTCTGTGTAATTTTCTTCAAAATTAACCAACTTTATGTGCAAATCTTGACGTGCTTTACTTGATCTGTTAAATACGACTCTGGCTTATTTGTTTTCCGACTTTGCCAGCCAATAAAAAAAAACGGTTAAAACAACATAAATCCTTTTCAGTTTGTTCATCCAATGTGAAAATCAAAGTTCTTCACTTGACTGGTTATGTTTGTTGCAGTCAACTGAAAGGAATATTTTTTTGTACAGACAATCAGAAGATGTCTGGAAAAGACAATATCGTCTTTTCTTTTGATAATTCACGCTTATTAATTTGCCGATTTGTTCGTTATCCGTCTTTCCGTTTTGTCATCATTCTCTATTCGAAGGCTTCAGAAATACAATGCAATTCCATTGTATGTTATTTTTTATTTTTCTAAGCAGCACCTTTGATTTTATTCTTAATTTGGTAAAGTACATCAAAAGACTAAATAATGCGTAATTATAATGCGTTTCCTTATGTTAGCCTGAGATGACATGTCCTCATTTTCAACAGACAAGAAAGTGATTTTTCGAGTGTCTAATTTATATTTCCACTCGCATGGAAATAATTCAAATTCAAATTGGAACTAAAAAAACAAATCACAGAAAAAAAATAAAACACGCAAAACAAAAAACACCCTAAAAAAAATGACCGGCATAACAAAATTTAAAAAAAAAATAATTTGTAAAATTGAAATTTATTTTATTCATGGTTTGTAAGGCCAACCAATGAGCCACATCTGTGGTTTTGGTTTGTCGGTCTGTGTTGATTAAATCAGAGGTGAGAACGAGCATTTTCGCAGAAAGAAATTGCAACCTTTCACTAAATCCACAGAAGCCACAGATCTTTAATCACCCACCTGAGCGTATTGTCTCATGTCCTGCAAACAAACACCATTTCTCTATTGAGAGTCCACTACTTACCTGACGTCTGGAACCTTCCCATGCTGATCCTGTCAATTTTGAAAGACATTACGCGCTAGACCAAGAGTAGGAAAAATGGAAATATTAAAAATTAAAATAATAGAGAATTTGGAAATATTAATGAAGACAAATAAAAAAAAGATTCAGGAACCAACTCTTTGTCTCGAAAACAATCGAATTCGTAAAGAACATTAATCTTTTCAACAACCATAATAGGTGGAGAAGTCGTTTAAAGCGGATAATTCCTCAAGACTTCTATCAGAAATACAACATACTTGTACGCATGTGTGTTTAGCTATGTGTATGAAGAAGGAATAAAATAGCAAGAAAAAGTTTAATCTTAAATGACACCCGATAGCTTTCATACCCATAAACGATAAAACATTCATTGAACTTACATCTACTGGTGCATAGGATGCATTCTTGAATTGCACACCATGAATAATAGTAAGAGAATTCGATAAGTAATACTGTACGGTCATCTAGGGCCTACTGTGTTTTACAAAATGTCACGTTCCAAAGACCCTGTAAAAGATTTGGAATAATCAACGTGAAATCGAATTCATTCCAGGCATGACCGGAATATATGCTACATATATGCTATACTGAGTGTAGCAGAAAAGTTGTCAAATTGGTAGATTAAGCTTTGAACCGTTTAATCTTAGAAATGATTAAAGATATCTTACTGGGATTCTCCAAGGTTTTTATAACACGATTGACCTATACTTTGAGAAATAAGAATGTGTAATTACTCTCTAAGCTTAACAGAAGTATCGTGATGAAATCGATCATAAACAATAATGACATGTTCATCATTAATTAATCATCGTAAGAAGCTCATGAAGTATTGAAATAATGTTCATATATATATATATATATGTATTATTCCAAGATCAGTTTTCAACTTATTCAAAATGATCTCCGCCTTTAGAAAGTTTCCAAATTCCTGTCCTGGGTAACAAAGTGCCTCACAGGTTTCACGTACGATTTCATTTTCAAGCTTTTTTCACTGATCTTTGGACTGTCATTGCTGAAACTCGTCTCTCACGTACCAAACGTCTTATGAATTGAGTTGGACCTTTCCTAATTGATCTCTTTAGCTCTGTTGAAATGACAATCAATCTTCCTGTTGTGACTTCCTGATCCAGTTTTCCTCTTTACTGTTCCCTCTATTTTAAACTTATTCGGCGTTCTATTGATGATTCTTAAATGAACTTTGAAGATGGAAGCCAGTGTATGAATGTTGGTACGTTTACTGAAGGCCTGAGTGATCTCTTTCCTCTCACTATTACTCATTTGGGAAGACACTAGGTCTGAAACAAAACAATTTTAACCTGCTCACTTTTTAGCTGAATAACTGAAAGGGTTTTTCATTGACTCTTATGAAAAATAGTGTCAAGATGTCGAAACGTCCTATCTGAAAAGCTGGAAAAAAGGAATTCAGTTAGTTTGGTGTTTTTTTTTTTTTGGTGCTGCTTTTTTTTTTAGATATTAAACATTTTGTGGGAAAGATAATTATAGTTTTACACGATTTGAACGGTTTTGCTGTTACAACCAGTATATAAATTGTATTTATCTTCATAATCTTCGAGTATTTTAGGTATGAATACCGATTTATATTTTTACTTTTGGTATCTTTTTCCACATTTATCAAACTTTATGATGTTTGTGTTTATTTACGTACACCTCTTAATAGAGAGCACTGCGCGGCGAGAGCATAACACAGTTCCAGAAACAATAGGTCTGAATTTCGACCAAACCGGGTGCTACCATTATCTCACGAGGTTGGTTGGTACTGCGGACAGCTGTTTACTGAGTGCCGCTCAATATTTTTAGTTGCGCTCTGCCCAAAGACAGACACAACGGGTTGACGATAACTTCCAAGGACCATGGTATTTAGACGCGCGTTCACGTCGCAACGAAATGTGAGACAAGGTCGAGTGGGCTTATCGGTAGTACTGTAGAATATTCTCAAGCCTCCTTGGCACTTCCCCATTTAGGGGACCCGGAGCAATAAACCCAGTCCCTCCCGTATGAGTGGTACTGTCTAGATGAATGGGCACCTTAGGTTTGAACAATATTCCTGGCAGAGGAGCGAACACTTCTTCCAGGGATACAAGACAATGCTCGTACTACAGGGGACCAATGCCACTACCTACCTAGCGAACCTCTATATACCGTCTACTCATACGCATAGGCTAATTAGTGGTAACCCTAAGAAATCACGACTACAACTAGATAAAAATATAAAATCTTCTGAAGTCAAATAAAATTGTATGAACATTTCTTTTCAATTTGAAGAATTTCCAGAATTGTGGTCCTGAAATATCCGCTAATTTCTTTTGTTTGATTTTATCGGTTCTTCATTTGGATATTTGAAATTTTTGTTCCTGATGAGAGTTTAACGACAAAGCCAAGAGTAGAAGTTTACTTCTTGGTTCCTGTTTGGCATTAGGTTTCCGGTTCCTTCTAAAGTCTTTTGTTCACAGTCCTCCGCGGAATTTTGAACAAGATTAGAGATTTACTTCTTGCTTCCTATTTAGGATTGGGTTTCCGGTTCCTTCTAAAGTCTTCTTCAACTCTTTTGTTCACACTCCTCAGCGGTATTTTGAACAGGAGTAGAAGTTTCCTTCTTGCTTCATCTTTAGGATTGGATTTCAGATTCCTTTTAATGTCTACTTCAACGTCTAATGTCCCCGCCTAAACTCTGATATTTTCTTTACTGTCTATTTGTTCTCCCTCAATAGAAGTAGATAGGTTCGCCTATCATCCAGTTCGCACTTGGGTTTCCGGTTCCTTCTAATGTCTTCTTTCTTCTCTTTCGCTTCCAGTAGACCCTTGTATGTTACTGGCGTTATCAGCTTGCTTAGGGTGAATTGATTAAAAAAGAACACACACACACACACACACACACACACACACACACACACACACAAAGAATGTTCGTGTTTCTAACCTTTACGTTCAAATACTGATGAGGAGCTCAGATAAGTGACTCATTTATTAAAAAGAGTAATAAAAGAAATGAAACCACTGATTGTTCTGACATTTTAATTAATAAAGCAAACCCACTAGTATAACGCATTGCTTCTGACGCTTTGCAGTCAAACCTGATCGTATGATACCACATCCACCTCTTCATATGCACACACACGTACACATACACACATAATGAAATGAACGATCCTAAATATGAAAAAATAATACATTTTCAAATAAAACTTTCTATCTTTTAATCTTACGGATTGAGGAATCGGAGAGCCGAGTTCGAAATCCAGTCAAAACCATTACATTCACTTTCATGTTTATACCCTTGGGAAAGGTATGAATTCTTTTCTTCTCCCTCCAGCTATGGGTAAATAGCCGGACAGACCGTGTTCTATAGCCTTGGATGGAAACTTGTCTACTGCAGAAAAAAAATGGCAACCTACAGCGGAAAAAAATCTGCCTCGTCAGTCTTGTATCGAAATATACATGATCGCCTAAGCGAGTATCACGCATGACACATAAATTACTGACTGATCTTTTAAACAAAATCTGTTTTACTTGAGTCCCTTGTCCGAGAAACAGTCACAGTCTGGTAACAATTTTCTTGCACAATGGTGCCCAAACTATGTTTAATGAACCATTTTAACGAAGGTGAATTTTTAAAGCATTTCCATTCTTTTGAAGTACAATATTTTCAAGTATTCTGAAATTTGTATCTGAAAGAAAAGTTTAAAAAATTCACGGACAATTATTTTTGCTTTAGAAGATCATATCTAAAGTCATATTTAATAAAGATACTATTTTTATCACAATCTCGTTGGTAAAACGTCTCAGAATTACGCATCATGCACAGAAACATATATCCACATAAACGCACACACTAAAACGCGTAAATCTTATTCTAAGGGAATACACAGACCCACATCTTGTGCAAATTAATTGAAAGACCGCCTTTGGTTTCTTTTTTTCACCATATCGCCAATTTTAGACCAACTGGAGTGACAAGGTGTAATCGATTTCTATTTTCTACTCAGATTAGGTCATTCTTTGTTGTGTACAGTAATATGAATCTATTTTCGAGGTGAATGATGACATTTATTTGGGCTTGAAAAATATTGCGTCATCAGTGATTGCATCAGATTTTCATCACACCCAGTCACGTTGTCTCGACTGTCGATTAGTTGTCCTACAACCATTGTCTGCGATGGACGTTACTCCAAGGAAGCATATGAAAATTGTAACGCTACATGAACACACTGGCTACTCTTACCAATGAGCAAATCAAAGTAATATAGCCTGGCCTGGAAAATCTCCCGATTTAAATCCAGTCGAGAATCTGTGGTCAATCTGCAAGGAACGACTTCATGGAATGCTTATACGAAGTACTAACATGTTTCATTGGAAAATATGGAAAAAAGTAAATAATAATGGAATTATTCGTTTTGTTTCAATTAATTTGCACAAGGGTGTACATCAGGGAAAATGTTATTACACACAAACACGCACACTAAAACGCGTAAGTTTTGTTCTAAGGGAATACACAAGCATATATACAGGGTATCCCAAAATAATGTATACACTCTTTAAATATTAATAGTTAATAATACATTTTTTATATTGATTAAAATATGCCAAACAGATGGATTGGAAGAAGATGGACAGTTGAATACCCACCTAAATCACCAGATTTGACACCCTTGGATTTCTTTTTGTGGGGGTTTCTAAAAAACAAAGTTTACAGCAGGAAACCTGAAACAATTGCTGAAATGATAGTAGCAATTGAAGAAGAATGTGCTCAAATACCAGAGGAAATGATACTGGACGGTTGTAGGTCTATTTCCTCAAGATATGAAAAGTGTATTGAACAGAACGGCAACCAGTTTGAGCACTTGATGTGAACCCATCATTAAATAAACATTCTGCCATTGACCCATGTAGGTTTTATCTTATTAAAGCTAATTTTCTATGTTTTTTGTATATTTTACTCCAGAATTCTTTAATGTGTATTCTTTCTCTTGTATTAATCTTATTTACAAGTGAAAATACATAAATTGAATAAGTTATAACGATTCAAAGAGTGTATACATGATTTTGGGAGACTCTGTATATATATATATATCTACCTTCTACTTACCTACCTATAATTATATCTTATTGTTCAAATTGTATTCTTTAAAAGATCGATATATTCTCTGTAAATCGACAAATAACGTTCTTTAGCAGCGCACCTTAGGTTGCTATATATAAAATGAGCAGAGAAAGTTATTCTTCAATATAAAATCTGAAAAAATGCGGACATTTTCTTAATCTGAAAATAGAAACAATTTGAGAGAATCTTTGTATACAATTCTGTTTTTTTTTATTTTATTTGAACGGTCATGCGCTTGTATGCATATATGTGCATTCTGGAGACCATTGCTGGCATGAAGTTAGGCACGAGTATGTGCCACTATTGTTGTCTTGTACAAGTTAAAGTTAAGCTTACAATTAATTCAAAAACTGAATTTGCAACATTTCCCGATAACAGAGTAACCTTCACTATAGCTCTGTATCTGAATTGTCAGAGTCATGTTTTAGAAACAAGATTGAGAAAAGTGCAAGCAAATTGTGTCTAAAAAGCAAAGCGAGACACGTGAGAATTTGTGGACTCTGTTTATGACTGAAACATAGCATAAATTCCAGTTGGATGGAGAGAAGTATCGGAAGGATGAATTGATAAGGGCTGATGCGATTCTATTTATTTGGTAAAAGATAAGAGAAACATTTGGGAATTAGGAATAACACCGCGAAGAAAGAAAAGGAAAGAAATTGCATCGGGATTTGAGAAGACAAGAAAAAGATAAGGAAGAGAAGCGTAATAAATTGGTGACACGAAAGAATAAGTAGACGGCAAAAGTAAGAAAAAAATGAAGCCAATGAAAGATAGAAAGAAAACAAAAAACGAAGGAAAAATAATGTTAGAGAAAATGTAGAATGAAAGTGAATAGGGTTATAAAACTGATACGAACAGAAAAATAAAGTGCTGTTCGATAAAAGTGACTCACCTTATCCTTTCAATTTAGTTCAACTTTCGTTTCAGCGGAGAAGAGAACATTCTTCCAGTCTTCTACGGTGAAATCTTTGTAATAGTGAGCCCATTCAAGTCTCTTGGCTTTGTTGGCTTTGCTTATTAGAGGCTTAAGCCTTCGTATACAAGATTTGTAGCCTTGTTCTAACAGCCACCGACGGACTGTTGAAGAGGCAAGACTAACAACTTGCTCTTCGCTTAAACTGGCTGCAATTTCTTGGCTAGTTATAGTCCTATTCTTAGCAACTTCTCTCTTGATTACCCTACCAGTTATATCATCAATCTTTTTCTTTCGTCCCCTTGTTTCCTTCCTTGGAGCAGGATTGGCATCATTATGTGCCCTAAGCACTCGGGAGACAGTTGATTGCAAGGTTATAACAATTTCTGAAATTTCTCTCGTAGATTTTCCTTCTTTTGAGAGGGCAATAATAGATGCCTTAAGTGGTTCTGATGTATGTTTGTACCCTTTCATCTGGTTAGTGACTTGAGTGGCTGTTTGAAGTTGTTTTATACTGTATGAGGCTTTCTGGAATATTCTGGATTTAATTTAAGCTGTTCTAGAATTCTCTAGAATATTGTTCTGATTGTATTGTAAAATAGTTTTCAATATTTTGTCAAAAGCTCTTTAAATTTACCAGTTTAATTATTAGAATGCGATATCTGAGTGTTTTCCTGAATCTCATTTAAATCCAAATTCATAATTATCAATAGAAGACCTAAGGATGAATAAAAAATGTTCCTAGGTGGTCGTGAAGAGGTTTTTATATTAGTAAGATTAAACATTATTTTAAACCCAAAACAATAGACAAAAATATTTTTAGTAAAAAAATCAGATGAGTCACTTTTATCGAATAGTACTGTACAGAAAAGAATGAAAGATAGAAGAAACAAAAGAATAAAAAGTCACTAAAAAAGAAAGAATAAGGAAAATGAAAAAATCCTAAAATTTAGCGAAAAGGAATGAAAAGTAAAAGAAAGAAAAAAGAAAAAGTTAGAAATGTAAGAGAGAAATATTAGGTTGGTGCAAAAATAATGTCGTTTTCTCACATGAAGTTGAACGTCAAAAAACGACATTATTTTTGCATCAACCTAATAAAAGAAAGAAAACAAAATGTAAGCATGAAGTCATAAATGTAAAAAGTTGGAAAGATAAAAAAAACAAGAGAGAAAAAAAGAATGAAATTAAAAAAAGAATAATAAAATAAACCAGAACAAAAGATAAAAAAGAAAGAAAATGGCCTCTGGATGATTTTCTGTAATTTGAGCCCGAAATAAAATAAATGAATTACCGAATCATTCATAATTGTCAAAATAAAAGTATCCTTTAAAAAGCATAGAATGGTTATATGTTAGAAAATTATTTTAGTCTTGAAATATAAATGATGGTAATAATAATGATAATGGACTCAAAAAAAATAACAAGTATAGCGGTATGGCGGCAGAGATACGAGAAAGAAACTGAAAGTGTGCAGCAAAATGAAATAAAAATATTTTCTTTTCGTAATCACCATCCGAAGCCAAATATAACGATGAAAAAAATGAGGCTGAATGTTCTAAAAATGAAAAGAAAATCTCGCGGAAGTCTCGTAGATAAGCATTATGCTGAAAAACAACGAAAACCAAAACTGGTGAAAAAGCAAAGGAAAAATAAATAAATAATCGAGAAAAATCATATAATTTACAGCAAAGTCAATAGTTGGTCAAGAAAACATATTTTTATCTTTTTGTTAATAAAAAAGGAAATGAAAATAAAGATTTGAGCTGAGAATCACTCATCAATAACCGATTGTAATATTTCTGCCTCATCTACGTCGTCCCCCTTTACATTTTCTCCCTCGCTCTCCAAGTCACATTTTTCTTGTTTCTTTCTTTGCTTCTTCCTCATTTCTTTCTTTCATTCTTTTTTCTCAGTTCCCATGTCCCCCTCTTCTTCTTCTCTTACTGTCTCCCTCTTTTTCTGTCTTGTCTTTAATTCTTTATACTTCTTGTTCTCTCCTCTCATTTTTTTTTAATTTCTTCTTGAGCTTCTTTGTGCATTACTGGAGATATTTATTTTGAGTACCCCGGGATGAAAAATAAAAGAGTAAATTTTATGGGCAGTTGATTTGAAATTCCTTGGTCTTTGTTGCAGTCAAGACAGCGCCCAGTAGACTAGTATTCTTAAACTAGTAGAGATTTGCTATTTTGAGGACGCTTCTTCGCTAAATAAGCTTCTTTCTTAGTATCGGATCCTGTCATGTGAACATTGGAGACAACGACAAAGATTTGTATATCAACATGATTGTTCGTGCTGACTTAGATATGTAGTAAACCTGGAGGAACATGACACCAATCTGGCAAGTAAGATAGGAACTACTATTAAATATTAACAGTAGAACTCCAGCCTTTTACGTGCAATTTCAAAGAGGCACTGAATCCTAAGAAAAATATGAAACTCTTCATTCTCCAAGTAAACTTTAGATAGCTGCTAAATTTAAGAAGAGGAATTATGTTCTACAACAATCTTCTAATTGGCGGAGAGCTTGAATGTTTTGAAAATCAACATTTAATGCTTTGAAAAACCAACATCTGGCTCTAAATCTGCTTATTGGACTGCTGAAAACATGACGCTGCTATCAATTAGAATTGTTATTTTTCCCTGCCCCCACAGACAATGCATTGTAAAAATTTGAACTAGTTAGTATTTATATAGAGACAGTGAGGCATTATGGTGTTTGGAGTAAGAAAGGCACGTATGTATGTGTTGTTTTGGTGTATGGAATATTGTTCGTACGATTGGGTCAGTGTTTCCAGCTAGCTAAGTTACAGTTAAGACAGAAGAAGACCATCCTTTCCCCAACCCCCATTAGGCCTTGTGCCACATTTCTGTATAGCACAGAATAAATAATGCTATCAATTAGCCTCTCATTTTCTTTTCGTAATTAAATTCCAAAATTTAGTATATAATTTTGCACTTTTTTAAAAATCCAGAAAATGTCGGCAAAGCAAGAAAATATATTTTTCATAAATAAATGTATCTTTCATAGAGTTTCAGAAAATTACGAATGATATTTTTAAACAAGGTAATTATTTATTATATAGACCGGCTATTATTTAAAACTGCATTTAATAAACTTATTATTATAATAATAAACTTACTTGTTATTTATTATATAGATCAGCTAATATTTAAAACTACATTTAACTTAATAAGTAATACATTTCTTTCATGTGCCACGGTAACATCACCTACTATCAATTCCTCTTTTGAAATATGTCAAGTATATTCATGGCGTGCAGTCGTTTGTTCGTTGGAGTAGAGTCTTTTTCTCGAAGCAGATGTTTGAAAAGCGTGTCATGCATATTCTAAAGGACAATATTTAGTAACTGGAGTTTAGATTCCAGTAGTCAAAATGTGTTTGGTACTTGGTACAACAAGACATTTCAAACAGATACAACAAACTGCCTCACTAGGGTTTCGTGATATAACAAAAAATATCAGCTAAACTTTTTATCTATCGTATTTCTTAACTTGCAAAGATTCTGTGTAATACCTTCACGATTATTACTAGCTATATAAGTTATTATTACTAGCTATATAAGTTATTATCATGTTTGTTGATGTAGCGGCATTATCATCTCAGCCCTTTCTTTGCCACGCTGCAATCTTCATGGGATCCCAATTAACTGAGAGGCAGAGAAACAGTTTCTTGTCAAGAGCTTTGCATCAGTTGAACATTTTCTTTCATCCTAAATGCAACAAAGGAAACCTGTTTTATTCTTGCAATTCAAACATTTCTTTTTGCTGCAATAATAAAAGAAAAGAAAAAAGAAATTCATTCACTGATACATTCTTCGGTTGTCTTTGAGAAAGATTTGTATTGCGATTAAAATCACGAGTGCTAACTTACAACAATAACAAATAACGCTCTTAAAACTACATCTTGAAATTCTGTTTGTAGAGGATCTATCATATTATCTTAGGCGTTGAATAAATATTCCTGAAAAGTCATGAATATAGTTTTCTTTGTACGATGTCCTATTGGCACCTCTCTTAACAAATGGTTTTGTCAATGGTATACCATGATGACTGACGAAGAAAACTACCTTTTTTATTCAGTCAATAGCATAAAAAGCCGTTCTACACATTGCCACCCATGATAAATTATAATGAATCAAATTCACTCGATTAATTTCTACATATTAATTCTTGGTAAACAAAACATACGGAAAAATCTCATAAAGTAATAAAAATTCAATATATGTTTTAAAATCGGTTATTTAGTAATTTTTCTTAGAAAAACATTTGGGGAATGAATTGCCTTGAAATATCGTCAGCAGTGAAATTCAAAACAAGTACAAATTCTACTAATTATAGAATATCTACAAATTATGGAAGAACAAAAATCGGTATTTGAACGCGATGAATTATAAAGATTCGGCTATTGACGGATAGATTTTTGAACCTGACCCAACTAATGGCTTTTCCAGCTGAAAACGTCTCTCCGTATACGCATTACCAAGTTCACGCGTGTCTTGTCGCCTTTGCTTTCTCGCGCGACGTTTTAATGCTAAGCTGATCTCGCGAAAAATTTGTATACGCCAATTCTCCTAGCTCCGAGACCGTGTACATCTTAAATTAAGGTGTTAGGGCGGCCATATTTCTGTTTCCTTTCTTTCATTCGTTTTGAACGTCAGGCATATACGTGCTCTCTTTGCCACACGAGGTAAGTCATCATCTCTTCCAAATTTCTTCGGGACGCAGGCTATCTTAGCTTTCCACAGATACTGTTTCTTTATTATTTGGGAATTGTAATAACCATATGATAAATATTATAGATTGTTTTCCCGTTGAATTTTCCACGGTTTGGAATTCAAAACCACCTTTCTCCTAGACAGACTGCTATCCAAGGCCAGAGAAACTTGCTATTTAAATCATAGCTTGAGGAAGAAGAGATGGCACATTCTGGCTAAAATAAACGCAACAGACAAAGAAGGAACTTAAATTCGGAACGCTGATTCCACTAAGTACCCTGAAAATAAATTTCGCTACAACATGTCCGGATAGATTATAAAAAGAATTGTCAATAGAATATGAAGGAAAATAATTGCCACTTAATTCTAAAGGAATATGAACCCATTGTATCAGTCATTGTTTCTGTTGAGAGAGTTTAAAAAGAAATCAATATTATCTTGCTAAAGCATCAAAAGCATGATTTTCCACATTATATTTTTAAAGGGAGTTTCCACCCCTTCGAGGAAAAACGTAATAGGTACATTTTATGCCAATGGCTATTTACCTTTGCTAAGTTTTATTATTATTTTTCAATCGATACTCTGTGTTGCCTTCATCAAACGTTTAATGGATTCATTTAATTTTTTTGAATATAAATAACTTTAGAACTCGGTATATATAAAATTCCTTCAGTTAATTTGCAATTGAAGAAGAAACCTAACGACTGCATCTGAGGGAAATTCACTGACTGATGTTGGCGAGTGCTAGATGTGGACACAGCAGCGCATCTATCCTGAGTCTTCCACTAGGATCACTGATCTACTCATGATTGGCCGCATACCTTTTTACTTCTAATCGGTACGCCACCTTAATACGTGCTGACAGCCAGTGTTGAATGTAAGGACATCTTTTACGACAGTCTCGTACGCATTCTTCAAGCTGCTCCACGTAAAGATAAAATCATTCTTCTCGGAGACTTTAACGCTAGAGCGGGAAAGAGATCACATTGTCTGAAAGGAGATAAAAATCAACGAGAATGGTCTGCTACTGTTGAACCTTTGCGCAAACCATATTCTAACTATCACCAACACTTGGTTTCGCCGGCCAAATAAATAAAGAAGTTATGGAAACATCCTTACCCCAAAACTTGGCATCTCACTGACTTTGTGATAGCCTGACGTTTGGACCTGCAAGACGTCCATGTTACCCGGGCTTTACATGGCGCTGAGTGCAATATAAACCGTCGAATTATTCGTTCTGTGGTGCAACTTAAAATCAGGCTCTTATTTAGGACGAAAAAGCAATTAAACCGTTCCCCTTTCAAAGGTCTGTTCTGTGTATTCGAGCTGCAAGCTGCTCTTGCTAGTGCTATTGATGCGAAACCTTCTGGTATGCGAATGGGTGCTCCAACAGGTACCAAACTGACAGAAAATGGGAATATCTCCTCTTCCTTATACGCTACCAACATGCCGATTTTTAACAAAGCCCATCACCGTCATGCAGACTAGTTTAACGATAACGATAAGTCGCAATTCGTGATCTACTTGCCCTAAAGAATACAGCACACAATACCTCATTTGTAATTGCTATCCAAGCAAAGAAAATGAAGGTTTCTCCAAGTTATGTCCAGACGCCTAAGCTGCTATACGTCGCATGGAAAACTACTGGTGGCGCAACAAGGCAGTGGAAATACAAAGTTATGCTGTGGGCCACCGCCACCAGGTGTCGTCATTCAGCGTCCAACCAATTGACGGCAATGTGTGTTTCAGTTTGGTCTTCACATCCACCAAAGTCAATATAATGTCATTAACCAGAAATTTCTGCAGTTCTCATTCTTCTCATTTGGTGTCACAGACGTTGTTTTCATAAATAATTTTAAAAAAGTATGAGCGTTCTCTTTTTATATTTTAAACATCGAAATCAAATTTTATGAGTAATTCTTTCGTTTTCATGTAATATTCTCATTTTTTGTTCTTCGTAATTTTTCGTTTATTAAAACAGATAATGTGAACATAGAAATTAACATTCTTTTTACTGAATGTCAGTTTTACACCACAAGCGATCTTCGGACCATGTCGTGTAAACCTCTGCTAAAAGGTTGAACGAGAGAGAAATGTTGTGGAATATAGCATAAAAGTTTCTTAGGAAGAGAACCCACAAAATGGCGGTGATAAATGTCGTCTTTATATTTTTTTTTACTTTCATCTTCAATCAGAAGACAACGATACGAAAAGAAACGAATACTAAAAGAATGTAAAAAAAATAAATCGAAATTGTACGACCAGTTATGTTAGAATGTTTAGGCAAGTACATTTCACACTGTTAAAATGAAATAAACAGACTATTTATTTTAAAAATTGAATTAATGATTATTTTTAGTTTTTAAATGCATAAATGTGTGCGATTCGATTCATAAATATAAAGCAGAATTTGTTGTGATAAATAAACAGAAAATATTTGAAAAATTGGAAACGAGAAACTATTAATACTTTTTAAGAATTTTAACTTTTTACGATGTCATTTTTGCGTATTGTATATGAATATGACTTATCCACAAATATATTTGATGATATATATTAGCAAACATTTCAAATGAAGTAGGCAGTAATTTGATCGACTGTATATAGAAATCACGAAACAATGAAGCTTAGATATTCTATCGATATTTTTTAAAATATAAGTGTGATTATTAGTACTTAAAAAACAAACAAAGATTAATGATGAAATATTTTGTCGGTTAAATTTAGAATTTACGAGATTTCTTTTACGTAAACAATCATAGACGCAGCAGTTAAATCTCTATTTTTGTCCATAAGAAGAGAGAGAAAGACAGAAAGAGAAAGAAAGTGAAAGAGAGAGAGAGTGATCGAAAAGAGAGAGAAAAGATTGAGAGAAGAGAGAGGGAAAAAGTTAAATTAGATATTGTATTCTATTAAAAACAAAAATAATAAAATAGATTAATATACAGTTATATTAAAGACTGAAAGTCATTTTTGGAAAGTGCTCCTGAACCCAACTGTTAAAACCTAAATTAAACTAATTTTGGAGACTTCTGGGGTTATTGGTCCACGTTCGATGGCGTTCCTTCGGAGGTTTGGCGCAATTGCGTCTCGATGAAGGGACAAGCCTCGGGAAACGCAGTGGCTCTTTCAGAGTGTCTCACTGGCGATGGTTCGAGGTAATGCTTTCTCCATCATTGCGGCTTGCAGAGGATAGAAAACATTGTTTATAGTTACTTTGTTCAAAATTTTGTTTCAATAAGTGGGCAATGTCAGAGACAGTTTGAATGCTCTGCATCAGTATCAAATTGTGCAGCCTCAGAGACTGTTAGAATGTGCAGCTTCAGAGGCAGTTTGAATTTTCTGCATCAGTCAGTTTAAGTGTGCAGCCTCAGAGACTGTTCGAATTTACAGCTTCAGAGACAGTTTGAATGTTCTGCATCAGTCAGTTTAAGTGTGCAGCCTCAGAGACTGTTCGAATGTGCAGCTTCAGAGGCAGTTTGAATTTTCTGCATCAGTCAGTTTAAGTGTGCAGCCTCAGAGACTGTTCGAATTTACAGCTTCAGAGACAGTTTGAATGTTCTGCATCAGTCAGTTTAAGTGTGCATCCTCAGAGACTGTTCGAATGTGCAGCTTCAGAGACAGTTTGAATGTTCTGCATCAGTCAGTTTAAGTGTGCAGCCTCAGAGACTGTTCGAATTTACAGCTTCAGAGACAGTTTGAATGTTCTGCATCAGTCAGTTTAAGTGTGCAGCCTCAGAGACTGTTCGAATGTGCAGCTTCAGAGACAGTTTGAATGTTCTGCAGCAGTCAGTTTAAGAGTGAAGCCTCAGAGACGGTTTGAATTTACAGCTTCAGAGGCAGTTTGAATGTTCTGCATCAGTCAGTTTAAGCGTGAAGCCTCAGAGACTGTTCGAATGTGCAGCTTCAGAGGCAGTTTGAATGTTCTGCATCAGTCAGTTTAAGCGTGAAGCCTCAGAGACTGTTTGAATTTACAGCTTCAGAGGCAGTTTGAATGTTCTGCATCAGTCAGTTTAAGTGTGCAGCCTCAGAGACTGTTCGAATGTGCAGCATCAGAGGCAGTTTGAATGTTCTGCCTGTCAGTTTAGGTGTGCAACCTCAGAGACTGTTCGAATGTGCAGCTTCAGAGACAGTTTGAATGTTCTGCATCAGTCAGTTTAAGAGTGAAGCCTCAGAGACTGTTTGAATTTACAGCTTCAGAGTCAGTTTGAATGTTCTGCATCAGTCAGGTTAAGTGTGCAGCCTCAGAGACTGTTCGAATGTGCAGCTTCAGAGACAGTTTGAATGTTCTGCAGCAGTCAGTTTAAGAGTGAAGCCTCAGAGACTGTTTGAATTTACAGCTTCAGAGGCAGTTTGAATGTTCTGCATCGGTCAGTTTAAGCGTGAAGCCTCAGAGACTGTTCGAATGTGCAGCTTCAGAGGCAGTTTGAATGTTCTGCATCAGTCAGTTTAAGCGTGAAGCCTCAGAGACTGTTTGAATTTACAGCTTCAGAGGCAGTTTGAATGTTCTGCATCAGTCAGTTTAAGTGTGCAGCCTCAGAGACTGTTCGAATGTGCAGCATCAGAGGCAGTTTGAATGTTCTGCATCAGTCAGTTTAGGTGTGCAACCTCAGAGACTGTTCGAATGTGCAGCTTCAGAGACAGTTTGAATGTTCTGTATCAGTCAGTTTAAGAGTGAAGCCTCAGAGACTGTTTGAATTTACAGCTTCAGAGTCAGTTTGAATGTTCTGCATCAGTCAGTTTAAGTCTGCAGCCTCAGAGACTGTTCGAATGTGCAGCTTCAGAGACAGTTTGAATGTTCTGCAGCAGTCGATTTAAGTGTGCAGCCTCAGAGACTGTTTGAATTTACAGCTTCAGAGGCAGTTTGAATGTTCTGCATCAGTCAGTTTAAGTATGCAGCCTCAGAGACTGTTCGAATGTACAGATTCAGAGTCAGTTTGAATGTTCTGCATCAGGCAGTTTTAGTGTGCAGCCTCAGAGACTGTTTGGATGTGCAGCTTCAGAGACAGTTTGAATGTTCTGCAGCAGTCAGTTTAAGTATGCAGCCTCAGAGACTGTTCGAATGTGCAGCTTCAGAGACAGTTTGAATGTTCTGCATCAGTCAGTTTAAGTGTGCAGCCTCAGAGACTGTTCGAATGTACAGCTTCAGAGACAGTTTGAATGTTCTGCATCAGTCAGTTTAAGTATGCAGCCTCAGAGACTGTTCGAATGTGCAGCTTCAGAGGCAGTTTGAATGTTCTGCATCAGTCAGATTAAGTGTGCAGCCTCAGAGACTGTTCGAATTTACAGCTTCAGAGACAGTTTGAATGTTCTGCATCAGTCAGTTTAAGTGTGCAGCCTCAGAGACTGTTCGAATTTACATCTTCAGAGACAGTTTGAATGTTCTGCATCAGTCAGTTTAAGTGTGCAGCCTCAGAGACTGTTCGAATTTACAGCTTCAGAGACAGTTTGAATGTTCTGCATCAGTCAGTTTAAGTGTGCAGCCTCAGAGACTGTTCGAATTTACAGCTTCAGAGACAGTTTGAATGTTCTGCATCAGTCAGTTTAAGTGTGCAGCCTCAGAGACTGTTCGAATTTACAGCTTCAGAGACAGTTTGAATGTTCTGCATCAGTCAGTTTAAGTGTGCAGCCTCAGAGACTGTTCGAATGTGCAGCTTCAGAGACAGTTTGAATGTTCTGCATCAGTCAGTTTAAGTGTGTAGCCTCAGAGACTGTTCGAAATTACAGCTTCAGAGACAGTTTGAATGTTCTGCATCAGTCAGTTTAAGTATGCAGCCTCAGAGACTGTTCGAATGTGCAGCTTCAGAGACAGTTTGAATGTTCTGCATCAGTCAGTTTAAGTCTGCAGCCTCAGAGACTGTTCGAATTTACAGCTTCAGAGACAGTTTGAATGTTCTGCATCAGTCAGTTTAAGTGTGCAGCCTCAGAGACTGTTCGAATGTGCAGCTTCAGAGACAGTTTGAATGTTCTGCATCAGTCAGTTTAGGTGTGCAACCTCAGAGATTGTTCGAATTTGCAGCATCAGAGAAAGTTTGAATGTTCTGCATCAGATACAGTTTAAATGTACAGCATCAGAGACATGGGTGGAAATCTTTTAAAATTCCTCGAATAGAAACTTTGATGTAATTTTACTTGTATCTATGTACCGATTCGTGTGTGGATTGTGAATTTTAAATGTTCTTAAATTGACGGGGAAAATGGAGACAAATTCGATGCATTTTCCTCATTTGTCGCTCTCCTATTTCATTCAATTAAATCTTAATATGAAATTAACTTTAAAAATTATGTCGGGTCATTTGCTTATATCGTGAATTCACAATGCATTTAATTATTTTTCAGCAGTCTTGTAAATCGTTACTCAACTAAAATTAGAAATTATCTAATTAGCACTCAAACATTTCCTGAGATGACAAGCATTTCAAATAGCTGCGTTATTTTCAGTCGATACATTTTCTGAGCTTTATCCATTGCAGCGAATTATATCCATTGATGATAGTGCACTTAAGTTGCCTTTATGATTTTAATCCAGTTTTCTGCATCTCAGATGCATGTCTGTGTATAACTGGTAGAGAATATTTCCTTTGCGCATCTAGAGAAAGGAAAAACATAATAACTTTGTTTTTTTAAAATAAATCTATATCCCTTGATCTTTTAACTTTCGCGCATTAAGAAAAATATATTTTGTTTATGTCATACATACGAGCTCATTTATTCTTCGTATCATAAAGTAGAAAAATAAAGCAAATCTAAGAAGTGAGACAAATCTAAAACTGGAGTTATAAATAAAAATAAATTGCAATGTAAATCTTAGAATTAAGCAGAAATATTCGGGATGTCCAGATGAGAAAACTGACAAAAACACAATATGTCCAGATGTGAAAATTGACAAAAACACAATATGTCCAGATGTGAAAATTGACAAAAACACATGTCCAGATGGGAAAATGACAAAAACACAATATGTCCAAATGTGAAAATTGACAAAAACACATGTCCAGATGGGAAAAATGACAAAAAATCATGTCCAGATGGGAAAAATGACAAAAACACAAAAAGTCAAGATATGAAAATTGAAAAAAACACATGTCCAGATGGGAAAATACAAAAAACAATATGTCCAAATGTGAAAATTGACAAAAACACATGTCCAGATGTGAAAATTGACAAAAACACAATATGTCCAGATGTGACAATTGACAAAAACACATGTCCAGATTGGAAAAATGACAAAAACACAATATGTCCAGATGGGAAAATTGACAAAAACACATGTCCAGATGGGAAAATGACAAAAACACATGTCCAGATGGGAAAAATGACAAAAACACAATTTGTCCAGATTTGAAAATTGATAAAAACACAATATGTCCAGATGTGAAAATTGACAAAACACATGTCCAGATGGGAAAAATGACAAAAACACAATATATCCAGATGTGAAATTTGACAAAAACACATGTCCAGATGGGAAAATGACAAAAACACAATATGTCCAGGTGTGAAAATTGATAAAAACACATGTCCAGATGGGAAAATGACAAAACACAATATGTCCAGATTTGAAAATTGACAAAAACACAATATGTCCAGATGTGAAAATTGACAAAATCTCATGTCCAGATGGGAAAAATGACAAAAACACAATATGTACAAATGTGAAAAATGACAAAAACCCAATATGTCCAGATTTGAAAATTGACAAAAACACAATATGTCCAGATGTGACAATTGACAAAAACACATGTCCAGATTGGAAAAATGACAAAAACACAATATGTCCAGATGGGAAAATTGACAAAAACACATGTCCAGATGGGAAAATGACAAAAACACATGTCCAGATTGGAAAAATGACAAAAACACAATTTGTCCAGATTTGAAAATTGATAAAAACACAATATGTCCAGATGTGAAAATTGACAAAACACATGTCCAGATGGGAAAAATGACAAAAACACAATATATCCAGATGTGAAATTTGACAAAAACACATGTCCAGATGGGAAAATGACAAAAACACAATATGTCCAGGTGTGAAAATTGATAAAAACACATGTCCAGATGGGAAAATGACAAAACACAATATGTCCAGATTTGAAAATTGACAAAAACACAATATGTCCAGATGTGAAAATTGACAAAATCTCATGTCCAGATGGGAAAAATGACAAAAACACAATATGTCCAAATGTGAAAAATGACAAAAACCCAATATGTCCAGATTTGAAAATTGACAAAAACACAATATGTCCAGATGTGACAATTGACAAAAACACATGTCCAGATTGGAAAAATGACAAAAACACAATATGTCCAGATGGGAAAATTGACAAAAACACATGTCCAGATGGGAAAATGACAAAAACACATGTCCAGATTGGAAAAATGACAAAAACACAATTTGTCCAGATTTGAAAATTGATAAAAACACAATATGTCCAGATGTGAAAATTGACAAAACACATGTCCAGATGGGAAAAATGACAAAAACACAATATATCCAGATGTGAAATTTGACAAAAACACATGTCCAGATGGGAAAAATGACAAAAACACTATATGTCCAGATGTGAAAATTGACAAAAACACAATATGTCCATATGTGAAAATTGACAAAAACACATGTACAGATGTGAAAAATGACAAAAACACAATATCTCAAGATGTGAACATTGACAAAAACACATGTTAAGATGGGAAAATGACAAAAACACAATATGTCCAGATGTGAAAAATGACAAAAACACATGTCCAGATGGGAAAATTGACAAAAACACATGTCCAGATGTGTACATTGACAAAAGTACAATATGTCCCTATGTGAAAAATGACAAAACACAATATGTCCAGATATTAAAATTGACAAAATCTCATGTCCAGATGGGAAAAATGACAAAAACTCAATATGTCCAGATGTGAAAATTGACAAAAACACATGTCCAGTTGGGAAAAATGACTTTAAACACAATATGTCCAGATGTGAAAATTGACAAAAACACATGTCCAGATGGGAAAAATGACAAAAACACATGTCCAGATGGGAAAAATGACAAAAACACAATATGTCCAGATGTGAAAATTGACAAAAACACATGCCCAGATTGGAAATATGACAAAAACACAATATGTCCCGATTTGAAATTTGACAAAAACACAATATGTCCAGATGTGAAAAATGATAAAAACACAATATGTCAAGATGTGAACATTGACAAAAACACAGGTTAAGATGGGAAAATGACAAAAACACAATATGTCCAGATGTGAAAAATGACAAAAACACAATATGTCCAGATGTGAAAAATGACAAAAACACAATATGTCCAGATGTGAAAATTGACAAAATCTCATGTCCAGATGGGAAAAATGACAAAAACTCAATATGTCCAGATGTGAAAATTGACAAAAACACATGTCCAGATGGGAAAAATGACTAAAACACAATATGTCCAGATGTGAAAATTGACAAAAATACATGTCCAGATGGGAAAAATGACAAAAAAACAATATGTCCAGATGTGAAAATTGACAAAAACACATGTCCAGATGGGAAAAAGACAAAAAAAAACACAATATGTCCAGATGTGAAAATTGACAAAAACACAATATGTCCAGATGTGAAAATTGACAAAATCTCATGTCCAGATGGGAAAAATGACAAAAACAAAATATGTCCAGATGTGAAAATTGAAAAAACACATGTCCAGATGGGAAAAATGACAAGAAAACAATATGTCCAGATGTGAAAATTGAGAAACACACATGTCCAGATGGGAATAAGACAAAAACACAAAATGTCCAGGTGTTAAAATTGACAAAAACACTTGTCCAGATGGGAAAAATGACAAAAACACATGTCCAGATGGGAAAAATGACAAAAAACAATATGTCAAGACGTAAAAATTCACAAAACCACATGTTAAGATGGGAAAATGACAAAAACACAATATGTCCAGATGTGAAAATTGACAAAAAATAATATGTCCAGATGTGAAAATTGACAAAAAGACAATATGTCCAGATGTGAAAAATGATAAAAACACAATATATCCAGATGTGAAAATTCAATAAAGAAAAAAATTAGAAAATGACAAATGAAAGGGAAAAAGAAATAAAGAAAGGTATGAGTCAGCAAGTGAGGAACAGCTTAAACCAGCATGAAAATTGAAATCATCGAAACGAGTTCGAATTCTGGCTAAGTTGATTCTACTAATTTTCGCCTTCTGAAGGCCAAGTCAGTGTTCAATGACAATATTGGTAAAATTGGTAAAGAAGAAAGTGAATGTAATTTCAGAATTTTTTAATTAGCCTTGGGATTCAAATGACTGCTTCTAAAATCGCAAGGGTAGTTTCATATGTAATTCTTTTCTTTTTTTTTGCTTGAAATAAAATATTAACTTTCGTTACTCTCTGAGATAAAACACTGGGTCCTCAGAGACCAACTTATCCACTTGCTTGTGTTGAATGTAAAATTTAAGATTATGATTATCAAGTCAGGCGTTTGTCTATTCTAGTGTTTAGTTCTATATTTATTCGTATTCTTGTAAAATATATGATAGACAATAAGTATTGAAAGAGCTGCTTACTAATTTATCCCAATCGTATATAACCCTACGAAGGTTAACTTTGAAGTGGTGTATAGCTTTACCTCAGCAACCAAAAGCCAGTGAATCTATCAAACACGACAGTGAATCAGTTCCTCGACTCCCAGTAGCCAAGAAATGTGAACAAAGAGAAAAGCAGCATAAAATAAAACACCGTTGTATTTTATATATCTGAATGTTTTTATTTGTCGAAGTTTGGTTTTTACTGTTACTTTTCACTGCAACCAGATTTCACCTAGCAGTCGGTTACGATCACTGACCCAAGGAAGACTTAACCCCGAAACCCCCAGCCCTGTACGTGTCAGACACATTTTAAGACCTTCCTTCTTCAAGACAATAATCTGGAAACATTTCTTGTCCCTGATGTCTGGTGCTTTTTATTGTCTTGATTTTTTTGCTTTGCGGTTTTTAATCTACTTTCTTTCATTTTTCATGTTTCTCGACAGTAGTGTTCCTTTTTGTTTAATTATATTGCATCTCTGGCAATTGCTTCGATTTGATGTTGCCATTTTTACTTCACACATTCTAAACTTCTTATCCTCCTTTACATCTTTTTTCTTCTTCTTCTCTGTCATTTTTTCCTTCTTCTTGACTTTACTGGATTTTTTAAAAAATGTCTCTCTCCTCCTTCGATCGCTTTCTGTTTTCTCTCTCTCAATTTTCAGTTCATTTCTTGTTTGTTCTTCATGTTGTTTTACTGCTTTTTTATCGGTGGCAGACGATTACCGATTCTTCGTTTGGACGACTTCACCAAATCCGGTATTTGCAACCTCCTTCGTCCCCAGCTCGAATACCTTTGATTTATCTGCAAAGTTTTGCGTCCAAGCATTTGGTGGGGGTATGTTTGTGTGTGTGTGTGTGTGTGTGTGTGTGTGTGTGTGTGTGTGTGTGTGTGTGTGTGTGTGTGTGTGTGTGTTATGGGGACGGGTTGTATGCGTCTTGTGTCCGAGGGCGTTCCATAAATCTGCTTCCAGTGGTTCCGATAAGAGCCTCAGCCATTCAATGCTTTGGTTCAATGGATGTTGAAAAAGTTTCGTTCATTAAAAATGAAGAGAGAGAGAGAGAGAAAAAGAGAGAGAGTAGGATAGAGAGAGAAAAAGAGAAGCAGAAGAAAAGAAAGAGAAGATATAGAGAAAATAGAGAAAGGAGGAGTGCGGAAAAGAATGAGGAAAGTAAGAATCTACAACATAAAGCAGGAAGCTTATTATGTCCTTTGCGTCAGCCAAAAAGAGTTCGCGGGAAAACGAAGAATGCGTGTAAGTTAAGTATCAGTAAAAAAAAGAAAAAGAGGAAAGAAAAAGAGAAAGAAAAGGAAAGGAATCTAAGCAAATAGATACCAATATAGAAATAGTTTTGTGTCTGTTTATTGGTTGAAGGAGGTGCGTATATCTCACAGGCGCCAGTGGTCGGTGATTGAGCTGGGATACAAAAAAATATTCCAAATATCTGATTTCAAGGCCGACATGTTATTTCTACTTGGAAGATTGGTGCAACAAAATCTTCCGTCCAGTTTCATTCTCTCGATGTCCCATTCTAAGTTATGATTTGAGAAATAACAACATATTATTGAATTCAAAAAGAAAATACTCAGGGGTTGATATATATATATATATATATATATGTATATATATATATATATATATATATATATATATATATATATATATATAGCATAATGAGAAGCCACATATACTTTCTTGATATGTATATAATATGGAGAAAACAACTGAAAAGTTGCAAATTAAAAGAAAAAAAATTCAATTTGTTTTCTTTTAATTTGCAACTTTTCAGTTGTTTTCTCCATATTATATATATATATATATATATATATATATATATATATATATATATATATATATATATATATATATATATGAAGAAATATAGTTTTAAGGTATATATTTATGGGATATTGTGCTCAATATCAGAGATAGAGCGTATGTAAATATAAATATAAAAGTCAACACTCAGAGGCGACAGGCTGTTTCATGCTAGACGCAATCGTCAGACCGCTTGACGATTGCGTCTAGCATGAAGCAGAAATGAGTGTTTACTTCAATGTTCCCTTTTTTATATATATATATATATATATATATATATATATATAATTATGTGTGTATGTGTGTGTAGATATATATATATATATATATATAGAGAGAGAGACAGAGAGAGACAGAGAGAGACAGAGAGAGACAGAGACAGAGACAGAGATAGAGAGATTGATAATGGGGGTGTAGAATGAGGAGATAGACAGTGTGAGATTGTAAGAGCGAGAAAAAAGAGAGAGAAAACAAACCGAGAAACGAGAAAGAAGAAATGAGACTGAAAAAGAAAAAGGTGAAATTGGACCCGCGTAACTTCCTTTCTCTTTCCATCGCTCACATCTAACAAACCTTATATTTGGATTGCGATTTGCGAATTGTCTTCATCTAAATTGGTTCAGTGTAAAAAGGAGATATTAGAAGAATAGCTTGAAAGTCTCTAAACAAAAGTTAATGGTATTCCCTTTTCTGCTCGTTTCAAAACAACATACAGAGATTTGATATTCCTTGTAATCCATTTTACAACAATGCTAAATGGAGAAATTCTTTTTTTCACAGTTGTTAAGGAGAAAAAACACTTTAAACTCTTCATTAACAACTAATAATTCATTTAATTCAGCCAGTAAAACGTGCCTCTAAAAACTTTGACAAATATTGAGAATTTGTAGAAGCCCGTTCGTTGATGTGACCCCTTGATTTATATTTAACGCAAAATGCCACAAGATGTGAAACAGCAAGAACACAAACGGCTTTATAACAACAAGAATATTTATATTTATATAATGATATAAAAGAAAAGAGGTTACTATTTATGTTGGAGTTATGTCTCTTTGACTGAATTAATGTTTTTACTAATGAAATTGAAATATTTTTATCCTAACTCACAAAACCTGAACTTGTCGCTCAAAATGCCCCCTGTTAGAGAGTTGAAATAATTATAAAGCTGAGAAATGCTGAATAAACCTTTAGCTCTGGAAGAGTATTTTAAAGAGAAAAGTTCTTGTTGCTGGTTTGGAAATGTTTCGTACCTTTGGAAAATTCCGTATGTTTGTAATTGCAGTTTGGAAAATTTCGTATGTTTGTAATGTTGTTTGGAAAATTTCGTATGTTTGTAATGTTGTTTGGAAAATTTCGTATGTTTGTAATGTTGTTTGGAAAATTTCGTATGTTTGTAATGTTGTTTGAAAAATTTCGTATGTTTGTAATGTTGTTTGGAAAATTTCGTACTTACGTAGATGTGTGAATATCTTTTAAGCTCTCAACCGAGTCGGGGTGGCAACGCAGTTTCCTTAAGGTTACATTTTCGTAAGCGAATGAAAGAAAAAAAAGAGAGAGAACGAACTCGTGTCTGATATTTATAATTAATGTTACCACGTGACAGGATCCTGGAAAAAAGAGCGGGAAAACTTGACTTGATCACACGCTGGAAAAAGACTTGTACTTGAGTGGATTGCAACGCCCACTTGTGTGTTTATTGACCAATTAGAAGTTGAGATTTCCTGAAAATATGTATGAAGCTGGGTAAGCTTTTTGATCCACTTTTTGCACAGATTTGTACAAAATTCAACAGCGATAAGAAAGTGGTATCGGGATGCTAAAAGGTCATAGATTTAGTTGAGTAAATTTACCATCGCAAAAAAAAGAAAAAGCGTTCGACACGTATAAAGATACAGAGAGAATGAAAAAAGAGAGAGAAGAAAGGAAACAGGGAGTGTGTGTGTGTGTGAGAGAGAGAGAGATAGAGAGAGAGAAAGAAAGATATAGAGAGCTTCAGTTAATTATTAATGAATTCTAATCATGTAATAATTTTCAGACACAGAATAAGATGAAGAACTTTTCTTTTTAGAACAAAAGGAAATAGGTTTATTAGATATAAAGCTTTAGAGTCCCAGATTAAGGGTCATTGATGGAAATAAAGATAATTGGGGTTTCCAAGATCTCTCTTGAAAATCACACTGAAAACCTCTGTTGTTTTATTATACTCAACAGCATTTTATGGCACTAAACTAAAGCAATAGTCGGATTCCACAGGTAAACCGCGTTTTTGGTAGACAGCAAGACCATGTCTTTGAATATTAGAAAATGTCATTCATTGTAATTTCAGGAGACAATGTACCTTGGAAGAATTACTTTTAAAATTGCATCACTAGATTTAAATTATCAGTAGAGATAAACTCGTTGGTATAAACTATTTTACATTGAAACATATTGCGTTTATCTGTTAGTCAGTCATCTACAATAGATAATAACCAGTTATAACCGTGGTCGAGTTCATTTTACCTACAGAACTTACTCGATTCTTCTCAGTATGGATTGGATTATGTTTTGAAAGCACACTTTCGAAAGCTGGGGTCATGCTGTTATTATAGCAATTACTCCCAGTTCTTCTAGATTAATTGGCTGCGCAACCGTGTTTTGAATTTCGCTTTCACCACACCCCAGAGGTGTTTTATGGGACACAGACACGGTGATCGTGGTGTTTATTTTAACACAAAAATGGTTTCTGTATTTCATAAACCAATCTTTCACGATGTTTGATTTGTGATAAGATGTGTTGTCCAACTTTAAGTATACACCAGAGTCATAAATTGAGGTACATGGTCATTGACAATATATAGGGCGTTGTCATTGGCGAAACACATTGACTAGTACTAGGGTGCTCATAGACATTCCATTCTGTGTGAAATGAGTCATGTTGAATCTGAAGTTTTGTCCTCAGCCACCGCAGAGTAGGGTAGGGCGGTTCAGAGGATGGAGAGCTTTGGGTTTTCTTTGGGCTTACTTCGTTTTTTCTATTTGTCTTCTGGTGTTTTCGAAGTATATTGTTTTTTGCGTGGAATGCTCTTCACCAATTTGGATCCATGGACAGCCTCAACCAATTCGCAGCCAAGGCTTTCATACTCAAAGACATTTCTTCTTCATTGAAACATGGGTATCCTACCAAATAGATATCCGCAAGCTTGAAATATCCAATCGAATGAAACTTCATTAAACCCCGTGAAACACGCGGCAGTGGGAGGGCCGGATCACGAACAAAGAAGTTCTCCTCCGCGCAAAGATGTAGAACCTAGGAACCATCAGTACTCGCCACCGACTTTGATGGGTGGAACTCATTGCCCGAATGCTAGACATCCGCCTACCCAAACAAATCCTCTTCTCGGTGCTCGAATCTAGCAAAAGTCCACGTGAATATATAAGTAGGCTGTTGCATTTAAATGATCTTTTATTAGTACCAAAAGTTCCATTGTAAGCCTCAGTTTCTTGTTTTTATCTGACAGGAGTGACATCCAAGATAGTATACTGCTGCTGTCGCCTATTTGATTCAAAGTTGGGCATATTGTACGTTCAATGACACTCGTTTGTACAAAATAATTATTTGAGCGACTGTTTCTTTTCTTTCAGCATGAACCAGTCTGGCGTTTTCCTCCAACTTCTTTAATCAACCTGATTTTTTTTCTTTTTCAGACTATTCCCCATAAGCCCTAGAATTGGTGGTGCCTGAAAATTCTAGCAGACTAGCAGTTTTTGAAATACCAACACCCATCCTACTGGCACCAACGACTCTTCTGTGTTCAAAGTCAGTTTAAATCACATCTCTTTATCAGGATAAAGTATGAAATGAAATTCATCAGGTCACCATGACTATGTTTAAATGCCTATATCCATTATATTGCTGTCATATCATTGGCCAATTAGTAATTTACATAAAAGAACATTTGTTCAAGTGTTCTTAATTAAATAGACAGTGATTGTAAATATCTAGTTGAGACCTAAAATTTCTTGATTCTGATTCTTATACTAAGATGGAAAACTGAAGACATAAATTGTTACTTTAGACAACTATCAAATTCGTAGTAAGTAAGATGCACAAAGTTTTGCAAACTTTTCTTCAGACTATTGTAGAATGTCACAGGAACATGCAGTTACTTTTATTGATAAGTTTTGTAAATCTTACATCAATTTTCATTTTGTGAATTTAGAAAACATTTTGAAATCAATGTTCCATTATCATTCCTATGTATTCCTGGCAGTAATCGTAGTGTGTCGAAAATTGTGCTGTACATATGTTCAGTGTTGTGGTATGTGGTTGTGGTCTCACAATCGAGCGGATTCCCTATTGCATGCTGGAATGTGTTGCTGTCACTAGACACTATCATTACACAAATCGATGCTATATTCAGCGTCGTATTTCATTGGATAACGTATTATATGTTGCTCGGTTTCTTTCAGTTGGGCAAATATTCCAAGTGAATTATGAATTAAAGTAGTCAATTGAATTATGAGAAATGCAAAATAGAATAAAATTGTAAAAAAGAGTTCTAAATTAACTAAGTGCTATATTGGACTCAGCCGTCAGCTATAATGTTTGGGAGTCTGCAATGTTTTCTGTAAATTGCGACTTACATGTGGAAAGATTAATTTATCAGATCGAGACAACAGATTTTAGACATTTATATCTAGTGTTATTTCTTGTGCTAAGATCACGTGACTTGATTAGAAAAAGTTTGCCTTCCCCTCAGTTAACTGGCATTTTAACCATTCTATATTCATTTTATTAGTAAAAATATATCATTATACAATATATAGGGCGTTGTCATTGGCAAAACACATTGACGTGTACGGGGGTGTTCATAGACATTTCCTTCTCTGTCAAATGAGTCATGTTGAATCTGAACAGTTGTCCTCAGCCACCACAGAGTAGGGTAGGGAGGTTCAGGGGATGGAGAGCTTTGTTTCTTCTTTGGGCTCACTTGTTTTCTTCTATTTGTCTTCTGTTGTTTTCGAAGGATATTGCTTTTAAGATTAAAAGGATATTGCTATTTGCTTTTAAGATTAAATTGAGTATCAAGTATTCAGATAGAAGTATCTATAAGTTATCTACAGTTAACATTCCAGTGCTGTTTATATAAGGAAAAACATTCTCCACAGTTGAACTTTGGATATTTGACTTGAACGAAATCATTATATTCATGTCCGAGTTTAAAATCTCAGGTATCTAAAAGGTAACCAAAATGCACTTGCTGTTTTTGATGTATTAGAAAAAATACACAGCAAAGTTCAAAGTAGTCCTCATTATCATCCAGAACCTTTTGCTAATGTGCCTGCAGAAGTCAGGTGTCATGAACTCAGAGAAGTCTGTGGGTGCCTGCCGTAAGTCTGCCTCATTTGCGAAGGATTCCCCACGAAGATGGTTGTCCAGGGAATGTAATAAGTGGTAATCTTTAAGGTGAATGACAAAGTGGCACATGAGACCTGTCATTGTACTGGAGGTACAGTACACACTTAGCAATTAATGATGGCTACTTCTTCTTCAGTACTTCTTACACAGGTTCCAACTTCACCGTGTACAGTTCTACAGTGATGGTTTGGAAAGTTTATAGCAGCTTATAGGGCATTATTTGTCAACTAGTCCACTATATAAAGTACGATCTTGGGTGGGTGCAGGGATGGCGTTGTGGTGTGAGGCACAGTATTCTGTGGTGACAATCAATATCAGCCACGCTTGGGAGTATCATACGCAAACCACATTTTGCAACTCGATCAAATATGGGTGCTTTGCAGTGCTGAGAAAGCAATCAGAAAAAGCTATCACTCGTTGTTGCTTGTTGGCTTCCGACAGCGTGTAGGGTAACGACTTGCTCAATTTGTACGCCTTCCTTATGCGGTGCAGGTGAATTCTGAATGTTTCATCAGAAAGCTGGAAGGCTTGGCTGTTGTCCTCCATTATGGCTGCATTTAATGCCTCATCATCATGCGTTCATCACAAATGGACAGATCTCTCGACCTGGACCTCTGGAACCAGTACCTGTCTGTGCGTTCACTTACAGCATTATCGCGAACAAGCCCACCTTAAATTCATAAAACCGACAACTGTTCAAATTATGACTAATGTGTGCGCGCAACGCACCTGCGTTGATCAAAAGGAATGCTCGCACACCACCCACCGCTTTCCCAGCACGTGACGCACTCATTTGTGTATCAGTGATCACTTCTTCTTACACGACGCAAAAAAGGGCAAGGACTTTTTGCTATCTATCTATCTATCTATCTATCTATCTATCTATCTATCTATCTATCTTGTTCATTGTCTATCTATCTTGTTCATTGTCTATCTATCTATCTATCTATCTATCTATCTATCTATCTATCTATCTATCTATCTATCTATCTACCTATCTATCTACCTGATCCTGCCCATTATCTATCTATCTATCTATCTATCTATCTATCTATCTATCTATCTATCTTATCCTATTCATTATCTATCTATCTATCTATCTATCTATCTATCTATCTATCTATCTATCTATCTATCTATCTTCTCCTGCCCAATATCTATCTATCTATCTATCTATCTATCTATCTATGTTATCCTGTTCAAAATTTCCAACCTTTTTTTTCTTTCATCTTGGTATCATTCTTTGAAACGTTCAAAATTGTATTCCAGACACTGAGGAAATTCACAGTATCTTATTGTTGTGCTGTCTTCCCTCTAATGAGGCTATTGTGGACTTTTCCCCTTACTATAAAGTAGTAGGAAAGTAAGCCACGGGGGGGGGAATCAGTGATATAGACCGTTCTACTGAGGCTGCTCGGAACTCCTGTCGAACTCTCTGCCTTGGGCAGAGAGGAGCCCGGACGAGGTTGTGCCGAGAGGCGGAGTTTTGTCCGGCGAGGTAGACAGGCCTGAAGTCGATTATGCGGGTTCTACAGGGATTTTTTGGCCGAGCCTACGGGCCCTTGATGACCTACGTTAAACCTGGCCTTGTGCCACATATATCCCTCGTGGCGGGGCTGTTAAATATTATCTGTGATATAGACTGAACGCTGGTCCACCGACACACTCCCAAGTCGTGTAATACTCTTCTGTTGTATTTACTGTTCTATACACTATTTATCTGCAACCTTTTGTGTTGTTATTTCTTCACCAATTATTTGGTCACAACACCTATTTCCCTTTTGGGGTCATATCTCATTTATTATACATAGTAATCTTTATGAAATGGACAAAATCAAACAATTATTTAAAGACATTTTTATGTTTAGTAATAGTAATCTTTATATATCTGAAACTAAAAATATGTAGCAGTAATTATATCATCACATATAATTATTGTCAAAATGGTGAACAAAGCACGAGTTGTCAAATAAAATCGCACATTATTAAATAAATTATTGTAAACATTTCAAATAAACTAAAATTATAACTTGAAGTTCACGTAGTTCATCTATCATATATAAGTATACATGAACAGTCATTTCATCGACTGATAATAGAAATATTATTATGATATAAAATGCTTCTGTCTATATTTCTGAGATAAGGTTTTATGTACACTATTTATATTATTCGGACTATTGTCCTCATCTTTGTCGCCATATTTATTACAACGTTGCGGCCGTTGTACCCTCCAGCCTTCTTCACTTCGACATTTCAACTACCTGAATAAGGACGGAGCGTACATTGGCCGAAACGTTGTAATAAATATGGCGACAAAGAAATTCCGAATAATGTAAATAATGTATGATATATAATATTATATAAATAAACTTATTATATTATAAATAATATATAAATATATAATATAAATATTATGTAATTATAAATTATATTACATTACATAAAACACATATATGCATAAACATATATATTATAAATATTATATAGATATAACTTATATTATAAATATATAATATAAACAAAACACACAGAGGCACGCGCACACAAACACACGCACACACACACACACACACACGCACACACACACACACACATATATATATATATATATATATATATATATATATATATATATATATATATATATATATGAATGTATGAATAAAACCTCCGATCGATTAGTCAATAGGTAGGGACGAATTAATTGATGGAAGAATAGACTCTTTGCAGGGAGGTAGAAAATGAAAAAAAATAAAGCAATGTATGTATCTGTCTTGCTATGAAGTTGATAAAAATGCAGATAAATCGAAGTAATAAATAATAATTAATATTGACAGATAATGAAATCGATTGAGATCGATCATTACAAATCAATGAAAATGAACCAGTTGTGATAGAATTGAACAGACTTAGATTAATCAATAACCATGAACAGAAAGGAATAGATAGACATAGACAAATCGAGACACATAAACATGAACTAGCTTAGATTTAAACACAAGTAGAAGGATAAATCTAAAGGATAGATAGATTGATAGATAGATAATGAAGATACTAAGATAGATAGATAGATAATGAAGAGACTAAGATATATACATATATATATATATATATATATATATATATATATATATATATATATATATATATATATGTGTGTGTTTGTGTGTGTGTGTGTGTGTGTGTAGAGATAGATAGATAGATAGATAGATAGATAATGAAGAGACTGGCATATATATATATATATATATATATATATAGAGAGAGAGAGAGAGAGATAGATAGATAGATAGATAGATAGATAGATAGATAGATAGATAGATAGATAGATAGATAGATAGATAGATAATAGCTGGCCACTCGTATTTGAGGATACCCGTTTACTAGTTAATCCCTATTACAGACACTCGCTCAGGCACCGTTGTATTTGTTCAACACTCACAGAGCCAACCTGTGTTTTTTTCAGCAACTATGCTTAGTTACAATTTCTGGGAGATAACGTGATATCTTGCATGATCAACAATCTGAACAACGCCAGCACACTCAACACCTCGGTCGCGATGACTTGTGACCTCGTGCTAGCACAGCTATCGACGATAGAGAGATCCCAACATACTGAGATATACCGATTATTAAACATATTTACCATGTTAACTTGCAACTGATTTAATTCAGCACTTAATCGGACAGGACAATTATATCCTCATTTTATTTACAAGGTGACCAAAAAACCTCTGTCCGTTTTTTGATTAGTCCTTGAATGAAGGTGAAATATATACGAAATGCGTGTAGCAATTGTTTTCAAATTCGGACAGCCGGAAGTAGAATCGCCAGACGTTATAAAAAACACGCGCACCGTACCCGGTCATCAGTTATAAGCCGCACAGCTGTGAGAAGGATGGAAGTGTCTAGAGATTTTGTTCGGGGCTGTTTGCTTTATGACTTCAAAGTCGGTTTATCAGCAGCTGCATCAAGTCGCCGCATATGTCAAGCGTTTGGGGATAGTGCTGTGGATGAACGTACTGCAAGGCGTTGGTTTCAAAAATTCAAGTCAGGAGATTTGTCTCTCCATGTTGAGCCTCGCAGTAGACGACCATATGTCTTGAATGACGGAGTCCTGAAGGTGACCATTGAAGAGGACAGTAGTCTAACGTGTGGTGAACTTGCAAGACAGTTCAACGTTTCCGATGAAACAGTTAAACTTCACCTGCACCGCCTAGGTAAGACGTACAAACTGATCAAGTGAGTTCCGCAAACGCTGTTGGAGGTCCACAAGGGACAAGTGGCAGCCTGAGTATCGCTGCTTTCTCGCCACCGTATCGCATCCTTATTCAATCGAGTGCTTACCAGTGATGAAAAGTGGGTTATGTACGAAATTCCCAAGCGTTCCCGACATTGGTTGTCTCCTCAGGATGCTGTCCCTCACACCGCATGACCGCCGATGCACCCACGCACGATTATGCTTTGTGTCTGGTGGACAGGTCGTCAAGTGGTTCATTATGAACTGTTACCAACGGGCCAAACGGTCACTGGAGACCTATACTCGCAGCAATTAAAACGTGTGCAACAGGCATTGCGCCAGAAGGAGCCAGCACTGGTGAATGGCAAAGCTGTGCTTTTCCCCCATGACAACGCCAGCCCGAATGTCGCGCGAGTGGTCAGCGATAACATACAGCAACTTGGGTGGGAGAATTTGTGCCATCCACCTTATTCACCTGACCTTGCTCCATCCGATTACCCACCACTTCCACTCCCTGGATAATCATCTTCGTGGGAAATCCTTCACCAATGAAGCAGACTTGCGCAAAGCCCTCACGGACTTCCTTGCGTCAAAACCCCCCGAGTTCTACCGCAAGGGCATTGAACAGCTGAAGACACGTTGGCAGAAGGTGCTGGAGGCCGATGGCGATTACTTCGAAGACTAAATATAAGTTACACATACTCTGAAGCGTTTTCTTTTTTTCCTTTAAAACCGGACAGAACTTTTTTGGTTACCTTGTTTGATATAATTTCAATAGCGATTATATATTCACACTCTCTTCTCAGCAACTGAAGATGCAACGGCAAGAGGAAAATAGTTTTCTTTTGATTTAATGACTCCCAACAAGCATTCTATGAGAGGTTTTAAGCACTGAAGTAAATTTTAAAGTTTTAACACTTAGGATCGGATTATTCATACCAATGATTTTGTTTACTATATTGATGGCCGATATTAAAATATAAAACACAAATATAATTTTTTTTCTTCTTTGAATTAAGTCTTCCAAATCTGTATATTTTTCTAGGAAGCTGCTGAGATGAAATGTCTCTCTTACATTGTTGTATGCAAATGAGTGAAAAAAAATCCAGAAATGCACACACGCACGTATGCAAATGCACGCACACATATGCCGATTTCCACAGATTGACTTACATTTATGTGTGGCACATTAATATAGGCACGTAAAAACACACTTTCCTGTCAATACAGAAGATGAATAAACACATAGAGATATAAACAGAAAGTAATTCGTTGATAGATATAAACAAATTGAGATTAGGAAGATAATATAGGAAAATCCTGAAATAGAATGATATTGAGACAAAGAAGAAGAGAGTGAGAAAGTGACAAAGAGATTAAGCGGGAAAGTGTGTGGGGGGAAAGAGATAGAGAGTGAGATAATACGTACGTATATCCATAAAAATTACAACTCATCAGAGGCATATGAAGGGCTACTGAAATGTGTTAGACCCGACCAAGGAGAAATTCACAAAAGAAAATCAATGCTTGGTCATTTGGTAAAATGTTTGGAAGTCGGATGTGCCGAGAACTTTTCATCACCCCTTTGAACATTAATAGAAACGATTTCCCATTTGCAGCAAATTCAACTTTTCTTTTCTTTTATATTTTACTTCTTCTTTCTTTCCGTGATCGTTCCGTTGTTTCCAGCCGAGTTTCTCTTCCTCTCATTCCCTTTCTCCTCTCTTCTTACTTTCTTAGTTTTCATTCATTTATTTTTTAGTAGCATATTTCTCCTTTTCAAATTCATTCATAACTTTTCCTCTTTCTTTTCTTTTGCACTCACGATCAATTCAGTTTTTCTTTTATAAGCCTGCGATGTCGCCAAATTTCTAACTCTCCAAACCGAAATCACGTCTTTCACGCAATTCATTAACTCTACCCTCACCAGCACAATCAAAAGACAAAGGCAGGTTTTCGAAAGAAAATCCAATGCAGTAGATTGGAAAGGATTACTGTTGTACAAAAAGAGAACAACATCGAACGTATAAGAAAATAGTTTTAGTTAAAGATGAGATAAATAGTCTTTTCATAAGAAATATGGACACCCAGTTTTGAAAATAAACTTTTCTAGGCGTCTTGATTTACTGTGTCTACAGAAAACGAACACTTCTTCGTTTTATTGGTTTCCGTTTTATTTGAAACAGTTATCTATGTGCCAAGAATTTTCAGGACTTGAGTGATCATGCCTACGACAACATCCTGCCATATTCCTCTCGTTTTTTACCCTTTCTTTTCCCTCTTTTTTACTATTATGTCAGCCATGTACACAAACTCATTAAGTAAATTATTCGTTATTTCTACCTGCTTCTACGTTCCTTCAGTATGTCATGTGAGTGGTGAATTCTTCAAGTCTACTTTTTTTCGTCATGCGTCCCAGAAATTTCAAATCTCTCTTGTTTCCTTGATTCTATTTTCTTTAAGACGGCTTCGTATCTCCTATGTTCTGTCTTTAGTATTCTTAGAATTTCTTAGCAGAACCACAAATTTCTCGCTTCAAGTTTCTTCTTCATTTCTGTGAAATAATTTTTCAGCATTCATTGACATATAGACGATTAGATATTACATAGCAGTTCAGTACTCTTTTTCGTTTCTAACAAAATTTTCCTATGTTTTAATACTTTGCTTCGTTTCTGAAAGACACTTTCTCTATTATTACGCGCCTTCGAAATTCTGCGTCACTTTTCTCGTCGTATCTTAGGACACTACCCATATAGGTAAATTTCTATATCTGCTTGATTTCGATGTCCCCAGTTACTCGTTCACACTCTGGAATGTATATTTTGCTGACAGCAATGCATTCTATTTTCTTACAGTTAATAGTCTATTCTTCTTTCTTTTTTTTACTATCTTGTCTAAGAGTTTTTTCAATTTCTTTCTGAGCCTACCATCAATTAAGTATCACACTCTTATTTTTGTTGTAAAGATGACCTCCGGTGATAATAAATCCTAGTAAGTCATTTCCATCTCTTAGGACTGTCTTGCTGTATAAATTGGATTAATTCGATAAGAAAACGCATCTTTCTTTTCTTTTTCTAGTCATAGTACATAAGAAAAAGATAGGCTGCAAAATTTCGCTCACTGACCTACGGATGTCAGCAACAGAGTCTGATTGAAAAACTCATTTATGTGCCATATTTCCGTAAGACTAGGTCCCTCTACAGTACCTTTCATTTATATTCGCCAATACTACCTGTTTACGACCTATATTTGTCTTTGAGATACATGTCCCTTCATCTGTTTGCTCAGGCGTGTCACGTAGATTATCCAGTTTTATCTTATGCTTCTCTTGCCTACAGGACACCATTTAATATTCAAACGTGATATAAGAATTTGAAATACGTCTTTCTGATTGTTAACGAAACCCGTGTAAGACATGCGTGATGTTTTGAAAAGACGAGGCTTAACTTGTACGAAAGAAAGTTTACAATAACGAACACAAAACGGAACATTGAACATTGACATCTGATGTCAAAAAGAGATTATTGAGTGGTTTACTCAAAAGAACCATAAAAAAAAAACATAATTGGGAATATTTTATATAGTTTTATTGTATATTCTGTATATTGTGTTTGATTACGAATAAAATACCAAACTTTTGTATGTAGATTTTTCAAGGTATGCACAATCGTTCTGTTCTCTTTTTCCTTTTCCTCTGGTCTAGTGTTGTGATAAGCTCGCATAAGTAGACATAAGGGTCATTTATTTCAAGATATATATATATACATACATATTTTTAGATGTCTCATCAGGTGGGGAATCACGCTGGATATGTGCACGTTCTAATGTAACATTGCTTCAGATAAATAAATATATACGACTCCACTTTGTGTATTGAGCAGTTTTTAAATTAATGTTTTGAACGCTGTAATCTTACTGTTCGTGCTCCTACACTGTGATATATATATATATATATATATATATATATATATATATATATATATATATATATATATATATATATACATTATTTAAACTAGGACTATTGTTCTCATATTTTTTATAATAATAATCGATTAATCAATGTAAAGTTTTCAATTATAAGCAACATTTGAGGCAAGGGGTAATGAGGCCATCAAAATCGAATTGAACTTGAAAAAGTGTAAATGACTGGCAAATGATAAATGAGAGTTGATGTTCCGACAGAGAGTACGCAATAAAAGAACGTGAGGAAAAGAAAACTTGTGTTAGCTTGGGAAAAGGTCCACCTTTCTGCAGTGCCAAATGAAAATAAAACTTGTGTGGCCAATAGTTAAATCCTTTGGAACATTAGGAATTAGAAAGCGTAAGAGATAAAAGCCAGAAACGTGGATCGACAGGCCTATAAACAACAAGAAATAAATAAAAATACACTTCATTATTCATGAACAATACAGATCTTTCCACACAAAATCGAAAGCCAAAATGAAGGGTAAAGACGTTTTGCATTATAAAAGAATATAATCCTTTGGCAGTTTTGCTTATTTGTTTCAACAAAATAACATCTGCTCATCGTATACGGTCGGTGAACACGTTTTTGTGAAACTTCCACATCGATAAATCGCCACTTAATCATCCAACGAAATCCAATTCTTGATTTTGAATCGTTTCTAAAAATCACATTAAAGCGGACAAGACGCAAACTGAAATGGGAATGTTTAAAACATTCTGTTTTTAACAAAGTGGAGTGTCATATTATAAAATTGAATGAAATATATTAAGGCTTTTTACATATGAAAAAAGGGATTTTCTTATACAGATGATCTCATTGAAAACAAATAAATCTGGAGTCAGAAAGATTGTAGGAAGTTTGGAAGATAAATAGTTGAATATGGAATTTTTGGAGGGGAAAATGTCGGAGTTGAAATAGTTGGAAGTGGAATGGTTAGTGGTTGAAATATTTGGATGTGGGCGGCTGGAAGTGAAATAGTTGAAGATAGAATGGTTGGAGGTAGAATAGTTGGGCATAAAATAGATGTAGGCAGGTTGGTTGAATTCGGAATGATTTCTGGTGTAATGATTAGGTCTAGAAAGTTTGGCGAGAATCTTTGAAGGAAACAGTTGTTTTGGAAGGTGCGTTTGACGCTTGAACACTTCTCACTTTTGAAGATGCTACTTGTCAGTAGAATAGGAAAAGCAACAAACATCTTCCCATAAACACTTTGAGTGATGTGGATATTTTTTATTGTTTATTGAATCATGTGGATTGTTTTTTGTGGATTGATTTATTGGCTAAAATATCAGGAAAAGATGCAACGTGTTATGGAATCAGGTCATCTCAAATGGAAAACAGAAAGAAATATCGCTGAAAATAGGACTGAAATAAGTTAAATATCTGGGAAGTTTTTTAACCCAGAACAGAAAGTGTGACACTCAAATCGGAAGGTGCAAAAGATGCCATTCAGAATATAAGCAAAGTATTAAGAAACAGGAAAATTTTGTACTGGAGTGTTATAGGATATCATTCCTTCTATATGGTAGTGGATACTGCATAAGCTCATCACAGATGAAGAAGGGACTTGCCGCAAAAGAAATGTGGTTCTACAGAAAGATGCTGAGAATACCATAGAATAAACATGTGACCAACGAGGATGTTTTTTGCGAAAATGTAAACAAAAAACGAATATTTTACATAAAGAATAGACAGATGACATTTCTGGGGCAAATAATGAGGAAAGAGGGATTGGAAAATTTGATACTCACTGGATAGTTAGAAGGCAAGAGAGACAGAGGAAATCAACAAATAACATACCTAGCGCGTTTGAGTAAATGTATGGCGGAACAAAGTTTAGGAAAGATAACAAAATATTAACAGCCTCAAAGGACAGAAAATTGTGGAAAGCCATGATCGGCAATACCTTGAAGCGATACGGCACATAGAAGAAATTCCTTTTGGCTGTCCATTTAATATGTAGTAACTTAATATTACCAGCTGAGGTTTGAGATTCATTCTCAAAAATTGTGTTGTTGATACCAACTTTCCCCGAGAATGACAGCTGATATTTTAAAGATGGATAGCAGTAATTAGTATAAATAATTGTAAGTTATTAACCATACCTATAGAACTTGTTTAGTGGTACACGTTTCAATAAAGTGACAATTTTAAATAATAAGTGATCTTGAATAACAAATGAGAACGTGGAGTGATATTTCCTTTTAATACCTTATTTAAAAACCTTTCAATATATATATATATATATATATATATATATATATATATATATATATATATATATATATATATATATATATATATATATATATATATATATATGTGCAAAGCTTATTTGGCGTGAAAAACATTTACATTATTCTACGAATTTTAATAGCTAGACATTATTAATTTTCCATAATTTTATTTCATCATTAAGCTTTTGATTCAATCCCTCACAGAAGGCAGATTCACAAGGATAAGGGATGAGGGTTCAAATCTTAACAGAGGCTTACTCTTTATTTCCTATCCAAGCAGCTGATTCAACAGCCGATTAAATCGTTACTTTAATAAATAACAGATGTAAGACTTGTAAAATTTTATTTCGTTAGAATTAATTTTTTTAAATCAAGATTTTTTAAAAGATGAAATTCTTTTATCTTTATCTAAAGAGTTCAAATAATCTAATTTTGTGATAAATTATCTAATCTTGTATGTCAGTAGGAATTCTGCACATTATACGGTTAATTGTGAGAACTGAACACTAATTATTTATTCAGTATAGGAAGAGAAATAATTATTTACTTATTCAGTTATGAATGAAGAAACTTGTTCACAAATATAAACTTGATTTATTTATTCTTTCTCTTTTCTGCTTCATTCCTTTTATTTTAAATTGTACTGCGAACCGGTCCAAGAAAAAACGAAATAAAGATCCTAGTGCCTAAATAATATTCAGCGTCATTAATAATTATTATCGATTTTTATTTATTGATATTGATAAAGGTTTTCTTAATACAAATAATCATTAGTCAGTTGAGCCAATAAATTCAATTCGGCAGTGCGCAAAACTGATTTTCTTTTGCCTACACAGTATAGCTATACTTGATGATTAACACGAAAGCAATTCCACATCGCCCAGTGGGTAAAGACGTTGGTTATATTCAGTGACTAGACCCAAAGAGTTGTGAGTTCAATACCAGGCCACAGCAGTGGTGAACCAGACTTGGAGAGTAGAATTAAAGGGGTATGGTACGTGGAACTAGAACCCCGGTGGACGAAATAAAGGGTTCGATTTGAAATTCCAGTCACCTGAAGAAGGCTGGAGCGTACAACGGCCAAAACGTTGTGGATATGGCAAGGAAGATAAGGATAACAGTTCGAATGATGTAAATAATCCAAACGGAAACAATTATTTTCTAAAATTATATTTAAAACTTAAAAACGAATTTGAAACGTACTTTCATTGAGAACCCGTTCATATGTCTTAAGTCAATATAAATCGGGAATGAAAATAAGGTCATTTAATCGGGACAATTTTAAAACAGTCCTTGCCATTTTTACAGCCAATCTCAAAATTTAACACAAACATTATCATCCTTGTTAGTATTTGAAACCTTTGCTTTATATACCGCGACCGTTAAGGACGTCGGTGATATGGCAATACACAGTTTCATTTTGTTTACTTGCAGCAAGATTGTCTTCTTTATGACCAATCTGTCCTTTTGTTGAAAGTAAATTGTTGGCTTATTTCCTCTGCACTTGCCTTCAGTGTAAGAGTTAAACTCTCCGAGTCTTCTTTTCTTATTCCGTGTCTAAAAACTCAGCTGTTTGCTAACAGTCATTTTTGGAGTTCTATAGAAAACTACAAAAACTACTGCTAACAAACAGCTGAGTTTTAGACGTTTTTAGAAGTTTGTCGCCTGCTGTGTCCATTAATCTTTATCTTGTTTCTAATGCAATTCAGTTTCTGAAAAGCATCTTTCGTTATTCTTATCCACCGTTGCATTATTGTGCCTAAATTTCTTTTTTCTGTTATTGATGTGGACAACGAGGGAGAATTTTGTTTCGATTTCCTTCCCGTGTGAGTTCGAATTCCTCGTCGCCAATTTGTTGTTGACGAGGGAGAATTGTTTTTTTCTTCTTCCCGTGTGAGTTCGAATTCCTAGTCGCCAATGAGTTGTGGACAACGAGGGAGAATTTTGTTTCGATTTCTTTCCCGTGTGAGTTCGAATTCCTCGTCGCCAATTTGTTGTGGATTCCGGGATGAATCCGATATCAATGAATAACAAACGCCAGGAATGTATAAGGAACATAAATGTATTAGCGTAATAATACAAACTGGTAATACGAGTTAGTAGATCCAGGTATGCGGGTTAGTAGCACTAATATATATATACCGTCTCGGTATTGAAGTATCGCGGATGACTCCTTCTTGTATCTACGTGCTCGCTAACTGTGACGCTTGCCGCCGTCTCTGTGTGTGACTTACTCTACTACTACTGAACACTACTATTCTTCTGTCGTTCCGTCTCGATTCCTTCACTATCCCGGGTATTCACTGTTAGTAGTAGTAGTATATGTATACCTTGGGTGAGTCCATTTGTGTGAAAAGGGGAGACCCCTTAACAGTTATTAAACCGTCCAGATAAATTTCATCGTTTGTTTAATTTTGAAACCCCGATGTGTAACTCACATTTTCTCTTTTGATTATCACCATTCATTACATTTTCTTACAATTAATCGTCACTCCTCTTATTTAATTTCATCGACAAGTTTAATAATTCTTTCAGTTACTTTCTGAATATGAAATCATCGCATATTATCATCTGTGTAGCGTATGTTGTATCTTTTCGTGGATTCTGTAGTAAGCTAATTTTACGATGTGAGGTTACTGCCCCAGTCCTAACCTCTTAAGTTGCAATCAAAACATTGAAGAGATATTTTGAACCAGGCTTTCACCGTAAGTCAAATGAATTAGATTAAATTAACTTTTCATGTGCTTCCTCCAGACAAAGAGGTTAATCCCACTAGTAGCTGCCAGCTCCTGAAAAGACGTATACTGGACGTTGCAAAAAACAGAGCCTGCTAAAGTTAGTCGAGGTTCACTCGTTAGCTGACAGCACCAAGCCTGTTCGCCTTTGTTGGACTTACTGGAGAAGTATGTCACCGACGTCATAGCCTTTGTCCTAACCCGTTGTCTTTACTCTGTCGCGATGAGGCCAGCAAAATTCTAAAGCTTTTTTGGTAAGATAGAATCAGGAACTAGAAAGTGTCTAGGCATACAAACCATAGTGTAATCGTGGCAGATAGGTGAATACTGTTCACCGGCAATGTGTGACTACCTGGGAGTCGGCCAATCAAATTTTCTCTAAACTGGATACCTCAAGACTGAGAAAGATAAAGAAACGTCCCAAAATGATATGGCGCAATACAGTTAAAGCGGAATCGAGACCTTATGCGAGCATATTTAACTCGCAGATATATGGGGCACCAAAAACTTTTAAATGCTTAGGTCCTCTATGAGGCTTAATCCGGCCCTTGCCGAAGGAATACGGTAATATGACAGCTAGCGCATGCGGGTTAGTAGCACTAATATATATATATATATACAGTCTTGTTATTGAAGTATCGCGGTATCGCGTGTCGATAATAATTCTCAAAATCTTCTGAATTATATTTGAATAATGAAAATTCGCTACAACCGCCGACCTTCAACCCTACTTTTACAATTAATTCATTTAATCACGTGCATCACTAAAATTATCGAGGTAAATATTAATAATCAATTACTAAGATTAGTTTACTGTGAAAGGGCCAAGTAATAGGTCACCCAGTGAGAAACCAACTCATTATATTAGCAATAGTCTACTAACAACTAAGAACTCCAGATATTTACTCAGTCCAGTGTTGTCTGATTCAGAAACAAATGAGAAGTAATCCATATAGGAGAAATTCTTCGCATCAGCATTTCCTTAATGGGAAAACTCACGTGGAAGATAAGCAGCTGCCGCAGAAACGGTGTAGTCCTCATCACTCAAATACGTAATTAATATTTTGATAGCGCTTGATTTTTTTTAATACAGGCATTTCTGCGAAAGACATTCTCGTGTGAATTGTCGTTAAATACATGTCGTGTGAAAAGAATCAAAGAAAGATTCCGAGGAGAATAATTTGCTAGGAAAATGATTAATTGCTACATTTTGGTCAACATTTTCCAGGACCACTTTTGAGAAGGAATATAAAAGCTTACTTTTACGAATCTTAGTCTTGAAAAAGGTAATGGAGAATAGTCGAATTATAGCTCACTGATTTCCCTATAATTTTCTGAAAAACTCTTTTAAAACAAACAGACAGATTTGACAGATTTCAATCGATAGTAGCACTAGCTTCTCAGTCAGTGAATGCTGAATGGTTCTTTATAAGGAAATGGCTAATATTAACATTAACATTGTCGATAAGTTTGGTGAATATTTGAGTAAGTATGAAAGTAGGTGCTCATTAACTTGCTTCTTTTGTTTAGCATATTGAGGTTGCTCATATTTTTGTAGGATCATTAACTTATCAGAAAGGCATAAGCTACATTTATCGTCTTTCTCATTAAAGGCATTAGCTTTTGTCCTACTCCCAGGTGATAGTTAGGTTTCTATTCTTCATTTTATTTTCCATAAAAATAGATAGGTTACTGCTGTTACTATATTTAATATTGCCTAATGTCATTTGGTGGTGGTACAATAGTGATTTCCAATAGCTTTCAGTATAACCCACATAAAACTTGACCTCGTCATCATATTCGATGTTAGTTTTGTAAAGTAACGCTTTGTTCATACATCTACTGCCTAATGGGTAGGATTTGATTTTCGGCAAATGTATTCTTTAGTTGCGGGGGTGTTTTTTGTTTTTTAGGTTGGTAATGTAATTGTTTAGAATAACATTGTTATGCTGTGATATATATTGGTCGATGTTTTTAGCACAACTGTAGCTAATTTTAACGTTGTTTTTATTGCAAATCTCTTTTAGCGTTGGGGAATGATCGCAGTGCTTATGGATTAAATTCAAAAAAATTCTTCCGATATTAATTTAGATATCGTTGCTGAAGGAAGGATTAAACAATATGTTGTTGAGTTTGCAACATTTAGGCTTGCTGGCATCATTATAGTTATTGTCCAGGTATTCGAGGCTAATATGATGGTTACTTTGTTCTAGAGCTTCTACATATTTGCCTGCTTGCTTGTCAAAAATATCGTTATTACTAGAGTTGGTAGACAACCCTAAATTGAACGATTTTTGTAAATTGTTTAATATTCTAAGATGGTAGTAGGATTGTTTGCTGATATATCTATGGTTGTATAAATCTTTAGGATATGGTTTGTAAAGTCCATTAGATAGGTCCAAGTTTACATCCAGGAAGTTGATCACTTTAGCGTTGTTGGTGGTGGTAATACTCATACGGTGGTCTTTAAAGAATTTCTTTAGGCTTCTTCTTAGTCGGTCTGTTGTTGTGCACTTGTTTTACGCAGGAGTATTATGCCGTCGTCCTTGTAGAGAGTGGTGTTATTAATGTCGACGATTAACCTTAGTCGTCAAAGTAGTCATCATTATGCCTCTTAATTTATTGGGGGACATAAGGCCGCAACAACACCTCTCCAACGGAAGCGGTTCCAGATATCCTCTTCAGTTCGGCCCATGTTGACTTTCCGGGGCATTTTCACCAGCACGCGTCATACGCTTCACTTTCGAGGATTCTTTCTCGGCCATGCCGTTGCTTGAAGATATCGGTGAGGTTTCTGTAACAAGCTAGTTTTTAAGTGAGTAGGTTGTAGGCTACTGCATAACCCCCAAACTGGAGTGTGTGTCTTTCGTCCTGCTCCTACTCCACAGACATGTTAGGCTTTGTTGGATCTGCTAAGGGCCAAAGCCCCCCAACTACATAGCACTGGGGTCGTTGAAGCACGCAAGCCGTCCTCCCATGTCAAGGCCACACACCATCAGGATGTCGTTAAATTAGTAGGATACTAATTCGCAAGCCTCTGATAAATCAAACGCTCCCATGGCAATACTAAAGTCAGAGTTGCGACGGTTGGTACACAGGGAACCTTCATGGAACAAGATTAGTTTCTGGGCTTGTTTAATGATATTAATGTCCTGTTGTATTATGGGGGCATTAAGTGTTGGCCTGATTTATCGAAGACATTAGTAGCTCCTCAGTGACAAATGGACAGAAGTTACAAGTATCGAATTGAATAAATGAGCCTTTGCATTTCTTATTTGTTTTAGTTAACCAACCAATGGTATAAGCTGTATTATGTCACTGGTTGATTTCTTTTGTATCTGCAGGCTCTTTCGAGGATTGACTTGCTTATCTTAATATTATTCTTGGGTGGATTTCATTAGACAATATTGTGGGTTGTGTGGGACGTCATCTTTGTGGTCTTTCACCGTAATAAATACCTGCAACTTATGCAACTTATAGAACCTATCGTCGATTTTTAGCTATGTGGCTATATTTTTGGCTTCGCTGTTGATGGAATTTTCCCAATGTTGAGGCGCCTTTTTGTAAATCTTATTGACCTCCCTTTAATGGCTTTGCGATATGTGTCGACTTCGATCTGGTAATGGTTGCCCGTTTTGTCACAGTTGATAATAATCTTATCAGATTTGTTGATAGTGGCGATGCCTTTATACATTTTTTTCTGAAGGTTGTTAGTGATGTTGATGTATTTGATTTTATTTATACCTGAATATAATTCGTTCTCATAGCCCAGGAGTTGTTTATCACAGGGTGGTGTTTTTTTTGTGATTTAAATCTAAAAGATTCGGTTTCTTTCCCATTTAGATGTTCGTGTTTGGGCTTTGTGAAGGATAGTTTCCAACTCATCTGAAGGCCATGGCTATTAGTAAATCGAGTCTATTTACATACGCATTTCGAGTCTATTTACATACTAACCAACCAGCATAAATAAGAAATCTGGAGGTTGTGACAATTTACTAACCTTCTGTGTTTATCTTCTAAGCGAGGACCATCATTCTTTGAACCTCGTGGACTGGCGCTACACAATCACAAAGAACTATACCAAATGACAGACACCACTTCAAAAAGAGCAACCTCTAACATGGATAGTACATATTACTTGAGGGGGTAATAATGATAATTAAAATGTTGACGGTTCCAAAAAAGTTATAACGAAACCACTAATTTATTATCACCATCACCTTTTAATTTTCTATCTGAAAGTTTCTTTGTCTCTTAGCAAGCGCATACAAATATATAGGGTGCGCCATATATTCATGAACAGGGGGTGGGGCATATATGAATGACGACCTAGCAAGTTACGTAACGTGGACAATATTTCAAATTTGTCATTTCTCTTTCTGGTGTATGGTGGCCATTAACATGTCCGTCCTGGGTATGACGATAAACTACATCCAGCAGCAAGGCATCTGATCAGGAGGTTTTGAGGAGCGTGGAACCACCTCTAAATTGCTGATGTTCCCAGGTCCACCCTGACCCGGGGTGTTAGCATCTGTTAGGGTCCCATCTATGGTTAAATAGTTAACCCCCAAACTAACCCGTAAAGCAAACCAAACCAAACCAATCATTAACATGTCTATTTTCAATCTGATACAAGAACTGAATAGGCAAGTAGTTTAGTTTGGTTTGGTTTGTTGTGTTTTACGGCATATCGACACCTCAATGGGTTATTTAATACCGACAACTTTTTTCCTGGTAATATTTTGTTTTGTCAAAAATCAATTTCTGGTTATATCTTTTTCCTCAAAAGTTTATAGCTGGTAATATTATTTTAAAACATGTATTGCTGGTAATATTTTTTTCTTCAAAAGTTTATAGCTCGTAATATTATTTTAAAAAATGTATTGCTGGTAATATTTTTTTCTTCAAAAATTTATTTCTGGTAATAAGTTTTTACAAAGTATTTCTGGTATTCAAACCTTTTTTTTACACTTTTATAATGCTTTATACCTCAGTTCCGGGGTTAACTATTTTCCCATAGCTGGGACCCTAACAGGTACTACCACCACGGGTCAGGGTGAACCTGGGAACATCAGCAATTAAGTGGTGGTTCCACGCTCCTCAAAACCTCCTGATAAAAGGCCTTGCTGCTGGATGTATTTTCTCATCTTACCGAGGAGGCGGATGTAGTTTATCGGCATACCAGGACGGGACTCTGAAATAGTCAGTTTCTTAGAAGTGGTCAAGAGAACAAGAGGAAAGACAGATTGATCTGCGTGTGTCTCACTGATGTATCGACGGTGATGTCTATCGAGTCCATGTCGTGTGATTTTCCTGGGAGTTGTGAACAATGAGGGCCATATCATTCTGCCTAATTCTTCTTGCAGGTCCACAGGCGCAAAGTCTACACATACAACCCGCTGACAGATATGGTACTGACATATATAAGAGGCAGGTTGTATGTTTTCTAATATGATTCCGATGTTTTCCATACTGAAGATTTTCAATGTATTGACCGGTAACATGTACATTCCTAGTTATCTTTACTTGAATCCGGTTATGTCCAGGGCATCGAGGCGGAAATCAACTAGCTGGTGAAAGGATGTCATCAAAGATATGATAGTCAGCATTAAGAAAAGCATCTGATTCAGAATCTAAAGCCATTTTGGAGAAATCTAATTAAAGAAAAAATATGCGCTCTCCATCAGACATATTTGTTTAACCAGATTTCTCGAACATTCAGGCCGGTAGATGAATATAAATAAGTGCAATGTTCAATAAATAAATGAAACGTCTATTTAAACATAAGTATCCACTAAAATGACGTTTAATGTGATGAAAATGTCGGGTCGGGTTGATAAATAAAACCCATTACATTAGAATATATATATATATATATATATATATATATATATATATATATATATATATATATATATATATATATATATATATATATATATCCAAGTGTGGGATTGGTATATACGGAGTAAATTCCAATAACCAACAATTATTATTCTTTAAAGAGTGCTCAATACAGAGTAGAGCAGATATAATCATTTATTTAAATATTATAACATAAATATGAATGTAGAATAAATGGTTTTTCAACATCATCATTTGATAAGACACCAGAAGTGTTGAAACAAAGTGGCTATTTTTGTAGTGATTTTATAACATATTTATGTTATAATATTTAAATAAATGATTATATATATATATATATATATATATATATATATATATATATATATATATATATATATATATATATTAAGCGAATCATTCATACGAAAAGCAGATAATGAAGTTAATGATATAAATGGCAAGAACCTCCCTCGCAAACAATTTTAAATAATAAAATACATTAACCTCGAATCCGTTAATGAATGGTATGATCCTTGTTTATAAATTCCGGTTTTATACGGTCATTTTTTTACTACTAGCTTTCAATTGTTTCATACAATCATCTTCAGGTAGGGAAATAGGTAAGTTTTTTTTACATCCAGGTAATAACAGGACATCGAAAGATAAAGTGTAATGCGAAAGAAGTGTTTTTAGAAATGTGATATTGTTAACTGTAAGAAATACTTTTAGTGCGTGCAGTCACGACGCTGTGTTTGAATTTTTTTAAATTTTTAAATTGTACGTTCTTGTACTAATATAGGAATATGAGAATAAACCTACTTCTACAAAAGAATTCTCATATTACTATATTAGTACAAGAACGCACAATTTTAAAATTTAAAAAAATTCAACCTCAGCGTCGTGACTGCACGCTGCAAAAGTATTTGTTACAGTTAACAATATCGCAATTCTAAAAACACTTCTTCGGATTACAAAATTGTTTGCGAGAGTGATTCTTGCCATTTATATCATTAACATTATTATCTGCTTTTCGTATGAATGATTCGCGTAATGTAAATTGAACCTGCACCACATAATTGATATATATATATATATATATATATATATATATATATATATATATATATATATATATATATATATATATATGTATATATATATATATATATATATATATATATGTATATATATATATATATATATATATATATATATATATATATATATATAAAAGGCTCAAACACTAATATTCCATGGTTATAATTTATTAAATTGGAATCGTAATCACGGTTCAATTCATTATACCTACAAATTCAAAAATTCTCTTATTGAATTGTAGGTCTGGTGATTTGGATCGTGATTACGATTCCAATGTAATAAATTATAAGCAATAAGCATGGAATAATAGTTTTTGAGCCATTTATATTATATTCTTACTCTGTCTTGGCCATTTTAGTTCCACCGGGAGTCTATCCTTTTGGGAATTTATATTAATATATATATATATATATATTTATATTGACCTTATTGATATTATATATATATATTAACACATATACATATTATCCGACACCGGTATCACGACTCGGAGTTTCATAAATATGTGTATTTTTTAATATATACGTAATAGCTTTGTTATATTAAATCGAGCATTATTTTATTAACACCAGCACGCAATGTGCGATATCTTATACTTATATATATATATATATATATATATATATATATATATATATATATATATATATGCGTGTGTGTGTGTGTGTGTGTGTGTGTGTGTGTGTGTGTGTGTGTGTGTGTGTGTGTATAATTGCCTCACAGGGTATATCTTACAGTCTTTTCTTTTCTTTTTCTTCCTTTCTCCACCGAGAGAAACAAAGGCAAGTAGATCAATCAACCCAACTCACGAAATTTACGTTCGTCTTTCTAGACAATTCTTGGGACGTATTCCAATTCTGATTGATGGAACGGATGCGATCGTGCGTGCCGTTTAGCCTCTTTTCCAATTGCCGTAGCGTCGAGTTCCCCAACTCCTGAGGTCTCTCTTACATTTCTAGTCACGTCTTGCCGTGTAGACAGTGGCATCGGCGGTAACTGAAGCAAACTCATACCTCTTCTCGCCAACAGATTTGGAGATAGACTATCTTTTCTGTTGGACATGTTTCTATTCGGAACGCATTCGGACAACTAGACTGACGTAGATTTGGCCAGCGCAAATGTCGGCTTGCCGTATATTTCAAACTCTCCACTCAAAGATCGATATGCAATCACTTTCTGATCGATATGTTCTATTTAAAGTCTTTTGTTTACGCCTAAGCCGTTTGATCATTCGCAAGCAATTCTTATTATCTCTCGCACTGAATGCCACGCATATTTAGAATTAATATATCAACTAAGTTTGTTATATAACGAAACACTCATCTGAGATAAAAAAAATAATATTGAGATTGAAATCCAAAGAAAATACTTAATTTATATGGATTAAGATTATCAAATATGAAAGAACATTTTTAAAAAATGCTGGAAATTTTTACACAAACTTAATATTTTCTACAATTGGCAGAGGACGATGTTTGAACACTCATTTGAGATAAAAGAAAATAATAATGAGATTGAAATCCAAAGAAAATACTTAATTTATATGGATTAAGATTATCAAATATAAAAGTAAAAATTTTAAAATGCTGGAAATTTTTACACCAACTTAATATTTTCTACAATTGGCAGAGGACGATGTTTGGACACTCATTTGAGATAAAAGAAAATAATATTAAGATTGAAATCCAAAGAAAATGCTTAATTTATATGGATTAAGATTATCAAATATAAAAGAAAATATTAAAAGATGCCGGAAATCTTTACACCAACTTAATATTTTCTACAATTCACAGAGGACGTTGTTTGAACACAAACATACTAGTATCTCAATTATTAGTTGTTGACATGGATTTCATTAAAGTATTCATTAAATAATTTATCAATAATAATTAAATAGCTACATTAATGAAAAAATGTTCTTTTAAAATTTTGGCCAATCTACGAACTCTTACCATATATCTTTTCCTTCCTGATTTTTTCTAATTCCCAACTTGAATTGTTACAGTAACGTCTTTTTTACCACCCGGCTCCAATTCACCTTAGCTGCATAGACATCAACATTCCCTTTATAAAATGGTTAATCCTTCCCTAACACAACATATATCTACTCAGGTCAAACGTAACCAGTGTGGGTAAGTTAGATACAGATCGAATTCATCTGTGAGATGGCTTTTGCTGAACATTATTCCAGAAGAAGGCATCCAAATAGATATTATAAATATTAAGATATTTACAATGAATAATACCAGCTGTAGACAAATTGGAGACAACTTCTTGCCTGGTGAAAGTCCTTTAAAAGGTACTGAACTTTGACAAAAACAAATACAGCAAATGTCATTTAATGAAAATGTACCACTTTTTGGTAAATAGAAATTTAACCTTAAGAATCGTTATGGATATATTGAACCCTTTGGTGCAAATTGAATTGTAAACAGTTGAGAAACTGGTTAAAATTCGATTGGATAAAAAACAATATAACAGTTTATATTAAAATATTCCTATATCTAACTCTGGAGTATTTCACAATTTTATTTAAATATACAAACAGGCTAGCATTTCTACTGCCTACAGCTCTTAATACATGATTTAAATAATGCAGCTTTTAGTTTGAAACTTTTTTGAAAGTAATAATTCTGTGAATATATGAACTTGAAATATCGTAAAAATAAAGGAAAATCATACCATAATTCTGTTACTGCTCGCATTATGCTCTGCCACTGCCTCGGATAAATAAAGGACCATCCTGTTTTGATTACGAGGAAAGACATGAAGATATATCAGAAACACTTGTTTTAGTGAGAAAAATAAAAACCTACATGAGAAAACAAAAAAATAAAGTCAAGGTAGAAGAGGCTCTCATGCATTTAGTGTCTGCTCCAGTGAAATTTAAAACCATATCTAATTTTAGTATTTTCATTTGTACACACTTCTTTAAATAATGTCTTGTCTTCATACTTATTGCTATAGAAATATTTGCTAAATTTGTTAAGACCAAATACTTAACGGTGTAATAGGGGAATTTCGATAGGTATTTTATCATTGTCGGACGTGCAAAGAGGATAATCATTAATTTAAGAATTAGGATTCAACAGATAATTCAGTTAAGGAAACATCATATTCTCATGGGTGTTGATTGATAACATCCTGATCAATATATCCCATTTAAAGTATTTTGCTTAGGTTTAAATTGGTTGATCATTCGTAAGAAATTCTTATTATCTCTCTCTCTCTCTCTGTCTCACTCACTGACACACATATTTATATCTACATTTGGATTTAATGAAGTGTGTATTTTCGAAAATCTATACTTTTTTCAAGTGTATAATTAATAAGAAAAGAGATGAAGTGTTTAATAATTTCCAAATTATGATGAAATTTGGTACAAATGAAGTGATCGTGAGTAAGTGTGAAACGATTTACTCGACCATGTACTGTTTCGTATTAGACTAACTGAACTCCAGCAATAAAAGAAAAATGCTCGTCAGGAAATGGTTATGAGAAATGTATTCACGAGATATTGTGCTTCGGATCAGCTTTAATTCACGCGGTTACAGAATAAGCAATAAAAAAATAATTTCTTGAAAAGCTGCACCCAGAACAGTGCTTTTATTGAGAGAATACGATTATAAAGATGCCTGAAAGACGGCTGAAGATAGAATATGTTTTCCATAAAAATGAATGTGAATGAAATTATATCTTTTATTATTAGTTAATGAAATGAACGAACTTTTCCTGCTACCAAAAATATGTATTTGCATTCACAGAAGAAAAGATTTTGAACTTGTTTTGGTGCAGGCTCACGACTGAGTGTCCAGATATCAATAATAATCTGTGTCTAGTCTGACACAGATCCGGATGAGCGAAGAGAGATTGTATTTCATGTATAAGGAATGCCTTCTCGCCTTGAAATGTTCGATTTTCCCTCGGAACGAACGCCAAACATTATCAGCGATGGAAAGCGTGAAACTACCTCAATTGTCAAACAGTACTGTGAAAATAAAGTTATGCCTGAGAGTCGATATACATAAACTCAGAGAATATCTATACTAATATTAGAAGCTTCTGTTTATGAGCCTATATGACAAGGCCTATACTTTTTCACAAGATATACTGCTGTGATATAGGCTAAATAAGGTTGAGCTCAGAGGTAATTTTAGATTCCCAGAGGCAACTAGAAACCGCAACATGCCATTTATAGTCAATTGAAGCAATTTGCTGTGTCTATGGCCTAGATTTACTTAATTTTGAAAAGTTGACTTTTGAATACAAGAGGCTTCAATTTTAACTATGGATCAACTTCGCCATGATTATCATCAACAAGGGACAATATATAAAATTGCTCTCCTCAACCAGACTTCTCATTTGTCAATGATGATTGTTCTAGCGTTAGATCCCCAAACAAACTTTCCATACTGGAAGATGCAAATATATTGTGTATAAAATATTGTGTATCAAGGATTTTCGTTTGATGCATCAGAATACTTTTACTGTAACCATTTCTTTTGTATTTGTAAATAATTTTGTTATTCTTTATTTTGAAGATGAAATATAATTGAGAAATTATTTTGTTTTGTTCTGAATTCGTTTTTTTTTTCCCGGGCAACATTAGGTAAACTTGTTAATTCACTTGGATGTATAATTTGAATAAGACAAAATACTTAATTGTTGAGTCTTGACTCAATGTTGAATCTCGCCTATTGCATGGAATAATAATGCAACACAAAATGTACTTGGAACAAGAATGTATTATAACAAGAAAGTGTACACAATAAGTACATATAGTATTTCTGTATATTTCTGGGAAGACGTTCCTGGAGAATGTGTTGACTAGTCGCAGTCGATCAGAGTCTCTAGTTGGATCTCGTGATTCTTCTCTCTCGTCTTCCGGTATCAACCATTATTTATATAGTTGGTAGTCACCTATGCAGATTAGGTGGATCCCACCACAACATTAATGTATCAAAATCTCCGCTTTTTAAGCATATCATCCCAAGCAAAGCGGGGGTGACACTAGCACGCATAGGGTGACAGAGAGTGAAAATAAGTGTAAAGTGGGTTTTTGAGGAAAGGATAAAGAGAAAGACAGGGATCAAGATCAACACATAAGAAAATGTCGATTGACATTACATTTGAATATTTGACGATTATAGCTATCACAGAAGCAAGTAAGAAGAAGGGAGTTAAACTGTCGGGAAGTGCGAGCTAATATGTTGGAATGGAAGAGACGGCTACATTTAACTGTTTCGACAGTGAAAGGGTGGACCGACATGCCAACCTAGTTTGGAGGTTTTCACAGCTTATAAAATAAATGATGAATGGCGATAACTGTTAGGGTAAAAAATATTGGATAGGAATTCTCTTCATTTTAGTAGAAGTCGTTCTTATAAAAAGTTTGTTAATATATTTTTGTACTTATCAGGTTTGATATGTCCATTTTTTAAATTCTGAAAGGAAAATGTGAATTTATTTTCGTGCTCATTGGAAGATTGACAAAAGTGTATGTGTGATTAAAAATGCAATCAGTAGCATCTTTCCCGTGAATCCCATTGTATGACTTGCTAAGATGACGCAAGAGTGCAGCAAAAAGAAGACATTATTCGAAATGTTTTTTTTAGAGTGTTATACTCATTTCTTATGATTATTTCTCAAAATTTCGGTCGATTTCACACCCGGCCTTCCTCGATGTTGCTTGATGTCTTTACAGGAACTATTGTCATGAGTTAAGTAAGCACTGCACTGAACGAAATGTTATCAGAAGAAAAACGAAGCATAAGTATTTTAGATATTATAAATTGTGGAATAATTAAAGTGGCTCCTCACTGAATTTCAGACAATCCACACCATCAAACACGTACACGGACATACTTATATGTTGTGGCCTTGTTATAGCCAGAAATAAAGACACAAAGAGAGGAATTTTGTTAAACAAATATATTAACAGAAATAGTAATACAAACATATAGATAAGAGTGTGTTACAACAAGAATGTTCGGTCCGACTGTCCAAAAGGCAGTACATGCTTTTATTTATAGCTGGGAGAGTCCATGCGTGCTAGGGTAAATTACTATAACATTATACCACATCAATAGAGGTTACACCATTGAAGCACGGAGTGAAAATCGAACTCACTACACTATAGAAATAGTCTGTCAGACGAACCTCTTATACCTAGCGTACTATGGCAGATGAGCTTTGTCGATATAAAAAAGGCATCTTTCAACTCGCTTAATTCTATCAAGTCATTAAAAGTTTAATGATAATTCGATTTACTGCTTAAGATGCTCAGCAACGCCAACATTTCAGTGATTTAATCTTTTCCGTGCTGTCGAAATCAATAAACTTTACTGAATCACAAGTAGTACTCACTTCTTAAAGAATTTGTATTGTCATCAAAAAGTTTTAGATTTTATTTCAAGTGTCGTGAGCGGTCGGGCTGCAACTCCGACACGTAGATGAACATATAGGGAATAAAAGACAAAAGAGTACGACGGTCTGTTCTTGATTTTGTTTTCGTTTTGAGGGTACAAGTCTGATATAAATATGAAGATTTCAACCTAAATTAATAATCTCTCACGTTGACCTCATCATCAGTGACATCATCATTTGCTCACTTGATTAATCTTCAATTCTTCGTCAGTGAATAAAAGCAGTTAATAAATAGAATTCACTCCGTATTTCTAAAATATGTGCGAGTTAAGTTCGTTTCTGTGGCAGTCACGGAGTCGTCTTCTCAGGTGAGAATCAAATCATACTAACACAGCCGGTTGATGTTGAAGGTTCTTTACTCACGTTTAGGACGGTTTTCCTTAAAAAAACTATGAGATAGAAATTTTTAAAAATCTATAAAAATTATACTGAAGTAATAAACGATTTCTTTTTATCGTAAAGTGTTCGAAGACACCGGCCCTTTGAATCGGTTTTGATAAAAGAACTGAAATCAAAGATATGAAATCGTTTTAGTATTTGTTTAATACAATAAATTCTGGTGAATCAAGTACTTATTACAGCTGGAAGTTCGAAAGATTAGCAAACAATAATGTTCTATTTATCCGAGAGAGATTGATGTGTTCGGAATAGAGAGAGAGAGAGTTTAGCATTATCCCACATTAATTTCAAATTAAAATTAAGTATATCTATGTATATGGCAACTGATACTTATTTAGCCTCAATCAGACTTACACACACATACATACACGTAGATAGATAAATAAAGTGTGTGTATGTGAAGGTGCGAGTTACTGAGTAAGACAGAGAACTAGAAAGAGAGAGAAAGAGAAAGAGAGGGAGACATAAAGAAAGCAGAAAGCGTAATATAATTACGTGGCCGGACATTTGGCCGAGAGATATTTATCCGAAGGACATTTGGCCGACGGACATTTAGCCGACGGACATTTCACCGAAAAAGTACAAATAAAAATAGTAACAAACAATATTGTAGGTATTTTAATTAGCATTATTATAAGGTAGAATAGGACTAATAATTACCACTGAATTTCAAGTGATTAAATTACTAAATCTAAATTTAAAGTTAAAGGTTTTCTTATGTCAATATTTGTTTATTGAAATTAGTATTTTAAAAATATTTGAGTGTATTTGGACAAAAAGTAGCTCCTAATTATTTAAATTCGTATTTAACAGCAAGATAAAAGCTGGTTCATCTCTTTAAGATAATGATCATTAAAAGTGAAATTGAAAGATCTTTCCTATCGGAAAAGCTTAAGATTTCTGCTGTAGTAAAATGTGCGTTTTCTCAAAATACTTATCATCTTACAGTAATATTTGAAGTAAAATATAACATATACAAAATATATAAAAAAAGCCCCTAAAAAAATTATAAATTATTACAGTAAATAAATATAAATATATGTAGCACATTACGATAAAGAGTGTGACAGACACATGTAAGTACGCCACTACATTTTCGGCTAAATTTCCATTCGGTTAAATGCCCGCCGACCAAATGTCCGAGTACCATATAATTAACAGAATTAATCGGCAAGAAAATGTTATGGTATATTTCATCTGAAGAATAATCGCTTGTGTTCCTTGACATTAAATACAAAAAATATTATGTTTGTGAAAACGTCCCCTTCCCCTGGAATTAATCTGTTCAGGAAGAAAATAAACTCCCCAAAGAATCTTGGAACCTAACTATGAAATATTTACAAATATCAGATTCCCTTTAAAAGGCTCATCCGACATGCAAGCTAAGTTAAGAAATCGGAAGATTTACAAAAAATATTGGTCATTAGAATTAACAACTATAATCTTTTTAAGGATAATCCCAACGCACAATAACACAAATAGAAGTTTTCGTTGATATTGTTTTAATATAACATTAACATTCTTCGATTTAATCAGGTCTAATGTAGATTGTACAAATAGCATTTGACGAAAAATATTACACAGTTCTAAAAGGAGTAAATAAACGTTTCTGTTACTATTAAGGTATGGTCAGTCAGTCATCTAAGACAGGTGTCGGCAACCTAAGGTACGCGTGCCCCACGTGGCAGGTAAAGCAATTTCAAATAGCACGCAGATACAAATGACATCATGAAGTCCGAACCAATAACTACTACAACGCAAAGAAAATATTTAGCTGTTTCAAAACTGCTCACTAGTTGGACTCCCATTAATAACAAAAACTTTTAAAAACTTTTAAAAAACAGTTTATTTCTATTAATGTGGTTTACATATTATTGTATGTCTTACTATATAAAATATATTCTAGAACTGATATACTGACCTTGACTTGTATAAAAAATACGTATGCTGTTGGCGCACTGAATGACTTTAAATAAAACCCTAAGTCGACACATCGTTAGCAAAAGTTTGCCGACCCCTGATATAAGATATAAACAACGAATAAAAATTCGACTAAAAATTTATACATAAAAATTCTTCAAATGGAAAATAGGGCAAATCAACGTCCAGTCAGGATCAGATGTTTTCAGGGTGGATTTTAGAAGCATGCAAAATTGCAAAGCTTCATATTAATTCTATGTAAGAATTGCGTTGACTACACATTCGGGAAACAACTTCTATTGGACTGGCCTGAATTAGAAAAGGTGACATCAGATTGAAATTGCAATAAACAAAAATCAGATATTGTAATTGGCAATATCTTACACCAGTAAGAAAGATACAGTTGCCAGTAGTTGTAACATCTGAGTGATACAAGTTGATGCCCCAACTGAAACTGTTGTGTCCGTAAAATAGATGTTCCACACAAGATTAACTAAGATTTGGGGACAAAGAAAGAGAACAGAAAACGGTTCATTAATTAAAATATTAATGCTACCTAAGCAGAGAACTAGGATGCTACCCATGGTCAACCCTGACTGACGGAGACCTACACACACACACACACACACACACACACACACATATATATATATATATATATATATATATATATATATATATATATATATATATATATATATATATATATATATATGCTACCTGTAATGTATTTTTTTAAATGTAATTTTGAACATCACTATTCCTTTGATTGAAAGGAGACGGCACACTTTGAAACAGAAATCTCAAAGAGAAATATGGAACTCTTGTTATATTTTGCTATTCAAAAAGATATTAATTCCTAAAGATAACGTTCAATCATCTCATGAAACACCGGGTCATATGGCATAAACCGTACAACGTAACGAAAACCATTGACTTCTGAATTTCGGAGTCTGGGATTAGACAGTATGTGACAGATATTAGAGCTCACAAATCCTATTTTGTATATGATCAAAGAATCCTTGTAAAAACCAGAAAACACCAGCCAACAAAATAGCTGATTTCTGTCCACATAAACCAGGAAAGACGCCAAAATATAATATAAAATATAATTTAAAGATGAGAGCTTTAGTGTATGATTCTGTGATAAACTAAAGTTCAAATTGATATCCCTAAATCTTAACCAAAGTATCATAGAAGAATCAAATAATGTAATCATATCTTCATTTACTGAAGCATGTGAAACCATTCCACGGATATCTAGATTGGAAAAGATAATCCCGTGGAACGACAATCCTGATTTGAAAAGAGTGATACAAGAAACAAACAGAAGACTAAAATATGGAACAAACAAAGAAATTTAAAAAGACAAGGTCTGAGAAACCAATATATGCAGAAGTATTGAAAACCAAATTAACGAAGCCAAACAGCATGAAAGATGTGCAGAAATGTAGAGATAAGCGAAAAATAGTAATAAGATTATACAATCGAATCTAACACAGAACAAATATCCTGGTCGTAGAAAAGACTTTGAGTTAGATTTCAACCCTGATCATAGTAAACTGGAGATACTCGCGGAAATAGAACATACACGAATATAAAACCAGTCATGACAAAGTCTGTCTCCAAACCTAGTGATGAGGAAGTTAAGAAAACTATAAACACGTAAAGAAAAAATAAAGTATCACTTGACATTGTGGCTGAACTTTTGAAAAGAGCTTATCTCGAATTCACTAACAAGTTTGTCAAATTCATGATGTCTGGAATCAGAAACGCTTGCCAAAAGTAGGGTTTATCGCACATCAATGCCCTATGCAAAAAGATAGTCCTCAAAATCCATATACTTGTAGAGATAGGTAGTTTGATCCATTCTTATGACAGTTCTAATGGATATTGTATTAATTAGGATTTTAACGTTTCATGGTAGTCCTCTTCTCAAAACCCCATTTGGTTTTCGTTCTGGTAAGGGTTGTAATGATGGCCTATACTTCATCAAATAATTCCAGGAAATTGCATACCTCTCCAACAGAAAAGTCTACCTCACAGCAGCATATGATCACATAATCAATAGAGAATTTCACTTCTCATCTATTAGAACATACCTTCCCAATCTCTGACTAAAGTGTATGTCTAGACCTGAGAGAGGAACTATATCAGTCGACAAAGTCTCACATGTCTGACGAGGACCCCAAATAAGGAATCATTTAAAACACCATCAGGTGTACAACAAGGAATAAATGAGAGCCCCAATCGATTTAATATTTTACTAGACTTTGCGCAGTGCATATACACACCCATATTTGAAGAAATGGGTACTGATCATTCAAGCATTCCATAATATATCTCAAAAGACGCTACTTATAGAAAACAACGTTCCTGCTTTCCCTCCCGAGGCTAGACTACTGATAATGAGGGTAGGCTAATAATGATAGTGTACGTCCTCTACGAAATAATCCAAGAAATAGGACTCAAGATAAAGCCTTCCTTAGCAGAAACTATAATGTGGAATTAGAATGAATGATGCCTGTCACCGAAGCTAATCTCTCATAAAAATTCAGTGTGTGGATGTGGTAAGTAATAAACACTTCAAATATGTCGGTGTATCGATGAATTACAACATATTTAGTATAGAAGATAATGAAACATAGTCGTAATTTCGCCTAATACTGAAAATCGAGACGAAGCAAAAACGTTAGCCTAAAAACTCATGTTTTTATATGAATGCCAAAAACGTTCAGAAATATCTAAACTGTCAGCAGCCGTATACAACCACTTTCTCAGATCTAGGATTAAAATGGTCTCGAGTGAATTAAGCCCGTATGTCTCCCAATGTTGTGGAGGATCACAAACTGTACCAAATAACAGAAACTACTTCACTTTTTAAAGTAGCAACAGCTAAAATGATTAATACATGTAAATCGAAGAGAAAATAATGACGTAATCAAGATGCTGATGTTTCTCAATACTTCAAACAAAATGTTTGGAAAGAGCAATAAAACTTACTGGATTGAGAAAGCCATTTTCCTGAAAAATTGTTTCAAGAGATTTTATGAATTTCAATTGAAAGTAGCACTATTTGCTTGGTCAATGAATGCCGAGCATTTCCTTATGAGAAAACGGCTAATATTACAGTTAGTATTAGAGATGAGAACAGTTACTGCACTTTGGTCCCGGCCCTATGGCCAGGGTTTAGCTTGGTTTGTTTTACGTCATATCAACCTCAATGGGTTATTTAATGAGTACAAAATTTTTATTGCTGGCAATATGTTTTTCTTCAAAAATCTATTTCTGGGAATAATTTTCCTTGAAGAAATCTATAGCTGGTCATATATTTTTCAAAGAATGTATAACTGTTTGTATTGCTAGTATTTTATTTTTAAAAGTATTGTTGATAATAATTTTTCCTTCAAAAATTATTGCTGTTAATATTTTTCATTACAAAGTATTTCTGGTATTAAAACCTATTTTTACACAAATTTAGGTGTCAACTATTTGCCCATAGCTGGGATCCTAACAGCTTCTACCACCCCGGGTTAGGGTGGACCTGGGAACGCCAGCAATTAAGAGGTGGTTCCACACTCCTCAAAACCTCGTTTTCAGAGGCCTTGCTGTTTGACGTAGTTTATCGTCTTAGCCAGGACGCAGTTGTAGTTTATCGTCTTAACCAGGACGCGGATGTTGTTTGTCGTCATACTCAGGACACGGTTGTAGTTTATCGTCATACCCAGGACGCGGTTGTAGTTTATCCTCATACCCGGGACGGCCGATGGTCAGGGAGTGAAGAAAAGTGGAACTCATGTAGGTCAATGCTTGGTCAATGAATGCCGAATGTTTCCTGATAAGGCAACGGCTTACCATTCTGTCCAAGAAAAAAGAACGGCTTACCATTCTGTCCAAGAAAAAAGAACGGCTTACCATTCTGTCTAAGAAAAAAGAACGGCTTACCATTTTGTCCATGATAAAAGAACGGCTTACCATTCTGTCTAAGAAAAAAGAACGGCTTACCATTCTGTCTAAGAAAAAAGAACGGCTTACCATTCTGTCCAAGATAAAAGAACGGCTTACCATTCTGTCCAAGAAAAAAGAACGGCTTACCATTCTGCCCAAGAAAAAAGAACGGCTTACCATTCTGTCCAAGAAAAAAGAACGGCTTACCATTCTGTCCAAGAAAAAAGAACGGCTTACCATTATGTCTAAGAAAAAACATTCAAAATAATCTGAAAAATCATCATTAGTTACGCAGAAATTTTCATTTTAATATCTTCCCACTATAAAATGCCTTCTATACATGAGCTAAAGAAACAGGTCTAATGATATTCGCTTTCTGTCTAGTTTGCTGGACAAGCACTTTATTACTAGCAAAATAAACGGCGAGAAATAATCTATTTTTATCTTGTTTTAGAAGTTTTTCGTCTTGTCAGCGATTTCCCAAAATGAGTTTACCCATTGATTGATTGATTGTTCGCCTACTGGCGTAGCTTGCATTATTTTACGAGAAAATCTCTGAAGGTGACACATGAACTTGACATTTTGAATGAAGAAGCGCAATCGGTGGTGCTGTAGTGGTTCTACTTGCCACAGGCCATACAGAATCTCGACTTTGATGCTGGCAGTTTGCTCATGTCTTTGACGAAAGCACCTCTCCATCACCAGCTGTTAAAGTAAAAGACAGGTGAACAAGGCTCAAACCTGATTGGACTGTTCATTAAAGGAAATGATTAAGTATGTAAATTTATTTATGAGAAAATATCGATCTAATCCTATTGCGTCACTAAAACGGACTTTAGAACCAAGAAATGTACTGCTGTCTAATATTTTTAGATTTAATATCATTTTATCATTCAACAAAGTTTTAGTATGTTTATTCTTCCTGTTTTTCAACATGTTGACCGATATGTTCTTCAGCCTTCTTCATTCTAAAGAATAGAATGTAGAATAAGGAAATACATTGCTCTTTTTAGATGAAGTCAGTTTACAGGAAATGGAGAATCTATTTTCTTGTTCTTAATTTTTAGGTAATTTTTCAGAGAGAAGTAGAAATTTGATTCAATTTTGTGATTATTATAATTGATTTACCTATAGTCTTCATTCCACGTCTTCTGGATCAGGATTAACATAGCAACACATTCTGAATGTAATATCAAATTGTTACTGTACTCAAACTTAAAAATGCGAAAACCTATTTTCATCTTTTGTATTTGATCACTTGGGACTTACCCAAGTTGGTCGGTAAGTATACACTTGATAATACGCAGGACAAGTAACTTTGGTCTGTTTCTTGAGTTTTGCATTAAACGGATCTCGATCTTCTGAACACAATCTTATTTCGTTGCTAAGATCAATATGATGAGAAGTCATGAATTACTATATTTCTTAGTTGGCAGCTACGTGGGTAATTGAAAAATGCTGGGATTTGAAAATAAATAACCAATTCATTTGTCATGAGGGTTAGAGTCAGGGTGAAGGTAGCGATGAGAAAAGACAAGGGTCGTAAATATTCTCTGGGCCAATAATCTACTTTAGTCGACGATAAAGAAGAAGTAATCAGATGTAAAAAAAGACAGAGATTTAATTTTCAAAATAGCCTTCTTGCCACGGATTTAAAAGAGGTTACGGTAAATATGGCCTCTGGATATTTACTAGGCAAGAAAAATCCTCTCGCTTGGACAAAATCCTTATTCACTGATCACTGGCATCATGAAGATATTTTTATTCGTTGCAGAAAAGAACGTGAAATATTTTCGGTAGGATATTAAATCAGAATTTTGGCGAAAGTGTGGCTCCAGATAAAGAAAAATATACGACTTACATGTCACAACTCTTTATAAGTATTTCTATCAGTTGGCCAATAGCTCTGCAAGTCGGTGGTCTCCACACCCTTTCAGCGAAACCAATTCATTGACAAGAATCTGGACGCTTTGAAAACTTCCCTCTCTTTTTTTTTTCTTCAAAATCCATTATCTTTGCGTCGTTTATACCTCCTCGTCCGGAATTGGCCGTAATTTTATTGCCAGTAGTCGAAGTCTCATCTTCGTTGGGCAAAGATAAAACGAGAATTTGAATCTGAGTCGGGTAAAACTTGATTTCTTGGCTCCGATGAAAACCAATGAATTTACACTTTCCAGGCGAAGTGATTGCAACTTTTGTTTTCGGTTTCCGCAAACATAAATTGTTTTGTGTTCTAGACACATTTTCTAATCTGAAACATTGCTTTTTGTTTCCTTTCAAATCAACGAAGTGATTTTGCCGATAAAAATTCAGTTGGTTTTATACAACTGGATGACAGAACAGACACATAACAAAAAGGAAAATAACATGCTTTTATTTGTTTTCAAATAAACAAAATTATTTTGCTCTTATCAATTCAATGAATGTAAGAATATTTCCTTAGACGGTAGGGTAGAAGTTACTAGGAACAAAATTTACAATATTGCCTTTAGTTGTCACAACATTTCAAACATAAAATACAAGTGGACATTTGTTCTTCAGCATCGTGCTATTTATGTAAAGTATGGGACATTGCTTTCGTAGCTGGACACAGTGAGAATATCGGTATGATTACGAATAAGTTGCAAGACTAATCCATGAGTCATCACTGTACACAAGGACAACGGTCGTTTTTTATAATAACAGCCAGTATCTCAATCTTGCAAATTTTCTCTCTAGATTTCTCACTACTCTAATTATCCGCGGGGAATAACTTCAAATACTATCAGTGGTACTTGAACCTACAAACAGTAGTAAACGTTATATATAGTTATTATCGATCTGCGGGTAATAATTTGTAAGTGAGAGCTTAATCTTTTAAAAAATATACCGACTGAGGGTGTGTTTGGATTAGATCAGTGATCTACTCATCCACATTGTAATTATTCATCTGAACAAACCTTTTTTGAGTCAAGCCATCTAATCGCTTCGTTTGTATATGTTACTATAAGTGCCTAGTGATTTATTTTCTTCGTTGTCAATATAATTGGAATTGATTGAATGTCGATCTTATTATCAAACAATAACCAAAGAGCTCATATGTCCACTCTATCTTTGTTGAGAAGCTTTGTATATCTTCCTTTTTTCGTTCCAGATTTTACCCTGTTCTTTTCAATTCTTTTGTTATTGGTTATTGGAAACTTTGTCAAATATATTTCTGCCAGTTACATTTAACCATGGCAAAATACTCTACAGGTTATGGGCCCATTTGTTACCAGCACTGGTCCGAATACGAAATTATCGCATCTAAAGTGTTGGCCGGAGGGACGCGAACGAACAAGGTTACCATGCTCCAAGTCGACGAGAACAGTGCAATTTATTTGCTTCTAGTGGCTTCGTTGTAATAAACGCTGATTCGTTCAAGTTGAAGATCACAATCGACATGTTAGGTCCCCGTGGGTTCGATTCCCTGTTAATCAGCGATAACCTACCAAAATTCATTCCCTGATTTAGTTTCCACATCGGTTGGTTTGTAGATAAACAATTTTCTTTTTACTAGCAGTCGGCAGGCCCAAAAAGCGCGTTGACCGAAAGTGGGCTGGGTGGTGATCCCGAATATTCCAAGTATAATTCATTTTATTATACGTAAATGCCTTTTGCAATTGATCCGCTTAAGCTTATCATTTAATCCATCCGCAATGCACAGACCATCATAGGCATTTCTAACGGAAAGCTTTTTGCAATGCGTCTTGGGAATTTAACAGCGCCTTTCATATAATGACATAATGGGAAAATAATGTTTGGGAAATTAAACATCCATAAGGCAAGAGGAATAGCTAATGATCTACTTAGAAGAATGAAAAATGTTTGTCGTTATTCAGTATTTAAGTAAAAAATGTCCATATATATTGAAAGAGGAACATTTCAATTAATACAAAGTATATGTCATGGATTTCATTATTCTTGAAATCATACATATACAAACACACAAATATAAGTGAACACGGAGAAAGTTACTAAAATACATACTTTATTTTTTAAATTGGGTTTATGTTGAAGCAATACCTACGGACAATAATCTGTATATCCTCATTAACATAAATACAGTAGTAAATACTGTATGGTGATCTACAGTTGGAGTTTCATCTCCAGCTATATTAGTCAAACTCTATGTCTCCGGGTAGAGAGGATTCCCAGACGAAGCTATGTCGAAGGGCAGAGTTTCGTCTTGTAAAACAGCTACCCGACCCCGTTTTATACATGGTCTACGGGGAATTTTTGGCAGAGCCTAAGGGCTCGGATAACCCATATTAAATTCGGCTTTGACCATGTAGGGCAGTTGGTAGATATCCTGCAGTTGGAGACTCATTGTGGAATTCACTTGATTTACTTCTAACAGTTGATTACTTATACGCGCCTCTGAGGAATCTTATATTTGTTGTTCTTGTCCTAAGTATTATTGTTCATTAACAACTTTCGTTTGATTATTCTATTCAATAACCTTCCCTAGGTTACAACAGTATATTAGATTTTTCAGTTATAAAAAAGACCATTATGAGACGAGGTAAATAGTAAAGGAACTGAAATTTCGGATCTTCAATCCGCCTAGACAACTTGCTTCAAGCTAAGAATGACGTTTATATTTCAGTGATTAATATTGCATCCGGCATAGCCAGACATCATATCGGAAGTATTTTGCTCCGTTTTGTATGCTTGACGATCTGAGTTTATTTTAATGTCATCGAATTAAACTTTTAAAAGTGTTATTTAATATATATTTATAGTCGATATTATCAGAAGAAGAAGGAAAAACAGCTCTAAAAGAAGGTAAGAAAAGAATGAATGATTAAATAGAAAAACAAAGTAAACGAAAGAAAAAGAAAAATCCCGGAGATCAAAACTTTGATGCCATTAATCATATCACGATATAATTTAAGTCCCTAAGACACATATCTGCTTTCTTCACACAGGCATTCTTGAAAAGCAAACGCGCACAAAAACGCTATAGTCTGTTATTAGGGATGGAGGATTGAATTCTACCATCTAGCTGTGGGGTGCCGGGGTTTTGCCGGAAAAGATGTTGCCAATGTGCTCCGAAGACGATTTTTCTACATGTTGCTGTAGGAGATAAAAATACGTAGAAGCAGATCTTCAAGAGACACCGGAAACGCTCTTCATCTGGTTGAAGCGTAATGATGATAGCTGGTAGAGGAACTATTGTTGTCGGGAAAGACCAGTTAGCACCGATCCAGAAGAAGCTACCACAATTGAGGGGACCGGCCAAAGCAGAATACAGTAGAGGAAAAGGGTCCAAAACTGACTGTTATGGTTCCTCCTGATGGCTGATTTTGGATTGGACGCAGAGATGGAGCTGCTAACTTTAATTTTCCTACTAGACTGATACAAGGCAGAGGAAAGCAACCCTTAGATCCTAGGCGAAATGCACAAATAATCTAATTCTATGTTATCATTATAAAGCAATCTCTATACTATTAAATTAGAATAGAGGAAAGAAATATTACAAAAATTATCTAACCACTTAACATTGCTAAAGGTGAAGTTTACTGTATAGAATTATCCATGTTGAGCATTTTTCTTATCAAAGATTGCCATCTTTGTTCACTCCGTGGCAAAAAAACATTTGAAAGAATTAATGAAAGCCATTATATTTTAGCAAAACTTATTTCATTATGAAAATATTGTTAATAAAAGCTTTAAATCACTCAAAAGAAACATTGAATAACCTACTTAACGAGTTTATGTAAATGGATGGCAGAACAAGAATAAAATTACTTAGTTGAAGAAAAAAAAAGACATGAACTTAAGGCAAGCCATGATCTACTACGTCCAGAAGAGCATGAAAGACACACACGCACACACACAAGAAACGACTACTGAATAATTAAACACACAAAGATACACCTGTCCCCTGGCCTCTAAAGCTCACTCAGTACTTTACTAGTATTTTACAATAAATTAACAAGACTGCATTTTGCAAATGGAAAACAAAGACTTCCATCTCTCTCTCACTGACTATCTGCTCGACTTTTAATCTTTACTCAAATAAGTATATTATACGACCTGACCGATTGTCGACTGGTTACGACATTGAAAACTGTTTGTTATTTACTCTTAGCCTCGATTCTAATATTGTTCGTAGAACAGCCACCACTATGTTCTTTCTTTCTTTCTTTCTTTACTTTCTTTCTTTCTTTCTTTCTTTCTTTCTTAGTTTCTTTCTTAATTTCTATCTATCTATCTATCTATCTATCTATCTGTCTGTCTGTCTATCTCAGTCTATTCATATCTATTTATCTATCTCAGTCTATTCCTATCTATCTATCTATCTATCTATCTATCTCAGTCTATCCCTATCCATTTATCTATCTCAGTCTATTCCTATCCATTTATCTATCTCAGTCTATTCCTATCTACTTATCTATCTCAGTCTATTCCTATCTATCTATCTATCTATCTATCTATCTATCTATCTATCTATCTCAGTCTATTCCTATCCATTTATCTATCTCAGTCCATTCCTATCTACTTATCTATCTCAGTCTATTTCTATCTATCTATCTATCTATCTATCTATCTCAGTCTATTCCTATCCATTTATCTATCTCAGTCTATTCCTATCTACTTATCTATCTCAGTCTATTCCTATCTATCTATCTATCTATCTATCTATCTATCTATCTATCTATCTATCTCAGTCCAAATCTTCGCTCGTCAATCTATGTGTGATTGTGGAAAGTATTGTATTATATACTCCCACCTGGTTTAAAGTTTAATTATTAGATACACAAACAATTCTCTCATTCCAACGTGAACGCAATTTTTGTTCGTCATCTTTGAAAACTATTCTTTCTTCTTTCTTTCACTACAAAGCTTTCATATGATCAATCCTCTCCGACGCTGTTGAAAGTAGTTCTTGAAGAACCCAACGAGAACAAATAGGAAATTCAGTTCTCTGTTAAGTGGATAATACACACGCACACACATCACATGTGAATTGTTACCAATATTTGCTATTGTTTAATAAAAGGATACAGTAAGTTAGTAATCTACTACACCAGCAAATGTATGTCACATTTTACTGTCTCATTAAGCACATGCAAATATGTATTTATGAATAAAAGTATTAGTCTGGCAGAAGGCCACAACAACTGCGATCATTTCAACGAGTCAAACTCATTCTGTTCATTCATGAGATCGGTAAACATTACACTCTGGCAGAGTTTATGTGTAGACCTATATTCATATATCTGTTTAGAAATGTTGTAATGTTTGTATGATATAATGTGACAATCTATTTCCTTTTTATAACTTGTAACTTTTATTTCGGGTTTTGTGGTGAATTTCGTGAGAGTGCCGATACTTTTGCTTCAATTCATGAAACAAAGCCAACGGTTACAGTTTCAAGGCACGAATTATGTTAACAGGCATTCTTCTTCTCCAGTTTCAGACATTCACCATTGGCGGGAAAACCGGCCGTTCGTCACTCTCGACATCAACTTGAGATAAGGCTTGAACGTTATGAAACGGACAAGTGCCTCAACAAAAGCCGATAGAAAGTAAAGACAACAGCTTCAGTGACAGAAGAACGGTCTGAGTAGCTTCAAAAGTGGAGCACTGAAGCAAAAACTATCAATTTCTGATGAGAAACTATGATCGGTGAAGCTGTCTTTCGTATCCATAAATCTTAGGCAATTTCGATTACGCTCTGTGACAAAATTAAACTTTGACGAGGGTTACCTAATAGACTTACCTTTTACATAATGGCGTAATTTGTGTGTAGTAAATGACCTGGCCTCAAACAATTTTTTTTCTTATCTTCTTTCAGTGTAGGACCGATATATAGTTTAGTATATGTTCACAGTGAGTTTTCGATTTACAAATAGTTCAATAATCCATAGATTAGGGTCTTATGACTTAAGCTGTCACATTATATATCTGTAATAATAATAATGATAATAATAATAATAACGGCACTTTTAGCTGTACTTTGGGAATACATACTTAAAACAAGGTAAATTATTTCCCCAATTCCATTCCGCTATTATATGAGTACTTGTCATAGTTGTAGTAAAGTGGTTTACTATTCTGGACAATATTTAAGAAACATCCGTTATAGAATAATTATTGGATGAAGATTAACTAGCATTATCCGTGACTAAATACACTGACGTGACAAAAGACATGAGATAGGAGCCCAGTATTGTTCAGGACTGTCCATAACCTGTCGAAGTGTAGCACATTTGCGTGGCATTGATTTCATAAGTGGTCGGTTGACCACTAGAGAGATGTTGATACATACCATCTCGATCCACAACACAATGATATTTGTAGATGAATAAACTTGCATGTGAATAAACTTATCAACCACAATACATAAATGTTCGATTCGTCTCCGGTATTCTCCGGCTATTTGCGCCCGATGATTCTTATTCTACTAGAAAAAAAACATTATTGTTGGGGGTACATAGAGTCTATGAATGGATGAAAATGGCCAGTAAGAAATGATACGTTCAGGCGGAAGAGCGGACGCAAACCATTCTATGGGAGCAAAACCTGCACTATTATGGAATCATCAGCTGCTTACATGGTGTCTTTTTGATAAGCAGGCTTTATAATCTAATGCGGTCTCTACCAGACTCAAACTGTAGAATACAACTTAAACCGTGACTGATCGAATCATAGCAGACGTTTCCAATTTCGGTTAAAATTGGGGATGTTACAAGTCTATGTGAAGCGCTATGTCGTGGTGTGACAAAGTGTAGCCTGGTTGTCTGATCAGGTATCTCACTCTGTAATCTTTACCCTCTCTACGCACATATTGGGATTGATGGCTAAGTCTTGTGTGAACCCCTTTGATTACGTTCTGTAACGTAGTTAAGAAGGAATAATTCTCAATTTACGGCCGTGGTAACTTTTATCTCTTTGCGTCCAAGAGTAATATCTGAATCAGGCTGAAATGACAAATTCGATAAAATGCACAACACTGTTGATACGTTTAACAACTGATTAATTGAATATAAAGAAAAACTGGTTGAATAAAATGTCTCCATAGTCCGCTTCAAAATAAAGTTCTCTACTATAAGATGGAGATCTGAGAAATCTACTCGCCAACGCTAATGTAAGAACCAGCCCGTCTACATTCACTGAATTCTTCAAATCTATATACAGCCAGTCAACTCAATTCCGACTGTCTTCGGAGACTTGTTAATAAAAATATGGCCTTCGATTTTCTTTAGAATCTTCCTATATATATTTTTGTGAAGATAATATGGGAGGAACGCTTCAACACAATCAAATCCCAAGCTTGGAAATTAAACAGAATCTTTTTTCGTTTAAAAGAATTTCGATTAAGTCTTCACATGTAAGATTTCACATGTTTTGGACAGATAGTATAATGTAAATAAATATCTGAACTTAATTTTTCTCAGGATAGGATCAAAGAAATTCGGAAAACATATTAATCATGTCTTCTTCTTATGGGTAGGAAATGAAGGGATATGGATCCTTAGTTTGATCAATTTTACTAAATCTTGGAAAGTTGTTTCTCTGTTCGATTCTCTTTGGAATATTTCTGAAATTCATTTTATTATTATAAAACTTAAATTTTAACGGTTTTCTTTTTTCATTTTTATCAACTATTCAATTCACTCTCCTGAGAATTATTATCCAATTAATAAACCTTCCAAATCATCATCCTGTTATTTCATGTAATTAAACTTTTAAATGGGATCAGTGCTCTGTTACAACAGAATACAAATAATGTGACATATTGAATATGCATCCTGTACGCCTGAACTGAATTTGAAGGCGTTTTGAAAAAAAACATAAACATTTCTAACCAAAGGCTTCTGCTTACTATTACTCAAGACACTTTGTTTACACTGGGCATTAATGCCTTCTATCAGATATTTCTGGTACACCGTCGATCTAGTGGTGTCAAATGTCCCCACAATTTCAGAAAAGTAATCATCTTACTCAACTTAGCACTTTTTCACAACCACGATACAGTTACTGGCATCTACCTTAAGTATAGAAACGAGGCAGCATGATATGGCCCTAGATGCTCAAGAACCCCGAAGATATAATAGATGACACAAACTTGATGTGAATCACTGTCTGTACCTCCATGCAGACAACCTTGCGGTACCTGCCGTTACTCTCGTTTTCTTTATTCTCCCATCCGAGGAGAATCACAGCGTATCGGGCTCCTCGGTGTGCATGTGCATGTTCAACAATATCTTCGATCAGATCACACGATTTCTTCCGAGTTTTGCTGGAAATGATGTTCCTTTTTCTCATAACATGGGGCTTGTACTTGATATCCTTGTGCATTATACTTTGAAACCTTGATCGATGACGGCTTGTCAACAGCTGAGGATGCCCTAGACATACTGGACAAATTCAACCATCCTTACGACGTCTTCACTCTTAGGATGTTTCTTTATTTTGGCCTCGGGTGTTTCTTGGCATTGAACAAGAATAACCTGGAAACTTTGATTATCTCTGACTTACTGTTGTTGGCGGGTAATATGCCCTGTATGCTTTTCATTTCTTGTGCAAGATTGGAAACTGCCATAAAGATATTTGCATACACCTGAAATAGAAATGAAGATGTTCAAATTTTGATTATTATGTGATCTCGTCTTTCATTTATGGCCCATAAGAGGCAAATATCTGGTTCTCGATACACACACACAGAGACATACTCACACGCAAACACACACGCGCGCGTGCACACACACACACACACAAATATATATATATATATATATATATATATATATATATATATATATATATATATATAAAGAAAGAAAGAACAGTAAGATATAAAATCCGCTGTTCTTATAGATATTTTTATTTTTACACAATAGTGCTCAATGTAAATTTACAGAGCATTAATATTATAAATTAATTGATTTAAAATATGTTTTTGTCGCTACACAGTGATAAACCATGGAAGAAAATGGAAGCTAAAGCGTTTGAATTTAATTTTTTTATCAAATTAAAGACATTAGTTCCATTTCCTCGTGAAGCGAATTTTGAATTTATTTCGCTTGAAGAGGAAATGGAAGTAATATCTTTAATTTGATAACAAAATTAAATTCAAAGGCTTTAGCTTCCATTTTTGAAACATGGTTATCAATGTGTAGCGAAAAAACCGTATTTTAAATCAATTAATTTATTATATATATATATATATATATATATATATATATATATATATATCACTGTATGTGGATTGTTCGTGTACCCAAAAACTCGCGAGAGCATATGAAACTGCAAGTTGCAGATACAACCAAAGCTACGAAAAATATCTATATAAGATGATAAAAATATAGTTTTAAGGTATGCTATATTTATGGGTTAAAGTGTACAGTATCAAGGATAGACCGTATGTAGATATAAAAGTGGGCGTTGAGAGCAACACTTAGTGACAAGTCCGTTAAACGCAATGTTTATAGATAAACTCGCAAGAAAATAGATTTGGATTTTTATTCAGATGCTAATGTGTTAACGTGGATTAAAATACTCGTATTTATTTTGGCTTTGTGCAGATGAAAATTGAAAATATATCACAAGTTATATTAATGATGTGTTAAGACGCAGATAATGTCCGTAAAGCCTGGTTTTAACTGCAGAGATTAGAAACTGTCCATATTACTATCAGGAAATGAGGAAAAGTACTACCAAAAGAACAAATTCTGATATCAACTTATGACTCAAAAAGAAAAAAACAGACGTCGTAAGGATAGTTGAATATTCTTCTCTAATTTCCCAAGTTGCTACTGAAATCAAAATTTGCCTCTGCCCCCCCCCCAACACGCTTGAATGCTTGTCTGTGTTAAAGACATTTTCAAAATAAGAGAAAAACTGAAAAAATCCGATACAAAATATCAATTTGAATTTAACATAATTGCAACAGCTATTTGCAAAAACCGAGGTCTGACTGATTTCGAGACATGATAATTTTAGGGAACAGAATAAAATGCGCGAAGAAAAACAAAAATACCGGAATTGTGTCCACGAGGAGAAAATTAATTGACGTCATTGTAAATAAATAATAACTTGAAATGTAAAAATAGATAGACAAAGTAACGGACATGTTGAAAATCTTAGGATCGTGTTTGCACATTGACGTAAGCTACAGCAAACACTTTTTACTTTCTTACTTTTAGATGTACATATCATTTCTATCTCCCCGTTCCAGTTTTCACCTATCTATCTATCTATCTATCTATCTATCTATCTATCTATCTATCTATCTATGTTTGTAAAAAGGACAGGAGGAAGGATATTGGAGATATACCGGCTGTAACAGCAAAATTGTTCAAATCGTGTAAAAACAAAATTGTGGATTTGGTAAATTAAGCTTTGAACCGTTGTATTTTAGAAATGATTAAATATATCTTACTAGAATTCTCTGAGGTTTCTGTAACATTATTGAACTCTCCTTTGAGCAATAAGAACGTATAGTTAATGTCCAAGATTAGAAGTATCGTTATCAAATCGGTCATAAACAAACATAATACGTTCATCAATAATTAATCATAGGATCGGAAGCTCATGAAGGATTGAAATAAAGTTCAAATATATAGATATATTATTCCAGGTTCAATTTCACCTCTATAAGATTGTAATTCTCTGTCCTGGATTAACAAGGTGACTCAAAAGTTCACATACAATTTCATTTTGAATTCTTTTTTCACTGTTCTTTGGACTGAAACTTATCTCTCACGTTTCAATCGTTTTATGAATTGAATTGAATCGTTTCTAATTAATCTCTTTAGTTCTAAGTTGAAATGATGATCACGTGCTCTTTTGACCTCCTGATCCAGTTTTTCTCTCTACTGTTCCCTGTATTTTAAACTTATCCACCTTTATATGGATGGTTCTTGAATGGGTTTGAAGATGGAAGCCAAAGTATGAATGTTGGTGCCATTACTGACGACCCGAGTGATCTTTTTCCTCCCATCATTGCTCATTTGGGAAGACAGTGGGGCTTAAACAAAACAACTTTAACCTGTTCTCTTTTTTTTTGTCAGTGATTCTTACGACAAATAGTGTCAAGATGGCTAAATATTTTATCTTATCCGAAAAACTGGAAAAGGGGAAGTCAATTAGTTTATTGTTTTTTTAGGTATTAAAAATTTTGTGGGATGGACAGTTATCCCATGCAATTTGCTGTTAAACCCGATATATATGTATGGTTTTGGAATAAAGAACCTCGCACACACACACACACACACATACACGCGCGCACACACACATATGATATAATTTTGAGGCATGCTATATTATGCGTTAAAGTGAGTATTATCAGGGATAGAGCGTATGTAAATATAAATATTTAATGCCTTACTTAAAAATCGAAAACCTAAAAATGAACGAAAAAAATAAATAAAAATATAAAATAAAATGAAAAATAAACCAATAAATTCAAATAAATAAGCAAAAATCCAAATCAATAAATAAATAAACAAATTTAGTAAATTGCAAACAATTTTAACAAATTACTAATTCCCACATAAAAACAAGTAAACGTAATGAAAAGAGTCAACCACAAATAATAAACTAATCAATAATAAATAATGAATAAAAATGTCATTAAACAACACAAGAAGAATAAGTTGAAACATAACCATTACTACCCACCCAATAAACATTAAAATAACACAAGAAACCTATCCATAATGCAGCACTGACTGCATATATAAAAAGTTGGGACAAAATACAACACATATGGCCTGAAGATTGCGTTTAATCAGGAAACAGAGTTAGCGCAGGGTGTTGACCTCAATGTAAACTTACATACATATAGTACACATATATAGTACCCACACACACAAAGACATACACACACAAACACATATATCTATCTATCTATCTCTTTCTCTCTCTCTCTTCTATTTTTCAGTGTTATTCACTACATTTCGGCCAGAGTGATTTCTGCTTTTTGTTTTGATGGCTGAAGCGATGTAATTTTTCTATCAATTATTTGGACTGTAATCGTTTTCTTATTATTTTTGAATACAAATTTAGCTAAGAACATTGTCAAGCTATTTTCATCCACATCATTCTTTTCCCCCCAAATTTCCGTTAACGGAGAGAATTCTTGTCACATCCAGCCATTAAAGAATTATACTGTAATAACAAACAACAAAGATGAGGATGGAAATCCGAATAATCCATAGAGAAAAGGTGAGAATATTTTTATTCCTATTTCACTGTAACAATAAAACCGTAAGAACCAAGAATTAATTTCTTACCCAGAGTCATGATTTTGCGATTGTGATTTGATTTAATATTCTTCCTTTTATCTTGTAATAATGAAAACAGCAGACAATTGATAACATATTTCAATGAAACATTAAAGTGATTTAATGATTCTCTCGTGAAAGTTCAAAAGACGTTTCGCTACTTAGTTCAGCCATGTCTGGCACAAATCGATACTTTTGATGAGAATTTATTTCACCATTTTCTCAAACTGTCATCAAATTTATAACTAAAAAATTTGCTTTCAGATTTTTGATTGCTGATAATTCATCCTCGTGCAATTCATATAGTCATCGAGACACGACAGCTCGATGACTTGATTCGATGGTGGAAATTAGTTTTTAAACAAAAAATGAAAATGAAGAAAGTATATCAATGATACTTTTTAAACGTATACGATTCTGAGTATATATATATATATATATATATATATATATATACATATATATATATATATATATATATATATATATATATATATTTAATAACCCTTTGGTATATAATCCAAGTGAATACTAATAATATAAAATATTAGAACTGATCCATAAAAAAGAGCCCAATGTATTTATTATAACAGAATATATAAGTAAAACTAAATAAATTACATAGAATCCAAATTTACCTCATTCGAATAGCTATTTCGACCAACAAGAAGACTGTTCTCTAAGACGAATCGTGCGGTAATGGCTTAGGGGTAGAATCTTCGACTGATACCAAATCAATCTGGTTTTGATACGAAATGTCTAGCCACATTGATGAACTGTGAAACAGCGAAACAGTCTCTCTGTGGATGACAGTATATACATGTTCCTGAAAAACTGATTTGGTTGACCTCTTGGGGAAGAGGTGAATTTGTAAACAGTGACTATTACTGCTGATATATATATATATATAGAGAGAAATAAGTTTCCAAGAGGATATAATCCGGGTAGAACTCAATGTCCAGGACAGAGTAAGAATATACTAAAACAGGCTCAAACACTAATATTCCACGTTAAGACGAATCAAGTTCTCCAATCACTGGTGTGTTTATCTAAAAATAGATACGTCTGCATTCACCTCCATTCCTTCGGTGCGCCAATGGCTTAGGGAGAATCTCTGACTGATACTAAATCAATCGGGTTTCGATCCCGGCTTGAGACAATCAGATATCTAGACACACTGATGAGCTGTGAAGCAATGAAAAAGTCAGTCAGTGGAAGGATATATATATATATATATATATATATATATATATATATATATATATATATATATATATATATATTATTTCTTTTCTTTGTCATGTGGTCATGGTTAATTTTGGTTTTAGCTATAAATACTGTTCCATAATTTTCCTTTTCAGAAGGCAGTACCCTGAAGATCCGTTTAAGTGAAATTTAGGTACGTTTGCCTGGCTCATTAGGATTATCTTATCTTTGGTTTGCTCTACTTGGTATTGAGCATGTTACGTAGATGTCTCGTTTTGGCTTTTTTTCTTTGTACTTGGAGCCTAAACACTGGACAATTATTTTCGCCTTGTTTTAAGGTTCTTGGTTCTTTCTTTTGTATTCCCCATTTTTCCTCGAGTACCGATTTGTCCTACTGCAAGTTGAGGTATCCTTGGATTTCCCAAACGAGTACCACCATTTATATAATATATATATATATATATATATATATATATATATATATATATATATATATATAGTTCAACTGAGGTCCACACTGAGTAATGACTGTCGCCATTCAGCATTATTCTCATCAAAGCAGTCGTAGTGATTCCGTGGAAGAACACTAAGAAAACCAAGAGATGTAGAGAATGTTATACGTTTAAATGATTTCTATGACGCCTCTATGTTGTTAGACTAACCAACAGCGACGAGAGTAGAATCGAGATTTGAGGTCATAAACTTTGTCAATAGATTAAAAAAACAACTGAGTTTCACTGGAATATAGGTGTTGCAATGGGGTTTCTTATATGTGAGATAAGTAGAAAAAAGAGCGAAAGGAATCAAGCTATCTACATATATATATATATATATATATATATATATATATATATATATATATAATATCTGGATAAAATGAATGAAACAAAATATATATATATATATATATATATATATATATATATATATATATATATATATATATATCAACAATAGCGAATGGAATATATATATATATATATATATATATATATATATTTGTGGGTGTATTGTGTATACGTGTGTTTTCGTGTATACACAGGTGTACAAGGTCATAGGCATGTCGATGGGAAAGAAACTACCTATGCATCTTGTGTAGATCTAGATCTGATAGGATAAAGGTGCCTGAACATATTGAAGAGTTGAAACACCAGAACTCAGAGGTACGTGAAAATCTTCAGAAAATTTGGAATATGACGGAACATTGGATAAGTTTTACATCCCGGTCGACAATGTTAGCATTGACGGCTCAGGAATATAAAAATCATCATTATTGATTTGACGAAACGGATCAACAGATTACCAAATGCTTGGCAACAAAAATATGATGCACTAAAAATCCTAAAACTGTAAATCTTTCGATCAGGTTCATGGGGAATCATAATCGACTCTCCAGCACAAATGACGTCAAACGAAATACCACTAAGGGTTTAGATATTGCTAAGGAGCTTCACAAAGCTTATGATTGTAAAGACACGAAAGTATTATGCTATTTAATCATACAGATCTCTGGTCCCCAATCTTCTCTTGTTGTTCATAAATCTAAGGAAAGGTTTTCACGTTTTTTTTAAGATTCGGGAGTATAATGAAACCACACACGAAACCATTACAAATCTATTTTACAACCTCTCAGTTATGGATGAAAATATCATTAATAATTTGTTTCAAAGGGATGTTATTCTTGAAATGATGGATCCTAAAATACGGTTAAATTAATTAATACTATATAGGCACCAAGGCTTGACGGCATTCCGATTGAGGTTTCACGTCATAGGTGTGACAACTTTGCTGTAGAAATCTACCATATAATATCGGATATCAAGTTGGATGCTCTGGCTTGATGCGATTTTAATTTTGTTGTTCGAAGATAATATTTCAAAATCAGTCTGAAGTGACAGTAGAGAGTATGGACTACTTAAATTTTTTGTAAAACTTTCACACATTGCTTATACAATGGATTTGTCCTTCAGTCATCCCAGGGAGTTAATGCTGATTTAGATAGGATCATGGTAGAAATGACAGAAATATTACTACCATAACGCACCACTGATAGCATATATAATGAGTCGAGACAAAATACAACATATATGGCCTGAAGTTTGCGTTTAATCATGAAACTGAGTCAGCCCTGGGTTTTGACCTCAATGTAAAGATCCGGATGTATTACTAAACAGACATAATGAACTAATTTGTAAATGCCGACATAAGAACAACCTCAACCTAACGAAATACATTTAGAAGTAACTATATAGGAAGACTAATATTACATGATCTTTATATTTTTGTTTTGGAAAGGTTGCTATGCACATATGAATGTGAACATATAACTGTATGTATATAACTATGTAATTGAACTGGAATATTGATAGGACTTTTGATATGTATATGTATATGCTTTTATATAGAAAGATACGAATGCATTGTTGGAATTGTGTATTGTGAACACATATTTGGGGTGGGCAGGTATGAATATGTATGTATATATACTTGTAGGTGGGCTTTGGTTTCTTTTATTTGTAAATATATGTAGTTGTATGTATATATGGGTGTATATATGTATGTGTGTGGGTATGTGAGTACATATATATGTGTAGAGGTATTTATATATATATATATATACGTGTGTGTTAGTGTGTGTAGGTGTATGTATATATAGGTATATGTGTGTCGTCCCATAAATATGGGATTGCGGGTAATCTGTGTAAGTATGTATGTATAAATATATGAATTTGTGAGTTCGTATATATAATATGGGTGAATATATGTGAAATATAATAATGTAAATACTTTTGAATATAGACATGTTTTTTGCATACACGAACATGCGGGTATATATATATATATATATATATATATATATATATATATATATATATATATATATATATAAATATATATATATATATATAGATATGTGTGTGTGTGTGAGTGTGTGTGTATATATGTGTATATGTGGGTAAGTGTGTATATGCATGTGTGTGCGTATATGTGTATATATGTGTATGTATATGTATGTGTATTTGTATATATGTGTATATATATGTATATGTATGTGTATTTGTATATATGTGTATATATATGTATATGTATGTATGTGTATATGTGTGTATATATATATGTGCGTATGTATATATATATATATATATATGTGTGTGTATGTGTGTATGTATATATGCACGTGTGTATATCTTCATGCGTATGTGTGTATGTATGAGTATATACATATATATGTGTGTATATATATATATGTGTATGGGTGTGTATATATATGGATATATATGTGTATATATATATGTGTGTGCATGTGTACGGATGTGTGTATATGTGTGTGTGTGTTTATATACATGGATATATAGAATATTTTTAAAGAAAGGACTTACAGGTCTGTTATTAATGTTTTACCCCATTTTCATCTCCAACCCTATTTTCCAGATGCTTGGCTGTAAATCTCTTAAATAATTTATAGCAAAGTAACATCAACGTCTGAAACACAAATCATGGTATTGATGCCGATGAAACGCTGACAAAAAAATCGATCTGTGTGGAGGGTGTATGCCGTTCGAATGTAAAGATAGTTTATTATGCAATCTTGATATGCATTCTTACAAAGCAGGACATTTCCTTAATCCCAGAATTTTCTTCAGCTTGAACATTCATGTAACATTTGTAGTAAGCTCTTCTTATTTGATGCAGAACACTAAGCAATCGCAAGCTATGCACACCGTAACCGGGTCTGGGTGGTGTTCATATCACTTCCTTTCAGTTCCCTTCCCGTAGAAGTTACAGATTTTCCAGTATAGATATTGTCCAACTCTGTCATGCCGAGTTTTATATTCAGTGGGGGCCAATACCGTGCAACATGATTCAAGATGATCGATTGTTTCTGGGTAATTATAACAGAACCTGCATTATTATTATTATTATTATTATTATTATTATTATTATTATTATTATTATTATTAATTTGAAAATGTGATGATTATAATGCGATGGAACTCTCGAAAATGACATGAATATTGGACACATGATTGTATCTAATTTAAGTCTGATATCTGTATTTTAACTTGTTCAGCCCATACAAAATAATTTCTAGATCACCCTTTCGACTCCTCCTGTCTAATTCGTCCTTCTTTCCTTTCTTTCCTTTCCCTCCCTCTTTCCTCTTCACCTTCTCTTTCTTTCCTCTCTCTATACCCTCACCCCATTTTTTCTAAAAGACCTTATAGTGAAAATTTTCTTTTCTTTTTTCTGCTTTTAATATAAAAAGATTTCCATTTCTTTTTTCTTTCTCGACCTCTTCCTTTTGTCTGGACGAATTGACACCATTTATTTAAAAAACTTCGCTCTGAAGAGATGAATATTTGTATATTCATGAAATAAATTATAACCGAATGGATTTTTAAGGATCATCTGTAATTTTGATTATCTATCTATCTATCTATCTATCTATCTATATATATATATATATATATATATATATAAATATATATATATATATATATATATAAATATAAAAGTGAACATGAATATTTCATACTTTTATATTTACACACGCTGTATCTCTGATATTGAGCACTTTATCCTATAAATATAGCATACTTTAATACTATACTTCTTCATATATATATATATATATATATATATATATATATATATATATATATATATATATATATATATATATATATATATATATTATGTTGGGTCAGACATTTGAATGATAATTTCAGATCACATTTATTGTTCTTCGCCCCATGAAATGTTTTATTTAAATAAATTGTGTGATATTCATATGGATTGCACAAACTCTGAATAAACTCCACTTATAAAAGGAAGTACATTATTAATTGCTTTATGTTTATTTTTCTGTACAGAAATGACATTTATATGCAAATTTAGGCTTTTCTCTTCTTGACTGAAGCAAATTCAGAATATATTGACGGTGGTTTTTGTATTCTATTAGGAAAGATAAGGTTTTTGTTACAATGACAATGTATCTTTAAACGTATTAACAAAGCAAATCATTTTAAGTAATTTAAGTAGATTTTCATCTAGCGGCAAAACTGAATTTTCGTCTCATTTTCTAATTAAACATTTTGATGGTTTATTGTACAAAATACTAATCCGTTGTTTGCCTCTTTAGTCTTGTTTCCAGATGAGGAAGCGGAGAAGAGAGGGAATAACAAATATACACAAACAAAATTTCTGGCCAGATCGGAATCCCCATGATACAATACAGGCTAGAAAACCAGCATCAGTTTACGATTACTGTGTGACTGACTGATAGGTCCATATGTTCCCCCAGCACGTATCACAAGAGCTGTCTAGAAGGACTTTATTTCTTTATCCAGACCTGCTAGAGGATGTACCCATGCTAACAGGAAGAAGCATGTGGTTCATGCATGATTGGGCTCCAGCATATTTTAGTCACGTTGTTCGCGATGCATTGGCTGGCAACTATCATGAAAGAGAGATAGATAGTGGATGATCGGTTCCATGGCCTGCACGTTTCCCCGACCTCAATACAATGCATTTTGATATGCGGAGCCTATCTAAAACAACTGGTCTATGCAGCAGACGTTAATAATACAGAGACAATTCTACATTATCGTGGGTGCCTGTAACACCATTTGACACCGTGGACAAGTATTTTAAAGAGTCTGCCAGTCAATTATCCAACGGGTGCCTGTAACACCATTTGACACCGTGTACAAGTATTTTAAAGAGTCTGCCAGTCAATTATCCAACGGGTGCCTGTAACACCATTTGACACCGTGTACAAGTATTTTAAAGAGTCTGCCAGTCAATTATCCAACGGGTGCCTGTAACACCATTTGACACCGTGTACAAGTATTTTAAAGGGTCTGCCAGTCAATTATCCAACGGGTGCCTGTAACACCATTTGACACCGTGTACAACTATTTTAAAGGGTCTGCCAGTCAATTATCCAACGGGTGCCTGTAACACCATTTGACACCGTGTACAAGTATTTTAAAGGGTCTGCCAGTCAATTATCCAACGGGTGCCTGTAACACCATTTGACACCGTGTACAAGTATTTTAAAGGGTCTGCCAGTCAATTATCCAACGGGTGCCTGTAACACCATTTGACACCGTGTACAAGTATTTTAAAGGGTCTGCCAGTCAATTATCCAACGGGTGCCTGTAACACCATTTGACACCGTGTACAAGTATTTTAAAGAGTCTGCCAGTCAATTATCCAACGGGTGCCTGTAACACCATTTGACACCGTGTACAAGTATTTTAAAGAGTCTGCCAGTCAATTATCCAACGGGTGCCTGTAACACCATTTGACACCGTGTACAAGTATTTTAAAGAGTCTGCCAGTCAATTATCCAACGGGTGCCTGTAACACCATTTGACACCGTGTACAAGTATTTTAAAGAGTCTGCCAGTCAATTATCCAACGGGTGCCTGTAACACCATTTGACACCGTGTACAAGTATTTTAAAGAGTCTGCCAGTCAGTTATCCAACGGGTGCCTGTAACACCATTTGACACCGTGTACAAGTATTTTAAAGAGTCTGCCAGTCAATTATCCAACGGGTGCCTGTAACACCATTTGACACCGTGTACAAGTATTTTAAAGAGTCTGCCAGTCAATTATCCAACGGGTGCCTGTAACACCATTTGACACCGTGTACAAGTATTTTAAAGAGTCTGCCAGTCAATTATCCAACGGGTGCATGCATGTGCAGAAGCCAATGGGGGACATCTTGAACATTTGTTATGAGTTGCCGTGTTGAGGTACAACGATGGCCTTTTGGACACATATTTATAGGGACATTTTACCTTGTTTTGGTATGAAGAACTGCCCCAAAGTTTGTACAATTATTTTTTATACAAGCTGTATAAGTATATATGTATAAGAGGTATATATAAGCGAAATATATATATAAGCGACTTATGCATATTTCATTAAAAACGACAGACAAGGAGCTTTTATTTAGTTCTTTATACAATTTCTCATGCGATCTAATAATGTGTTTCTTTTCGGATGATAAATTATATAAAAACTGTCCGAATGTGTTTTATCCGAACCCTTTCGGCTATACATTTAGCCATTTTCAAGGATTATATTTTAACTTTTAAATGGTTTCATGTTTAATAAAATGTTTTCATTTTTTTTCAAAACACGGTCAAGATATTATGTCCATGTTCAAAATTAATATTATTAAGTGTTGGTTTGTTCGTTTTTATTAATAAGGCTTACATTATTTTTTAGCCTTTTTTTTGCATGTAGATGTTGCTATTATATTAGTGTTGTCAAAAAGTATGTTCCGAATGGTGTCCAGTAGATCTCCATGAATATTTAAAAGAAAAGAAAAAGAATTATTAGATCGCGTGAGAAATTGTATAAAAAACTAAATAAAGCAACTTGTCTGTAGTTTTCAATGAAACCTGCATTAAAGAAGGATTGCTGCCTAAATACACAAATAAGCGATTTAATAGACATTTTGTTTATTAACGTTTTTGTTAAACTTTCTTTTATTACGGAGAACTCATGTTTGTGAAAATGTTTTCTTTTACGATACAGTTACAAATAGATATTTTTTTTTGTTTAGATTTCGTGTTTGGCAACGATTACAATCCTTGGCATCGATGTTAAGTATTTTTATCGTTAGAAAATCTGGTTTATTTTGGAAATTGTGCGTCAGTAAATGTCTACACCAGACAAATCGAAAATAATCTCCGTCTTTTAAAAGAGTTTCGTTTATACCTTATAATCCTGCTTTTAGATTCTAACATATTTTTACTACCCTGTGTTTATCATAAGAAACTATTTCTTTTAAAACGTTTAACTTTATACAAGTCGTTCCGTGTTACGTTGGGTTTCCTTTCGTGTTGGTTCTGACATAGGTTTATTTCCATCTGTAGCGAGTTGAAGTACTGCCATTTCATATTAGTATCTTATAAAATCTGTTTTTCTCTTTGATTTTTCATGCCCAGAAAATAACACACTATGGAAAAGATTTTATCGACACGTTACCTTGTTGAAAAAATATGCAGTAATGCCTACTCCTGATCTTTATGTTTTAAAAGCTGTCAGAAAAAAAAATAATAATGACTACGTAATTATTTACAGGATAACGCAATCAAGAGTCTATGCCACGAAGTAAACCCAAATAAGGCTGAGGACCTCCGTCAGCAATGGCTTATAATATAGTTTCCCCACTAATATAGTTGTTTTCTAAGCGCGGCTTAGATGTGAAACAAGGCCGAAAATATGGGGCACCCAGTGAGGATCGAACTCACTAAAAAATCGTAACTGATCTTGCATAACATGTTTTCTAACCATTACACGAATTCGAGGTGCCCAAATTTCCACACTAATATAATATGTCTTTATAATCGTAAGGGCGGTTCGTTGTAATTATTGCATATTGACCTCAAGAATTAGCTGTTCTATATCAGTTGAAGGTCATGGCTTTGTCAAGCTGGAATATTGTTCCATATGACCTTTTAGAAACTAAAGGACATTAGAGGACAGTGGTTATCGTTCTTTCAAGAATAATGTAACAAATAGTATTGATTTAAGGTACCAAATCAAGCAAGAATCGGTAACCTAGCTAAATTCCCTTATCTGACACTCATTGTGACTTATAAAGTAATCTGGAGATAAGGAAACGCACAGCTTCTTCAAATATCATTAGTGAGAAAGGAACACAAGTAGACCTAGATCAAATTCGAACTTCGTGCAACTGAAATCATTGCAATATCAAAAGAGAAAGTGAATAATGCAAGTTTTTTTCGAAAATGTTCATGTTAGAATTTTTTGTTGTTGATGTTACTGGGTATCTGTTTATACATACAAACAAAAAGATGTCCGAAAGAGAAAATTCTGCAAAACTGAGAGTAAGAAAAAACGAAAGAAAAAAATAAAGAAAAAACGAAAGAAAAAATATCAAAAGAAAAAATAACGAAAGGATAAACGAAATAAAAAAAAATGAAAGAAAAACGAAAGAAAAAATAATGAAAGAAAAAATAATGAAAGAAAAAACGAAAGAAAAAATAACTAAAGAAAAAACAAAAGAAAAAATATCGAAAGAAAAAATAACGAAAGAAAAAAAGAAAGAAAAAATAACTAAAGAAAAACGAAATAAAAATAACGAAAGAAAAATAATGAAAGAAAAACGAAACAAAAATTAACAAACAAAAAATAAAGAAAGAAAAACGAAAGAAAAAATAATGAAAGAAAAAATAATGAAAGAAAAAACGAAAGAAAAAATAACGAAAGAAAAAATAACTAAAGAAAAAACAAAAGAAAAAATATCGAAAGAAAAAATAACGAAAGAAAAAAAGAAAGAAAAAATAACTAAAGAAAAACGAAATAAAAAATAACGAAAGAAAAATAATGAAAGAAAAACGAAACAAAAATTAACAAACAAAAAATAAAGAAAGAAAAACGAAAGAAAAAATAATGAAAGAAAAAATAATGAAAGAAAAAACGAAAGAAAAAATAACGAAAGAAAAAATAACTAAAGAAAAAACAAAAGAAAAAATATCGAAAGAAAAAATAACGAAAGAAAAAAAGAAAGAAAAAATAACTAAAGAAAAACGAAATAAAAAATAACGAAAGAAAAATAATGAAAGAAAAACGAAACAAAAATTAACAAACAAAAAATAAAGAAAGAAAAACGAAAGAAAAAATAATGAAAGAAAAAATAATGAAAGAAAAAACGAAAGAAAAAATAACGAAAGAAAAAATAACTAAAGAAAAAACAAAAGAAAAATTTCGAAAGAAAAAATAACGAAAGAAAAAAAGAAAGAAAAAATAACTAAAGAAAAACGAAATAAAAAATAACGAAAGAAAAATAATGAAAGAAAAACGAAACAAAAATTAACAAACAAAAAATAAAGAAAGAAAAACGAAAGAAAAGATAACTAAAGAAAAAAGGAATAAAAAATAGCTAAAGAAAAATAACGAAATAAAAACGAAAGAAAAAATAACGAAAGAAAAAAAGAAAGAAAAAATAACTAAAGAAAAACAAAATAAAAAATAACGAAAGAAAAACGAAAGAAAAATTAACAAACAAAAAATAAAGAAAGAAAAACGAAAGAAAAAATAACTAAAGAAAAACGAAATAAAAAATATCTAAAGAAAAATAACGAAATAAAAACGAAAGAAAAAATAACGAAAGAAAAAAAGAAAGAAAAAATAACTAAAGAAAAACGAAATAAAAAATAACGAAAGCAAAATAATGAAAGAAAAACGAAAGAAAAATTAACAAACAAAAAATAAAGAAAGAAAAACGAAAGAAAAAATAACTAAAGAAAAAAGAAATAAAAAATAGCTAAAGAAAAATAACGAAATAAAAACGAAAGAAAAAATAACTAAAGAAAAAAAGAAAGAAAAAATAACTAAAGAAAAACGAAATAAAAAATAACGAAAGAAAAATAATGAAAGAAAAACGAAAGAAAAATTAACAAACAAAAAATAAAGAAGAAAAACGAAAGAAAAAATAACTAAAGAAAAACGAAATAAAAAATAGCTAAAGAAAAATAACGAAAGAAAAACGAAAGAAAAATTAACAAACAAAAAATAAAGAAAGAAAAACGAAATAAAAAATAACTAAAGAAAAACGAAATAAAAAATAGCTAAAGAAAAATAACGAAATAAAAACGAAAGAAAAAATAACGAAAGAAAAAAAGAAAGAAAAAATAACTAAAGAAAAACGAAATAAAAAATAACGAAAGAAAAATAATGAAAGAAAAACGAAAGAAAAATTAACAAACAAAAAATAAAGAAGAAAAACGAAAGAAAAAATAACTAAAGAAAAACGAAATAAAAAATAGCTAAAGAAAAATAACGAAATAAAAACGAAAGAAAAAATAACGAAAGAAAAAAAACCGAAAGACAAAAGGAAAGATGTTCTCCGCTTAAAGCAGACTGTTCAGTGGTCTGACACAACTCCAGAATCCACAGCACTGCATAGCTTGGTTAAAGAAGCTAAGAGCGACTTGCACCGATTCGATTGTCAGGCCAACTTTCACACTGAATTTACCTGTTTATTCTACAAGTAAGTATTCCTTCAATGCATATCTTTTATAATCGTCTTTTGATTCGTTTGATGTCTTTATAGAAGTTTATCTATCTATCTATCTATCTATCTATCTATCTATCTGGTTGATGCATAATTATCAGACGTTTGTAAACAATATTTATTACGAAAAAAGAAAGATAACAATTCAACAATGACATTTTTAAATGACTATGATTATTGGTAATATACATATATATATATATATATATATATATATATATATATATATATATGTGAATGAACATAGAAGTCAACACTTAGAGGCGACAGTCTGTTTCATGCTAGATGCAATTGTCGGGCTCCTTAATGATATTTGAAGAAGTTGTGCGTTTCCTTCTATGTTCACTTTTATATTTACACAGGCTCTATCTCTGATATTGAGCACTTTATCCCATAAATATAGCACACTTTAAGAATATATTTCTTCATATATATATATATATATATATATATATATATATATATATATATATATATATATATATATATATATATATTTTATTGTTATACGTTATTTATATATACACAAATATGTAAGTAACATAATCGACAGGTTCGATTCCTGTCGAAGGACATATTTTCTATGAAAATTTCACGGACGTTCAGGCCGATGAATGTAGTTAATACTGTTTATTATAAACAGAGCATTTACTTAAATATTTATAACAATAATTATCTTAAAATAATTGTCGGACTTCATTTCGTAGTATACATACACACACACACATATATATACACAGACATAAACAGAATTGAATAGACGCTCACAGAACCGTTTATTTGATTAAACAAATAATTTATACAAATGAAGTAATTATAAATGGTCATAAATTTAATAAATAATACTTGGTTGACATCCCTTTTGCTTTTTTTAATGGAAGGACCCTTCTAGGCATGCTAGCGATGAGTTCACAAATATCATCTTGAGGGATTTCTTGCCATGTTTCACGCAACAATCTGAAAAGATTGGGCTTAGAAGATGGCTTCCTGTTCTTTTTGCAGAGTTTTCGATCTAATATGCCTCAAAGGTGTTCAATAGGGTTAATATCCGGGGACTGAATTGGACATGGAAGTTTATTTATCACATTTTGTCTCAACCAATGTTGCGTTGCTTGAGCAGTGTGACATGGAGCTCCATCTTCCATAAATAGGGAGTCAACTTTACGCATTCTACTACTTGAGAATATTGGAAGGAGCCCTTTATTTAATATAGAAACATATTTGGTCGAATTAATGTTTCCTTCACACTCCACAAGCTCTGAGAAACCATCACTCCAAATTGCACCCCATACCATTACTGAATACATACATTGGCTGCAGTTTTTTAAATCAAACTCTTGACTACAGAGTCTCCATACCCATACACTTCCACTGTCGGAAAATAATGCGAATCTTGACTCATCAGAGAAAATGACAGTGGTCCAAAAGGTCACATTTCTCTCCACCATCTCACGTGCCCAATCCTTTCTTCGTTTGATGTTGGCTGGACGGAGAAGTGGTTTCCTTCTCACAGCTCTGCCATAGTAGCCCAGCTTGTGAAGATACCTGACAGCTGTTCTGGGACTGACATCAACTTGTGTTGCTATGTCAGAGGCCTTGCAAAGTGGATCCTGTTCAACATTTCTTTTGACAAGACGCATGGTTCTTTCAGAGGACCCAGGGCGGCCTAGATGAGGTTTCGTGCACTTCTTGCCCTCTCTGGTGAATTGTATGATCACTCTATTGACAGTAGAAAGGGGTATTGAAAGATTTTCAGATATTTTTCTTTGACTAAGTCCACTTTCATGTTGGCCCACGATACGTCCTCATTGAAATTCGGATAGATCTGATGCTCCTTTGGTTAGTGGCATGTTCCAGTAATGTTATCTGCAATTTTAATCAAATAATCTAAGTTAATTTATCTTGATTATTAAAAAAAATCAGAAATAAAATTTATCTTGGTGTCTATTCACTTCTGTCATGTCTGTATATATATATATATATATATATATATATATATATATATATATATATATATATATATTAAGGAACAATAACTCCAAAATCACCCAATATGGGGAATAAGCTTATTTCAGCAGACGAAAATATAGGCCGTCTGTCTTATAAACCTGGGTATGGACTGAGTCCGTGTCGTCTGCCGAAATAACCTTATTCCCCATATAAGGTGATTTTGAATTCTATTATTTATTAATTATTTTTCTGTAATAATAAATATATTGAGCTCTTTTTGTGGATCAGTTTTAATATTTTATATTACTAGGATCCACTTGGGTTAGATACCAACGGATTTGTTACCTTTACTCGCTCTCTCTCTCTCTTTCTCTCTCTCTCTCTCTTTCTCTCTCTCTCTCTAGATATATATATATATATATGTGTGTGTGTGTGTGTGTGTGTGTGTGTGTGTGTGTGTGTATATATATGTGTTGAAACTTGACTAATGCATGGAATAATAATGCAACACAAAATGTACTTAGAACAACATGTATTGAAACAAGAAAGTGTACACATTATTTACATATAGTCTTTTGTATATTCCTGGGAAGACCGTTCCTGGAGAATGTGTTGACTGAGTCGCAGTCGGGCAGAGTCTCTGGTTGAATCTCTTGATTCGTTCCCTTCTCTTCCCGGTACCAACCATATTTATATGGTCGGTACTCCACTATGCAAATTAGGTGGATCCTACCAGAACACCAATCTCCCAAGCCTTGGAATCCCTTATTATTAAGGCAAACTGTACATTTTGACGTTGCTGACTCAACTGCTGGGATTTGAATAATTCAGATCTTTAGCTGACAGTGTTCATGCAACAAAGAATATACTTTTAATTTGTGTATCCACGGATATAATATAAGCTGACCAGAAAAATCGAAACAACTTACGACTTTTTTTTATTTTATGTCTTGCTTTTACATTCAAGCCTGTGATAATCAACTTTGGTATTTTTTCTCTTTTTTTTTTTTTGTGAACAGAGACCGTCGGACTTTTTTTTCCGTTTTCGACTTCTGTTCGTTTATTTCAATGGCAAAGCTCTGATTTTTATTATCAGAGGTAAATTCGTCACTATAAAATATTGTTGAACAAACAAAAAAAAATAATTTTTTAAAAGTTCGTTACCTTTCAAAGTCGACACGGTGTATTTGTGCGCCTTTTAATTCCATGCATGTTTTTGTAGTCGGCCAGTTTGTTTTTTTTAACGGGTGTCTCGTTGTAGATAACTTGTTCAATTTAAAATCACCGTTATTCGTTTACGACACATTTCAAATTTTTCTGAGTGAACGTTCCTTTATGCTTAGTCGTCTTTTAACGAGTTTTAAATATCCAGAAGTTCAGAATCCTTCGTCGTTACGTTAAATGTTGGACTTTTAATTAATAATTTTTTCCTTCAGCCTGGGTTCTTCAATAACTTGTCCCAATTTTTGAAGGCTCTAAATTATTAATTCTTCTTTTTTTTTTCGTATGGTTCTTTCTACCTCGTCGCCATTGTTGAAACTTGACTAATGCATGGAATAATAATGCAACACAAAATGTACTTAGAACAACATGTATTGAAACAAGAAAGTGTACACAATATTTAGATATAGTCTTTTGTATATTCCTGGGAAGACAGTTCCTGGAGAATGTGTTGACTGAGTCGCAGTCGGGCAGAGTCTCTGGTTGAATCTCTTGATTCGTTCCCTTCTCTTCCCGGTACCAACCATATTTATATGGTCGGTACTCCACTATGCAAATTAGGTGGATCCTACCACAACAATATGTATATATATATATATATATATATATATATATATATATATGTGTGTGTGTGTGTGTGTGTGTGTGTGTGTGTGTGTCTGTACATATATATATATATATATATATATATATATATATATATATATATCAAAATAGCAAATTTACAAGTGGGGAGCACACACTAAAATGTAAAATTATTACACTATCTGACTGATTTTCAAGCTGAACTTGTTAAAAGTCTTGAGTGGGGAAAATTGATTTTTTTAGCAACAATATTGATACCTTTTCATTAACCTTGTCTTTATTTCCTCGCCAAAGGGCATAAAATATATTCGTTCATTTGTTATCTGCGTGTAATTTGCCCGCAACGTAATATAATCAAGAAAAACAGAATTGTCTATTGTTTTTATTTACCGAAAAATAATGATTAACTTATTGAACTTTCAGTAATAATCGTAGATTTCAAATACAACAAAAAGAGTTATTAAAACTAGAGATTTGAAAAGACTTGATGTAACATTATATCCAACACATTGATGCGATATTAATGGTTCGAACATTCTTCTAAAAGTATAGCACTCACAATTGCGAAAAAAAGTTTAAATCCTTAGAATTGTTTTCAGAATATTTGATACTGATAATATCGCGCTTAAGATGTCTAATTAATTGTCAATGTCCTTCTGACAATTTTAAAACTTGAAAAGACGCGGGAATTTTATTGTTTCGCATCTTCCTTGTCATTTAATTATGTACTTATTCATTCGTTTATTTGTTTACATCTATCATGTGTTAGTCACCTGGCGACATTACAAATGAACTGACGATAAGACAGCTTACTTTGGACGTTAGATTCATATATTTTTCAAGAATGAGTCATTAGGAATTCATAGGCGTCCACGAACAGAATTCACAAGAAAGGAAATAAATTGTACTTTTTTCGTTTCAAATGGGCACCATAAAAACATTATATATTGGTTTCTTCCATCGGAGACAAAAAGGGAAGCAAATAAAAGATATTTCCGATGTTCTCATATATTTGAAGACAGTTGATTATATCTTGAATAATTTGTGCTGATATTCAATGTTTGGAGTTTGTAAAAATTGAATATTTTCTTATTTAGAGAAAAAATGTTTTATCCGTGAATATTTCTATCAACATTAAACTAAACAACGAAGTTTCAAACAGTTTGATACGAATCGTACTTTTATTCCTTAAAAATTAGTCATTTGAATGAATTTTTATGACTGATAAGATAAATTGATGACTCATATAATCATATAAATGATGACACCTATAATCATATAATTGATGACTCATATAATCATATAATCATATAATTGATGACTCCTATAATCATATAATTGATGACTCATATAATCATATAATTGATGACTCATATAATCATATAATCATATAATTGATGACTCCTATAATCATATAATTGATGACTCATATAATCATATAATTGATGACTCATATAATCATATAATTGATGACTCCTATAATCATATAATTGATGACTCATATAATCATATAATTGATGACTCATATAATCATATAATCATATAATTGATGACTCCTATAATCATATAATTGATGACTCATATAATCATATAATTGATGACTCATATAATCATATAATCATATAATTGATGACTCCTATAATCATATAATTGATGACTCATATAATCATATAATTGATGACTCATATAATCATATAATCATATAATTGATGACTCCTATAATCTTATAGTCATATAACCATAAACATTAGTGATTTGAATGAATTTTGTGACTGTTAAAGTAAACTGATGACTCATATAACCATACAATCATATAATTGATGAATCATATAATCATATAATCGTATAATCATATAATCTGTCCATAAATTCAGCATTCAAAAAGTTTGATCTTACATTATATACAGAAAATTTGCTTAAATCCTGTTAGACAATGAATTACTTTTATAGAGGAAACAAATGGGCCATATAAATCATTAATTTATATTCTTCTGAATTCTTGACAACCATTTCGGATAAGCAGTTGTGTTTCTTGACCGGCTCAAGACCCATGAAACAACTTCGTCAGGTTCCAAGGTCAGTCATTAGACGAATATTTACCAGTTAATTTATAGCTGTCCATGTCATTCTAGACGCATTGCCAGCAATAATTCAACCATTTTTTGCTTTGCTTGGAATATTGCCCAACTTTTATAGAAAGATAAAAAGTGGAAACGATTATTTTCTTTGTTTGAGCGTAAGATGAGGTTTTTCTGGGAAAGCAGCTGTTTATGTCGGTTCATTGTTGCAGTCAGGAGGCCAAGTTGTACTTTTTCCAGAAGATAGAACCTGCCAACTCCTCAGTGAGTGTGAACAGCCTATTTCAGTCCTCAAAGCAGAACTTGATATAACAAGGGGATAGGGTACGTAGGCGGAAATAATTGTCTGAATTACATTTGGGCCGCACTTGTAATGTAGCAATTCACCGTATTAACCATATGTACCATATTTCATGACGTATTTAAGAGCTCACCTTGAACCCATTGAGGTGGTTACAGCAGACATCGATTTATTTATACGTCAAGGTTAAAAATCAATCGACATTTGAACTAGTGCCAACTATCGATAGATCAAAGTGAGATGTGAACAAACAAGCAGAAAGAATGAGAGTAGGACAACGATGGAGAGAAATAACGTATACGATTGAGAGGGAGATTGAGGGAGGAAGAGAGAGAGAGAAGAAAATATTAGTTTTTGACCTTTTTCACTTCTTTTCTTCCAAACGCTTTAAGTATTGTCCCTACGGCCTACCATAATATTAAAACGATAGAGTCTTGATTACAGATACACAGTCTTTATTCTACGCTGCTATGATTTAATGAAACTGGCAGTAAATAAGCCATATTGTTTTCGATGATTTGTGATTACTGCCTTGTTCTATTGCTGGACTCAAAGTTAAATAGAGTTGGTTCTCTGGTTGATCTTAATGCCACAGTGCCAAAAATATTTATTCTTCAGTGTAAAGATTAAAAGTGGCATCGACTCTGTGAGGATAACTATCATTAAATCATATTTTATTATTACTACTTTAAAGTCACCGTCAAAAATAACTTAAATCGTTTTGAAGCTGTATCCCATTTTCTGCATGGAGAATCTAAAATTTTAATCTATACAATTATCTATCGTCTAATTTAAAAAATAATTTTTTTTTTAAATCATTAAAATTAATAAATATCCAAATAAAGTTGACACGAAATTAAAATCAATGTTTTACCAACCCGATTTCTCCTACTTACTTAGGAGATATTTGGCTTTTATTGTACCTTATTGGCGTCAAATAATACCTCCGGTTAATACTGCACTATTAAGAAGAGAAGATTATGCTGCTTGAAGGCCAAACATATAAACTCACATTACATTTAATGTTACAGAAGGGCTAAATATTAAATTTATGAGCGTTTTCTGTTACTTACCTTCTCACTCATTCAGACAAACACGCGCGTGCTCGGGCGTATATAAGTCAACACATTCCGTAGGCTAAGCTGAACGTTTATTTAGATAACCAGTATGAAGGGTGTTGCCGGACCTCATTACTCAGAATATATAACAGTTATTTGCGTACCTCTGAGCGAAAGGCCTTATATAGAAATTTCATTGCGAATGGTAACGTAATTTTTTTATGGAAGATGGAATATTCTCTTTGGACAAAAAATTATAGTGTATGCATAAAATATTGCAAAGTTGAAGTCTAAAGTTGAAGTGAATTCACAGTAAGTTTATAGTCACTCTTGGGAAACCTTTTAACTGTTGAATAAAAGTAGAAGCAATATTATATAATATGAATGAAAGACAAGGTGTCAATCCCCCTCACTACCACAAAATACATCTTCGTATGTTTGCAACATTCTCAGCAGGTGAGAGTAATTTGATGGTTCGTTTAGTTAAATGTAGGTTCTGACAAGTTTGCATCAAGCACAGATTGAGAATCAGTATGTTCACGCTTTAGTTGTAGCTTCTGATGGCATTACACTTTCGAAAGAGTGAAATTTCTGTAGACGTTGGTTTCAATTTTGGATGATGAGACAATTTATTGCAGCACAATTTTGGCAAAGCATTAATTTCACTAGCAAATTTAATCTTAAAGTCAATTCCAGACTCATTTAATTCAATCATTACTATCGATTGATTAAATCTTTCAGAATGATTTATTGCATCGATACAATAGAATGATAGTTTTCGAGTAGGAACTGAGGTTTTGATTTCATTTTGAGTAGGACTAGAATTAATGGCACTGAGAATTTAATTCATATCATGAAACCAAATCACATGCTTGATAAGAAGCATTAAACTCTTCACCCAACTTGTGAGTGCCAAAGGTAAAAGGTGAATAGATATTCCGTCCTTTTGGGTCAATACAAGTAGAATAGGAATTGTTACAATGTCTTGTTTATCACCTGAATTGCAACTTGCACGTTCAGGTATAAGTTAATTTTCCACTTTCATGAGTTTGTCTTCATTGAATGTCAAACATTATTGATGTAGTTATGATTATATTCAACTAAAATAGGAGTTGTAGATATGTAGAATAAAAAGTGGTAGCTGCTGATCCCATTAACGAATAATCACACAAATTATATTCCCAACATCGAAATGGATTAGGATTTATTAATCTAGACAAAATCGTATTCTCAAATTAATATTTCTTTACCTACAATGTTGTCACATAAAGATGGTTGCCCAATATTCTTGTGATGAGATATTTTTTTTACATCCAATTTTATAACAGTAATATACTGCAGAGGAATATTTTTAAATTCCGTAGCCTACAAAATAAACAACTCTTGAGAAAAACCCCGGGATTCTGGGAAGAATTTTGCTTGTAAGTATTTTGAGAAATCAAAATTCATTTAACATTTATTCAGTATTTAGACAAACCTCATAAGTTGATGAAAATATCTGGTAAAAAAAAAACGAAAATTACACTTCAGAGCCACAGTTAGTCTTGTTACGTATGGAGAAAAATGATGTCAAACATGAAATAAAATAATTGTTTGTACGGAAAGTAAGGACCTACGTACATCAAATTGTGTTTAAATTAACTGGCGGCAGAAGAATTATCGTTGAAATTTTAAAAGGTAAGCTTAAATATTAATCCAATTTTTAAATGCAGCGATCAATTTTTTGTTATTCTATAGTTTATTGTTGCCTATCGCACACGGTATCAGTATGCTTTGTAAAAAGAAATCTCCGCGAAATAAGGACTGGCTTGCGGTTACAAATCCAAGGCTGCAGCAATGAAGAGAAAGTTCCTTGCAACTGAGGACCCCAATGAAACTGCAGCCAAGTGCGCTTCCAGTGCTGAGAATATGCAGACTTATGAGCAAGCTGAATGTCCAATCAAGAACCCTCCCCAGAAGCTAGGTTAAATACCGCCCAATAGGGCGGATTTTAAACTACTAGAAAATATATTCCGGAAGATATAGCCCTGCATTTTATTATATTACGTTATTAGGATTAAAGATTTTTTTTGTGTATCTTAGTGTAACCGAGTGCGCTTTAGAAGAGAGATTGCGTTAAAATGAATGATAACTTTATTATACTGGCGATCACACATTCTGAAATATGACCAGCAGATGTCGTATGTACTTAGTAATAAGGAACGCTTTCTATTTATTTTGAGACAAGCAAAAATGGAAGAAAACTATGGCGATAAAATTCGAACACAATTACTGGCACTGCAACGGAGTGATATTTGTCTGC